>CAUYWW010000182.1:545000-1745000 GCA_963576845.1 Megachile leachella
TCCGGCATCTAGACTGGAACGAGCTTGCGGCGGTCCTGGACGCAATGCGTTCGAGAATTTTGCGGCCCTATACCGTCTGAGTACCGTCGCGCAGTCGGCCGGGCATCCAAGGGGCTGTCATCGTACGCTAAAAGCGACGGACAGTCATCGCCTCGGGCCTTAGACCGACACGCAACGGGTCGCGACGTTCTACTAGGGGAGAAGTGCACGACTACATAGCCGGAACATTCGCCGCGGGTGGTGTGCCCACGCTGATGGGAAACCCGCCGTAACGGGACCATCCGGGGCACTATCGCACCAACACGGGAGCCAGCTTCGTTGACGATGAATCTCCCCATTCGATCTTTTGGGTTTCTCGGGTTTACCCCTGAACGGTTTCACGTACTCTTGAACTCTCTCTTCAAAGTTCTTTTCAACTTTCCCTCACGGTACTTGTTCGCTATCGGTCTCGTGGTCATATTTAGCCTTAGATGGAGTTTACCACCCACTTAGGGCTGCACTCTCAAGCAACCCGACTCTAAGGAGAGATCCACCCGAGACGCGTACCGGTCGCTACGGGCCTGGCACCCTCTATGGGTAAATGGCCCCATTCAAGATGGACTTGGACGCGATTCGATGTCTCGGGATAAACGAATCCTCCTGAACACTACATTTCCCAGCGGCGTTAACCGCGGGATTCAGTGCTGGGCTCATTCCTGTTCGCTCGCCGCTACTAAGGAAATCCTTGTTAGTTTCTTTTCCTCCGCTTATTAATATGCTTAAATTCAGCGGGTAATCTCACCTGCTCTGAGGTCGTCGAAATTTCATTATTTCTTTTCAAAGTTATACAAAACGTTGTAAACGCTTCTCTTTTCGGTTTCGACACGTAATACGAAAGGTATAATTAAATACCAACGCACAGGGATTATGGTCGTTCGATATTTTCCTTGTATCGTTCGATAACCAACTTTTTTTCTCTTTTCGGACCAATTACGATCGTCGACTACTCGAAAGTACGGACGAGCCAAAATGAAAGCTCGGTGTCTCCTCTCTCTTTTGTTGAACAAAAGAAAAAAGGCACTTAAGAAACGCCGCATTTTCTTGTTCGGGCAGGCGGTACAACGACAAGAAAAAAAAAACGACGACGACAACGTCCGGTTGTTCCTTCGACTCGCGTCGGAGTATATATAATATATAAATCGGATACATCTTTAACTATCCAGGGCGCGTTAAAAACAAACGACGAGGAGAGACTACGACAACCGAGGAGATAAAGGTCAGGCCTTTTCTTCTTACCCTCGGCGCGCGCGCTCTCGCAAACGATCGTTTCACGTTTTTTTTTTTGTCCCCTAAAGGATACATATACCGTTTATATATTTACGTTCGAATATACACTCTCGACGGTCGATAAAACCGTAAAGACGCATCGTCCGATACGTTTTTCTTTCTTTTGCTGTCGCGTTCCGACGCAAAATCCCAGAAAAGGGCGAAGAATGCCAAAGACAGCCATGTAAACAATCGGTGACATATCATGGTCCAGAGAAAGGGTTAAAGGAAAAAAAAATCCCATTTTTAACGTGCGTGGTACACCTTCGTCGTGCATAATATCGTTCGATGAAACCACGAGGGCGCACAAAAGGAGAAATAAAAGCGTTTCGAGATCGATATTATCTTCGGTCGTTGTTCATTTGCGTTCGACCGTTGTTCGATAAAAGAAATTTAACACACGAACAACAATGAAGCGGGACTCTCGCAAGACGATCACCAAATAAGCGTTTATCGTTCGATAGGTCCGGGGTTTTAAACGTCCGTCCGGCATATGTATGCACTTCGAGGACTGGACGACCGGAACCCGTATTGGGATCGCGCGGTCTTCCGCTTCTAATCAACGACAACGAAGCGATCTGCGCTTGAGCACGTTAAAAAAAACGTGGCGAAGCTACGATCTCGTAATAATTTAACCAGTTTAACCAGAGAGAGCTTCCGTCGCACATTTATTTTTAACATTTCTCCTCGTTGTATAAACTTTCGCACCGTCGAAAAAAAAATTCGACAATCATTTCAGACAACGTCGGGAGCGCGGAGAAACGCCGTAAACACTCTCTCTTACCTTGCTTCCTTCAATATTTGTGTCTAACAATTCTCTCACAGGGCGAAGAATCTTTTTCTCTCTCGTCTAAATGTCCGTCTGTAGTTAGGTGTTTCGACTCGGGAGCGCTCTTCCACGGGCGGTCGTGTACGGTCTCTTTTAGGGGTTTAACTAGAAACCACGACTCACGCAAGCCGAGATAAGCGCATTCCGCCGAGAAGATCCTAAAACGAGGAATTGCGAGATATACGAAAATGTTCTTCCGTCGCCTGTGCGAAAAATTGAACACTAGCAAAGAGAGGGCGACACGAACGTTCTATTTAACATTCTCCGCGTCAAACGCCGACGAAATGTCCAACCATCGCTCGTACGTTTTCGCCAATTTCGCAAGTTGTTCTCTCTCTCGCGTTCGACCATCAATCCCGCTCCGAAACTTTCGACTTTTCGGCGTTTAACAGTTTTAATATTTATCTAGTCGAACGACGGCGGGAACGAAAAAAAAATGAAGAGAAAACTTTTTGCTGCTAAAGGCAAACGCAAGCAGTCTTTAGTTATATAAACGACCCTCAGCCAGGCGTGGTCCAGGAATTGTATCCGTGGACCGCAATGTGCGTTCGAAATGTCGATGTTCATGTGACCTGCAGTTCACACGTTGACGCGCAATTAGCTGCGTTCTTCATCGACCCACGAGCCAAGTGATCCACCGTTCAGGGTAATCGTATAAAAATTTTTGTTCAAATTCAACTCAGCGTCTGAAAACCAGTATGGTACGTGATTTAACCTGGTTTATAAATTCGTTCGATTTTCCATAGAATACTAACTCCAATCCAAGCGCAAGATTGTGTATCGGTATTCGGACGTCGTCTCGTTGTCGCTCTGTTCATAGGTTTACCCGAGCGAACGACGCCGATGCAACGGTTTGATTAAGACGACACGATAACGTCCATGGACGGGTAAAGGGCCGTATAAAACTACAAAACCGCCGATGAAACAACGCCCTGAGGCGCATTTCTCTTCGTGTGGAGAGTGTTCAGTCCTTTCCGGGTGGGTAAAGTCATTAAAAAACCGTGGAAAATACGAAACGCGCTGCCGCGCGTAACACAGAGTCTCCAGTTCGCTGCTTACATATATTGGACGTCTTGGCGGTATCACGAGATTCGATACAGACTCCATGGACGGCGTCCGATCGGTCTACCAACGAAGGAGACTGCGCTATCGCTTTCGCTTCTCAGCCGGTCCGTAAGCGATACGTTACCATATCGTCCGCCGTAAGCAGGCGGATTCTCGTGAAACAGCGACTTCGTTCGTCGAGCGGGTTCGTGGTTCGATTTCCACATCGGTTACCCGGACACCCCCCCGTACATGAAAGCCTCCGTATATCACCTAACGCGGCTAAAAGGGGGTGTTCCTGTTACGTCGTAAGCGATCGTGGGTTCAGTTACTTTAAAGTGCTGACGCACACCTTGACCTGACGCAGGATTTGCCACTGAGTAAACCTTCCGTAGTTATATGTATATTTTATTAATCAGTTCCTTACTTACAATGAAACTCTCCCTCGTTCATACACTCACACACCGGTGCACAACGATGGCTCGCTTTCGGATACCGCTTCGCTTCCTTAGACGCCGGTGATGAACCTAGTCTTCACGGTGGTCCCACGCGATGGCGCACGCACTCCCGAAATGAATTCGTTTATGGGTCTTACACTATCAAGCCCGGAGGTACGATACGCGAATGACCGCTGGCCGAGCGCGAAGACCGGCGGCGGTTGAAACTCGCGAAATTGTCCTTTACAAAACTCTAAGAAACTCTGAGAACTGTGGCAGCGTAGAAGACCTGTCAGCGTTTGTCGGCGGTTTTATATCCGAAAGTGTGCCAAATTGAGTCACCGAGTTGTCACTCATACAGTTTTGGGTTTCGCGATCGCTTACGCGGAATGCCGCGTTGGCTGGTTAATTCGATCGCGACCCAAATACCGACGGAAAAGGAATCTGCCTCGGACGTAACATTCCCATTGTCCAAAGACAAAATTTAGAGAAAAATAAAATAAAATGGGACTCTCTCACGAAGCGGGCGAAAAAAAACAAAAATTTAACAATTTTTTTTCGCAAACCCATGCATTTCGTTACCAAACGTCCCAAAATATTTCTTTATATTCTCTATAGTGTTTTTCACACCGGTCGAGAGAGTACACAACACGAATCAAGAATAAAAATTATAGGAAGGAAAGTCCGATAAGAATATTTCGAGATTATTATAACCTTCACCTCTTCTTCCTTCTCCGAAATCTCTCGCTTTCCTGGCACGTGTCTATTTAACAATTTCGAATCTCTCCTCCCTTTAACTCAGACGTCGCAACGAACGGGTACACCATGCATACGATCAATTTGTTTACATAACGAACCTTCTGTCGGTAAAATACGCGACAGATTCATTTATGTATAGATATATATGAGAATGTTCGTAATATTTTCCTTCGGTTCAAGTTGAACATTCTTGTTACGACGACTTTTTGTTTGTATTTATCGAATGATCGTGCGGTACCCGTTAATAGTAGTAGTAGTAGTATAAGCCGAGCGAGTGGTGCTGCTAGAGCTCCCTAAAGTCACTTAGATCTATAGAGTTCCGTTGTGACGTCCGGCTAGTGGTTGTGGATCAGCCCTGTAGTCCCAGCCCTGCGTTTCTCGCCAGGCTGCACAGGTCGGTTATCCTTTTGTGATTCAGTTCCTTGGGGTCTAGGAACATAGACCCAAGGTATCTGTATCTTTTGAGGCATAGGGCGGGACATCGGCACATGATGTGCACAACCTTCTCCCTGTCCTGTCCGCACAAACTGCATGTGTCTTGTGTTGCCAAACCCAGGATGGACATGTGAGCTCGTTGGTGCAGATGTCCTGTGAGGAGGCCAACAGCAAGTCTTGTACTCCCCCTACACAGGGACAGAAGCTCGTGTGTTTTGTCCTGTGAGGGTTGGTTCATCATGATCTTCGCTTGTCTGCAGCCCCGCACCTCGCGCCAGGAGGTGCGGTGCATTTTTTGAAGTTGTTCAGTAATTATCCTTTTACCCAGAGCAAAGGGAACGCTGACGATCTGATCAGCAGTGTCTTCTAAAGTGCCCGCTTTTGCCAGATCGTCAGCCACCTCATTGCCATGGATACCCTGGTGACCTGGTACCCATATCAGAGTCACCTTGTTTTGACCCCCGAGTCGATTTAGCTCCTGCATACAGTCCCAGACCAGGGAGGATTCCGTGGTGGGCTTTGCAAGTGCGGCTAAAGCTGCTCGGCTGTCCGAGCATATATTTATAGTTTTATTTTCTGTCTTGTGTGCGTTCTGCAGGCTCGCACATTTCAAGATGGCTAGTACCTCGGCTTGGAAGACCGAGGCCAGTCTTCCTAGAGGAATGCTCGTTTTGTGATTATTCATTTGGGCATGTATGCCGGCTCCAAAATGACCATTACTTCCTGATCCATCCGTGTACCATACGTTTGGGCCCGGGTGGTCGAGGAATTTTTGATCAATCCAATTGGCCCTACCTGGTATAAGAACTTTAAAAGTCTTCTTCAGATGGTTTCTTCTGGTCGTTCTGTCCTGTTTTAAGGAAAATGGGGGATTTTGGAGAAAGTCGAGCCTGGTGTGTCCAGGTCCCGCATATCTCCATTCTTTTTGACAGTATAGTCTATAAGCTGTCATTTTGGCCGCATGGGCGACAGCCTGGTCCAAAGGAGGGATGCAGAGGGCTACTTCCAGCGCCTCTGTTGGGGTAGTTTTCATGGCCCCTACCGCAGCCCTAAGGTATCCCCCCTGTAGGCTTTTCAGTAAGTTCCTAGTCCCTGCGTTTCCTGTCCTTGGCCACCAGGCTATAGCCGCATACGTCAGTCTGGGCAGCAGAACTGCTTTATAATTCCAAAGGGCAATCTTGGGTTTGATGCCCCAGGTTGTGCTCACTACTTTTCTACACGCCCAAAAGGAGGTGTAGAATTTACTCCTCTTGACATCGAGGTGTTGGTTCCATTTTAGTTTGGGGTCAAAGTAGACTCCCAGATATTTGATAGAATTGGAGTATTTTATTTCTTTATTCCAGAGCTTGAGAGAGTCAATTTTCTCTGGCTTGTATTTCCTGGTGAAGATCATAGCTTCAGTCTTGCCTGCATTTATCGTTAGGCCTCTGATCTCACACCAGTCTTGGATAATTCTCAGTGCCTTGTCCATCAGCTCCTTGAATGTTAGGAGAAAGCTGCCTCTTAGTACGATGGCTACATCATCAGCATAGCCGTACACCTGGAGGCTGGCGTTCTGTAGCTTGACTAGGAGTTCGTCTACCAGTAGGCACCACAAAAGAGGGGACAAAACCCCTCCTTGCGGGCATCCTTTCGTGGGGACCCCCTTCATAGTCAAGTTTTCTTGGTTGACAGTCAGTAGTCTGCCTGTCAGCATGCTGAGTGTCCAGTCTATGATCGCGACTGGTATGTCGTGTCTGGCCATAGCGTTTGTGATGGCCGAATAAGAAGTGCTGTGGAAAGCACCTTCAATGTCTAGAAACACGCCTAAGGCATAGCCTTTAGCTGTGAGTTGGATCTCAATATTACCTACTAGGTGATGTAGAGCAGTGTCCGTGGATCTGCCCTCCCTGTAGGCATATTGACTGAAAGACAGGGGCTTCATAATCAGCGGCCCTGATTTGATGAAACCCTCAACCAATCTATCTAGCGTTTTCAACAGAAAGGAGGTAAGGCTGATGGGTCTGTAGTTCTTGGCTGTGATGTGGCCATTTCTTCCGGGTTTGGGGATGAAGCATACTCTCGTGTCACTCCAAACTGGTGGGACATATCTGAGGGCTATACTAGCTCTAAAGATTTTAATAAGAGGGCTTATAAGGGATGCTAACCCTTCTTTTAAAAAGATGGGGTAGATACCATCTGGCCCTGGTGCTTTGTAGGAATCAAAGGAGTTGATGGCCCACTCTAATCCCTTCGGTTGTACTACCTTAGCCGCTAGCGTCCACTCCTTGGGCTTGTAGCCACATTCGTTCAAACCTTTGATGGCACTTCTTAGGAGCCAAGGCTCTTGAATTAGTGCTATGCCTGTCTGCATCGCAGCCATGCTCCTGGCTAAAATCGCCGAGGCGCTTTTGCTGTGATGCAAATTGATCTGAGTAATAGGAACCCCTGGTCCGCTCATAACTAAGGGCCAGTTATTTTATTCCTATCTCTGTAGATTCCTCTCTGCGTTCTTTTTCGAGCAACTTTATGGATGCTCGAGTAGACCCGCAGAAGGGCCTGAAGTTGCAGGCTTTAATCGCCTCCAGCGATTCAGCGGTCACGAGACGAGCGAAGTGGGTGCTCGTAGCATCCCTGCTTTCGCTGCCTCCCGAGACCACCCATTCCCCAGGGGCCAAGCCTGTATTTTGCCTATCTAGGAGTTCTATTGCCTCCTTTGTACTAAGGTCCGGTTCCTCCACGTGTACTACCACTCGATGACGCTTAGGCAGCTCAGCGACTGGCAGCACCCGCAGGGGAGCGTCCCCCACCCTAAGATCGGCGGAAAAGCCTTTAAGCCAGTCCGCCGATTCCTCATTTGCACAAGCATAGATAAGTGCCCCGTCTCTAACCCAGGAGCCGGTGTAGGTGGAAGCTCTGGTGCCTTTCTGGAGCGCTATTATGCGACCCCTGATCAGCTTCCTCATCTCCACCGCTTCACCGTCCCCTATCTTTTTTTCCGGAAAGCTATCCATTACAACGGCCAGCCTGACGATACCTTTTGTGGCCTGTGCGAAAGAGCCCTGGTTTTGAACCCGTGGCTTCTTGCCAGGCATCCTATCTTGAGGGCTCGGTGTGTCTGCGCCTGGTCTGGGGCGTTTAGTCGCCCCAGCCTGACCCGTTTCACCTCCTCCCTCAGAGGTAGACGTTGCAGCAGCAGGTGGAGTTGTTGTGGTTGCTTTAGCCCCCCTCCCCTCCCCCTGTTGCTGCAGCTGTTTTTTATAGCGTCGTCTGGCTATAAGTAGTGGAGTAAGCGGTATGGAAGAGAGTGCGAATCAGATAGAAGAGTTTGAATGGGATGAAGTGAATGAGGTCGTAATGGCAGCGAAGCTGAATAAGGCACCTGGCTTGGATGGAATAACAGCGAAAATGTTACGCGTGATTTGGGATGAGATTCCGGGATGTTTGTTGAATTTGTATAATGCGTGCTTGAGGAATGGATGTTTCCCGCATGAATGGAAGAAAGCGTGTGTGGTCGTTCTGCTGAAGTCTCCTGAGAAACCGAGATCGGTCCCTGCGTCTTATAGACCGATAAGTTTGTTGCCTGTGCTTGGAAAGACTTTAGAACGAATGTTGGTTAAAAGGCATGAACGGAGAGTGAGTGAGAGAATGGATGACGCACAGCACGGATTTCGCAGGGGACGATCGACGGAGAGTGCTTGGTTAAGAGTGAGAGAATATGTACAAGAGAGTGCAAGTAAGTATGTGTTGGGTATATTTGTTAATTTTAAAGGAGCGTTCGATAATTTAGGATGGAAAAGTGTTATTGAATGTTTGCATGAAACTGGATGTAAGGAGATGCTCCTCTGGAAGAATTACTTCCAGGGGAGGACAGCATGTATGTGTGGCGTGAATGAGACTGTGTGGAAAAATGTGGAGCGAGGATGCCGGCAGGGGTCTATCTCTGGCCCTTTCCTTTGGATTGGGCGGATGAACGGACTTCTGCGGCGCTTGAGAGATTGTGGATGCAAGTGTGTGGCTTTTGCGGATGATTTGTGTTTGATGATTGAAGGACAGAGCCGAGTGGAAGTTGAGCGAATCGGAGCAGAGTGGATGAAAATAGTATGTGAATGGGGTGCAGAAGTAAGTGTCAGTGTGTCTGAGAGTAAGAGTGTGACTATGTTGCTCAAAGGCAGTATGGCTGTTTGTAGACGTCCGATTGTGTGAATGAATGGAGTGTCTGTGAAGTATGTAGATAGAGTTATGTACTCGGCCCCACCAGAGGCTGGTTACCGGGACCCGTAGAACCTGGTGCCGTTTCTGGTAGTCCTTGCGTCGGCGGGGACGCGCTAATTGGGCCCAATTAGCTATCCCAATTCCACGCACATGGGGGCCGTGTAGTAGAGCTGTGATGGCGAGAACTGCACGTTAACCCTTTCGCGGCGGAATGCTCTGGAAAGAGTTGCGCTCTAAGCAGCCGATGCCAGATCGACCGCGCGGACAAAATACATTTGTGGATAATTATATTTGACTATGTAAAAAAAACCTTTGCACAAGAAGCGTATGCTGCTAGCACGTCAAAAACAACGCATTAATGGCAGTTGTTGATAACAAATGAACAGCGCCTTCGTACGAAGAGAGCGGTTTCGGATGTTTTTCCGCCGCGGGTAAATTTGCCTGAGCGCCGAACGGCGCTGTTCGCTGAGAATGAGCATCTATATCTGAGCGCCATCTGGCGCTGTTCGCTGAGAATGAGCATCTATAGCTGAGCGCCATATGGCGCTGTTCGCCGCGAAAGGGTTAAACACCACAGATAATCTCTGTCCCTATCTACTTTCTAGCGAAACCACTGCCAAGGGAACGGGCTCGGAAACATTAGCGGGAAAAGAAGACCCTGTTGAGCTTGACTCTAGTCTGGCACTGTAAGGAGACATGACAGGTGTAGCATAAGTGGGAGATGTCATGTCGCCGGTGAAATACCACTACTTTCATAGTTTCTTTACTTACTCGGTAAGGCGGAACGCGTGCACCGTGGTTTCGACCCGGTTGTCACGGTATTCTGGAACCAAGCATATACGAGTGGTGTTGAAAGCCTGCGGGCCGATCACCAATAATAACTCCTGCGTGATCCGATTCGAGGACACTGCCAGGCGGGGAGTTTGACTGAGGCGGTACATCTGTCAAAGAATAACGCAGGTGTCCTAAGGCCAACTCAGCGAGGACAGAAACCTCGCGTAGAGCAAAAGGGCAAAAGCTGGCTTGATCTCGATGTTCAGTACGCATAGAGGCTGCGAAAGCACGGTCTATCGATCCTTTTGGCTTGAAGAGTTTTCAGCAAGAGGTGTCAGAAAAGTTACCACAGGAATAACTGGCTTGTGGCGGCCAAGCGTTCAAGGCGACGTCGCTTTTTGATCCTTCGATTTCGGCTCTTCCCATCATTGCGAAGCAGAATTCGCCAAGCGTCGGATTGTTCACCCGCCAACAGGGAACGTGAGCTGGGTTTAGACCGTCGTGAGACAGATTAGTTTTACCCTACTGATGACTGTGTCGTTGCGATAGTAATCCTGCTCAGTACGAGAGCAACCGCAGGTTCGGACATTTGGTCCACGCACTCGGTCGAGCGGCCGGTGGTGCGAAGCTATCATCCGTGGGATTATGCCTAAACGCCTCTAAGGCCGTATCCTTTCTAGACAAAGATGGCAACGATATTTCTAGGAGTCTCGTGTGGGTCGAAAGGCTCAAAACAATGTGACACTACTAGGTGGACGGTCCTCGGATCGTTCATCGCACGGGCCCCAGTTTGCCCTATGGGCGTCATCGGATTCGTCGTCGGGATCTCACCGCACGACGACCACGGCGCTCTAACGGTCGATCATGGGTACTCCAAGTTCGACGTCGAGGCTCGGAATCGTCTGTAGACGACTTAGGTACCTGGCGGGGTGTTGTACTCGGTAGAGCAGTTACCACGCTGCGATCTCTTGAGACTCAGCCCTATGCTTCGGGATTCGTCTTGTCAGTTAGGCGAGAACCCCAACAAAAAAAAGAAAAAACACACATATATGTATATAATAATATATAGTACGAAATGAGATTGAAGAAGACGAAAAAAAAGAGAGTGGAAAGAACTCTACCATTCGCTTTCATGCAAGAACGTTCGAGTCAGAACAATCGTTATTTGCTATCAAAGAAAGAAACCAATACGCCGCAGGCAAATTTAAATTTCGCTGCGAATCACAAAAGCAATACGCCGCCAGAACTTGTATTTAAACCACCTGTAAGAAAAGCATTACGCTGCCAGAACTTGAGCTTATATTTGAATCAGCAATAAACATTTATTTTTTTCAACCTGAATGTACCGCACGTGATAAATCGTAGTGAAAAACTCAAAAAATGTTTGTCTATCGAGTAAAGTTATCGTTTATAATAGTTATCGATGACCGTTTCATCGATTCGAAAGTACCGAAGGGGACTAAGAGCGAAATAAAAAGTTCCGAAGAGAACTTAGAGCGAAAACGAGAGATGTTACGGCCTGGCTTCCGCGAGGAAGTAATACGAGATTCCACTCGTGTTATCGGCCGCTATTTCCTATGTTGTACTCAGCTTTCAGGCGAACGCAGCTCTTAAGCACGCGTCTGAACCCTGGGTCCGTGGATTTGCCGTATGGAGACGTCGAAATATTCTTATACCGGGTAGCAATTAATTGTCTTTTCTTATGCATTCGCATAAGCACTCGGATGATTACGAGAATAGATTCGCGTCGTGCAGGTTTCGTAGATAGACGTGAGACGAAGGTAGATATGGTTCAATATATATATATGTATATTCTACAACGATATAATATGCTTCTTACAATATTCCTTTATAATACTCTTTACTCACTCGGTCGCCAAGGGGAGTCGGTTACGATCTCCCGAAAGGAAATATGGTTGATGTGTTTTGTATATCGACGGGCCTGGAGCAGGATTACCTGTCTCCGAGGTGACCGTGGCGCAGAACTAACTGTGTCGGGCGGATATGATGGGGTGGTATTTACACAGCTGGGAGACAAAGGAGATTGGGATTTGTTCTAGAAAGTTCTGGACTGATGCAAGAGGATGTTGCGGTTGTCGGTTCTGGGAAGTGTTTTGGTCGGGCTTATCTGGAGGATGTTTAGACTATTGATAAGGAGTATGATCGGGTTCATGAAGAGGATGATTATGAGATTGAAGTTTGGAGAAAGGATCGATGTCGACAGGATGTTTATAAGATAAGGAGTTCGAGTAGAGGATGTTTGTCAGATTGGGATTCGGAGAATATGTTCGATGGGAAAATGCCGAGTGAGTGCCTAATCTAAGTGGTCACATAACATTCCCTAATCTAACCGCTGAGTGTAAAATATAATATCTCATACAGGTTATGAAGTTATATATGTCTTCCGAACTATGGTTACATGTGAAATAAGTGTGGAATGGAATACATATGTCTTATGAACTATGAGTACATGTGAAATAAGTATAAGGTCGAATACGGAATACATATGTCCTACGAACTAATATCAACGTCGGTCGTCCGACGTCACAGAGATACCTCACCGAACCGACTATGCGGAGCAATTTATTCTTAATAACTATTTCATTTATGAATCCGAACGTGCCAAAACCATATACGAATATTAAGAATACATTAATCTAACGAGTCCAATCGGTTTTGGAATGGATTGTCGGCCATAAGTGCTCCAAACCGACTATGCGGAACGATTTATTCTTAATAACTTTTTCATTTATGAATCCGATCGTGCCAAAACCATATAAAAATATTAAGAATGCATTACCCTAAGGAGTCCAATCGGTTTTGGAATGGGTTGTCAGTCATAAATTCTCCGAACCGACTATGCCGGCGCGAGTGATGCCCACTTGGACGCCGACCGCTTGGACGCGTCCCGATTGGACGTTCCCGATTCGACTCATTCCAATTCGAAGCGGTGCCGATTGGACGCGTTCCAATTTTAAGCAGGGCTTATAGAACCTAACCTAACCAAATCTAACCTCTTCGAATTGGGACGCGTCCAATCGGCACCGCTTCGAATTGGAACGCGTCGAATCGGGACCGTCCAAACGGAACGCGTCCAATCGGTTGACGTCCAAGTGGGACACCCCCGCCGGCGCGATTTATTCTCAATTCCTGCTGAAAAAAAAATAATATGAAATGGCAATTGGTGGTGCATGGAAATAACATAACGAACGACAACGTAAGTTGGGAAGTTCGTAAAAATTTTCAAAGTAAAAATCGACTTTCGAAATGTTGAGCAAAAATCGCACTTTTATAACATAATGTTCAGTGCGTAAGAGGCGGAGTTGCCGACGATTTGGATGGTCGTTCGGTACCTATATGGAGACGACGGTCCGGTTCGTGCCGGACGTTGGGGCAGCGTCGTCTCCGCCGAAAGTCACCACGGGTCAAATAGACCCAAAGTGTGGTTAAGAGCAGAAATGTGGCGAATGACCACATGTAACTGATGTTGCAATGCATCGAATAATACATGTTAAAATTACGTCCCTAAAATGAAGTTAAATAAAATTTTGCAAAGCAAAACGGAGGTATCCTATGAAAAAATGTGTCTGCCGTACGAAAAGTCAAAGGTATAGAAATTTCTCTAGACTTCGGCACGGGACACACGAGATATACTTAGATCGCACGAATAAAGAGAGAGGTATTCTGAGGAAGGCCAGACCACCTCTCGTACGAATCCTAGATATATATTTATTTCGTGACTTCGTACTAATTGGTGAGAATTAAAGAACGAAAGAGGAGATATGTAAGTCGCACATCAAGTTGTGTGTACGAATATGCGCAAAGCAAACGTAACGCAAAGTTTCTATACAAGAAGTGTCAGAAAAATATATGATCCCTCCTCTGGTCTATCCTCACTCTCTATGTTCACGATGATACAGTAGAACATTACGATTGAAGGAGAGATGGCCTAATAATAATAGAGAGATAAAATGAATTATAAGTTGGAGGAGGCTCATATTAAGTACTATAATATAATAAATAGTTTATTATATTATTAGACATGATATAATATAGAATATTAATAAATGGCATAACGATTAAATATATAATACTATATGTTAATATAGAGCCAAAGTGTGAAGAAGAGAGAAAAAGCGAGAAAGGCGAGGAAAGTTAAAGGAGTTGAGAGGAGAGGAAAAAAAAATGATATTTTTTTTTCTCGTTCGCGCGATGCGCGAAGAAAATTTTTAGAAAGTAATACGATCCTGGCACTTACGAAAAAAATAGAGAGGCGCGCGCACGCACGTATAGAGAAAAATTGGAGCCAAAATCGCCAGCAGACTTAAAGAAATAATGTCTCTGACGCGGCTGAGACTTCGGGAATGCTAGCCATTACTTACGCGGGCGGATCTCGGAGAGACGCAACGCAATAGGCGGCTGGACTTAGCAAATGGGAAGGCAATACGCGGCCAGGACTTTGAAAGTGTAAAAGCAGTACGCGGCCAGGATTTAGAAAATCTAAAAGCAATACGCGGCCAGGACATAGAAAATATTGACCGCAACACCGAACCGACTATGCGAAACGGAGTATCGTCGATATTTTCTACAATTAGGGGTACAAACGTGCTAAAACGACATAGAAGTGTTACAAATATAGTATATTAACGATTCTAGGTGCCATTTATGTAGTTTGTCGATCATCGTTTCACCGAACCGACTATGCCGGACGGAGTTTGACCGTTCAGAGCGTCCACTGAACCGACTATGCGAAAACGGAGTATCGTCGATAATTTCTACAATTAGGGGTACAATCGTGCCAAAATGACATAAAAGTGTTACAAATACAGTACACTAACGATTCTCGGCGCTTTTTATGTAGGTTGTCGATCATCGTTTCACCGAACCGCCTATGCGAAACAGAGTTTCGCCGATAATTTCTATAATTAAGGGTTCGAACGTGCTAAAACGTCATAGAAGTGCTACAAATACAGTACACTAACGATTCTATGTGCCTTTTATGCCGATTGTCGAACATCGTTACAATGAACCGTTAATGCCCGACGGAGTTTTGCCCGTTCGGAGCGTCCACCGAACCGATTACGCGAAACGGTGTATCGTCGATAATTTCTACAATTACGGGTACGAACCTGCCAAAACGACATAGAAGTGTTACAAATACATCACACTAACGATTCTAGGTGCTTTTCATATAAGTTGTCGATCATCGTTTCATCGAACCCACTATGCGAAACGGAGTATCGTCGATAATATCTACAATTACGGGTACAAACGTGCCGAAACGACACAGAAGTGTTACAAATACAGTACACTAACGATTCCAGGTGCCTCTTAAATAGGTTGTCGGTCATCGATTCACTGAACCGACTATGCGGAACGAAACATTTTCAATAATTTTGTTACTTATGAATCCGAACGTGCCAAAGTGGTATAAACGTTCTAGTAATACGTTATTCTATACGTGTTAATTGTTTTTTATATAGGTTATCAGTCATCGATTCACCGAACCGACTATGCGGAACGAAACATTTTCAATAATTTAGTTATTTAAGAATCCGAACGTGCCAGAGTGGTATAAATGTTCTAGTAATACGTTATTCTATACGTTTTAATGTATTCTTTATATAGGTTATCAGTCATCGATTCACCGAACCGGCTATGCGGAATGAAACATTTTCAATACTTTTGTTATTTATGAATCCGAACGTGCCAAAGTGGTATAAATGTTCTAGTAATACGTTATTCTATACGTTTTAATGTACTCTTTATATAAGTTATCAGTCATCGATTCACCGAACCGACTATGCGGAACGAAACATTTTCAATAATTTAGTTATTTGAGAATCCGAACGTGCCAGAGTGGTATAAATGTTCTAGTAATACGTTATTCTATACGTTTTAATGTATTCTTTATATAGGTTATCAGTCATCGATTCACCGAACCGGCTATGCGGAATGAAACATTTTCAATACTTTTGTTATTTATGAATCCGAACGTGCCAAAGTGGTATAAATGTTCTAGTAATACGTTATTCTATACGTTTTAATGTACTCTTTATATAAGTTATCAGTCATCGATTCACCGAACCGACTATGCGGAACGAAACATTTTCAATAATTTAGTTATTTGAGAATACGAACGTGCCAGAGTGGTATAAATGTTCTAGTAATACGTTATTCTATACGTTTTAATGTATTCTTTATATAGGCTGTCAGTCATCGATTCGCCGAACCGACTATGCGGAACCAAAAATTATCAATAGTTTTGTTATTTAAGAATCCGAACGTGCCAAAGTGGTATAAATGTTCTAGTAATACGTTATTCTATACGTTTTAATGTACTCTTTATATAAGTTATCAGTCATCGATTCACCGAACCGACTATGCGGAACGAAACATTTTCAATAATTTAGTTATTTGAGAATACGAACGTGCCAGAGTGGTATAAATGTTCTAGTAATACGTTATTCTATACGTTTTAATGTATTCTTTATATAGGTTATCAGTCATCGATTCACCGAACCGCCTATACGGAACGAAAAATGTCCAATAATTGAGTTATTTAAGAATCCGAACGTGCCAGAGTGGTATAAATGTTCTAGTAATACGTTATTCTATACGTTTTAATGTATTCTTCATATATAGGTTATCAGTCATCGATTCACCGAACCGACTATGCGGAACGAAAAATTTTCAATAATTTTGTTATTTACAAATCCGAACGTGCCAAAGTGGTATAAATGTTCTAGTAATACGTTATTCTATACGTGTTAATTGTTTTTTATCTAGGTTATCAGTCATCGATTCACCGAACCGGCTATGCGGAATGAAACATTTTCAATAATTTTGTTATTTAAGAATCCGAACGAGGCAGAGTGGTATAAATGTTCTATTAATACGTTATTCTATACGTTTTAATGTATTCTTTATATAGGTTGTCAGTCATCGATTCACCGAACCGACTGTGCGGAACGAAGCATTTTCAATAATTTTGTTATTTAAGAATCCGAACGTGCCAAAGTGGTATAAATGTTCTAGTAATACGTTATTCTATACGTTTTAATGTATTCTTTATATAGGTTGTCAGTCATCGATTCACCGAACCGACTATGCGGAACGAAAAATTTTCAATAATTTTGTTATTTAAGAATCCGAACGTGCCAAAGTGGTATAAATGTTCTAGTAATACGTTACTCTATACGTGTTAATTTTTTTTTATATAGGTTTTCAGCCATCGATTCACCGAACCGACTATGCGGAACGAAACATTTTCAATAATTTTGTTATTTAAGAATCCGAACGTGCCAGAGTGGTATAAATGTTCTAGTAATAGTTATTCTATACGTTATATTGTATTCTTTATATAGGTTATCAGTCATCGATTCACCGAACCGACTATGCCGGGAGGACTTTGGCATGTTCGAACTGGGCGCCGAACCCACTATGCGGAACCAAAAATTTTCAATAATTTAGTTATTTAAGAATCCGAACGTGCCAAAGTGGTATAAATGTTCTAGTAATACGTTATTCTATACGTTTTAATGCATTCTTTATATAGGTTATCAGTCATCGATTCACCGAACCGACTATGCGGAACGAAAAATTTTCAATAGTTTTGTTATTTAAGAATCCGAACGTGCCAAAGTGGTATAAATGTTCTAGTAATACGTTATTCTATACATTTTAATGTTTTTTTATATAGGTTGTCAGTCATCGACTCAGCGAACCGACTATGCGGAACGAAACATTTTTAATAATATAGTTATTTAAGAATCCGAACGTGCCAGAGTGGTATAAATGTTCTAGTAATACGTTATTCTATACGGTTTAATGTATTCTTCATATATAGGTTATCTGTCATCGATTCACCGAACCGACTATGCGGAACGAAACATTTTCAATAATTTAGTTATTTAAGAATTCGAACGTGCCAGAGTGGTATAAATGTTCTAGTAATACGTTATTCTATACGTGTTAATTGTTTTTTATCTAGGTTACCAGTCATCGATTCACCGAACCGCCTATACGGAACGAAAAATGTCCAGTAATTGAGTTATTTAAGAATCCGAACGTGCCAGAGTGGTATAAATGTTCTAGTAATACGTTATTCTATACGTTTTAATGTATTCTTTATATAGGTTGTCAGTCATCGATTCACCGAACCGACTGTGCGGAACGAAGCATTTTCAATAATTTTGTTATTTAAGAATCCGAACGTGCCAAAGTGGTATAAATGTTCTAGTAATACGTTATTCTATACGTTTTAATGTATTCTTTATATAGGTTGTCAGTCATCGATTCACCGCACCGACTATGCGGAACGAAAAATTTTCAATAATTTTGTTATTTAAGAATCCGAACGTGCCAAAGTGGTATAAATGTTCTAGTAATACGTTACTCTATACGTGTTAATTTTTTTTTATATAGGTTATCAGTCATCGATTCACCGAACCGGCTATGCGGAATGAAACATTTTCAATAATTTTGTTATTTAAGAATCCGAACGTGCCAGAGTGGTATAAATGTTCTAGTAATAGTTATTCTATACGGTTTAATGTATTCTTCATATATAGGTTATCTGTCATCGATTCACCGAACCGACTATGCGGAACGAAACATTTTCAATAATTTTGTTATTTAAAAATCCGAACGTGCCAGAGTGGTACAAATGTTCTAGTAATACGTTATTCTATACGTTTTAAGGTATTCTTTATATAGGCTGTCAGTCATCGATTCGCCGAACCGACTATGCGGAACCAAAAATTATCAATAGTTTTGTTATTTAAGAATCCGAACGTGCCAAAGTGGTATAAATGTTCTAGAAATACGTTATACTATACGTTTTAATGTTTTTTTATATAGGTTCTCAGTCATCGATTCACCGAACCGACTATGCGGAACGAAACATTTTCAATTATTTAGTTATTTAAGAATCCGAACGAGCCAGAGTGGTATAAATGTTCTAGTAATACGTGATTCTATACGTGTTAATTTTTTTTATATAGGTTCTCAGTCATCGATTCATCGAACCGACTATGCCGGGAGGACTTTGGCATGTTCGAACTGGGCGCCGAACCCACTATGCGGAACCAAAAATTTTCAATAATTTAGTTATTTAAGAATCCGAACGTGCCAAAGTGGTATAAATGTTCTAGTAATACGTTACTCTATACGTGTTAATTTTTTTTTATATAGGTTATCAGCCATCGATTCACCGAACCGACTATGCGGAACGAAACATTTTCAATAATTTTGTTATTTAAGAATCCGAACGTGCCAGAGTGGTATAAATGTTCTAGTAATAGTTATTCTATACGTTATATTGTATTCTTTATATAGGTTCTCAGTCATCGATTCACCGAACCGACTATGCGGAACGAAACATTTTCAATTATTTAGTTATTTAAGAATCCGAACGAGCCAGAGTGGTATAAATGCTCTAGTAATACGTTATTCTATACATTTTAATGTTTTTTTATATAGGTTGTCAGTCATCGATTCACCGAACCGACTATGCGGAACGAAACATTTTCAATAATTTAGTTATTTAAGAATCCGAACGTGCCAGAGTGGTCTAAATGTTCTAGTAATACGTTATTCTATACGTTTTAATGTATTCTTAATATAGCTTATCAGTCATCGATTCACCGAACCGACTATGCGGAACCAAAAATTTTCAATAGTTTTGTTATTTAAGAATCCGAACGTGCCAAAGTGGTATAAATGTTCTGGTAATACGTTATTCTATACGTTTTAATGTTTTTTTATATAGGTTGTCAGTCATCGATTCACCGAACCGACTATGCGGAACCAAAAATTTTCAATAGTTTTGTTATTTAAGAATCCGAACGTGCCAAAGTGGTATAAATGTTCTGGTAATACGTTATTCTATACGTTTTAATGTTTTTTTATATAGGTTGTCGGTCATCGATTCACCGAACCGACTATGCGGAACGAAACATTTTCAATAATTTAGTTATTTAAGAATCCGAACGTGCCAGAGTGGTATAAATGTTCTAGTAATACGTTATTCTATACGTTTTAATGTATTCTTTATATAGGTTATCAGTCATCGATTCACCGAACCGACTATGGGGAACGAAAAATTTTCAATAATTTTGTTATTTACAAATCCCCACGTGCCAAAGTGGTATAAATGTTCTAGTAATACGTTATTCTATACATTTTAATGTTTTTTTATATAGGTTGTCAGTCATCGATTCGCCGAACCGACTATGCGGAACGAAACATTTTCAATAATTTTGTTATTTAAGAATCCGAACGTGCCAGAGTGGTACAAATGTTCTAGTAATACGTTATTCTATACGTTTTAAGGTATTCTTTATATAGGCTGTCAGTCATCGATTCGCCGAACCGACTATGCGGAACCAAAAATTATCAATAGTTTTGTTATTTAAGAATCCGAACGTGCCAAAGTGGTATAAATGTTCTAGAAATACGTTATACTATACGTTTTAATGTTTTTTTATATAGGTTCTCAGTCATCGATTCACCGAACCGACTATGCGGAACGAAACATTTTCAATTATTTAGTTATTTAAGAATCCGAACGAGCCAGAGTGGTATAAATGTTCTAGTAATACGTTATTCTATACGTGTTAATTGTTTTTTATCTAGGTTATCAGTCATCGATTCACAGAACCGCCTATACGGAATGAAAAATGTTCAATGATTTAGTTATTTAAGAATCCGAACGTGCCAGAGTGGTATAAATGTTCTAGTAATACGTTAATCTATTCGTTTTAATGTATTCTTTATATAGGTTATCAGTCATCGATTCACCGAACCGACTGTGCGGAACGAAGCATTTTCAATAATTTTGTTATTTAAGAATCCGAACGTGCCAAAGTGGTATAAATGTTCTAGTAATACGTTATTCTATACGTTTTAATGTATTCTTTATATAGGTTGTCAGTCATCGATTCACCGAACCGACTATGCGGAACGAAAAATTTTCAATAATTTTGTTATTTACAAATCCGAACGTGCCAAACTGGTATAAATATTCTAGTAATACGTTATTCTACACGTGTTAGTTGTTTTTTATATAGATTATCAGTCATCGATTCACCGAACCGCCTGTACGGAACGAAAAATGTCCAACAATTTTGTTATTTAAGAATCCGAACGTGTCAAAGTGGTATAAATGTTCTAGTAATACGTTACTCTATACGTGTTAATTTTTTTTTATATAGGTTATCAGTCATCGATTCACCGAACCGGCTATGCGGAATGAAACATTTTCAATAATTTTGTTATTTAAGAATCCAAACGTGCCAGAGTGGTATAAATGTTCTAGTAATACGTTATTCTATACGTTTTAATGTATTCTTTATATATGTTATCAGTCATCGATTCACTGAACCGACTATGCGGAACGAAACATTTTCAATAATTTTGTTATTTATGAATCCGAACGTGCCAAAGTGGTATAAATGTTCTAGTAATACGTTACTCTATACGTGTTAATTTTTTTTTATATAGGTTATCAGTCATCGATTCACCGAACCGGCTATGCGGAATGAAACATTTTCACTACTTTTGTTATTTATGAATCCGAACGTGCCAAAGTGGTAAAAATGCTCTAGTAATACGTTATTCTATACATTTTAATGTTTTTTTATATAGGTTGTCAGTCATCGATTCACCGAACCGACTATGCGGAACGAAACATTTTCAATAATTTAGTTATTTAAGAATCCGAACGTGCCAGAGTGGTCTAAATGTTCTAGTAATACGTTATTCTATACGTTTTAATGTATTCTTTATATAGCTTATCAGTCATCGATTCACCGAACCGACTATGCGGAACCAAAAATTTTCAATAGTTTTGTTATTTAAGAATCCGAACGTGCCAAAGTGGTATAAATGTTCTGGTAATACGTTATTCTATACGTTTTAATGTTTTTTTATATAGGTTGTCGGTCATCGATTCACCGAACCGACTATGCGGAACGAAACATTTTCAATAATTTAGTTATTTAAGTATCCGAACGTGCCAGAGTGGTATAAATGTTCTAGTAATACGTTATTCTATACGTTTTAATGTATTCTTTATATAGGTTATCAGTCATCGATTCACCGAGCCGACTATGCCGGGCGGACTTTGGCATGTTCGAACTGGGCGCCGAACCCACTATGCGGAACGAAAAATTTTCAATAATTTTGTTATTTAAGAATCCGAACGTGCCAAAGTGGTATAAATGTTCTAGTGGTACGTTTTTCTATACATTTTAATGTTTTTTTATATAGCTTGTTAGTCATCGATTCACTGAACCGACTATGCGGAACGAAACATTTTCAATAATTTTGTTATTTATGAATCCGAACGTGCCAGAGTGGTATAAATGTTCTAGTAATACGTTATTCTATACGTTTTAATGTATTCTTTATATAGGTTATCAGTCATCGATTCACCGAACCGACTATGCGGAACGAAAAATTTTCAATAATTTTGTTATTTACAAATCCGAACGTGCCAAAGTGGTATAAATGTTCTAGTAATACGTTATTCTATACGTGTTAATTGTTTTTTATCTAGGTTATCAGTCATCGATTCACCGAACCGCCTATACGGAACGAAAAATGTTCAATAATTTAGTTATTTAAGAATCCGAACGTGCCAGAGTGGTATAAATGTTCTAGTAATACGTTGTTCTATACGTTTTAATGTATTCTTTATATAGGTTATCAGTCATCGATTCACCGAACCGGCTATGCGGAATGAAGCATTTTCAATAATTTTGTTATTTAAGAATCCGAACGTGCCAAAGTGGTATAAATTTTCTAGTAATACGTTACTCTATACGTATTAATTTTTTTTTATATAGGTTATCAGTCATCGATTCACCGAACCGGCTATGCGGAATGAAACATTTTCAATAATTTTGTTATTTCAGAATCCGAACGAGGCAGAGTGGTATAAATGTTCTATTAATACGTTATTATATACGTTTTAATGTATTCTTTATATAGGTTTTCAGCCATCGATTCACCGAACCGACTATGCGGAACGAAACATTTTCAATAATTTTGTTATTTAAGAATCCAAACGTGCCAGAGTGGTATAAATGTTCTAGTAATACGTTATTCTATACGGTTTAATGTATTTTTCATATATAGGTTATCAGTCATCGATTCACCGAACCGACTATGCGGAACGAAACATTTTCAATAGTTTTGTTATTTAAGAATCCGAACGTGCCAAAGTGGTATAAATGTTCTAGAAATACGTTATACTATACGTTTTAATGTATTCTTTATATAGGTTGTCAGTCATCGATTCACCGAACCGACTATGCGGAACGAAAAATTTTCAATAATTTTGTTATTTAAGAATCCGAACGTGCCAAAGTGGTATAAATGTTCTAGTGGTACGTTTTTCTATACATTTTAATGTTTTTTTATATAGCTTGTTAGTCATCGATTCACTGAACCGACTATGCGGAACGAAACATTTTCAATAATTTTGTTATTTATGAATCCGAACGTGCCAGAGTGGTATAAATGTTCTAGTAATACGTTATTCTATACGTTTTAATGTATTCTTTATATAGGTTATCAGTCATCGATTCACCGAACCGACTATGCGGAACGAAAAATTTTCAATAATTTTGTTATTTACAAATCCGAACGTGCCAAAGTGGTATAAATGTTCTAGTAATACGTTATTCTACACGTGTTAATTGTTTTTTATATAGGTTATCAGTCATCGATTCACCGAACCGCCTGTACGGAACGAAAAATGTCCAACAATTTTGTTATTTAAGAATCCGAACGTGCCAAAGTGGTATAAATGTTCTAGTAATACGTTACTCTATACGTGTTAATTTTTTTTTATATAGGTTCTCAGTCATCGATTCACCGAACCGACTATGCGGAACGTAACATTTTCAATTATTTAGTTATTTAAGAATCCGAACGAGCCAGAGTGGTATAAATGTTCTAGTAATACGTTATTCTATACGTTTTAATGTATTCTTTATATAGGTTGTCAGTCATCGATTCACCGAACCGACTATGCGGAACGAAAAATTTTCAATAATTTTGTTATTTAAGAATCCGAACGTGCCAAAGTGGTATAAATGTTCTAGTAATACGTTACTCTATACGTGTTAATTTTTTTTTATATAGGTTTTCAGCCATCGATTCACCGAACCGACTATGCGGAACGAAACATTTTCAATAATTTTGTTATTTAAGAATCCGAACGTGCCAGAGTGGTATAAATGTTCTAGTAATAGTTATTCTATACGTTATATTGTATTCTTTATATAGGTTATCAGTCATCGATTCACCGAACCGACTATGCCGGGAGGACTTTGGCATGTTCGAACTGGGCGCCGAACCCACTATGCGGAACCAAAAATTTTCAATAATTTAGTTATTTAAGAATCCGAACGTGCCAAAGTGGTATAAATGTTCTAGTAATACGTTATTCTATACGTTTTAATGCATTCTTTATATAGGTTATCAGTCATCGATTCACCGAACCGACTATGCGGAACGAAAAATTTTCAATAGTTTTGTTATTTAAGAATCCGAACGTGCCAAAGTGGTATAAATGTTCTAGTAATACGTTATTCTATACATTTTAATGTTTTTTTATATAGGTTGTCAGTCATCGACTCAGCGAACCGACTATGCGGAACAAAACATTTTTAATAATATAGTTATTTAAGAATCCGAACGTGCCAAAGTGGTATAAATGTTCTAGTAATACGTTATTCTATACGTTTTAATGCATTCTTTATATAGGTTATCAGTCATCGATTCACCGAACCGACTATGCGGAACGAAAAATTTTCAATAGTTTTGTTATTTAAGAATCCGAACGTGCCAAAGTGGTATAAATGTTCTAGTAATACGTTATTCTATACATTTTAATGTTTTTTTATATAGGTTGTCAGTCATCGACTCAGCGAACCGACTATGCGGAACGAAACATTTTTAATAATATAGTTATTTAAGAATCCGAACGTGCCAGAGTGGTATAAATGTTCTAGTAATACGTTATTCTATACGGTTTAATGTATTCTTCATATATAGGTTATCTGTCATCGATTCACCGAACCGACTATGCGGAACGAAACATTTTCAATAATTTAGTTATTTAAGAATTCGAACGTGCCAGAGTGGTATAAATGTTCTAGTAATACGTTATTCTATACGTGTTAATTGTTTTTTATCTAGGTTATCAGTCATCGATTCACCGAACCGCCTATACGGAACGAAAAATGTCCAGTAATTGAGTTATTTAAGAATCCGAACGCGCCAGAGTGGTATAAATGTTCTAGTAATACGTTATTCTATACGTTTTAATGTATTCTTTATATAGGTTGTCAGTCATCGATTCACCGAACCGACTGTGCGGAACGAAGCATTTTCAATAATTTTGTTATTTAAGAATCCGAACGTGCCAAAGTGGTATAAATGTTCTAGTAATACGTTATTCTATACGTTTTAATGTATTCTTTATATAGGTTGTCAGTCATCGATTCACCGAACCGACTATGCGGAACGAAAAATTTTCAATAATTTTGTTATTTAAGAATCCGAACGTGCCAAAGTGGTATAAATGTTCTAGTAATACGTTACTCTATACGTGTTAATTTTTTTTTATATAGGTTATCAGTCATCGATTCACCGAACCGGCTATGCGGAATGAAACATTTTCAATAATTTTGTTATTTAAGAATCCGAACGTGCCAGAGTGGTATAAATGTTCTAGTAATAGTTATTCTATACGTTTTAATGTATTCTTTATATAGGTCATCAGTCATCGATTCACCGAACCGACTATGCGGAACGAAAAA
The DNA here is from genome assembly GCA_963576845.1 of Megachile leachella. Taxonomy (NCBI): domain Eukaryota; kingdom Metazoa; phylum Arthropoda; class Insecta; order Hymenoptera; family Megachilidae; genus Megachile; species Megachile leachella. The sequence goes on from CAUYWW010000182.1 coordinate 570,614, forward strand.
TTTTCAATAGTTTTGTTATTTAAGAATCCGAACGTGCCAAAGTGGTATAAATGTTCTAGAAATACGTTATACTATACGTTTTAATGTTTTTTTATATAGGTTCTCAGTCATCGATTCACCGAACCGGCTATGCGGAATGAAACATTTTCACTACTTTTGTTATTTATGAATCCGAACGTGCCAAAGTGGTATAAATGCTCTAGTAATACGTTATTCTATACATTTTAATGTTTTTTTATATAGGTTGTCAGTCATCGATTCGCCGAACCGACTATGCGGAACGAAACATTTTCAATAATTTTGTTATTTAAAAATCCGAACGTGCCAGAGTGGTACAAATGTTCTAGTAATACGTTATTCTATACGTTTTAAGGTATTCTTTATATAGGCTGTCAGTCATCGATTCGCCGAACCGACTATGCGGAACCAAAAATTATCAATAGTTTTGTTATTTAAGAATCCGAACGTGCCAAAGTGGTGTAAATGTTCTAGAAATACGTTATACTATACGTTTTAATGTTTTTTTATATAGGTTCTCAGTCATCGATTCACCGAACCGACTATGCGGAACGAAACATTTTCAATTATTTAGTTATTTAAGAATCCGAACGAGCCAGAGTGGTATAAATGTTCTAGTAATACGTGATTCTATACGTGTTAATTTTTTTTATATAGGTTCTCAGTCATCGATTCATCGAACCGACTATGCCGGGAGGACTTTGGCATGTTCGAACTGGGCGCCGAACCCACTATGCGGAACCAAAAATTTTCAATAATTTAGTTATTTAAGAATCCGAACGTGCCAAAGTGGTATAAATGTTCTAGTAATACGTTACTCTATACGTGTTAATTTTTTTTTATATAGGTTATCAGCCATCGATTCACCGAACCGACTATGCGGAACGAAACATTTTCAATAATTTTGTTATTTAAGAATCCGAACGTGCCAGAGTGGTATAAATGTTCTAGTAATAGTTATTCTATACGTTATATTGTATTCTTTATATAGGTTATCAGTCATCGATTCACCGAACCGACTATGCGGAACGAAAAATTTTCAATAGTTTTGTTATTTAAGAATCCGAACGTGCCAAAGTGGTATAAATGTTCTAGAAATACGTTATACTATACGTTTTAATGTTTTTTTATATAGGTTCTCAGTCATCGATTCACCGAACCGACTATGCGGAACGAAACATTTTCAATTATTTAGTTATTTAAGAATCCGAACGAGCCAGAGTGGTATAAATGCTCTAGTAATACGTTATTCTATACATTTTAATGTTTTTTTATATAGGTTGTCAGTCATCGATTCACCGAACCGACTATGCGGAACGAAACATTTTCAATAATTTAGTTATTTAAGAATCCGAACGTGCCAGAGTGGTCTAAATGTTCTAGTAATACGTTATTCTATACGTTTTAATGTATTCTTAATATAGCTTATCAGTCATCGATTCACCGAACCGACTATGCGGAACCAAAAATTTTCAATAGTTTTGTTATTTAAGAATCCGAACGTGCCAAAGTGGTATAAATGTTCTGGTAATACGTTATTCTATACGTTTTAATGTTTTTTTATATAGGTTGTCAGTCATCGATTCACCGACCCGACTATGCGGAACCAAAAATTTTCAATAGTTTTGTTATTTAAGAATCCGAACGTGCCAAAGTGGTATAAATGTTCTGGTAATACGTTATTCTATACGTTTTAATGTTTTTTTATATAGGTTGTCGGTCATCGATTCACCGAACCGACTATGCGGAACGAAACATTTTCAATAATTTAGTTATTTAAGAATCCGAACGTGCCAGAGTGGTATAAATGTTCTAGTAATACGTTATTCTATACGTTTTAATGTATTCTTTATATAGGTTATCAGTCATCGATTCACCGAACCGACTATGGGGAACGAAAAATTTTCAATAATTTTGTTATTTACAAATCCCCACGTGCCAAAGTGGTATAAATGTTCTAGTAATACGTTATTCTATACATTTTAATGTTTTTTTATATAGGTTGTCAGTCATCGATTCGCCGAACCGACTATGCGGAACGAAACATTTTCAATAATTTTGTTATTTAAGAATCCGAACGTGCCAGAGTGGTACAAATGTTCTAGTAATACGTTATTCTATACGTTTTAAGGTATTCTTTATATAGGCTGTCAGTCATCGATTCGCCGAACCGACTATGCGGAACCAAAAATTATCAATAGTTTTGTTATTTAAGAATCCGAACGTGCCAAAGTGGTATAAATGTTCTAGAAATACGTTATACTATACGTTTTAATGTTTTTTTATATAGGTTCTCAGTCATCGATTCACCGAACCGACTATGCGGAACGAAACATTTTCAATTATTTAGTTATTTAAGAATCCGAACGAGCCAGAGTGGTATAAATGTTCTAGTAATACGTTATTCTATACGTGTTAATTGTTTTTTATCTAGGTTATCAGTCATCGATTCACAGAACCGCCTATACGGAATGAAAAATGTTCAATGATTTAGTTATTTAAGAATCCGAACGTGCCAGAGTGGTATAAATGTTCTAGTAATACGTTAATCTATTCGTTTTAATGTATTCTTTATATAGGTTATCAGTCATCGATTCACCGAACCGACTGTGCGGAACGAAGCATTTTCAATAATTTTGTTATTTAAGAATCCGAACGTGCCAAAGTGGTATAAATGTTCTAGTAATACGTTATTCTATACGTTTTAATGTATTCTTTATATAGGTTGTCAGTCATCGATTCACCGAACCGACTATGCGGAACGAAAAATTTTCAATAATTTTGTTATTTACAAATCCGAACGTGCCAAACTGGTATAAATATTCTAGTAATACGTTATTCTACACGTGTTAGTTGTTTTTTATATAGATTATCAGTCATCGATTCACCGAACCGCCTGTACGGAACGAAAAATGTCCAACAATTTTGTTATTTAAGAATCCGAACGTGTCAAAGTGGTATAAATGTTCTAGTAATACGTTACTCTATACGTGTTAATTTTTTTTTATATAGGTTATCAGTCATCGATTCACCGAACCGGCTATGCGGAATGAAACATTTTCAATAATTTTGTTATTTAAGAATCCAAACGTGCCAGAGTGGTATAAATGTTCTAGTAATACGTTATTCTATACGTTTTAATGTATTCTTTATATATGTTATCAGTCATCGATTCACTGAACCGACTATGCGGAACGAAACATTTTCAATAATTTTGTTATTTATGAATCCGAACGTGCCAAAGTGGTATAAATGTTCTAGTAATACGTTACTCTATACGTGTTAATTTTTTTTTATATAGGTTATCAGTCATCGATTCACCGAACCGGCTATGCGGAATGAAACATTTTCACTACTTTTGTTATTTATGAATCCGAACGTGCCAAAGTGGTAAAAATGCTCTAGTAATACGTTATTCTATACATTTTAATGTTTTTTTATATAGGTTGTCAGTCATCGATTCACCGAACCGACTATGCGGAACGAAACATTTTCAATAATTTAGTTATTTAAGAATCCGAACGTGCCAGAGTGGTCTAAATGTTCTAGTAATACGTTATTCTATACGTTTTAATGTATTCTTTATATAGCTTATCAGTCATCGATTCACCGAACCGACTATGCGGAACCAAAAATTTTCAATAGTTTTGTTATTTAAGAATCCGAACGTGCCAAAGTGGTATAAATGTTCTGGTAATACGTTATTCTATACGTTTTAATGTTTTTTTATATAGGTTGTCGGTCATCGATTCACCGAACCGACCATGCGGAACGAAACATTTTCAATAATTTAGTTATTTAAGAATCCGAACGTGCCAGAGTGGTATAAATGTTCTAGTAATACGTTATTCTATACGTTTTAATGTATTCTTTATATAGGTTATCAGTCATCGATTCACCGAGCCGACTATGCCGGGCGGACTTTGGCATGTTCGAACTGGGCGCCGAACCCACTATGCGGAACGAAAAATTTTCAATAATTTTGTTATTTAAGAATCCGAACGTGCCAAAGTGGTATAAATGTTCTAGTGGTACGTTTTTCTATACATTTTAATGTTTTTTTATATAGCTTGTTAGTCATCGATTCACTGAACCGACTATGCGGAACGAAACATTTTCAATAATTTTGTTATTTATGAATCCGAACGTGCCAGAGTGGTATAAATGTTCTAGTAATACGTTATTCTATACGTTTTAATGTATTCTTTATATAGGTTATCAGTCATCGATTCACCGAACCGACTATGCGGAACGAAAAATTTTCAATAATTTTGTTATTTACAAATCCGAACGTGCCAAAGTGGTATAAATGTTCTAGTAATACGTTATTCTACACGTGTTAATTGTTTTTTATATAGGTTATCAGTCATCGATTCACCGAACCGCCTGTACGGAACGAAAAATGTCCAACAATTTTGTTATTTAAGAATCCGAACGTGCCAAAGTGGTATAAATGTTCTAGTAATACGTTACTCTATACGTGTTAATTTTTTTTTATATAGGTTATCAGTCATCGATTCACCGAACCGGCTATGCGGAATGAAACATTTTCAATAATTTTGTTATTTAAGAATCCGAACGAGGCAGAGTGGTATAAATGTTCTATTAATACGTTATTCTATACGTTTTAATGTATTCTTTATATAGGTTTTCAGCCATCGATTCACCGAACCGACTATGCGGAACGAAACATTTTCAATAATTTTGTTATTTAAGAATCCGAACGTGCCAAAGTGGTATAAATGTTCTAGAAATACGTTATACTATACGTTTTAATGTTTTTTTATATAGGTTCTCAGTCATCGATTCACCGAACCGAATATGCGGAACGTAACATTTTCAATTATTTAGTTATTTAAGAATCCGAACGTGCCAAAGTGGTATAAATGTTCTAGAAATACGTTATACTATACGTTTTAATGTTTTTTTATATAGGTTCTCAGTCATCGATTCACCGAACCGAATATGCGGAACGTAACATTTTCAATTATTTAGTTATTTAAGAATCCGAACGAGCCAGAGTGGTATAAATGTTCTAGTAATACGTTATTCTATACGTGTTAATTTTTTTTATATAGGTTATCAGTCATCGATTCACCGAACCGGCTATGCGGAATGAAACATTTTCAATGATTTTGTTATTTATGAATCCGAACGTGCCAAAGTGGTATAAATGTTCTAGTAATACGTTATCCTATACATTTTAATGTTTTTTCATATAGGTTATCAGTCATCGATTCACCGAACCGACTATGCGGAACGAAAAATTTTCAATAGTTTTGTTATTTAAGAATCCGAACGTGCCAGAGTGGTATAAATGTTCTAGTAATACGTTATTCTATACGTTTTAATGTATTCTTTATATAGGTTATCAGTCATCGATTCACCGAGCCGACTATGCCGGGCGGACTTTGGCATGTTCGAACTGGGCGCCGAACCCACTATGCGGAACGAAAAATTTTCAATAATTTTGTTATTTAAGAATCCGAACGTGCCAAAGTGGTATAAATGTTCTAGTGGTACGTTTTTCTATACATTTTAATGTTTTTTTATATAGCTTGTTAGTCATCGATTCACTGAACCGACTATGCGGAACGAAACATTTTCAATAATTTTGTTATTTATGAATCCGAACGTGCCAGAGTGGTATAAATGTTCTAGTAATACGTTATTCTATACGTTTTAATGTATTCTTTATATAGGTTATCAGTCATCGATTCACCGAACCGACTATGCGGAACGAAAAATTTTCAATAATTTTGTTATTTACAAATCCGAACGTGCCAAAGTGGTATAAATGTTCTAGTAATACGTTATTCTACACGTGTTAATTGTTTTTTATATAGGTTATCAGTCATCGATTCACCGAACCGCCTGTACGGAACGAAAAATGTCCAACAATTTTGTTATTTAAGAATCCGAACGTGCCAAAGTGGTATAAATGTTCTAGTAATACGTTACTCTATACGTGTTAATTTTTTTTTATATAGGTTATCAGTCATCGATTCACCGAACCGGCTATGCGGAATGAAACATTTTCAATAATTTTGTTATTTAAGAATCCGAACGAGGCAGAGTGGTATAAATGTTCTATTAATACGTTATTCTATACGTTTTAATGTATTCTTTATATAGGTTTTCAGCCATCGATTCACCGAACCGACTATGCGGAACGAAACATTTTCAATAATTTTGTTATTTAAGAATCCGAACGTGCCAAAGTGGTATAAATGTTCTAGAAATACGTTATACTATACGTTTTAATGTTTTTTTATATAGGTTCTCAGTCATCGATTCACCGAACCGAATATGCGGAACGTAACATTTTCAATTATTTAGTTATTTAAGAATCCGAACGTGCCAAAGTGGTATAAATGTTCTAGAAATACGTTATACTATACGTTTTAATGTTTTTTTATATAGGTTCTCAGTCATCGATTCACCGAACCGAATATGCGGAACGTAACATTTTCAATTATTTAGTTATTTAAGAATCCGAACGAGCCAGAGTGGTATAAATGTTCTAGTAATACGTTATTCTATACGTGTTAATTTTTTTTATATAGGTTATCAGTCATCGATTCACCGAACCGGCTATGCGGAATGAAACATTTTCAATGATTTTGTTATTTATGAATCCGAACGTGCCAACGTGGTATAAATGTTCTAGTAATACGTTATCCTATACATTTTAATGTTTTTTCATATAGGTTATCAGTCATCGATTCACCGAACCGACTATGCGGAACGAAAAATTTTCAATAGTTTTGTTATTTAAGAATCCGAACGTGCCAAAGTGGTATAAATGTTCTAGTAATACGTTATTCTATACATTTTAATGTTTTTTTATATAGGTTGTCAGTCATCGACTCAGCGAACCGACTATGCGGAACGAAACATTTTCAATAATATAGTTATTTAAGAATCCGAACGTGCGAGAGTGGTATAAATGTTCTAGTAATACGTTATTCTATACGTGTTAATTTTTTTTATATAGGTTATCAGTCATCGATTCACCGAACCGGCTATGCGGAATGAAACATTTTCAATACTTTTGTTATTTATGTATCCGAACGTGCCAAAGTGGTATAAATGTTCTAGTAATACGTTATTCTATACATTTTAATGTTTTTTTATATAGGTTATCAGTCATCGATTCACCGAACCGACTTTGCGGAACGAAACATTTTCAATAATTTAGTTATTTAAGAATCCGAACGTGCCAGAGTGGTATAAATGTTCTATTAATACGTTACTCTATACGTTTTAATGTATTCTTTATATAGGTTTTCAGCCATCGATTCACCGAACCGACTATGCGGAACGAAACATTTTCAATAATTTTGTTATTTAAGAATCCGAACGTGCCAGAGTGGTATAAATGTTCTAGTAATAGTTATTCTATACGTTTTAATGTATTCTTTATATAGGTTATCAGTCATCGATTCACCGAACCGACTATGCGGAACGAAAAATTTTCAATAGTTTTGTTATTTAAGAATCCGAACGTGCCAAAGTGGTATAAATGTTCTAGAAATACGTTATACTATACGTTTTAATGTTTTTTTATATAGGTTCTCAGTCATCGATTCACCGAACCGACTATTTGGAACGTAACATTTTCAATTATTTAGTTATTTAAGAATCCGAACGAGCCAGAGTGGTATAAATGTTCTAGTAATACGTTATTCTATACGTGTTAATTTTTTTTATATAGGTTATCAGTCATCGATTCACCGAACCGACTATGCGGAACGTAACATTTTCAATAATTTAGTTATTTAAGAATCCGAACGTGCCAGAGTGGTATAAATGTTCTATTAATACGTTATTCTATACGTTTTAATGTATTCTTTATATAGGTTTTCAGCCATCGATTCACCGAACCGACTACGCGGAACGAAACATTTTCAATAATTTTGTTATTTAAGAATCCGAACGTGCCAGAGTGGTATAAATGTTCTATTAATACGTTATTCTATACGTTTTAATGTATTCTTTATATAGGTTTTCAGCCATCGATTCACCGAACCGACTATGCGGAACCAAACATTTTCAATAATTTTGTTATTTAAGAATCCGAACGTGCCAGAGTGGTATAAATGTTCTAGTAATAGTTATTCTATACGTTTTAATGTATTCTTTATATAGGTTATCAGTCATCGATTCACCGAACCGACTATGCGGAACGAAAAATTTTCAATAGTTTTGTTATTTAAGAATCCGAACGTGCCAAAGTGGTATAAATGTTCTAGAAATACGTTATACTATACGTTTTAATGTTTTTTTATATAGGTTCTCAGTCATCGATTCACCGAACCGACTATGCGGAACGTAACATTTTCAATTATTTAGTTATTTAAGAATCCGAACGAGCCAGAGTGGTATAAATGTTCTAGTAATACGTTATTCTATACGTTTTAATGTATTCTTTATATAGGTTATCAGTCATCGATTCACCGAACCGGCTATGCGGAATGAAACATTTTCAATAATTTTGTTATTTAAGGTGAATGTCACGTTTTTGTTTAAATTTGAATCGATCGAAGCGACGATGTCTATGAGCGGAGAATACTAGAAATAAAAAATCTATAAACTGGACAACTCGCGTGGAGTTATCTATCGGCTAGATCTTGAAATATACCTGAACTATATTACCCACCTATTTCTATTCCTATTACCTGCCACCTTCTGACAGAGAAACGGAGCGAAGGCACCGTTGCCGGATTGTTACGCTGTTGCCATATCTATCAATCTATTTTTAGACGTCAAGCAACGATAATTCAAAAGGATTTTTACATTAGAAGCTAATGCATTAATGTCACATTTTGGTAATTATTCATATTAACAGCCAGCAAGAGATAATGTGTTATATTATTTTCTGTTACCTAAGTTCGGTGCAATGTGATTTCGGTGTTACGACTGTTAGAAAATACGTCATAAATTATTACAAGATTTCTCAAATACAATTCAGAAAATCTTTATTTGAAGGAATGAAAAATATATTACGCGTCATTCTAAAATATTTGTTAGAAATTATATTTATTTATCGTTCATTGAAACACATGTAGGACAGTAACATTTTGTACAATGCTATATTTTTTCACGCTCTGTGGATTCCTTTTTCTGATTACTGTTGTTGGCGCGTCAACCCGCTCGTCATCTGATGTCTTTTGTTCAAATAGGAGTGGACTCCCTCTTCCTGTGTCATTGACCTTGTTCCGTATTTGCTAGATCAGCTGTTACTTCTTCTCTGCTTAGTTCGCTTTTTTTATTTACAAAGTGCCTACAACAGATAAAATGATACGATTATGTTCAACATTATTTTTATATGACAACGAGGTTAAACGGTTATCGTTTAACTTCAATTTTTTTTTTTTTTTTTTTAACGTGGGGGAAATCTTCCAAAGATACCCCGTACCCTTGGGGGAGGGCGCAGGGTTATGTGGGATTTTTACCCACTAAAACCCCCACGATGGTCCTTTTCCAGTGTACGAGGTCTGTTCAAAAAGTATCGCGAATTTTATATTTTTTCACAAAGTATTTATTTATTCATGAATATCTATTTTGTCCCCTTCAAAGTAATTCCCCTCGGATATAATACATTTATGCCAACGTTTTTTCCAATCTTCAAAGCACTTAAAAAAATCATTTTTTTTAATCTTGTTCAGCTCCTCCTTCGATGCGTCTTTATCTCCTCAATCGTGGCGTAGCATCGTCCTTTCATGGGTCTCTTCAGTTTTGGAAACAGGAAAAAGCCACAGGGGGCTAGGTCTGGGGAATACGGTGGCTGCGGCACCATTACTGTGCTGTTTTTGGTCACACAAAATTTGATACAGATTGTTTGATCCATTTTTTAGCATAGGCAAAAATCGAAGGTGAGGCAAAACACATCTAAGCAAAACAGTCGACAAAAATTAGCTAAACATTCAAAGTGCCTGACCTTGTCAGCATAAATAAAGGACATGTGTACCAACGTAAATCAACAAAAAAAAAAACAAAAAACAAATATACGTAGTCCGCGGAAATTCAAAATTTGCGATACTTTTTGAACAGACCTCGTATGCGTGAGACCCCAGGAATTCTTATAAAACACAACTGGGCCGCTGTACCATTTTTATCATGGTACAGGGTTGGAAGAGACATCCCTCCCATAAAGCCAAAACTAATCCTTACGGTAGTGCCCGAACCACTGAGGCACCACCGTCCCCCCTGGGGCAGTGTGCAGGGCGTCCTGGGCCCCCATCCATAACGCCACTGCCCCTGCACAATAATAATTACAATAACATGTAAGTTACCTTAAATGCATTTTTAGGGGATCATTGAAGTCAATTACCCGTTGATTTTTTATCTTCGAACGATTTATGAATGGGAACGATGTTCATTATGGATGTGGCCACAGAGTCGAGAAGGCGAAAGTGCTGAAACAATGAATGAAGTCCGTGATATATAAAAACAATATCTAACATATATTATTGTTATTTTATGTATATATGTCAAATATCTATAGATGTAACCATACTATTAATAACTTTCATAATCTGTAACAATAACAATTATTAACAGTGCAAGCAAAATTTTTACTCACGGATCGATCCTGACAAATCTATTGTACGATGCTCCTGGAAAACGACGTCACACGGCAGTCTAGAGCGGGAGTGTCGGAACGGTGGCCGGTTACTCAGAAATCGCTCCGAAATGTGTAACTAATTACAAGCTCTGCTATATAGGAAAGGAAAGGGTTAAAAGTGTTTTTAGTTATTTGCGGTTTACCAGCGTCCAGAAACTCGTTTGATAGCATGATCTATGAGTACAATTGCAGAATGCAATTGTCAACCATCAGTTCAGGCTGATGGTACTGCACTTTACAGTACAGTGCGACACTGGACCGTTGCAACGTTTATTTTCTTTTTTTTATTCGGTGTCGAGCAACTCGTGCGATTGCATCATGCACGAGTACAATTGCAGAATGCAATTGTCAACCATCAGTGCAGGCTGATGGTACTGCACTTTACAGTACAGTGCGACACTGGACCGTTGCAACGTTTATTTTCTTTTATTTCTTCGGTGTCGAGCAACTCGTGCGATTGCATCATGCACGAGTACAATTGCAGAATGCAATTGTCAACCATCAGTGCAGGCTGATGGTACTGCACTTTACAGTACAGTGCGACACTAGACCGTTGCAACGTTTATTTTCTTTTATTTCTTCGGTGTCGAGCAACTCGTGCGATTGCATCATGCACGAGTACAATTGCAGAATGCAATTGTCAACCATCAGTGCAGGCTGATGGTACTGCACTTTACAATACAGTGCGACACTAGACCGTTGCAACGTTTATTTTCTTTTATTTCTTCGGTGTCGAGCAACTCGTGCGATTGCATCATGCACGAGTACAATTGCAGAATGCAATTGTCAACCATCAGTGCAGGCTGATGGTACTGCACTTTACAGTACAGTGCGACACTGGACCGTTGCAACGTTTATTTTCTTTTATTTCTTCGGTGTCGAGCAACTCGTGCGATTGCATCATGCACGAGTATAATTGCAGAATGCAATTGTCAACCATCAGTTCAGGCTGATGGTACTGCACATTACAGTACAGTGCGACGCCGGACTGTTACAATCTCTGTATTTGACTCCGAAACAGTTCTTTTTCGCTTCTTCGAGCGCTCTCTTTCCTCTATTATTACTGAGGGTTCTCTAATGGGCATACCCCTGTTATACCGGCTGTCTATGTACTCCGGTAACATGCATTGCATGTAAAATTTAATTAATTTTGGCTCCATTTCCAATTGCCAGAATGCGTCGTCTCTTTGGACGACGGTGTATTTTATCCCTTTCGGGGTCCAAATACAAAATATACAGTATTTTCTACCTGTTATGTGCAGTTGGCCTTGCACTTGGTAGAAGTATGTATGTATTTTATTGAGGTTTGAACCTGTTTCATCTGTGAATATCCGTCGGATAGACGGAATCGACTTGATTGCCTCTTCCGGCAACAAATTTTCAGCGGTTTTTGGGCATTTAATTTCCACGATGCCCTCTTCATCAATAACACCATCCGGTGATGCTCCCAAGAATGGATGCAAATTATCTAGAAAAATTCCGCATTCTCTGATTTTTTTGCCTATACAATTTTCCAGTTCTTGGCGGGCTATGTCTTCACATTCTTGCCCGTATTTAACTGCAGGCACACTAATTATCTTTGGATACAATATTTTTCGGACCAAGTTCGCACATAATGTATTACTTCTGCGACGGCACACGCTTCCAAAATTGGACGCTGTTAAAAGTTTTGATTTATAACTGTACCAGCGTTGATTTTTGCTTTGTCCTATTGTTTCCTTTTCAATAACGTCTTTTCTTTCTTGCCATTTGCCGAGCATTTTCAAATGTTTCTCCTTTTCTAATTCATAAATATCTAAATTCATGTCTGCCTGTGCAGCGTTTGGTCCATAATCAAAATCTTTTTGAGCGCGCAATTTTTTTTGTGTTCGCGCTCCAATATTCTTTTGACGTTTTTCGCTAAGTATGTTGTTGGCACGTTTTCTTTTCTTTTCCATATTGCATACAGCTGCGGCCGGTTTCTTCTTCATCGTTATACTCAACCGGGATAGTGCTTCTTTGGTGTTGTATTGTAATACAGCGGCAGCACATCTTGCCGTGTACGAACCTCTTTCCCCGAGATTCAGCCTTTTTCCACCAATATATTTGGCGACGATCCCGTTGAAGCTTTCTACGCTATTATTGTTGCAGCTGTATAATAAGCTCTCTGCATGAGCCACTAATGGTTGAAGTATATCCTTAATTTGTTGGTATATTCCCATATTCTTTAATTGTGGGACGATATTTCTTTCGTTCTCTTTGTTTTTCCCGTCGCAGAAGTATTTTATTTTACTGCACTCCGCATGTTCTCCAAAGACATGGCTTGGCATATTACATATATCGCCGTATAAATTTTTTATTTTTTCGGCGGTCGATACATTTTCTTGCTCTCTAAATTGTGCGGCTTTTACTATCGCAGTCCGTATCCTCCGAATGCTAGTTTCAACAGCTTTCCTCATACTTCCAGCTGTTGTTTTTTTTGTAATGTCTCTCATTTTTCGACAAAAATTCCGTAACAAATGGTTTGTACATTCAATTTTCTTCACGCGAATTTCTGTTTTATACGGATCTGCGTCGATAATTTTTTTATATACGCTGCTGTCTCCGTCACCGATTAGTGTTGAATAAATCAATCCCCGCTTTTGTACGCTGGTTTTGAAACCTTCGACTATGGCATCGGCTTCCATAGCAGTGGACGCTTGATTTCTTGTCCAGTTTTTGAAACACAAATGTTTTCGGGGTTGTTCCTTTTTTCTTGTTGCAAAATCACAAATTTTGCATGTTTTGTTCCGCACTCCGATAAATAAAATTTTTCTAGTGCGGTATCCAATTATTGCGCCAACTCCCGACGCAGAGTTACATGTTCCGGTACGGTATGATCTTTTCATCCAGCTTCCGTCGGCAACGACGGGAATGTGCGGAATTCCAGAACCTGGAAGAATATCTCCTCTTTCAATAGCCAATTGTTTTTCTTCTTCAGCCGCTGCTATCATTTCTTTTTCTGCTGCGGCAATCAACGAATTCACGATTTCATCATGATGTTTTACATATTGCCTCTTCGACGTACATTGTATGTTCATTGCAGCAAGAAATTCTTCCAATTGGGCGTAGCTGCCACCAGTAAACATCGTACCAGCCACGGCACTTTGATTTATATTCATCTCTTCAACTTCGTCAGGTTGACTGTGGATTTCACCTTTATAGTGGCACATAGTGCACACTACGCTGAGGGTTGTCCTCAGGCCCGACCGTTTTATGCCGGTTATCTCCAGATATTTTATTCCACAGTCTTCCCTGTTCTCGGCATGGTGGCTCATTTTTTTCAATTGTTCGAACATATGGTACATATTCACCATGCTCGAGCCATTGTAAATAGTTGACATTTCTTCTGGCCCGGTCGTTTTTACTTTTTCTATTATTAAATTTTCTTCTAGGTCTGAATTATTCGCAGATATGGTATTTTCCGCAATTTCTTCCGTTGGATAATAAATCCCATCGGATGTTGACGGCTGATCTATAAATTGTACACCAATATCTTTTCTCTTGTTAGTTACGCTGGCAATAGTTTCCAATTTTTTTTTCTGAGCGGCTTGTAAGCATTCTCTTCTTTTGCGCCATGCCTTTTTTTGCGAATATCTCCTTTTTGAAAGGGGCAATGTTTTCCTACTTCGTTTTGTTATATACATATTTTCCACCGTTTCTTCACCTTCGGCAATGCACAAGTTCACCGTATTCATATTACAAACTTTTCTCACAATTTTTCACGCACTGTTTGAAACACAGTTGTGTACACTTACAGTGTAATAAAAAAAGGGAAAAAAATTATTATAGTTGAAAAAAAAAAAAATAATTCGCGATCGTTGCACCGTATTTGTACTTTTGTAGGTTATCACAGTGAAATGTCGCGAACTATACTGTGATATATTTTTTTCAAAATCGGAAAATGCTTGGTGAGAAGGTGTTTGTGATTGGGAATCGCTATCGATCGCGACGATCGTTTGTTCGTCATTACAAGCGGAGACATGACGACGGAAACATCTACAGACGTATGTATAACATTTTGAAGAATATTATAATATTATCTAATATTATTGAAAGAAAAAAATTGAGATATAAAAAAATCAATCGTTTTATATGCAGATGGAAATTGTGGAAGAAAATGTGGAGGGCGAAAATGCAAAAAAAGAAGACCCTCCGCCAGAGAATAAATCCTCAAAGAAAAACGAACCGCAGGCTACAACAAGCAACGTAAGTCGATCATTTGATATTTATTTCTTTCGATGTATTTATTTAGAACAAATTACATGTTCGTGGAATATTATTATTACGAACATATTGAATTCTGCCTGCAAGTGTGTGTCCATGTGGGTTGCACAACGATTTCGTAACGAAACGGAACAGTTGACAAGCCGCTGGGAAACGATCGAAAAAAGGCAGAATTCAATGCGTTCGTAACAATATATATTGTCGCAATTATTTGAAAAACTTGTAATTTCTGTCGGTACGAGATTTTCGGTGATTGTTTTGTGAAAATGAAGATATGTAATTATTAATTTACTGTTGCAGCTCAAGAAATTATTAAAAAAAATAATATACGGCCGCGGGCGAGGTAGCGGTCACCGGCGCGGCGGCGGTCGTTGGCGCGGCGGCGAACGCGGTCGCGGGAGCGGCGGCGAACGCGGACGCGGGACCGTTGGCGAACGCGGACGCGGGACCGTTGGCGAACGCGGACGCGGGACCGTTGGCGAACGCGGACAAGGGCGCGGTGGAGAAAATAATCGCTCACGCCGGGCATGGCGTGGCCGCCGAAATTTAGGCCATAACCAAAAAAACTTTTATTATAATAAAAATTATAATATTCGATTTAATTAAAAAACAATTATAAACTTTATACAAATTGTGCTTTAATTTAAAATCCCCCACCTCACACACACACACACACACACACACACATACACACATAAAAAAAAAAGAAAAAAAAAATATATTATAATTCGCGATCGTTTTACCTTATTTGTACTTTTGTACGTTATTACAGTGAAATGTCGCGAACTATACTGCGATATATTTTTTATCCGGTCGGAAAATACTTAGTGAGAACGAATTTGTTTATTTATCGATATTGCATCTGTGTGCGTGATCGGGACACGCCATCGGTTGCAACGATCGTTTGTTCGCCATTACAAGCCATTATCGGTTAGTTACCGATAATTTATGTTTTTATCGACATTGTCGGTAAATTGGCAAAAACAACCAAAATAAGTGAAAAATACTATGAGCGCAGCTATCGGATAATCGTTGAACTATATTTCACGGCTTATGGCCATGTTGGTTGCATAGATCAGTGTCTGTCTTACTCATGCACCTTTGAAAATTCGACTTTATTCTGTACAGAGTATTTATTGCTATCTAAAACGACCAGGGCGGCCTGTAGGTAAGTCCACTGAAGGCCGCTGTACTTGTAGAAACTTTATTTTCAAAATATTCAAGCGTTATAGTCGAAATCACGAAATCGCCTCGTCTTCTTCGCACATCGCATTGGTGTGCGAGAGACGACTCGCTTTTCGCAAATTCGACTATAACGCTCGAATATTTCGAAAATGAAGTTTCTACGAGTACAGCGGCCTTCAGTGGACTTACCTACAGGCCGCCCTGGTCGTTTTAGATAGCAATAAATACTCTGTACAGAATAAAGTCGAATTTTCAAAGGTGCGTGAGTGGGACAGACGCGGATGTGACGTGGCAAGATGGCCGCCGCGAGACTATCCCCTTAAGAATCCGAACGAGGCAGAGTGGTATAAATGTTCTATTAATACGTTATTCTATACGTTTTAATGTATTCTTTATATAGGTTTTCAGCCATCGATTCACCGAACCGACTATGCGGAACGAAACATTTTCAATAATTTTGTTATTTAAGAATCCAAACGTGCCAGAGTGGTATAAATGTTCTAGTAATACGTTATTCTATACGTTTTATTGTATTCTTTATATTGTTATCAGTCATCGATTCACTGAACCGACTATGCGGAACGAAACATTTTCAATAATTTTGTTATTTATGAATCCGAACGTGCCAAAGTGGTATAAATGTTCTAGTAATACGTTACTCTATACGTGTTAATTTTTTTTTATATAGGTTATCAGACATCGATTCACCGAACCGGCTATGCGGAATGAAACATTTTCACTACTTTTGTTATTTATGAATCCGAACGTGCCAAAGTGGTATAAATGCTCTAGTAATACGTTATTCTATACATTTTAATGTTTTTTTATATAGGTTGTCAGTCATCGATTCACCGAACCGACTATGCGGAACGAAACATTTTCAATAATTTAGTTATTTAAGAATCCGAACGTGCCAGAGTGGTCTAAATGTTCTAGTAATACGTTATTCTATACGTTTTAATGTATTCTTTATATAGCTTATCAGTCATCGATTCACCGAACCGACTATGCGGAACCAAAAATTTTCAATAGTTTTGTTATTTAAGAATCCGAACGTGCCAAAGTGGTATAAATGTTCTGGTAATACGTTATTCTAAACGTTTTAATGTTTTTTTATATAGGTTGTCAGTCATCGATTCACCGAACCGACTATGCGGAACGAAACATTTTCAATAATTTAGTTATTTAAGAATCCGAACGTGCCAGAGTGGTATAAATGTTCTAGTAATACGTTATTCTATACGTTTTAATGTATTCTTTATATAGGTTATCAGTCATCGATTCACCGAACCGACTATGGGGAACGAAAAATTTTCAATAATTTTGTTATTTACAAATCCCCACGTGCCAAAGTGGTATAAATGTTCTAGTAATACGTTATTCTATACATTTTAATGTTTTTTTATATAGGTTGTCAGTCATCGACTCACCGAACCGACTATGCGGAACGAAACATTTTCAATAATTTTGTTATTTAAGAATCCGAACGTGCCAGAGTGGTACAAATGTTCTAGTAATACGTTATTCTATACGTTTTAATGTATTCTTTATATAGCTTATCAGTCATCGATTCACCGAACCGACTATGCGGAACCAAAAATTTTCAATAGTTTTGTTATTTAAGAATCCGAACGTGCCAAAGTGGTATAAATGTTCTGGTAATACGTTATTCTAAACGTTTTAATGTTTTTTTATATAGGTTGTCAGTCATCGATTCACCGAACCGACTATGCGGAACGAAACATTTTCAATAATTTAGTTATTTAAGAATCCGAACGTGCCAGAGTGGTATAAATGTTCTAGTAATACGTTATTCTATACGTTTTAATGTATTCTTTATATAGGTTATCAGTCATCGATTCACCGAACCGACTATGGGGAACGAAAAATTTTCAATAATTTTGTTATTTACAAATCCCCACGTGCCAAAGTGGTATAAATGTTCTAGTAATACGTTATTCTATACATTTTAATGTTTTTTTATATAGGTTGTCAGTCATCGACTCACCGAACCGACTATGCGGAACGAAACATTTTCAATAATTTTGTTATTTAAGAATCCGAACGTGCCAGAGTGGTACAAATGTTCTAGTAATACGTTATTCTACACGTGTTAATTGTTTTTTGTATAGGTTATCAGTCATCGATTCACCGAACCGCCTGTACGGAACGAAAAATGTCCAACAATTTTGTTATTTAAGAATCCGAACGTGCCAAAGTGGTATAAATGTTCTAGTAATACGTTACTCTATACGTGTTAATTTTTTTTTATATAGGTTATCAGTCATCGATTCACCGAACCGGCTATGCGGAATGAAACATTTTCAATAATTTTGTTATTTAAGAATCCGAACGAGGCAGAGTGGTATAAATGTTCTATTAATACGTTATTCTATACGTTTTAATGTATTCTTTATATAGGTTTTCAGCCATCGATTCACCGAACCGACTATGCGGAACGAAACATTTTCAATAATTTTGTTATTTAAGAATCCGAACGTGCCAGAGTGGTATAAATGGTCTAGTAATAGTTATTCTATACGTTTTAATGTATTCTTTATATAGGTTATCAGTCATCGATTCACCGAACCGACTATGCGGAACGAAAAATTTTCAATAGTTTTGTTATTTAAGAATCCGAACGTGCCAAAGTGGTATAAATGTTCTAGAAATACGTTATACTATACATTTTAATGTTTTTTTATATAGGTTGTCAGTCATCGATTCACCGAACCGACTATGCGGAACGAAACATTTTCAATAATTTAGTTATTTAAGAATCCGAACGTGCCAGAGTGGTATAAATGTTCTATCAATACGTTATTCCATACGTTTTAATGTATTCTTTATATAGGTTTTCAGCCATCGATTCACCGAACCGACTATGCGGAACGAAACATTTTCAATAATTTTGTTATTTAAGAATCCAAACGTGCCAGAGTGGTATAAATGTTCTAGTAATACGTTATTCTATACATTTTAATGTTTTTTTATATAGGTTGTCAGTCATCGACTCAGCGAACCGACTTTGCGGAACGAAACATTTTCAATAATATAGCTATTTAAGAATCCGAACGTGCCAGAGTGGTATAAATGTGCTAGTAATACGTTATTCTATACGGTTTAATGTATTCTTCATATATAGGTTATCAGTCATCGATTCACCGAACCGACTATGCGGAACGAAACATTTTCAATAATTTAGTTATTTAAGAATCCGAACGTGCCAGAGTGGTATAAATGTTCTAGTAATACGTTATTCTATACGTTTTAATGTATTCTTCATATATAGGTTATCAGTCATCGATTCACCGAACCGACTATGCGGAACGAAAAATTTTCAATAATTTTGTTATTTACAAATCCGAACGTGCCAAAGTGGTATAAATGTTCTAGTAATACGTTATTCTATACGTGTTAATTGTTTTTTATCTAGGTTATGAGTCATCGATTCACCGAACCGGCTATGCGGAATGAAACATTTTCAATAATTTTGTTATTTAAGAATCCGAACGAGGCAGAGTGGTATAAATGTTCTATTAATACGTTATTCTATACGTTTTAATGTATTCTTTATATAGGTTTTCAGCCATCGATTCACCGAACCGACTATGCGGAACGAAACATTTTCAATAATTTAGTTATTTAAGAATCCGAACGTGCCAGAGTGGTATAAATGTTCTAGTAATACGTTATTCTATACGTTTTAATGTATTCTTCATATATAGGTTATCAGTCATCGATTCACCGAACCGACCATGCGGAACGAAAAATTTTCAATAATTTTGTTATTTACAAATCCGAACGTGCCAAAGTGGTATAAATGTTCTAGTAATACGTTATTCTATACGTTTTAATGTATTCTTTATATAGGTTGTCAGTCATCGATTCACCGAACCGACTATGCGGAACGAAACATTTTCAATAATTTAGTTATTTATGAATCCGAACGTGCCAAAGTGGTCTAAATGTTCTAGTAATACGTTATTCTATACGTTTTAATGTATTCTTTATATAGCTTATCAGTCATCGATTCACCGAACCGACTATGCGGAACAAAAATTTTCAATAGTTTTGTTATTTAAGAATCCGAACGTGCCAAAGTGGTATAAATGTTCTGGTAATACGTTATTCTAAACGTTTTAATGTTTTTTTATATAGGTTGTCAGTCATCGATTCACCGAACCGGCTATGCGGAATGAAGCATTTTCAATAATTTTGTTATTTAAGAATCCGAACGTGCCAAAGTGGTATAAATGTTCTAGTAATACGTTACTCTATACGTATTAATTTTTTTTTATATAGGTTATCAGTCATCGATTCACCGAACCGACTATGCGGAACGAAAAATTTTCAATAATTTTGTTATTTACAAATCCCCACGTGCCAAAGTGGTATAAATGTTCTAGTAATACGTTATTCTATACATTTTAATGTTTTTTTATATAGGTTGTCAGTCATCGACTCACCGAACCGACTATGCGGAACGAAACATTTTCAATAATTTTGTTATTTAAGAATCCGAACGTGCCAGAGTGGTACAAATGTTCTAGTAATACGTTATTCTACACGTGTTAATTGTTTTTTATATAGGTTATCAGTCATCGATTCACCGAACCGCCTGTACGGAACGAAAAATGTCCAACAATTTTGTTATTTAAGAATCCGAACGTGCCAAAGTGGTATAAATGTTCTAGTAATACGTTACTCTATACGTGTTAATTTTTTTTTATATAGGTTATCAGTCATCGATTCACCGAACCGGCTATGCGGAATGAAACATTTTCAATAATTTTGTTATTTAAGAATCCGAACGTGCCAGAGTGGTATAAATGTTCTAGTAATAGTTATTCTATACGTTTTAATGTATTCTTTATATAGGTTATCAGTCATCGATTCACCGAACCGACTATGCGGAACGAAAAATTTTCAATAGTTTTGTTATTTAAGAATCCGAACGTGCCAAAGTGGTATAAATGTTCTAGAAATACGTTATACTATACGTTTTAATGTTTTTTTATATAGGTTCTCAGTCATCGATTCACCGAACCGACTATGCGGAACGTAACATTTTCAATTATTTAATTATTTAAGAATCCGAACGAGCCAGAGTGGTATAAATGTTCTAGTAATACGTTATTCTATACGTGTTAATTTTTTTTATATAGGTTATCAGTCATCGATTCACCGAACCGGCTATGCGGAATGAAACATTTTCAATACTTTTGTTATTTATGAATCCGAACGTGCCAAAGTGGTATAAATGTTCTAGTAATACGTTATTCTATACATTTTAATTTTTTTTTCATATAGGTTATCAGTCATCGATTCACCGAACCGACTATGCGGAACGAAACATTTTCAATAATTTAGTTATTTAAGAATCCGAACGTGCCAGAGTGGTATAAATGTTCTATTAATACGTTATTCCATACGTTTTAATGTATTCTTTATATAGGTTTTCAGCCATCGATTCACCGAACCGACTATGCGGAACGAAACATTTTCAATAATTTAGTTATATATGAATCCGAACGTGCCAAAGTGGTATAAATGTTCTAGTGGTACGTTTTTCTATACATTTTAATGTTTTTTTATATAGCTTGTTAGTCATCGATTCACTGAACCGACTATGCGGAACGAAACATTTTCAATAATTTTGTTATTTATGAATCCGAACGTGCCAAAGTCGTATAAATGCTCTAGTAATACGTTACTCTATACGTGTTAATTGTTTTTTATATAGGTTATCAGTCATCGATTCTCCGAACCGACTATGCGGAACGAAAAATTTTCAATAGTTTTGTTATTTAAGAATCCGAACGTGCCAAAGTGTTATAAATGTTCTAGTAATACGTTATACTATACGTTTTAATGTTTTTTTATATAGGTTCTCAGTCATCGATTCACCGAACCGCCTATACAGAACGAAAAATGTTCACTACTTTTGTTATTTATGAATCCGAACGTGCCAAAGTGGTATAAATGTTCTAGTAATACGTTATTCTATACATTTTAATGTGTTTTTATATAGCTTGTCAGTCATCGATTCACCGAACCGACTATGCGGAACGAAACATTTTCAATAATTTAGTTATTTAAGAATCCGAACGTGCCAGAGTGGTATAAATGTTCTAGTAATACGTTATTCTATACGTTTTAATGTATTCTTTATATGGAATGTCAGTCATCGATTCACCGAACTCACTATGCGGAACGAAAAATTTTCAATAATTTTGTTATTTACAAATTCGAACGTGCCAAAGTGGTATAAATGTTCTAGTAATACGTTATTCTATACGTGTTAATTGTTTTTTATCTAGGTTATCAGTCATCGATTCTCCGAACCGCCTATACGGAACGAAAAATGTTCAATAATTTAGTTATTTAAGAATCCGAACGTGCCAGAGTGGTATAAATGTTCTAGTAATACCTTATTCTATACGTTTTAATGTATTCTTTATATAGGTTATCAGTCATCGATTCACCGAACCGACTATGGGGAACGAAAAATTTTCAATAATTTTGTTATTTACAAATCCCCACGTGCCAAAGTGGTATAAATGTTCTAGTAATACGTTATTCTATACATTTTAATGTTTTTTTATATAGGTTGTCAGTCATCGACTCACCGAACCGACTATGCGGAACGAAACATTTTCAATAATTTTGTTATTTAAGAATCCGAACGTGCCAGAGTGGTACAAATGTTCTAGTAATACGTTATTCTATACGTTTTAATGTATTCTTTATATAGCTTATCAGTCATCGATTCACCGAACCGACTATGCGGAACCAAAAATTTTCAATAGTTTTGTTATTTAAGAATCCGAACGTGCCAAAGTGGTATAAATGTTCTGGTAATACGTTATTCTAAACGTTTTAATGTTTTTTTATATAGGTTGTCAGTCATCGATTCACCGAACCGACTATGCGGAACGAAACATTTTCAATAATTTAGTTATTTAAGAATCCGAACGTGCCAGAGTGGTATAAATGTTCTAGTAATACGTTATTCTATACGTTTTAATGTATTCTTTATATAGGTTATCAGTCATCGATTCACCGAACCGACTATGGGGAACGAAAAATTTTCAATAATTTTGTTATTTACAAATCCCCACGTGCCAAAGTGGTATAAATGTTCTAGTAATACGTTATTCTATACATTTTAATGTTTTTTTATATAGGTTGTCAGTCATCGACTCACCGAACCGACTATGCGGAACGAAACATTTTCAATAATTTTGTTATTTAAGAATCCGAACGTGCCAGAGTGGTACAAATGTTCTAGTAATACGTTATTCTACACGTGTTAATTGTTTTTTGTATAGGTTATCAGTCATCGATTCACCGAACCGCCTGTACGGAACGAAAAATGTCCAACAATTTTGTTATTTAAGAATCCGAACGTGCCAAAGTGGTATAAATGTTCTAGTAATACGTTACTCTATACGTGTTAATTTTTTTTTATATAGGTTATCAGTCATCGATTCACCGAACCGGCTATGTGGAATGAAACATTTTCAATAATTTTGTTATTTAAGAATCCGAACGAGGCAGAGTGGTATAAATGTTCTATTAATACGTTATTCTATACGTTTTAATGTATTCTTTATATAGGTTTTCAGCCATCGATTCACCGAACCGACTATGCGGAACGAAACATTTTCAATAATTTTGTTATTTAAGAATCCGAACGTGCCAGAGTGGTATAAATGTTCTAGTAACAGTTATTCTATACGTTTTAATGTATTCTTTATATAGGTTATCAGTCATCGATTCACCGAACCGACTATGCGGAACGAAAAATTTTCAATAGTTTTGTTATTTAAGAATCCGAACGTGCCAAAGTGGTATAAATGTTCTAGAAATACGTTATACTATACATTTTAATGTTTTTTTATATAGGTTGTCAGTCATCGATTCACCGAACCGACTATGCGGAACGAAACATTTTCAATAATTTAGTTATTTAAGAATCCGAACGTGCCAGAGTGGTATAAATGTTCTATTAATACGTTATTCCATACGTTTTAATGTATTCTTTATATAGGTTTTCAGCCATCGATTCACCGAACCGACTATGCGGAACGAAACATTTTCAATAATTTTGTTATTTAAGAATCCAAACGTGCCAGAGTGGTATAAATGTTCTAGTAATACGTTATTCTATACATTTTAATGTTTTTTTATATAGGTTGTCAGTCATCGACTCAGCGAACCGACTATGCGGAGCGAAACATTTTCAATAATATAGTTATTTAAGAATCCGAACGTGCCAGAGTGGTATAAATGTGCTAGTAATACGTTATTCTATACGGTTTAATGTATTCTTCATATATAGGTTATCAGTCATCGATTCACCGAACCGACTATGCGGAACGAAACATTTTCAATAATTTAGTTATTTAAGAATCCGAACGTGCCAGAGTGGTATAAATGTTCTAGTAATACGTTATTCTATACGTTTTAATGTATTCTTCATATATAGGTTATCAGTCATCGATTCACCGAACCGACTATGCGGAACGAAAAATTTTCAATAATTTTGTTATTTACAAATCCGAACGTGCCAAAGTGGTATAAATGTTCTAGTAATACGTTATTCTATACGTGTTAATTGTTTTTTATCTAGGTTATGAGTCATCGATTCACCGAACCGGCTATGCGGAATGAAACATTTTCAATAATTTTGTTATTTAAGAATCCGAACGAGGCAGAGTGGTATAAATGTTCTATTAATACGTTATTCTATACGTTTTAATGTATTCTTTATATAGGTTTTCAGCCATCGATTCACCGAACCGACTATGCGGAACGAAACATTTTCAATAAATTAGTTATTTAAGAATCCGAACGTGCCAGAGTGGTATAAATGTTCTAGTAATACGTTATTCTATACGTTTTAATGTATTCTTCATATATAGGTTATCAGTCATCGATTCACCGAACCGACCATGCGGAACGAAAAATTTTCAATAATTTTGTTATTTACAAATCCGAACGTGCCAAAGTGGTATAAATGTTCTAGTAATACGTTATTCTATACGTTTTAATGTATTCTTTATATAGGTTGTCAGTCATCGATTCACCGAACCGACTATGCGGAACGAAACATTTTCAATAATTTAGTTATTTATGAATCCGAACGTGCCAAAGTGGTATAAATGTTCTAGTAATACGTTACTCTATACGTGTTAATTTTTTTTTATATAGGTTATCAGTCATCGATTCACCGAACCGGCTATGCGGAATGAAACATTTTCAATAATTTTGTTATTTAAGAATCCGAACGAGGCAGAGTGGTATAAATGTTCTATTAATACGTTATTCTATACGTTTTAATGTATTCTTTATATATGTTATCAGTCATCGATTCACTGAACCGACTATGCGGAACGAAACATTTTCAATAATTTTGTTATTTATGAATCCGAACGTGCCAAAGTGGTATAAATGTTCTAGTAATACGTTACTCTATACGTGTTAATTTTTTTTTATATAGGTTATCAGTCATCGATTCACCGAACCGGCTATGCGGAATGAAACATTTTCACTACTTTTGTTATTTATGAATCCGAACGTGCCAAAGTGGTATAAATGCTCTAGTAATACGTTATTCTATACATTTTAATGTTTTTTTATATAGGTTGTCAGTCATCGATTCACCGAACCGACTATGCGGAACGAAACATTTTCAATAATTTAGTTATTTAAGAATCCGAACGTGCCAGAGTGGTCTAAATGTTCTAGTAATACGTTATTCTATACGTTTTAATGTATTCTTTATATAGCTTATCAGTCATCGATTCACCGAACCGACTATGCGGAACAAAAATTTTCAATAGTTTTGTTATTTAAGAATCCGAACGTGCCAAAGTGGTATAAATGTTCTGGTAATACGTTATTCTAAACGTTTTAATGTTTTTTTATATAGGTTGTCAGTCATCGATTCACCGAACCGGCTATGCGGAATGAAGCATTTTCAATAATTTTGTTATTTAAGAATCCGAACGTGCCAAAGTGGTATAAATGTTCTAGTAATACGTTACTCTATACGTATTAATTTTTTTTTATATAGGTTATCAGTCATCGATTCACCGAACCGACTATGCGGAACGAAAAATTTTCAATAATTTTGTTATTTACAAATCCCCACGTGCCAAAGTGGTATAAATGTTCTAGTAATACGTTATTCTATACATTTTAATGTTTTTTTATATAGGTTGTCAGTCATCGACTCACCGAACCGACTATGCGGAACGAAACATTTTCAATAATTTTGTTATTTAAGAATCCGAACGTGCCAGAGTGGTACAAATGTTCTAGTAATACGTTATTCTACACGTGTTAATTGTTTTTTATATAGGTTATCAGTCATCGATTCACCGAACCGCCTGTACGGAACGAAAAATGTCCAACAATTTTGTTATTTAAGAATCCGAACGTGCCAAAGTGGTATAAATGTTCTAGTAATACGTTACTCTATACGTGTTAATTTTTTTTTATATAGGTTATCAGTCATCGATTCACCGAACCGGCTATGCGGAATGAAACATTTTCAATAATTTTGTTATTTAAGAATCCGAACGTGCCAGAGTGGTATAAATGTTCTAGTAATAGTTATTCTATACGTTTTAATGTATTCTTTATATAGGTTATCAGTCATCGATTCACCGAACCGACTATGCGGAACGAAAAATTTTCAATAGTTTTGTTATTTAAGAATCCGAACGTGCCAAAGTGGTATAAATGATCTAGAAATACGTTATACTATACGTTTCAATGTTTTTTTATATAGGTTCTCAGTCATCGATTCACCGAACCGACTATGCGGAACGTAACATTTTCAATTATTTAATTATTTAAGAATCCGAACGAGCCAGAGTGGTATAAATGTTCTAGTAATACGTTATTCTATACGTGTTAATTTTTTTTATATAGGTTATCAGTCATCGATTCACCGAACCGGCTATGCGGAATGAAACATTTTCAATACTTTTGTTATTTATGAATCCGAACGTGCCAAAGTGGTATAAATGTTCTAGTAATACGTTATTCTATACATTTTAATTTTTTTTTCATATAGGTTATCAGTCATCGATTCACCGAACCGACTATGCGGAACGAAACATTTTCAATAATTTAGTTATTTAAGAATCCGAACGTGCCAGAGTGGTATAAATGTTCTATTAATACGTTATTCCATACGTTTTAATGTATTCTTTATATAGGTTTTCAGCCATCGATTCACCGAACCGACTATGCGGAACGAAACATTTTCAATAATTTTGTTATTTAAGAATCCAAACGTGCCAGAGTGGTATAAATGTTCTAGTAATACGTTATTCTATACGTTTTAATGTCTTCTTTATATAGGTTATCAGTCATCGATTCACCGAACCGACTATGCGGAACGAAAAATTTTCAATAGTTTTGTTATTTAAGAATCCGAACGTGCCAAAGTGGTGTAAATGTTCTAGTAATACGTTATTCTATACATTTTAATGTTTTTTTATATAGGTTGTCAGTCATCGACTCAGCGAACCGACTATGCGGAACGAAACATTTTCAATAATATAGTTATTTAAGAATCCGAACGTGCCAGAGTGGTATAAATGTGCTAGTAATACGTTATTCTATACGGTTTAATGTATTCTTCATATATAGGTTATCAGTCATCGATTCACCGAACCGACTACGCGGAACGAAACATTTTCAATAATTTAGTTATTTAAGAATCGGAACGTGCCAGAGTGGTATAAATGTTCTAGTAATACGTTATTCTATACGTTTTAATGTATTCTTCATATATAGGTTATCAGTCATCGATTCACCGAACCGACTATGCGGAACGAAAAATTTTCAATAATTTTGTTATTTACAAACCCGAACGTGCCAAAGTGGTATAAATGTTCTAGTAATACGTTATTCTATACGTGTTAATTGTTTTTTATCTAGGTTATCAGTCATCGATTCACCGAACCGGCTATGCGGAATGAAACATTTTCAATAATTTTGTTATTTAAGAATCCGAACGAGGCAGAGTGGTATAAATGTTCTATTAATACGTTATTCTATACGTTTTAATGTATTCTTTATATAGGTTTTCAGCCATCGATTCACCGAACCGACTATGCGGAACGAAACATTTTCAATAATTTTGTTATTTAAGAATCCAAACGTGCCAGAGTGGTATAAATGTTCTAGTAATACGTTATTCTATACGTTTTAATGTATTCTTTATATATGTTATCAGTCATCGATTCACTGAACCGAATATGCGGAACGAAACATTTTCAAAAATTTTGTTATTTATGAATCCGAACGTGCCAAAGTGGTATAAATGTTCTAGTAATACGTTACTCTATACGTGTTAATTTTTTTTTATATAGGTTATCAGTCATCGATTCACCGAACCGGCTATGCGGAATGAAACATTTTCACTACTTTTGTTATTTATGAATCCGAACGTGCCAAAGTGGTATAAATGTTCTAGTAATACGTTATTCTATACGTTTTAATGTATTCTTTATATAGGTTATCAGTCATCGATTCACCGAACCGACTATGCGGAACGAAAAATTTTCAATAATTTTGTTATTTACAAATCCCCACGTGCCAAAGTGGTATAAATGTTCTAGTAATACGTTATTCTATACATTTTAATGTTTTTTTATATAGGTTGTCAGTCATCGACTCACCGAACCGACTATGCGGAACGAAACATTTTCAATAATTTTGTTATTTAAGAATCCGAACGTATCAGAGTGGTACAAATGTTCTAGTAATACGTTATTCTACACGTGTTAATTGTTTTTTATATAGGTTATCAGTCATCGATTCACCGAACCGCCTGTACGGAACGAAAAATGTCCAACAATTTTGTTATTTAAGAATCCGAACGTGCCAAAGTGGTATAAATGTTCTAGTAATACGTTACTCTATACGTGTTAATTTTTTTTTATATAGCTTATCAGTCATCGATTCACCGAACCGGCTATGCGGAATGAAACATTTTCAATAATTTTGTTATTTAAGAATCCGAACGTGCCAAAGTGGTATAAATGTTCTAGAAATACGTTATACTATACGTTTTAATGTTTTTTTATATAGGTTCTCAGTCATCGATTCACCGAACCGACTATGCGGAACGTAACATTTTCAATTATTTAATTATTTAAGAATCCGAACGAGCCAGAGTGGTATAAATGTTCTAGTAATACGTTATTCTATACGTGTTAATTTTTTTTATATAGGTTATCAGTCATCGATTCACCGAACCGGCTATGCGGAATGAAACATTTTCAATACTTTTGTTATTTATGAATCCGAACGTGCCAAAGTGGTATAAATGTTCTAGTAATACGTTATTCTATACATTTTAATTTTTTTTTCATATAGGTTATCAGTCATCGATTCACCGAACCGACTATGCGGAACGAAACATTTTCAATAATTTAGTTATTTAAGAATCCGAACGTGCCAGAGTGGTATAAATGTTCTATTAATACGTTATTCCATACGTTTTAATGTATTCTTTATATAGGTTTTCAGCCATCGATTCACCGAACCGACTATGCGGAACGAAACATTTTCAATAATTTTGTTATTTAAGAATCCAAACGTGCCAGAGTGGTATAAATGTTCTAGTAATACGTTATTCTATACGTTTTAATGTCTTCTTTATATAGGTTATCAGTCATCGATTCACCGAACCGACTATGCGGAACGAAAAATTTTCAATAGTTTTGTTATTTAAGAATCCGAACGTGCCAAAGTGGTGTAAATGTTCTAGTAATACGTTATTCTATACATTTTAATGTTTTTTTATATAGGTTGTCAGTCATCGACTCAGCGAACCGACTATGCGGAACGAAACATTTTCAATAATATAGTTATTTAAGAATCCGAACGTGCCAGAGTGGTATAAATGTGCTAGTAATACGTTATTCTATACGGTTTAATGTATTCTTCATATATAGGTTATCAGTCATCGATTCACCGAACCGACTATGCGGAACGAAAAATTTTCAATAATTTTGTTATTTACAAACCCGAACGTGCCAAAGTGGTATAAATGTTCTAGTAATACGTTATTCTATACGTGTTAATTCATTTTTATCTAGGTTATCAGTCATCGATTCACCGAACCGGCTATGCGGAATGAAACATTTTCAATAATTTTGTTATTTAAGAATCCGAACGAGGCAGAGTGGTATAAATGTTCTATTAATACGTTATTCTATACGTTTTAATGTATTCTTTATATAGGTTTTCAGCCATCGATTCACCGAACCGACTATGCGGAACGAAACATTTTCAATAATTTTGTTATTTAAGAATCCAAACGTGCCAGAGTGGTATAAATGTTCTAGTAATACGTTATTCTATACGTTTTAATGTATTCTTTATATATGTTATCAGTCATCGATTCACTGAACCGAATATGCGGAACGAAACATTTTCAATAATTTTGTTATTTATGAATCCGAACGTGCCAAAGTGGTATAAATGTTCTAGTAATACGTTACTCTATACGTGTTAATTTTTTTTTATATAGGTTATCAGTCATCGATTCACCGAACCGGCTATGCGGAATGAAACATTTTCACTACTTTTGTTATTTATGAATCCGAACGTGCCAAAGTGGTATAAATGTTCTAGTAATACGTTATTCTATATGTTTTAATGTATTCTTTATATAGGTTGTCAGTCATCGATTCACCGAACCGACTATGCGGAACGAAACATTTTCAATAATTTAGTTATTTATGAATCCGAACGTGCCAAAGTGGTATAAATGTTCTAGTAATACGTTATTCTATACATTTTAATGTTTTTTTATATAGGTTGTCAGTCATCGATTCACCGTACCGACTATGCGGAACGAAAAATTTTCAATAATTTAGTTATTTAAGAATCCGAACGTGCCAGAGTGGTATAAATGTTCTAGTGATACGTTATTCTACACGTTTTAATGTATTCTTTATATAGGTTGTCAGTCATCGATTCACCGAACCGACTATGCGGAACGAAAGAGTTTCAATAATTTTGTTATTTACAAATCCGAACGTGCCATAGTCTTATAAATGTTCTAGTAATACGTTATTCTATACGTGTTAATTGTTTTTTATCTAGGTTATCAGTCATCGATTCACCGAACCGCCTATACGGAACGAAAAATGTTCAATAATTTAGTTATTTAAGAATCCGAACGTGCCAGAGTGGTATAAATGTTCTAGTAATACGTTATTCTATACGTTTTAATGTATTCTTTATATAGGTTATCAGTCATCGATTCACCGAACCGGCTATGCGGAATGAAGCATTTTCAATAATTTTGTTATTTAAGAATCCGAACGTGCCAAAGTGGTATAAATGTTCTAGTAATACGTTACTCTATACGTATTAATTTTTTTTTATATAGGTTATCAGTCATCGATTCACCGAACCGGCTATGCGGAATGAAACATTTTCAATAATTTTGTTATTTAAGAATCCAAACGTGCTAGAGTGGTCTAAATGTTCTAGTAATACGTTATTCTATACGTTTTAATGTATTCTTTATATAGGTTATCAGTCATCGATTCACCGAACCGACTATGGGGAACGAAAAATTTTCAATAATTTTGTTATTTACAAATCCCCACGTGCCAAAGTGGTATAAATGTTCTAGTAATACGTTATTCTATACATTTTAATGTTTTTTTATATAGGTTGTCAGTCATCGATTCTCCGAACCGACTATGCGGAACGAAAAATTTTCAATAGTTTTGTTATTTAAGAATCCGAACGTGCCAGAGTGGTATAAATGTTCTAGTAATACGTTATTCTATACGTTTTAATGTATTCTTTATATAGGTTGTCAGTCATCGATTCACCGAACCGACTATGCGGAACGAAAAATTTTCAATAATTTTGTTATTTACAAATCCGAACGTGCCAAAGTGGTATAAATGTTCTAGTAATACGTTACTCTATACGTGTTAATTTTTTCTTATATAGGTTATCAGTTATCGATTCACCGAACCGGCTATGCGGAATGAAACATATTCAATACCTTTGTTATTTATGAATCCGAACGTGCCAAAGTGGTATAAATGTTCTAGTAATACGTTATTCTATACGTTTTAATGTATTCTTTATATAGGTTATCAGTCATCGATTCACCGAACCGACTATGCGGAACGAAACATTTTCAATAATTTTGTTATTTAAGAATCCGAACGTGCCAGAGTGGTATAAATGTTCTAGTAATGCGTTATTCTATACGTGTTAATTGTTTTTTATCTAGGTTATCAGTCATCGATTCTCCGAACCGCATATACGGAACGAAAAATGTTCAATAATTTTGTTATTTAAGAATCCGAACGTGCCAAAGTGGTATAAATGTTCTAGTGGTACGTTATTCTATACATTTTAATGTTTTTTTATATAGCTTCTTAGTCATCGATTCACTGAACCGACAACGCGTAACGAAACATTTTCAATAATTTTGTTATTTATGAATCCGAACGTGCCAAAGTCGTATAAATGCTCTAGTAATACGTTACTCTATACGTGTTAATTGTTTTTTATATAGGTTATCAGTCATCGATTCTCCGAACCGACTATGCGGAACGAAAAATGTTCACTACTTTTGTTATTTATGAATCCGAACGTGCCAAAGTGGTATAAATGTTCTCGTAATACGTTATTCTATACATTTTAATGTTTTTTTATATAGCTTGTCAGTCATCGATTCACCGAACCGACTATGCGGAACGAAACATTTTCAATAATTTAGTTATATATGAATCCGAACGTGCCAAAGTGGTATAAATGTTCTAGTGGTACGTTTTTCTATACATTTTAATGTTTTTTTATATAGCTTGTTAGTCATCGATTCACTGAACCGACTATGCGGAACGAAACATTTTCAATAATTTTGTTATTTATGAATCCGAACGTGCCAAAGTCGTATAAATGCTCTAGTAATACGTTACTCTATACGTGTTAATTGTTTTTTATATAGGTTATCAGTCATCGATTCTCCGAACCGACTATGCGGAACGAAAAATTTTCAATAGTTTTGTTATTTAAGAATCCGAACGTGCCAAAGTGTTATAAATGTTCTAGTAATACGTTATACTATACGTTTTAATGTTTTTTTATATAGGTTCTCAGTCATCGATTCACCGAACCGCCTATACGGAACGAAAAATGTTCACTACTTTTGTTATTTATGAATCCGAACGTGCCAAAGTGGTATAAATGTTCTAGTAATACGTTATTCTATACATTTTAATGTGTTTTTATATAGCTTGTCAGTCATCGATTCACCGAACCGACTATGCGGAACGAAACATTTTCAATAATTTAGTTATTTAAGAATCCGAACGTGCCAGAGTGGTATAAATGTTCTAGTAATACGTTATTCTATACGTTTTAATGTATTCTTTATATGGAATGTCAGTCATCGATTCACCGAACTCACTATGCGGGACGAAAAATTTTCAATAATTTTGTTATTTACAAATTCGAACGTGCCAAAGTGGTATAAATGTTCTAGTAATACGTTATTCTATACGTGTTAATTGTTTTTTATCTAGGTTATCAGTCATCGATTCTCCGAACCGCCTATACGGAACGAAAAATGTTCAATAATTTAGTTATTTAAGAATCCGAACGTGCCAGAGTGCTATAAATGTTCTAGTAATACGTTATTCTATACGTTTTAATGTATTCTTTATATAGGTTATCAGTCATCGATTCACCGAACCGACTATGCGGAACGAAAAATTTTCAATAATTTTGTTATTTAAGAATCCGAACGTGCCAGAGTGGTATAAATGTTCTAGTAATACGTTATTCTATACGTGTTAATTGTTTTTTATCTAGGTTATCAGTCATCGATTCTCCGAACCGACTATGCGGAACGAAAAATGTTCACTACTTTTGTTATTTATGAATCCGAACGTGCCAAAGTGGTATAAATGTTCTCGTAATACGATATTCTATACATTTTAATGTTTTTTTATATAGCTTGTCAGTCATCGATTCACCGAACCGACTATGCGGAACGAAACATTTTCAATAATTTAGTTATATATGAATCCGAACGTGCCAAAGTGGTATAAATGTTCTAGTGGTACGTTTTTCTATACATTTTAATGTTTTTTTATATAGCTTGTTAGTCATCGATTCACTGAACCGACTATGCGGAACGAAACATTTTCAATAATTTTGTTATTTATGAACCCGAACGTGCCAAAGTCGTATAAATGCTCTAGTAATACGTTACTCTATACGTGTTAATTGTTTTTTATATAGGTTATCAGTCATCGATTCTCCGAACCGACTATGCGGAACGAAAAATTTTCAATAGTTTTGTTATTTAAGAATCCGAACGTGCCAAAGTGTTATAAATGTTCTAGTAATACGTTATACTATACGTTTTAATGTTTTTTTATATAGGTTCTCAGTCATCGATTCACCGAACCGCCTATACGGAACGAAAAATGTTCACTACTTTTGTTATTTATGAATCCGAACGTGCCAAAGTGGTATAAATGTTCTAGTAATACGTTATTCTATACATTTTAATGTTTTTTTATATAGCTTGTCAGTCATCGATTCACCGAACCGACTATGCGGAACGAAACATTTTCAATAATTTAGTTATATATGAATCCGAACGTGCCAAAGTGGTATAAATGTTCTAGTGGTACGTTTTTCTATACATTTTAATGTTTTTTTATATAGCTTGTTAGTCATCGATTCACTGAACCGACTATGCGGAACGAAACATTTTCAATAATTTTGTTATTTATGAATCCGAACGTGCCAAAGTCGTATAAATGCTCTAGTAATACGTTACTCTATACGTGTTAATTGTTTTTTATATAGGTTATCAGTCATCGATTCTCCGAACCGACTATGCGGAACGAAAAATTTTCAATAGTTTTGTTATTTAAGAATCCGAACGTGCCAAAGTGTTATAAATGTTCTAGTAATACGTTATACTATACGTTTTAATGTTTTTTTATATAGGTTCTCAGTCATCGATTCACCGAACCGCCTATACGGAACGAAAAATGTTCACTACTTTTGTTATTTATGAATCCGAACGTGCCAAAGTGGTATAAATGTTCTAGTAATACGTTATTCTATACATTTTAATGTTTTTTTATATAGCTTGTCAGTCATCGATTCACCGAACCGACTATGAGGAACGAAACATTTTCAATAATTTAGTTATATATGAATCCGAACGTGCCAAAGTGGTATAAATGTTCTAGTGGTACGTTTTTCTATACATTTTAATGTTTTTTTATATAGCTTGTTAGTCATCGATTCACTGAACCGACAACGCGTAACGAAACATTTTCAATAATTTTGTTATTTATGAATCCGAACGTGCCAAAGTCGTATAAATGCTCTAGTAATACGTTACTCTACACGTGTTAATTGTTTTTTATATAGGTTATCAGTCATCGATTCTCCGAACCGACTATGCGGAACGAAAAATGTTCACTACTTTTGTTATTTATGAATCCGAACGTGCCAAAGTGGTATAAATGTTCTCGTAATACGTTATTCTATACATTTTAATGTTTTTTTATATAGCTTGTCAGTCATCGATTCACCGAACCGACTATGCGGAACGAAACATTTTCAATAATTTAGTTATATATGAATCCGAACGTGCCAAAGTGGTATAAATGTTCTAGTGGTACGTTTTTCTATACATTTTAATGTTTTTTTATATAGCTTGTTAGTCATCGATTCACTGAACCGACTATGCGGAACGAAACATTTTCAATAATTTTGTTATTTATGAATCCGAACGTGCCAAAGTCGTATAAATGCTCTAGTAATACGTTACTCTATACGTGTTAATTGTTTTTTATATAGGTTATCAGTCATCGATTCTCCGAACCGACTATGCGGAACGAAAAATTTTCAATAGTTTTGTTATTTAAGAATCCGAACGTGCCAAAGTGTTATAAATGTTCTAGTAATACGTTATACTATACGTTTTAATGTTTTTTTATATAGGTTCTCAGTCATCGATTCACCGAACCGCCTATACGGAACGAAAAATGTTCACTACTTTTGTTATTTATGAATCCGAACGTGCCAAAGTGGTATAAATGTTCTAGTAATACGTTATTCTATACATTTTAATGTGTTTTTATATAGCTTGTCAGTCATCGATTCACCGAACCGACTATGCGGAACGAAACATTTTCAATAATTTAGTTATTTAAGAATCCGAACGTGCCAGAGTGGTATAAATGTTCTAGTAATACGTTATTCTATACGTTTTAATGTATTCTTTATATGGAATGTCAGTCATCGATTCACCGAACTCACTATGCGGAACGAAAAATTTTCAATAATTTTGTTATTTACAAATTCGAACGTGCCAAAGTGGTATAAATGTTCTAGTAATACGTTATTCTATACGTGTTAATTGTTTTTTATCTAGGTTATCAGTCATCGATTCTCCGAACCGCCTATACGGAACGAAAAATGTTCAATAATTTAGTTATTTAAGAATCCGAACGTGCCAGAGTGGTATAAATGTTCTAGTAATACGTTATTCTATACGTTTTAATGTATTCTTTATATAGGTTATCAGTCATCGATTCACCGAACCGACTATGCGGAACGAAAAATTTTCAATAATTTTGTTATTTAAGAATCCGAACGTGCCAGAGTGGTATAAATGTTCTAGTAATACGTTATTCTATACGTGTTAATTGTTTTTTATCTAGGTTATCAGTCATCGATTCTCCGAACCGACTATGCGGAACGAAAAATGTTCACTACTTTTGTTATTTATGAATCCGAACGTGCCAAAGTGGTATAAATGTTCTCGTAATACGATATTCTATACATTTTAATGTTTTTTTATATAGCTTGTCAGTCATCGATTCAACGAACCGCCTATACGGAACGAAAAATGTTCACTACTTTTGTTATTTATGAATCCGAACGTGCCAAAGTGGTATAAATGTTCTAGTAATACGTTATTCTATACATTTTAATGTTTTTTTATATAGCTTGTCAGTCATCGATTCACCGAACCGACTATGCGGAACGAAACATTTTCAATAATTTAGTTATTTAAGAATCCGAACGTGCCAGAGTGGTATAAATGTTCTAGTAATACGTTACTCTATACGTGTTAATTGTTTTTTATATAGGTTATCAGTCATCGATTCTCCGAACCGACTATGCGGAACGAAAAATGTTCACTACTTTTGTTATTTATGAATCCGAACGTGCCAAAGTGGTATAAATGTTCTCGTAATACGTTATTCTATACATTTTAATGTTTTTTTATATAGCTTGTCAGTCATCGATTCACCGAACCGACTATGCGGAACGAAACATTTTCAATAATTTAGTTATATATGAATCCGAACGTGCCAAAGTGGTATAAATGTTCTAGTGGTACGTTTTTCTATACATTTTAATGTTTTTTTATATAGCTTGTTAGTCATCGATTCACTGAACCGACTATGCGGAACGAAACATTTTCAATAATTTTGTTATTTATGAATCCGAACGTGCCAAAGTCGTATAAATGCTCTAGTAATACGTTACTCTATACGTGTTAATTGTTTTTTATATAGGTTATCAGTCATCGATTCTCCGAACCGACTATGCGGAACGAAAAATTTTCAATAGTTTTGTTATTTAAGAATCCGAACGTGCCAAAGTGTTATAAATGTTCTAGTAATACGTTATACTATACGTTTTAATGTTTTTTTATATAGGTTCTCAGTCATCGATTCACCGAACCGCCTATACGGAACGAAAAATGTTCACTACTTTTGTTATTTATGAATCCGAACGTGCCAAAGTGGTATAAATGTTCTAGTAATACGTTATTCTATACATTTTAATGTGTTTTTATATAGCTTGTCAGTCATCGATTCACCGAACCGACTATGCGGAACGAAACATTTTCAATAATTTAGTTATTTAAGAATCCGAACGTGCCAGAGTGGTATAAATGTTCTAGTAATACGTTATTCTATACGTTTTAATGTATTCTTTATATGGAATGTCAGTCATCGATTCACCGAACTCACTATGCGGAACGAAAAATTTTCAATAATTTTGTTATTTACAAATTCGAACGTGCCAAAGTGGTATAAATGTTCTAGTAATACGTTATTCTATACGTGTTAATTGTTTTTTATCTAGGTTATCAGTCATCGATTCTCCGAACCGCCTATACGGAACGAAAAATGTTCAATAATTTAGTTATTTAAGAATCCGAACGTGCCAGAGTGGTATAAATGTTCTAGTAATACGTTATTCTATACATTTTAATGTTTTTTTATATAGGTTGTCAGTCATCGATTCTCCGAACCGACTATGCGGAACGAAAAATTTTCAATAGTTTTGTTATTTAAGAATCCGAACGTGCCAGAGTGGTATAAATGTTCTAGTAATACGTTATTCTATACGTTTTAATGTATTCTTTATATAGGTTATCAGTCATCGATTCACCGAACCGACTATGGGGAACGAAAAATTTTCAATAATTTTGTTATTTACAAATCCCCACGTGCCAAAGTGGTATAAATGTTCTAGTAATACGTTATTCTATACATTTTAATGTTTTTTTATATAGGTTGTCAGTCATCGATTCTCCGAACCGACTATGCGGAACGAAAAATTTTCAATAGTTTTGTTATTTAAGAATCCGAACGTGCCAGAGTGGTATAAATGTTCTAGTAATACGTTATTCTATACGTTTTAATGTATTCTTTATATAGGTTGTCAGTCATCGATTCACCGAACCGACTATGCGGAACGAAAAATTTTCAATAATTTTGTTATTTACAAATCCGAACGTGCCAAAGTGGTATAAATGTTCTAGTAATACGTTACTCTATACGTGTTAATTTTTTCTTATATAGGTTATCAGTTATCGATTCACCGAACCGGCTATGCGGAATGAAACATATTCAATACCTTTGTTATTTATGAATCCGAACGTGCCAAAGTGGTATAAATGTTCTAGTAATACGTTATTCTATACGTTTTAATGTATTCTTTATCTAGGTTATCAGTCATCGATTCTCCGAACCGCCTATACGGAACGAAAAATGTTCAATAATTTAGTTATTTAAGAATCCGAACGTGCCAGAGTGGTATAAATGTTCTAGTAATACGTTATTCTATACGTGTTAATTGTTTTTTATCTAGGTTATCAGTCATCGATTCACCGAACCGCCTATACGGAACGAAAAATGTTCAATAATTTAGTTATTTAAGAATCCGAACGTGCCAGAGTGGTATAAATGTTCTAGTAATACGTTATTCTATACATTTTAATGTGTTTTTATATAGCTTGTCAGTCATCGATTCACCGAACCGACTATGCGGAACGAAACATTTTCAATAATTTAGTTATTTAAGAATCCGAACGTGCCAGAGTGGTATAAATGTTCTAGTAATACGTTATTCTATACGTTTTAATGTATTCTTTATATGGAATGTCAGTCATCGATTCACCGAACTCACTATGCGGAACGAAAAATTTTCAATAATTTTGTTATTTACAAATTCGAACGTGCCAAAGTGGTATAAATGTTCTAGTAATACGTTATTCTATACGTTTTAATGTATTCTTTATCTAGGTTATCAGTCATCGATTCTCCGAACCGCCTATACGGAACGAAAAATGTTCAATAATTTAGTTATTTAAGAATCCGAACGTGCCAGAGTGGTATAAATGTTCTAGTAATACGTTATTCTATACGTGTTAATTGTTTTTTATCTAGGTTATCAGTCATCGATTCACCGAACCGCCTATACGGAACGAAAAATGTTCAATAATTTAGTTATTTAAGAATCCGAACGTGCCAGAGTGGTATAAATGTTCTAGTAATACGTTATTCTATACGTTTTAATGTATTCTTTATATGGAATGTCAGTCATCGATTCACCGAACTCACTATGCGGAACGAAAAATTTTCAATAATTTTGTTATTTACAAATTCGAACGTGCCAAAGTGGTATAAATGTTCTAGTAATACGTTATTCTATACGTTTTAATGTATTCTTTATCTAGGTTATCAGTCATCGATTCTCCGAACCGCCTATACGGAACGAAAAATGTTCAATAATTTAGTTATTTAAGAATCCGAACGTGCCAGAGTGGTATAAATGTTCTAGTAATACGTTATTCTATACGTGTTAATTGTTTTTTATCTAGGTTATCAGTCATCGATTCACCGAACCGCCTATACGGAACGAAAAATGTTCAATAATTTAGTTATTTAAGAATCCGAACGTGCCAGAGTGGTATAAATGTTCTAGTAATACGTTATTCTATACGTTTTAATGTATTCTTTATATAGGTTATCAGTCATCGATTCACCGAACCGGCTATGCGGAATGAAGCATTTTCAATAATTTTGTTATTTAAGAATCCGAACGTGCCAAAGTGGTATAAATGTTCTAGTAATACGTTACTCTATACGTATTAATTTTTTTTTATATAGGTTATCAGTCATCGATTCACCGAACCGGCTATGCGGAATGAAACATTTTCAATAATTTTGTTATTTAAGAATCCAAACGTGCTAGAGTGGTCTAAATGTTCTAGTAATACGTTATTCTATACGTTTTAATGTATTCTTTATATAGGTTATCAGTCATCGATTCACCGAACCGACTATGGGGAACGAAAAATTTTCAATAATTTTGTTATTTACAAATCCCCACGTGCCAAAGTGGTATAAATGTTCTAGTAATACGTTATTCTATACATTTTAATGTTTTTTTATATAGGTTGTCAGTCATCGATTCTCCGAACCGACTATGCGGAACGAAAAATTTTCAATAGTTTTGTTATTTAAGAATCCGAACGTGCCAGAGTGGTATAAATGTTCTAGTAATACGTTATTCTATACGTTTTAATGTATTCTTTATATAGGTTGTCAGTCATCGATTCACCGAACCGACTATGCGGAACGAAAAATTTTCAATAATTTTGTTATTTACAAATCCGAACGTGCCAAAGTGGTATAAATGTTCTAGTAATACGTTACTCTATACGTGTTAATTTTTTCTTATATAGGTTATCAGTTATCGATTCACCGAACCGGCTATGCGGAATGAAACATATTCAATACCTTTGTTATTTATGAATCCGAACGTGCCAAAGTGGTATAAATGTTCTAGTAATACGTTATTCTATACGTTTTAATGTATTCTTTATATAGGTTATCAGTCATCGATTCACCGAACCGACTATGCGGAACGAAACATTTTCAATAATTTTGTTATTTAAGAATCCGAACGTGCCAGAGTGGTATAAATGTTCTAGTAATGCGTTATTCTATACGTGTTAATTGTTTTTTATCTAGGTTATCAGTCATCGATTCTCCGAACCGCATATACGGAACGAAAAATGTTCAATAATTTTGTTATTTAAGAATCCGAACGTGCCAAAGTGGTATAAATGTTCTAGTGGTACGTTATTCTATACATTTTAATGTTTTTTTATATAGCTTCTTAGTCATCGATTCACTGAACCGACAACGCGTAACGAAACATTTTCAATAATTTTGTTATTTATGAATCCGAACGTGCCAAAGTCGTATAAATGCTCTAGTAATACGTTACTCTATACGTGTTAATTGTTTTTTATATAGGTTATCAGTCATCGATTCTCCGAACCGACTATGCGGAACGAAAAATTTTCAATAGTTTTGTTATTTAAGAATCCGAACGTGCCAAAGTGTTATAAATGTTCTAGTAATACGTTATACTATACGTTTTAATGTTTTTTTATATAGGTTCTCAGTCATCGATTCACCGAACCGCCTATACGGAACGAAAAATGTTCACTACTTTTGTTATTTATGAATCCGAACGTGCCAAAGTGGTATAAATGTTCTAGTAATACGTTATTCTATACATTTTAATGTTTTTTTATATAGCTTGTCAGTCATCGATTCACCGAACCGACTATGCGGAACGAAACATTTTCAATAATTTAGTTATTTAAGAATCCGAACGTGCCAGAGTGGTATAAATGTTCTAGTAATACGTTACTCTATACGTGTTAATTGTTTTTTATATAGGTTATCAGTCATCGATTCTCCGAACCGACTATGCGGAACGAAAAATGTTCACTACTTTTGTTATTTATGAATCCGAACGTGCCAAAGTGGTATAAATGTTCTCGTAATACGTTATTCTATACATTTTAATGTTTTTTTATATAGCTTGTCAGTCATCGATTCACCGAACCGACTATGCGGAACGAAACATTTTCAATAATTTAGTTATATATGAATCCGAACGTGCCAAAGTGGTATAAATGTTCTAGTGGTACGTTTTTCTATACATTTTAATGTTTTTTTATATAGCTTGTTAGTCATCGATTCACTGAACCGACTATGCGGAACGAAACATTTTCAATAATTTTGTTATTTATGAATCCGAACGTGCCAAAGTCGTATAAATGCTCTAGTAATACGTTACTCTATACGTGTTAATTGTTTTTTATATAGGTTATCAGTCATCGATTCTCCGAACCGACTATGCGGAACGAAAAATTTTCAATAGTTTTGTTATTTAAGAATCCGAACGTGCCAAAGTGTTATAAATGTTCTAGTAATACGTTATACTATACGTTTTAATGTTTTTTTATATAGGTTCTCAGTCATCGATTCACCGAACCGCCTATACGGAACGAAAAATGTTCACTACTTTTGTTATTTATGAA
This sequence comes from Megachile leachella, assembly GCA_963576845.1. Lineage (NCBI taxonomy): Eukaryota > Metazoa > Arthropoda > Insecta > Hymenoptera > Megachilidae > Megachile > Megachile leachella. The sequence continues at coordinate 613,447 of CAUYWW010000182.1, forward strand.
TCCGAACGTGCCAAAGTGGTATAAATGTTCTAGTAATACGTTATTCTATACATTTTAATGTGTTTTTATATAGCTTGTCAGTCATCGATTCACCGAACCGACTATGCGGAACGAAACATTATCAATAATTTAGTTATTTAAGAATCCGAACGTGCCAGAGTGGTATAAATGTTCTAGTAATACGTTATTCTATACGTTTTAATGTATTCTTTATATGGAATGTCAGTCATCGATTCACCGAACTCACTATGCGGAACGAAAAATTTTCAATAATTTTGTTATTTACAAATTCGAACGTGCCAAAGTGGTATAAATGTTCTAGTAATACGTTATTCTATACGTGTTAATTGTTTTTTATCTAGGTTATCAGTCATCGATTCTCCGAACCGCCTATACGGAACGAAAAATGTTCAATAATTTAGTTATTTAAGAATCCGAACGTGCCAGAGTGGTATAAATGTTCTAGTAATACGTTATTCTATACGTTTTAATGTATTCTTTATATAGGTTATCAGTCATCGATTCACCGAACCGACTATGCGGAACGAAAAATTTTCAATAATTTTGTTATTTAAGAATCCGAACGTGCCAGAGTGGTATAAATGTTCTAGTAATACGATACTCTATACGTGTTAATTTTTTCTTATATAGGTTATCAGTCATCGATTCACCGAACCGGCTATGCGGAATGAAACATATTCAATACTTTTGTTATTTATGAATCCGAACGTGCCAGAGTGGTATAAATGTTCTAGTAATACGTTATTCTATACGTTTTAATGTATTCTTCATATATAGGTTATCAGTCATCGATTCACCGAACCGACTATGCGGAACGAAAAATTTTCAATAGTTTTGTTATTTAAGAATCCGAACGTGCCAAAGTGGTGTAAATGTTCTAGTAATACGTTATTCTATACATTTTAATGTTTTTTTATATAGGTTGTCAGTCATCGACTCAGCGAACCGACTATGCGGAACGAAACATTTTCAATAATATAGTTATTTAAGAATCCGAACGTGCCAGAGTGGTATAAATGTGCTAGTAATACGTTATTCTATACGTTTTAATGTATTCTTTATATAGGTAATCAGTCATCGATTCACCGAACCGACTATGCGGAACGATACATTTTCAATAATTTAGTTATTTAAGAATCCGAACGTGCTAGAGTGGTCTAAATGTTCTAGTAATACGTTATTCTATACGTTTTAATGTATTCTTTATATAGGTTATCAGTCATCGATTCACCGAACCGACTATGGGGAACGAAAAATTTTCAATAATTTTGTTATTTACAAATCCCCACGTGCCAAAGTGGTATAAATGTTCTAGTAATACGTTATTCTATACATTTTAATGTTTTTTTATATAGGTTGTCAGTCATCGATTCTCCGAACCGACTATGCGGAACGAAAAATTTTCAATAGTTTTGTTATTTAAGAATCCGAACGTGCCAGAGTGGTATAAATGTTCTAGTAATACGTTATTCTATACGTTTTAATGTATTCTTTATATAGGTTGTCAGTCATCGATTCACCGAACCGACTATGCGGAACGAAACATTTTCAATAATTTTGTTATTTAAGAATCCGAACGTGCCAGAGTGGTATAAATGTTCTAGTAATGCGTTATTCTATACGTGTTAATTGTTTTTTATCTAGGTTATCAGTCATCGATTCTCCGAACCGCATATACGGAACGAAAAATGTTCAATAATTTTGTTATTTAAGAATCCGAACGTGCCAAAGTGGTATAAATGTTCTAGTGGTACGTTATTCTATACATTTTAATGTTTTTTTATATAGCTTCTTAGTCATCGATTCACTGAACCGACAACGCGTAACGAAACATTTTCAATAATTTTGTTATTTATGAATCCGAACGTGCCAAAGTCGTATAAATGCTCTAGTAATACGTTACTCTATACGTGTTAATTGTTTTTTATATAGGTTATCAGTCATCGATTCTCCGAACCGACTATGCGGAACGAAAAATGTTCACTACTTTTGTTATTTATGAATCCGAACGTGCCAAAGTGGTATAAATGTTCTCGTAATACGTTATTCTATACATTTTAATGTTTTTTTATATAGCTTGTCAGTCATCGATTCACCGAACCGACTATGCGGAACGAAACATTTTCAATAATTTAGTTATATATGAATCCGAACGTGCCAAAGTGGTATAAATGTTCTAGTGGTACGTTTTTCTATACATTTTAATGTTTTTTTATATAGCTTGTTAGTCATCGATTCACTGAACCGACTATGCGGAACGAAACATTTTCAATAATTTTGTTATTTATGAATCCGAACGTGCCAAAGTCGTATAAATGCTCTAGTAATACGTTACTCTATACGTGTTAATTGTTTTTTATATAGGTTATCAGTCATCGATTCTCCGAACCGACTATGCGGAACGAAAAATTTTCAATAGTTTTGTTATTTAAGAATCCGAACGTGCCAAAGTGTTATAAATGTTCTAGTAATACGTTATACTATACGTTTTAATGTTTTTTTATATAGGTTCTCAGTCATCGATTCACCGAACCGCCTATACGGAACGAAAAATGTTCACTACTTTTGTTATTTATGAATCCGAACGTGCCAAAGTGGTATAAATGTTTTAGTAATACGTTATTCTATACATTTTAATGTTTTTTTATATAGCTTGTCAGTCATCGATTCACCGAACCGACTATGCGGAACGAAACATTTTCAATAATTTAGTTATTTAAGAATCCGAACGTGCTAGAGTGGTCTAAATGTTCTAGTAATACGATACTCTATACGTGTTAATTTTTTCTTATATAGGTTATCAGTCATCGATTCACCGAACCGGCTATGCGGAATGAAACATATTCAATACTTTTGTTATTTATGAATCCGAACGTGCCAGAGTGGTATAAATGTTCTAGTAATACGTTATTCTATACGTTTTAATGTATTCTTCATATATAGGTTATCAGTCATCGATTCACCGAACCGACTATGCGGAACGAAAAATTTTCAATAGTTTTGTTATTTAAGAATCCGAACGTGCCAAAGTGGTGTAAATGTTCTAGTAATACGTTATTCTATACATTTTAATGTTTTTTTATATAGGTTGTCAGTCATCGACTCAGCGAACCGACTATGCGGAACGAAACATTTTCAATAATATAGTTATTTAAGAATCCGAACGTGCCAGAGTGGTATAAATGTGCTAGTAATACGTTATTCTATACGTTTTAATGTATTCTTTATATAGGTAATCAGTCATCGATTCACCGAACCGACTATGCGGAACGATACATTTTCAATAATTTAGTTATTTAAGAATCCGAACGTGCTAGAGTGGTCTAAATGTTCTAGTAATACGTTATTCTATACGTTTTAATGTATTCTTTATATAGGTTATCAGTCATCGATTCACCGAACCGACTATGGGGAACGAAAAATTTTCAATAATTTTGTTATTTACAAATCCCCACGTGCCAAAGTGGTATAAATGTTCTAGTAATACGTTATTCTATACATTTTAATGTTTTTTTATATAGGTTGTCAGTCATCGATTCTCCGAACCGACTATGCGGAACGAAAAATTTTCAATAGTTTTGTTATTTAAGAATCCGAACGTGCCAGAGTGGTATAAATGTTCTAGTAATACGTTATTCTATACGTTTTAATGTATTCTTTATATAGGTTGTCAGTCATCGATTCACCGAACCGACTATGCGGAACGAAACATTTTCAATAATTTTGTTATTTAAGAATCCGAACGTGCCAGAGTGGTATAAATGTTCTAGTAATGCGTTATTCTATACGTGTTAATTGTTTTTTATCTAGGTTATCAGTCATCGATTCTCCGAACCGCATATACGGAACGAAAAATGTTCAATAATTTTGTTATTTAAGAATCCGAACGTGCCAAAGTGGTATAAATGTTCTAGTGGTACGTTATTCTATACATTTTAATGTTTTTTTATATAGCTTCTTAGTCATCGATTCACTGAACCGACAACGCGTAACGAAACATTTTCAATAATTTTGTTATTTATGAATCCGAACGTGCCAAAGTCGTATAAATGCTCTAGTAATACGTTACTCTATACGTGTTAATTGTTTTTTATATAGGTTATCAGTCATCGATTCTCCGAACCGACTATGCGGAACGAAAAATGTTCACTACTTTTGTTATTTATGAATCCGAACGTGCCAAAGTGGTATAAATGTTCTCGTAATACGTTATTCTATACATTTTAATGTTTTTTTATATAGCTTGTCAGTCATCGATTCACCGAACCGACTATGCGGAACGAAACATTTTCAATAATTTAGTTATATATGAATCCGAACGTGCCAAAGTGGTATAAATGTTCTAGTGGTACGTTTTTCTATACATTTTAATGTTTTTTTATATAGCTTGTTAGTCATCGATTCACTGAACCGACTATGCGGAACGAAACATTTTCAATAATTTTGTTATTTATGAATCCGAACGTGCCAAAGTCGTATAAATGCTCTAGTAATACGTTACTCTATACGTGTTAATTGTTTTTTATATAGGTTATCAGTCATCGATTCTCCGAACCGACTATGCGGAACGAAAAATTTTCAATAGTTTTGTTATTTAAGAATCCGAACGTGCCAAAGTGTTATAAATGTTCTAGTAATACGTTATACTATACGTTTTAATGTTTTTTTATATAGGTTCTCAGTCATCGATTCACCGAACCGCCTATACGGAACGAAAAATGTTCACTACTTTTGTTATTTATGAATCCGAACGTGCCAAAGTGGTATAAATGTTTTAGTAATACGTTATTCTATACATTTTAATGTTTTTTTATATAGCTTGTCAGTCATCGATTCACCGAACCGACTATGCGGAACGAAACATTTTCAATAATTTAGTTATTTAAGAATCCGAACGTGCCAGAGTGGTATAAATGTTCTAGTAATACGTTACTCTATACGTGTTAATTGTTTTTTATATAGGTTATCAGTCATCGATTCTCCGAACCGACTATGCGGAACGAAAAATGTTCACTACTTTTGTTATTTATGAATCCGAACGTGCCAAAGTGGTATAAATGTTCTCGTAATACGTTATTCTATACATTTTAATGTTTTTTTATATAGCTTGTCAGTCATCGATTCACCGAACCGACTATGCGGAACGAAACATTTTCAATAATTTAGTTATATATGAATCCGAACGTGCCAAAGTGGTATAAATGTTCTAGTGGTACGTTTTTCTATACATTTTAATGTTTTTTTATATAGCTTGTTAGTCATCGATTCACTGAACCGACTATGCGGAACGAAACATTTTCAATAATTTTGTTATTTATGAATCCGAACCTGCCAAAGTCGTATAAATGCTCTAGTAATACGTTACTCTATACGTGTTAATTGTTTTTTATATAGGTTATCAGTCATCGATTCTCCGAACCGACTATGCGGAACGAAAAATTTTCAATAGTTTTGTTATTTAAGAATCCGAACGTGCCAAAGTGTTATAAATGTTCTAGTAATACGTTATACTATACGTTTTAATGTTTTTTTATATAGGTTCTCAGTCATCGATTCACCGAACCGCCTATACGGAACGAAAAATGTTCACTACTTTTGTTATTTATGAATCCGAACGTGCCAAAGTGGTATAAATGTTCTAGTAATACGTTATTCTATACATTTTAATGTGTTTTTATATAGCTTGTCAGTCATCGATTCACCGAACCGACTATGCGGAACGAAACATTTTCAATAATTTAGTTATTTAAGAATCCGAACGTGCCAGAGTGGTATAAATGTTCTAGTAATACGTTATTCTATACGTTTTAATGTATTCTTTATATGGAATGTCAGTCATCGATTCACCGAACTCACTATGCGGAACGAAAAATTTTCAATAATTTTGTTATTTACAAATTCGAACGTGCCAAAGTGGTATAAATGTTCTAGTAATACGTTATTCTATACGTGTTAATTGTTTTCTATCTAGGTTATCAGTCATCGATTCTCCGAACCGCCTATACGGAACGAAAAATGTTCAATAATTTAGTTATTTAAGAATCCGAACGTGCCAGAGTGGTATAAATGTTCTAGTAATACGTTATTCTATACGTTTTAATGTATTCTTTATATAGGTTATCAGTCATCGATTCACCGAACCGACTATGCGGAACGAAAAATTTTCAATAATTTTGTTGTTTAAGAATCCGAACGTGCCAGAGTGGTATAAATGTTCTAGTAATACGTTATTCTATACGTGTTAATTGTTTTTTATCTAGGTTATCAGTCATCGATTCTCCGAACCGCATATACGGAACGAAAAATGTTCAATAATTTTGTTATTTAAGAATTCGAACGTGCCAAAGTGGTATAAATGTTCTAGTGGTACGTTATTCTATACATTTTAATGTTTTTTTATATAGCTTCTTAGTCATCGATTCACTGACCCGACAACGCGTAACGAAACATTTTCAATAATTTAGTTATTTAAGAATCCGAACGTGCCAGAGTGGTATAAATGTTCTAGTAATACGTTACTCTATACGTGTTAATTGTTTTTTATATAGGTTATCAGTCATCGATTCTCCGAACCGACTATGCGGAACGAAAAATGTTCACTACTTTTGTTATTTATGAATCCGAACGTGCCAAAGTGGTATAAATGTTCTCGTAATACGTTATTCTATACATTTTAATGTTTTTTTATATAGCTTGTCAGTCATCGATTCACCGAACCGACTATGCGGAACGAAACATTTTCAATAATTTAGTTATATATGAATCCGAACGTGCCAAAGTGGTATAAATGTTCTAGTGGTACGTTTTTCTATACATTTTAATGTTTTTTTATATAGCTTGTTAGTCATCGATTCACTGAACCGACTATGCGGAACGAAACATTTTCAATAATTTTGTTATTTATGAACCCGAACGTGCCAAAGTCGTATAAATGCTCTAGTAATACGTTACTCTATACGTGTTAATTGTTTTTTATATAGGTTATCAGTCATCGATTCTCCGAACCGACTATGCGGAACGAAAAATTTTCAATAGTTTTGTTATTTAAGAATCCGAACGTGCCAAAGTGTTATAAATGTTCTAGTAATACGTTATACTATACGTTTTAATGTTTTTTTATATAGGTTCTCAGTCATCGATTCACCGAACCGCCTATACGGAACGAAAGATGTTCACTACTTTTGTTATTTATGAATCCGAACGTGCCAAAGTGGTATAAATGTTCTAGTAATACGTTATTCTATACATTTTAATGTTTTTTTATATAGCTTGTCAGTCATCGATTCACCGAACCGACTATGCGGAACGAAACATTTTCAATAATTTAGTTATTTAAGAATCCGAACGTGCCAGAGTGGTATAAATGTTCTAGTAATACGTTACTCTATACGTGTTAATTGTTTTTTATATAGGTTATCAGTCATCGATTCTCCGAACCGACTATGCGGAACGAAAAATGTTCACTACTTTTGTTATTTATGAATCCGAACGTGCCAAAGTGGTATAAATGTTCTCGTAATACGTTATTCTATACATTTTAATGTTTTTTTATATAGCTTGTCAGCCATCGATTCACCGAACCGACTATGCGGAACGAAACATTTTCAATAATTTAGTTATATATGAATCCGAACGTGCCAAAGTGGTATAAATGTTCTAGTGGTACGTTTTTCTATACATTTTAATGTTTTTTTATATAGCTTGTTAGTCATCGATTCACTGAACCGACTATGCGGAACGAAACATTTTCAATAATTTTGTTATTTATGAATCCGAACGTGCCAAAGTCGTATAAATGCTCTAGTAATACGTTACTCTATACGTGTTAATTGTTTTTTATATAGGTTATCAGTCATCGATTCTCCGAACCGACTATGCGGAACGAAAAATTTTCAATAGTTTTGTTATTTAAGAATCCGAACGTGCCAAAGTGTTATAAATGTTCTAGTAATACGTTATACTATACGTTTTAATGTTTTTTTATATAGGTTCTCAGTCATCGATTCACCGAACCGCCTATACGGAACGAAAAATGTTCACTACTTTTGTTATTTATGAATCCGAACGTGCCAAAGTGGTATAAATGTTCTAGTAATACGTTATTCTATACATTTTAATGTTTTTTTATATAGCTTGTCAGTCATCGATTCACCGAACCGACTATGCGGAACGAAACATTTTCAATAATTTAGTTATTTAAGAATCCGAACGTGCCAGAGTGGTATAAATGTTCTAGTAATACGTTATTCTATACGTTTTAATGTATTCTTTATATAGGTAATCAGTCATCGATTCACCGAACCGACTATGCGGAACGAAACATTTTCAATAATTTAGTTATTTAAGAATCCGAACGTGCCAGAGTGGTATAAATGTTCTAGTAATACGTTATTCTATACGTTTTAATGTATTCTTTATATAGAATGTCAGTCATCGATTCACCGAACTCACTATGCGGAACGAAAAATTTTCAATAATTTTGTTATTTACAAATTCGAACGTGCCAAAGTGGTATAAATGTTCTAGTGGTACGTTTTTCTATACATTTTAATGTTTTTTTATATAGCTTGTTAGTCATCGATTCACTGAACCGACTATGCGGAACGAAACATTTTCAATAATTTTGTTATTTATGAACCCGAACGTGCCAAAGTCGTATAAATGCTCTAGTAATACGTTACTCTATACGTGTTAATTGTTTTTTATATAGGTTATCAGTCATCGATTCTCCGAACCGACTATGCGGAACGAAAAATTTTCAATAGTTTTGTTATTTAAGAATCCGAACGTGCCAAAGTGTTATAAATGTTCTAGTAATACGTTATACTATACGTTTTAATGTTTTTTTATATAGGTTCTCAGTCATCGATTCACCGAACCGCCTATACGGAACGAAAGATGTTCACTACTTTTGTTATTTATGAATCCGAACGTGCCAAAGTGGTATAAATGTTCTAGTAATACGTTATTCTATACATTTTAATGTTTTTTTATATAGCTTGTCAGTCATCGATTCACCGAACCGACTATGCGGAACGAAACATTTTCAATAATTTAGTTATTTAAGAATCCGAACGTGCCAGAGTGGTATAAATGTTCTAGTAATACGTTACTCTATACGTGTTAATTGTTTTTTATATAGGTTATCAGTCATCGATTCTCCGAACCGACTATGCGGAACGAAAAATGTTCACTACTTTTGTTATTTATGAATCCGAACGTGCCAAAGTGGTATAAATGTTCTCGTAATACGTTATTCTATACATTTTAATGTTTTTTTATATAGCTTGTCAGCCATCGATTCACCGAACCGACTATGCGGAACGAAACATTTTCAATAATTTAGTTATATATGAATCCGAACGTGCCAAAGTGGTATAAATGTTCTAGTGGTACGTTTTTCTATACATTTTAATGTTTTTTTATATAGCTTGTTAGTCATCGATTCACTGAACCGACTATGCGGAACGAAACATTTTCAATAATTTTGTTATTTATGAATCCGAACGTGCCAAAGTCGTATAAATGCTCTAGTAATACGTTACTCTATACGTGTTAATTGTTTTTTATATAGGTTATCAGTCATCGATTCTCCGAACCGACTATGCGGAACGAAAAATTTTCAATAGTTTTGTTATTTAAGAATCCGAACGTGCCAAAGTGTTATAAATGTTCTAGTAATACGTTATACTATACGTTTTAATGTTTTTTTATATAGGTTCTCAGTCATCGATTCACCGAACCGCCTATACGGAACGAAAAATGTTCACTACTTTTGTTATTTATGAATCCGAACGTGCCAAAGTGGTATAAATGTTCTAGTAATACGTTATTCTATACATTTTAATGTTTTTTTATATAGCTTGTCAGTCATCGATTCACCGAACCGACTATGTGGAACGAAACATTTTCAATAATTTAGTTATTTAAGAATCCGAACGTGCCAGAGTGGTATAAATGTTCTAGTAATACGTTATTCTATACGTTTTAATGTATTCTTTATATAGGTAATCAGTCATCGATTCACCGAACCGACTATGCGGAACGAAACATTTTCAATAATTTAGTTATTTAAGAATCCGAACGTGCCAGAGTGGTATAAATGTTCTAGTAATACGTTATTCTATACGTTTTAATGTATTCTTTATATAGAATGTCAGTCATCGATTCACCGAACTCACTATGCGGAACGAAAAATTTTCAATAATTTTGTTATTTACAAATTCGAACGTGCCAAAGTGGTATAAATGTTCTAGTAATACGTTATTCTATACGTGTTAATTGTTTTTTTTCTAGGTTATCAGTCATCGATTCTCCGAACCGCCTATACGGAACGAAAAATGTTCAATAATTTAGTTATTTAAGAATCCGAACGTGCCAGAGGGGTATAAATGTTCTAGTAATACGTTATTCTATACGTTTTAATGTATTCTTTATATAGGTTGTCAGTCATCGATTCACCGAACCGACTATGCGGAACGAAAAATTTTCAATAATTTTGTTATTTACAAATCCGAACGTGCCAAAGTGGTGTAAATGTTCTAGTAATACGTTACTCTATACGTGTTAATTTTTTCTTATATAGGTTATCAGTCATCGATTCACCGAACCGGCTATGCGGAATGAAACATATTCAATACTTTTGTTATTTATGAATCCGAACGTGCCAGAGTGGTATAAATGTTCTAGTAATACGTTATTCTATACGTTTTAATGTATTCTTCATATATAGGTTATCAGTCATCGATTCACCGAACCGACTATGCGGAACGAAAAATTTTCAATAGTTTTGTTATTTAAGAATCCGAACGTGCCAAAGTGGTGTAAATGTTCTAGTAATACGTTATTCTATACATTTTAATGTTTTTTTATATAGGTTGTCAGTCATCGACTCAGCGAACCGACTATGCGGAACGAAACATTTTCAATAATATAGTTATTTAAGAATCCGAACGTGCCAGAGTGGTATAAATGTGCTAGTAATACGTTATTCTATACGGTTTAATGTATTCTTCATATATAGGTTATCAGTCATCGATTCACCGAACCGACTATGCGGAACGAAACATTTTCAATAATTTAGTTATTTAAGAATCGGAACGTGCCAGAGTGGTATAAATGTTCTAGTAATACGTTATTCTATACGTTTTAATGTATTCTTCATATATAGGTTATCAGTCATCGATTCACCGAACCGACTATGCGGAACGAAAAATTTTCAATAATTTTGTTATTTACAAACCCGAACGTGCCAAAGTGGTATAAATGTTCTAGTAATACGTTATTCTATACGTGTTAATTGTTTTTTATCTAGGTTATCAGTCATCGATTCACCGAACCGGCTATGCGGAATGAAACATTTTCAATAATTTTGTTATTTAAGAATCCGAACGAGGCAGAGTGGTATAAATGTTCTATTAATACGTTATTCTATACGTTTTAATGTATTCTTTATATAGGTTTTCAGCCATCGATTCACCGAACCGACTATGCGGAACGAAACATTTTCAATAATTTTGTTATTTAAGAATCCAAACGTGCCAGAGTGGTATAAATGTTCTAGTAATACGTTATTCTATACGTTTTAATGTATTCTTTATATATGTTATCAGTCATCGATTCACTGAACCGAATATGCGGAACGAAACATTTTCAATAATTTTGTTATTTATGAATCCGAACGTGCCAAAGTGGTATAAATGTTCTAGTAACACGTTACTCTATACGTGTTAATTTTTTTTTATATAGGTTATCAGTCATCGATTCTCCGAACCGGCTATGCGGAATGAAACATTTTCACTACTTTTGTTATTTATGAATCCGAACGTGCCAAAGTGGTATAAATGTTCTAGTAATACGTTATTCTATATGTTTTAATGTATTCTTTATATAGGTTGTCAGTCATCGATTCACCGAACCGACTATGCGGAACGAAACATTTTCAATAATTTAGTTATTTATGAATCCGAACGTGCCAAAGTGGTATAAATGTTCTAGTAATACTTTATTCTATACATTTTAATGTTTTTTTATATAGGTTGTCAGTCATCGATTCACCGTACCGACTATGCGGAACGAAAAATTTTCAATAATTTAGTTATTTAAGAATCCGAACGTGCCAGAGTGGTATAAATGTTCTAGTGATACGTTATTCTACACGTTTTAATGTATTCTTTATATAGGTTGTCAGTCATCGATTCACCGAACCGACTATGCGGAACGAAAGATTTTCAATAATTTTGTTATTTACAAATCCGAACGTGCCATAGTGGTATAAATGTTCTAGTAATACGTTATTCTATACGTGTTAATTGTTTTTTATCTAGGTTATCAGTCATCGATTCACCGAACCGCCTATACGGAACGAAAAATGTTCAATAATTTAGTTATTTAAGAATCCGAACGTGCCAGAGTGGTATAAATGTTCTAGTAATACGTTATTCTATACGTTTTAATGTATTCTTTATATAGGTTATCAGTCATCGATTCACCGAACCGGCTATGCGGAATGAAGCATTTTCAATAATTTTGTTATTTAAGAATCCGAACGTGCCAAAGTGGTATAAATGTTCTAGTAATACGTTACTCTATACGTATTAATTTTTTTTTATACAGGTTATCAGTCATCGATTCACCGAACCGGCTATGCGGAATGAAACATTTTCAATAATTTTGTTATTTAAGAATCCAAACGTGCCAGAGTGGTATAAATGTTCTAGTAATACGTTATTCTATACGTTTTAATGTATTCTTTATATATGTTATCAGTCATCGATTCACTGAACCGACTATGCGGAACGAAACATTTTCAATAATTTTGTTATTTATGAATCCGAACGTGCCAAAGTGGTATAAATGTTCTAGTAATACGTTACTCTATACGTGTTAATGTTTTTTTATATAGGTTGTCAGTCATCGATTCACCGAACCGACTATGCGGAACGAAACATTTTCAATAATTTAGTTATTTAAGAATCCGAACGTGCTAGAGTGGTCTAAATGTTCTAGTAATACGTTATTCTATACGTTTTAATGTATTCTTTATATAGGTTATCAGTCATCGATTCACCGAACCGACTATGGGGAACGAAAAATTTTCAATAATTTTGTTATTTACAAATCCCCACGTGCCAAAGTGGTATAAATGTTCTAGTAATACGTTATTCTATACATTTTAATGTTTTTTTATATAGGTTGTCAGTCATCGATTCTCCGAACCGACTATGCGGAACGAAAAATTTTCAATAGTTTTGTTATTTAAGAATCCGAACGTGCCAGAGTGGTATAAATGTTCTAGTAATACGTTATTCTATACGTTTTAATGTATTCTTTATATAGGTTGTCAGTCATCGATTCACCGAACCGACTATGCGGAACGAAAAATTTTCAATAATTTTGTTATTTACAAATCCGAACGTGCCAAAGTGGTATAAATGTTCTAGTAATACGTTACTCTATACGTGTTAATTTTTTCTTATATAGGTTATCAGTTATCGATTCACCGAACCGGCTATGCGGAATGAAACATATTCAATACCTTTGTTATTTATGAATCCGAACGTGCCAAAGTGGTATAAATGTTCTAGTAATACGTTATTCTATACGTTTTAATGTATTCTTTATATAGGTTATCAGTCATCGATTCACCGAACCGACTATGCGGAACGAAACATTTTCAATAATTTTGTTATTTAAGAATCCGAACGTGCCAGAGTGGTATAAATGTTCTAGTAATGCGTTATTCTATACGTGTTAATTGTTTTTTATCTAGGTTATCAGTCATCGATTCTCCGAACCGCATATACGGAACGAAAAATGTTCAATAATTTTGTTATTTAAGAATCCGAACGTGCCAAAGTGGTATAAATGTTCTAGTGGTACGTTATTCTATACATTTTAATGTTTTTTTATATAGCTTCTTAGTCATCGATTCACTGAACCGACAACGCGTAACGAAACATTGTCAATAATTTAGTTATATATGAATCCGAACGTGCCAAAGTGGTATAAATGTTCTAGTGGTACGTTTTTCTATACATTTTAATGTTTTTTTATATAGCTTGTTAGTCATCGATTCACTGAACCGACTATGCGGAACGAAACATTTTCAATAATTTTGTTATTTATGAATCCGAACGTGCCAAAGTCGTATAAATGCTCTAGTAATACGTTACTCTATACGTGTTAATTGTTTTTTATATAGGTTATCAGTCATCGATTCTCCGAACCGACTATGCGGAACGAAAAATTTTCAATAGTTTTGTTATTTAAGAATCCGAACGTGCCAAAGTGTTATAAATGTTCTAGTAATACGTTATACTATACGTTTTAATGTTTTTTTATATAGGTTCTCAGTCATCGATTCACCGAACCGCCTATACGGAACGAAAAATGTTCACTACTTTTGTTATTTATGAATCCGAACGTGCCAAAGTGGTATAAATGTTCTAGTAATACGTTATTCTATACATTTTAATGTGTTTTTATATAGCTTGTCAGTCATCGATTCACCGAACCGACTATGCGGAACGAAACATTTTCAATAATTTAGTTATTTAAGAATCCGAACGTGCCAGAGTGGTATAAATGTTCTAGTAATACGTTATTCTATACGTTTTAATGTATTCTTTATATGGAATGTCAGTCATCGATTCACCGAACTCACTATGCGGAACGAAAAATTTTCAATAATTTTGTTATTTACAAATTCGAACGTGCCAAAGTGGTATAAATGTTCTAGTAATACGTTATTCTATACGTGTTAATTGTTTTTTATCTAGGTTATCAGTCATCGATTCTCCGAACCGCCTATACGGAACGAAAAATGTTCAATAATTTAGTTATTTAAGAATCCGAACGTGCCAGAGTGGTATAAATGTTCTAGTAATACGTTATTCTATACGTTTTAATGTATTCTTTATATAGGTTGTCAGTCATCGATTCACCGAACCGACTATGCGGAACGAAAAATTTTCAATAATTTTGTTATTTACAAATCCGAACGTGCCAAAGTGGTATAAATGTTCTAGTAATACGTTACTCTATACGTGTTAATTTTTTCTTATATAGGTTATCAGTCATCGATTCACCGAACCGGCTATGCGGAATGAAACATATTCAATACTTTTGTTATTTATGAATCCGAACGTGCCAAAGTGGTATAAATGTTCTAGTAATACGTTATTCTATACGTTTTAATGTATTCTTTATATAGGTTATCAGTCATCGATTCACCGAACCGACTATGCGGAACGAAACATTTTCAATAATTTTGTTATTTAAGAATCCGAACGTGCCAGAGTGGTATAAATGTTCTAGTAATGCGTTATTCTATACGTGTTAATTGTTTTTTATCTAGCTTATCAGTCATCGATTCACCGAACCGGCTATGCGGAATGAAACATTTTCAATAATTTTGTTATTTAAGAATCCGAACGAGGCAGAGTGGTATAAATGTTCTATTAATACGTTATTCTATACGTTTTAATGTATTCTTTATATAGGTTTTCAGCCATCGATTCACCGAACCGACTATGCGGAACGAAACATTTTCAATAATTTTGTTATTTAAGAATCCAAACGTGCCAGAGTGGTATAAATGTTCTAGTAATACGTTATTCTATACGTTTTAATGTATTCTTTATATATGTTATCAGTCATCGATTCACTGAACCGAATATGCGGAACGAAACATTTTCAATAATTTTGTTATTTATGAATCCGAACGTGCCAAAGTGGTATAAATGTTCTAGTAATACGTTACTCTATACGTGTTAATTTTTTTTTATATAGGTTATCAGTCATCGATTCACCGAACCGGCTATGCGGAATGAAACATTTTCACTACTTTTGTTATTTATGAATCCGAACGTGCCAAAGTGGTATAAATGTTCTAGTAATACGTTATTCTATATGTTTTAATGTATTCTTTATATACGTTGTCAGTCATCGATTCACCGAACCGACTATGCGGAACGAAACATTTTCAATAATTTAGTTATTTATGAATCCGAACGTGCCAAAGTGGTATAAATGTTCTAGTAATACGTTATTCTATACATTTTAATGTTTTTTTATATAGGTTGTCAGTCATCGATTCACCGTACCGACTATGCGGAACGAAAAATTTTCAATAATTTAGTTATTTAAGAATCCGAACGTGCCAGAGTGGTATAAATGTTCTAGTGATACGTTATTCTACACGTTTTAATGTATTCTTTATATAGGTTGTCAGTCATCGATTCACCGAACCGACTATGCGGAACGAAAGATTTTCAATAATTTTGTTATTTACAAATCCGAACGTGCCATAGTGGTATAAATGTTCTAGTAATACGTTATTCTATACGTGTTAATTGTTTTTTATCTAGGTTATCAGTCATCGATTCACCGAACCGCCTATACGGAACGAAAAATGTTCAATAATTTAGTTATTTAAGAATCCGAACGTGCCAGAGTGGTATAAATGTTCTAGTAATACGTTATTCTATACGTTTTAATGTATTCTTTATATAGGTTATCAGTCATCGATTCACCGAACCGGCTATGCGGAATGAAGCATTTTCAATAATTTTGTTATTTAAGAATCCGAACGTGCCAAAGTGGTATAAATGTTCTAGTAATACGTTACTCTATACGTGTTAATTGTTTTTTATATAGGTTATCAGTCATCGATTCTCCGAACCGACTATGCGGAACGAAAAATGTTCACTACTTTTGTTATTTATGAATCCGAACGTGCCAAAGTGGTATAAATGTTCTCGTAATACGTTATTCTATACATTTTAATGTTTTTTTATATAGCTTGTCAGTCATCGATTCACCGAACCGACTATGCGGAACGAAACATTTTCAATAATTTAGTTATATATGAATCCGAACGTGCCAAAGTGGTATAAATGTTCTAGTGGTACGTTTTTCTATACATTTTAATGTTTTTTTATATAGCTTGTTAGTCATCGATTCACTGAACCGACTATGCGGAACGAAACATTTTCAATAATTTTGTTATTTATGAATCCGAACGTGCCAAAGTCGTATAAATGCTCTAGTAATACGTTACTCTATACGTGTTAATTGTTTTTTATATAGGTTATCAGTCATCGATTCTCCGAACCGACTATGCGGAACGAAAAATGTTCACTACTTTTGTTATTTATGAATCCGAACGTGCCAAAGTGGTATAAATGTTCTAGTAATACGTTATTCTATACATTTTAATGTGTTTTTATATAGCTTGTCAGTCATCGATTCACCGAACCGACTATGCGGAACGAAACATTTTCAATAATTTAGTTATTTAAGAATCCGAACGTGCCAGAGTGGTATAAATGTTCTAGTAATACGTTACTCTATACGTGTTAATTGTTTTTTATATAGGTTATCAGTCATCGATTCTCCGAACCGACTATGCGGAACGAAAAATGTTCACTACTTTTGTTATTTATGAATCCGAACGTGCCAAAGTGGTATAAATGTTCTCGTAATACGTTATTCTATACATTTTAATGTTTTTTTATATAGCTTGTCAGTCATCGATTCACCGAACCGACTATGCGGAACGAAACATTTTCAATAATTTAGTTATATATGAATCCGAACGTGCCAAAGTGGTATAAATGTTCTAGTGGTACGTTTTTCTATACATTTTAATGTTTTTTTATATAGCTTGTTAGTCATCGATTCACTGAACCGACTATGCGGAACGAAACATTTTCAATAATTTTGTTATTTATGAATCCGAACGTGCCAAAGTCGTATAAATGCTCTAGTAATACGTTACTCTATACGTGTTAATTGTTTTTTATATAGGTTATCAGTCATCGATTCTCCGAACCGACTATGCGGAACGAAAAATTTTCAATAGTTTTGTTATTTAAGAATCCGAACGTGCCAAAGTGTTATAAATGTTCTAGTAATACGTTATACTATACGTTTTAATGTTTTTTTATATAGGTTCTCAGTCATCGATTCACCGAACCGCCTATACGGAACGAAAAATGTTCACTACTTTTGTTATTTATGAATCCGAACGTGCCAAAGTGGTATAAATGTTCTAGTAATACGTTATTCTATACATTTTAATGTGTTTTTATATAGCTTGTCAGTCATCGATTCACCGAACCGACTATGCGGAACGAAACATTTTCAATAATTTAGTTATTTAAGAATCCGAACGTGCCAGAGTGGTATAAATGTTCTAGTAATACGTTATTCTATACGTTTTAATGTATTCTTTATATAGGTAATCAGTCATCGATTCACCGAACCGACTATGCGGAACGAAACATTTTCAATAATTTAGTTATTTAAGAATCGGAACGTGCCAGAGTGGTATAAATGTGCTAGTAATACGTTATTCTATACGGTTTAATGTATTCTTCATATATAGGTTATCAGTCATCGATTCACCGAACCGACTACGCGGAACGAAACATTTTCAATAATTTAGTTATTTAAGAATCGGAACGTGCCAGAGTGGTATAAATGTTCTAGTAATACGTTATTCTATACGTCTTAATGTATTCTTCATATATAGGTTATCAGTCATCGATTCACCGAACCGACTATGCGGAACGAAAAATTTTCAATAATTTTGTTATTTACAAACCCGAACGTGCCAAAGTGGTATAAATGTTCTAGTAATACGTTATTCTATACGTTTTAATGTATTCTTTATATAGGTTGTCAGTCATCGATTCACCGAACCGACTATGCGGAACGAAAAATTTTCAATAATTTTGTTATTTACAAATCCGAACGTGCCAAAGTGGTATAAATGTTCTAGTAATACGTTACTCTATACGTGTTAATTTTTTCTTATATAGGTTATCAGTCATCGATTCACCGAACCGGCTATGCGGAATGAAACATATTCAATACTTTTGTTATTTATGAATCCGAACGTGCCAAAGTGGTATAAATGTTCTAGTAATACGTTATTCTATACGTTTTAATGTATTCTTTATATAGGTTATCAGTCATCGATTCTCCGAACCGCTTATACGGAACGAAAAATGTTCAATAATTTAGTTATTTAAGAATCCGAACGTGCCAGAGTGGTATAAATGTTCTAGTAATACGTTATTCTATACATTTTAATGTTTTTTAATATAGCTTGTTAGTCATCGATTCTCTGAACCGACAACGCGTAACGAAACATTTTCAATAATTTTGTTATTTATGAATCCGAACGTGCCAAAGTCGTATAAATGCTCTAGTAATACGTTACTCTATACGTGTTAATTGTTTTTTATATAGGTTACCAGGCATCTATTCTCCGAACCGACTATGCGGAACGAAAAATGTTCACTACTTTTGTTATTTATGAATCCGAACGTGCCAAAGTGGTATAAATGTTCTAGTAATACGTTATTCTATACATTTTAATGTCTTTTTATATAGCGTGTCAGTCATCGATTCACCGAACCGACTATGCGGAACGAAACATTTTCAATAATTTAGTTATATATGAATCCGAATGTGCCAAAGTGGTATAAATGTTCTAGTAATGCGTTATTCTATACATTTTAATGTTTTTTTATATAGGTTGTCAGTCATCGATTCACCGAACCGACTATGCGGAACGAAACATTTTCAATAATTTAGTTATTTAAGAATCCGAACGTGCCAGAGTGGTATAAATGTTCTAGTAATACGTTAGTCTACACGTTTTAATGTATTCTTTATATAGGTTGTCAGTCATCGATTCACCGAACCGACTATGCGGAACGAAAAATTTTCAATAATTTTGTTATTTACAAATCCGAACGTGCCAAAGTGGTATAAATGTTCTAGTAATACGTTATTCTATACGTTTTAATGTGTTCTTTATATAGGTTATCAGTCATCGATTCACCGAACCGACTATGCGGAACGAAACATTTTCATTAATTTTGTTATTTAAGAATCCGTGCGTGCCAGAGTGGTATAAATGTTCTAGTAATACGTTACTCTATACGTGTTAATTGTTTTTTATATAGGTTATCAGTCATCGATTCTCCGAACCGACTATGCGGAACGAAAAATGTTCACTACTTTTGTTATTTATGAATCCGAACGTGCCAAAGTGGTATAAATGTTCTCGTAATACGTTATTCTATACATTTTAATGTTTTTTTATATAGCTTGTCAGTCATCGATTCACCGAACCGACTATGCGGAACGAAACATTTTCAATAATTTAGTTATATATGAATCCGAACGTGCCAAAGTGGTATAAATGTTCTAGTGGTACGTTTTTCTATACATTTTAATGTTTTTTTATATAGCTTGTTAGTCATCGATTCACTGAACCGACTATGCGGAACGAAACATTTTCAATAATTTTGTTATTTATGAATCCGAACGTGCCAAAGTCGTATAAATGCTCTAGTAATACGTTACTCTATACGTGTTAATTGTTTTTTATATAGGTTATCAGTCATCGATTCTCCGAACCGACTATGCGGAACGAAAAATTTTCAATAGTTTTGTTATTTAAGAATCCGAACGTGCCAAAGTGTTATAAATGTTCTAGTAATACGTTATACTATACGTTTTAATGTTTTTTTATATAGGTTCTCAGTCATCGATTCACCGAACCGCCTATACGGAACGAAAAGTGTTCACTACTTTTGTTATTTATGAATCCGAACGTGCCAAAGTGGTATAAATGTTCTAGTAATACGTTATTCTATACATTTTAATGTGTTTTTATATAGCTTGTCAGTCATCGATTCACCGAACCGACTATGCGGAACGAAACATTTTCAATAATTTAGTTATTTAAGAATCCGAACGTGCCAGAGTGGTATAAATGTTCTAGTAATACGTTATTCTATACGTTTTAATGTATTCTTTATATGGAATGTCAGTCATCGATTCACCGAACTCACTATGCGGAACGAAAAATTTTCAATAATTTTGTTATTTACAAATTCGAACGTGCCAAAGTGGTATAAATGTTCTAGTAATACGTTATTCTATACGTGTTAATTGTTTTTTATCTAGGTTATCAGTCATCGATTCTCCGAACCGCCTATACGGAACGAAAAATGTTCAATAATTTAGTTATTTAAGAATCCGAACGTGCCAGAGTGGTATAAATGTTCTAGTAATACGTTATTCTATACGTTTTAATGTATTCTTTATATAGGTTGTCAGTCATCGATTCACCGAACCGACTATGCGGAACGAAAAATTTTCAATAATTTTGTTATTTACAAATCCGAACGTGCCAAGGTGGTATAAATGTTCTAGTAATACGTTACTCTATACGTGTTAATTTTTTCTTATATAGGTTATCAGTCATCGATTCACCGAACCGGCTATGCGGAATGAAACATATTCAATACTTTTGTTATTTATGAATCCGAACGTGCCAAAGTGGTATAAATGTTCTAGTAATACGTTATTCTGTACGTTTTAATGTATTCTTTATATAGGTTATCAGTCATCGATTCACCGAACCGACTATGCGGAACGAAAAATTTTCAATAATTTTGTTATTTAAGAATCCGAACGTGCCAGAGTGGTATAAATGTTCTAGTAATACGTTATTCTATACGTGTTAATTGTTTTTTATCTAGGTTATCAGTCATCGATTCTCCGAACCGCATATACGGAACGAAAAATGTTCAATAATTTTGTTATTTAAGAATCCGAACGTGCCAAAGTGGTATAAATGTTCTAGTGGTACGTTATTCTATACATTTTAATGTTTTTTTATATAGCTTCTTAGTCATCGATTCACTGAACCGACAACGCGTAACGAAACATTTTCAATAATTTTGTTATTTATGAATCCGAACGTGCCAAAGTCGTATAAATGCTCTAGTAATACGTTACTCTATACGTGTTAATTGTTTTTTATATAGGTTATCAGTCATCGATTCTCCGAACCGACTATGCGGAACGAAAAATGTTCACCACTTTTGTTATTTATGAATCCGAACGTGCCAAAGTGGTATAAATGTTCTCGTAATACGTTATTCTATACATTTTAATGTTTTTTTATATAGCTTGTCAGTCATCGATTCACCGAACCGACTATGCGGAACGAAACATTTTCAATAATTTAGTTATATATGAATCCGAACGTGCCAAAGTGGTATAAATGTTCTAGTGGTACGTTTTTCTATACATTTTAATGTTTTTTTATATAGCTTGTTAGTCATCGATTCACTGAACCGACTATGCGGAACGAAACATTTTCAATAATTTTGTTATTTATGAACCCGAACGTGCCAAAGTCGTATAAATGCTCTAGTAATACGTTACTCTATACGTGTTAATTGTTTTTTATATAGGTTATCAGTCATCGATTCTCCGAACCGACTATGCGGAACGAAAAATTTTCAATAGTTTTGTTATTTAAGAATCCGAACGTGCCAAAGTGTTATAAATGTTCTAGTAATACGTTATACTATACGTTTTAATGTTTTTTTATATAGGTTCTCAGTCATCGATTCACCGAACCGCCTATACGGAACGAAAGATGTTCACTACTTTTGTTATTTATGAATCCGAACGTGCCAAAGTGGTATAAATGTTCTAGTAATACGTTATTCTATACATTTTAATGTTTTTTTATATAGCTTGTCAGTCATCGATTCACCGAACCGACTATGCGGAACGAAACATTTTCAATAATTTAGTTATTTAAGAATCCGAACGTGCCAGAGTGGTATAAATGTTCTAGTAATACGTTACTCTATACGTGTTAATTGTTTTTTATATAGGTTATCAGTCATCGATTCTCCGAACCGACTATGCGGAACGAAAAATGTTCACTACTTTTGTTATTTATGAATCCGAACGTGCCAAAGTGGTATAAATGTTCTCGTAATACGTTATTCTATACATTTTAATGTTTTTTTATATAGCTTGTCAGTCATCGATTCACCGAACCGACTATGCGGAACGAAACATTTTCAATAATTTAGTTATATATGAATCCGAACGTGCCAAAGTGGTATAAATGTTCTAGTGGTACGTTTTTCTATACATTTTAATGTTTTTTTATATAGCTTGTTAGTCATCGATTCACTGAACCGACTATGCGGAACGAAACATTTTCAATAATTTTGTTATTTATGAATCCGAACGTGCCAAAGTCGTATAAATGCTCTAGTAATACGTTACTCTATACGTGTTAATTGTTTTTTATATAGGTTATCAGTCATCGATTCTCCGAACCGACTATGCGGAACGAAAAATTTTCAATAGTTTTGTTATTTAAGAATCCGAACGTGCCAAAGTGTTATAAATGTTCTAGTAATACGTTATACTATACGTTTTAATGTTTTTCTATATAGGTTCTCAGTCATCGATTCACCGAACCGCCTATACGGAACGAAAAATGTTCACTACTTTTGTTATTTATGAATCCGAACGTGCCAAAGTGGTATAAATGTTCTAGTAATACGTTATTCTATACATTTTAATGTTTTTTTATATAGCTTGTCAGTCATCGATTCACCGAACCGACTATGCGGAACGAAACATTTTCAATAATTTAGTTATTTAAGAATCCGAACGTGCCAGAGTGGTATAAATGTTCTAGTAATACGTTATTCTATACGTTTTAATGTATTCTTTATATAGGTAATCAGTCATCGATTCACCGAACCGACTATGCGGAACGAAACATTTTCAATAATTTAGTTATTTAAGAATCCGAACGTGCCAGAGTGGTATAAATGTTCTAGTAATACGTTATTCTATACGTTTTAATGTATTCTTTATATAGAATGTCAGTCATCGATTCACCGAACTCACTATGCGGAACGAAAAATTTTCAATAATTTTGTTATTTACAAATTCGAACGTGCCAAAGTGGTATAAATGTTCTAGTAATACGTTATTCTATACGTGTTAATTGTTTTTTATCTAGGTTATCAGTCATCGATTCTCCGAACCGCCTATACGGAACGAAAAATGTTCAATAATTTAGTTATTTAAGAATCCGAACGTGCCAGAGTGGTATAAATGTTCTAGTAATACGTTATTCTATACGTTTTAATGTATTCTTTATATAGGTTGTCAGTCATCGATTCACCGAACCGACTATGCGGAACGAAAAATTTTCAATAATTTTGTTATTTAAGAATCCGAACGTGCCAAAGTGGTATAAATGTTCTAGTAATACGTTATTCTATACGTTTTAATGTATTCTTTATATAGGTTGTCAGTCATCGATTCACCGAACCGACTATGCGGAACGAAAAATTTTCAATAATTTTGTTATTTACAAATCCGAACGTGCCAAAGTGGTATAAATGTTCTAGTAATACGTTACTCTATACGTGTTAATTTTTTCTTATATAGGTTATCAGTCATCGATTCACCGAACCGGCTATGCGGAATGAAACATATTCAATACTTTTGTTATTTACGAATCCGAACGTGCCAAAGTGGTATAAATGTTCTAGTAATACGTTATTCTATACATTTTAATGTCTTTTTATATAGCGTGTCAGTCATCGATTCACCGAACCGACTATGCGGAACGAAACATTTTCAATAATTTAGTTATATATGAATCCGAATGTGCCAAAGTGGTATAAATGTTCTAGTAATGCGTTATTCTATACATTTTAATGTTTTTTTATATAGGTTGTCAGTCATCGATTCACCGAACCGACTATGCGGAACGAAACATTTTCAATAATTTAGTTATTTAAGAATCCGAACGTGCCAGAGTGGTATAAATGTTCTAGTAATACGTTAGTCTACACGTTTTAATGTATTCTTTATATAGGTTGTCAGTCATCGATTCACCGAACCGACTATGCGGAACGAAAAATTTTCAATAATTTTGTTATTTACAAATCCGAACGTGCCAAAGTGGTATAAATGTTCTAGTAATACGTTATTCTATACGTTTTAATGTGTTCTTTATATAGGTTATCAGTCATCGATTCACCGAACCGACTATGCGGAACGAAACATTTTCATTAATTTTGTTATTTAAGAATCCGTGCGTGCCAGAGTGGTATAAATGTTCTAGTAATACGTTACTCTATACGTGTTAATTGTTTTTTATATAGGTTATCAGTCATCGATTCACCGAACCGCCTATACGAAACGAAAAATTTTCAATAATTTTGTTATTTACAAATCCGAACTTGCCAAAGTGGTATAAATGTTCTAGT
The DNA here is from genome assembly GCA_963576845.1 of Megachile leachella. NCBI lineage: Eukaryota > Metazoa > Arthropoda > Insecta > Hymenoptera > Megachilidae > Megachile > Megachile leachella. The sequence goes on from CAUYWW010000182.1 coordinate 638,604, forward strand.
AATACGTTATTCTATACGTGTTAATTGTTTTTTATATAGGTTATCAGTCATCGATTCACCGAACCGACTACGCGGAACGAAACATTTTCAATAATTTAGTTATTTATGAATCCGAACGAGCCAGAGTGGTATAAATGTTCTAGTAATACGTTATTCTATACGTTTTAATGTATTCTTTATATAGGTTGTCAGTCATCGATTCACCGAACCGACTATGCGGAACGAAACATTTTCAATAATTTAGTTATTTAAGAATCCGAACGTGCCAGAGTGGTATAAATGTTCCAGTAATACGTTATTCTATACGTTTTAATGTACTCTTTATATAGGTTATCAATCATGGATTCACCGAACCGACTATGCGGAACGAAACATTTTCAATAATTTTGTTATTTCAGAATCCAAACGTGCCAGAGTGGTATAAATGTTCTAGTAATACGTTATTCTATACGTTTTAATGTATTCTTTACATAGGTTGTCAGTCATCGATTCACCGAACCGACTATGCGAAACGAAAAATTTTCAATAATTTTGTTATTTACAAATCCGAACGTGCCAAAGTGGTATAAATGTTCTAGTAATACATTATTCTATACGTGTTAATTGTTTTTTATATAGGTTATCAGTCATCGATTCACCGAACCGCCTATACGGAACGAAAAATGTTCAATAACTTTGTTATTTAAGAATCCGAACGTGCCAAAGTGGTATAAATGTTCTAGTAATACGTTATTCTATACATTTTAATGTTTTTTTATATAGGTTGTCAGTCATCGATTCACCGAACCGACTATGCGGAACGAAACATTTTCAATAATTTAGTTATTTAAGAATCCGAACGTGCCAGAGTGGTATAAATGTTTTAGTAATACGTTATTCTATACGTTTTAATGTACTCTTTATATAGGTTATCAGTCATCGATTCACCGAACCGACTATGCGGAACGAAACATTTTCAATAATTTTGTTATTTAAGAATCCGAACGAGCCAGAGTGGTATAAATGTTCTAGTAATACGTTATTCTATACGTTGTAATGTATTCTTTATATAGGTTATCAGTCATCGATTCACCGAACCGACTATGTGGAACGAAACATTTTCAATAATTTAGTTATTTAAGAATCCGAACGTGCCAGAGTGGTATAAATGTTCTAGTAATACGTTATTCTATACGTTTTAATGTATTCTTTATATAGGTTGTCAGTCATCGATTCACCGAACCGACTGTACGGAACGAGAAATTTTCAATAATTTTGTTATTTACAAATCCGAACGTGCCAAAGTGGTATAAATGTTCTAGTAATACGTTATTCTATACGTGTTAATTGTTTTTTATATAGGTTATCAGTCATCGATTCACCGAACCGCCTATACGGAACGAAAAATTTTCAATAATTTTGTTATTTACAAATCCGAACTTGCCAAAGTGGTATAAATGTTCTAGTAATACGTTATTCTATACGTGTTAATTGTTTTTTATACAGGTTATCAGTCATCGATTCACCGAACCGACTATGCGGAACGAAACATTTTCAATAATTTAGTTATTTAAGAATCCGAACGAGCCAGAGTGGTATAAATGTTCTAGTAATACGTTATTCTATACGTTTTAATGTATTCTTTATATAGGTTGTCAGTCATCGATTCACCGAACCGACTATACGGAACGAGAAATTTTCAATAACTTTGTTATTTACAAATCCGAACGTGCCAAAGTGGTATAAATGTTCTAGTAATACGTTACTCTATACGTGTTAATTTTTTTTTATATAGGTTATCAGTCATCGATTCACCGAACCGACTATGCGGAACGAAACATTTTCAATCATTTGGTTATTTAAGAATCCAAACGTGCCAGAGTGGTATAAATGTTCTAGTAATACGTTATTCTATACGTTGTAATGTATTCTTTATATAGGTTATCAGTCATCGATTCACCGAACCGACTATGCGGAACGAAACATTTTCAATAATTTATTTATTTAAGAATCCGAACGTGCCAGAGTGGTATAAATGTTCTAGTAATACGTTATTCTATACGTTTTAATGTATTCTTTATATAGGTTGTCAGTCATCGATTCACCGAACCGACTATGTGGAACGAAACATTTTCAATAATTTAGTTATTTAAGAATCCGAACGTGCCAGAGTGGTATAAATGTTCTAGTAATACGTTATTCTATACGTTTTAATGTATTCTTTATATAGGTTGTCAGTCATCGATTCACCGAACCGACTATACGGAACGAGAAATTTTCAATAACTTTGTTATTTACAAATCCGAACGTGAGAAAGTGGTATAAATGTTCTAGTAATACGTTATTCTATACGTGTTAATTGTTTTTTATATAGGTCATCAGTCATCGATTCACCGAACCGCCCATAAGGAACGAAAAATGTTCAATAATTTTGTTATTTAAGAATCCGAACGTGCCAAAGTGGTATAAATGTTCTAGTAATACGTTACTCTATACGTGTTAATTTTTTTTTATATAGGTTATCAGTCATCGATTCACCGAACCGGCTATGCGGAATGAAACATTTTCAATACTTTTGTGATTTATGAATCCGAACGTGCCAAAGTGGTATAAATGTTCTAGTAATACGTTATTCTATACATTTTAATGTTTTTTTATATAGGTTGTCAGTCATCGATTCACCGAACCGACTATGCGGAACGAAACATTTTGAATAATTTAGTTATTTAAGAATCCAACGTGCCACAGTGGTATAAATGTTCTAGTAATACGTTATTCTATACGTTTTAATGTATTCTTTATATAGGTTATCAGTCATCGATTCACCGAACCGACTATGTCGAACGAAACATTTTCAATACTTTTGTGATTTATGAATCCGAACGTGCCAAAGTGGTATAAATGTTCTAGTAATACGTTATTCTACACATTTTAATGTTTTTTTATATAGGTTGTCAGTCATCGATTCACCGAACCGACTATGCGGAACGAAATATTTTCAATAATTTAGTTATTTAAGAATCCGAACGTGCCAGAGTGGTATAAATGTTCTAGTAATACGTTATTCTATACGTTTTAATGTATTCTTTATATAGGTTGTCAGTCATCGATTCACCGAACCGACTATGCGGAACGAAACATTTTCAATCATTTTGTTATTTAAGAATCCAAACGTGCCAGAGTGGTATAAATGTTCTAGTAATACGTTATTCTATACGTTGTAATGTATTCTTTATATAGGTTATCAGTCATCGATTCACCGAACCGACTATGCGGAACGAAACATTTTCAATAATTTAGTCATTTAAGAATCCGAACGTGCCAGAGTGGTATAAATGTTCTAGTAATACGTTATTCTATACGTTTTAATGTATTCTTTACATAGGTTGTCAGTCATCGATTCACCGAACCGACTATGCGGAACGAAACATTTTCAATAATATAGTTATTTAAGAATCCGAACGTGCCAGAGTGGTATAAATGCTCTAGTAATACGTTATTCTATACGTTGTAATGTATTCCTTATATAGGTTATCAGTCATCGATTCACCGAACCGACTATGTGGAACGAAACATTTTCAATAATTTAGTTATTTAAGAATCCGAACGTGCCAGAGTGGTATAAATGTTCTAGTAATACGTTATTCTATACGTTGTAATGTATTCTTTATATAGGTTATCAGTCATCGATTCACCGAACCGACTATGCGGAACGAAACATTTTCAATAATTTAGTCATTTAAGAATCCGAACGTGCCAGAGTGGTATAAATGTTCTAGTAATACGTTATTCTATACGTTTTAATGTATTCTTTACATAGGTTGTCAGTCATCGATTCACCGAACCGACTATGCGGAACGAAACATTTTCAATAATATAGTTATTTAAGAATCCGAACGTGCCAGAGTGGTATAAATGCTCTAGTAATACGTTATTCTATACGTTGTAATGTATTCCTTATATAGGTTATCAGTCATCGATTCACCGAACCGACTATGTGGAACGAAACATTTTCAATAATTTAGTTATTTAAGAATCCGAACGTGCCAGAGTGGTATAAATGTTCTAGTAATACGTTATTCTATACGTTTTAATGTATTCTTTATATAGGTTGTCAGTCATCGATTCACCGAACCGACTAGACGGAACGAGAAATTTTCAATAACTTTGTTATTTACAAATCCGAACGTGCCAAAGTGGTATAAATGTTCTAGTAATACGTTATTCTATACGTGTTAATTGTTTTTTATATAGGTCATCAGTCATCGATTCACCGAACCGCCCATACGGAACGAAAAATGTTCAATAATTTTGTTATTTAAGAATCCGAACGTGCCAAAGTGGTATAAATGTTCTAGTAATACGTTACTCTATACGTGTTAATTTTTTTTTATATAGGTTATCAGTCATCGATTCACCGAACCGGCTATGCGGAATGAAACATTTTCAATACTTTTGTGATTTATGAATCCGAACGTGCCAAAGTGGTATAAATGTTCTAGTAATACGTTATTCTATACATTTTAATGTTTTTTTTATATAGGTTGTCAGTCATCGATTCACCGAACCGACTATGCGGAACGAAACATTTTGAATAATTTAGTTATTTAAGAATCCGAACGTGCCAGAGTGGTATAAATGTTCTAGTAATACGTTATTCTATACGTTGTAATTATTCTTTATATAGGTTATCAGTCATCGATTCACCGAACCGACTATGCGGAACGAAACATTTTCAATCATTTTGTTATTTAAGAATCCAAACGTGCCAGAGTGGTATAAATGTTCTAGTAATACGTTATTCTATACGTTTTAATGTATTCTTTATATAGGTTATCAGTCATCGATTCACCGAACCGACTATGTGGAACGAAACATTTTCAATAATTTAGTTATTTAAGAATCCGAACGTGCCAGAGTGGTATAAATGTTCTAGTAATACGTTATTCTATACGTTTTAATGTATTCTTTATATAGGTTGTCAGTCATCGATTCACCGAACCGACAATGCGGAACGAAACATTTTCAATAATTTTGCTATTTAAGAATCCAAACGTGCCAGAGTGGTATAAATGTTCTAGTAATACGTTATTCTATACGTTTTAATGTATTCTTTATATAGATTGTCAGTCATCGATTCACCGAACCGACTATGCGGAACGAAACATTTTCAATAATTTAGTTATTTAAGAATCCGAACGTGCCAGAGTGGTATAAATGTTCTAGTAATACGTTATTCTATACGTGTTAATTGTTTTTTATATAGGTTATCAGTCATCGATTCACCGAACCGCCTATACGGAACGAAAAATGTTCAATAATTTTGTTATTTAAGAATCCGAACGTGCCAAAGTGGTATAAATGTTCTAATAATACGTTACTCTATACGTGTTAATTTTTTTTTATATAGGTTATCAGTCATCGTTTCACCGAACCGGCTATGCGGAATGAGACATTTTCAATACATTTGTTACTTATGAATCCGAACGTGCCACAGTGGTATAAATGTTCTAGTAATACGTTATTCTATACATTTTAATGTTTTTTTATATAGGTTGTCAGTCATCGATTCACCGAACCGACTATGCGGAACGAAACATTTTCAATAATATAGTTATTTAAGAATCCGAACGTGCCAGAGTGGTATAAATGCTCTAGTAATACGTTATTCTATACGTTGTAATGTATTCCTTATATAGGTTATCAGTCATCGATTCACCGAACCGACTATGTGGAACGAAACATTTTCAATAATTTAGTTATTTAAGAATCCGAACGTGCCAGAGTGGTATAAATGTTCTAGTAATACGTTATTCTATACGTTGTAATGTATTCTTTATATAGGTTATCAGTCATCGATTCACCGAACCGACTATGCGGAACGAAACATTTTCAATAATTTAGTCATTTAAGAATCCGAACGTGCCAGAGTGGTATAAATGTTCTAGTAATACGTTATTCTATACGTTTTAATGTATTCTTTACATAGGTTGTCAGTCATCGATTCACCGAACCGACTATGCGGAACGAAACATTTTCAATAATATAGTTATTTAAGAATCCGAACGTGCCAGAGTGGTATAAATGCTCTAGTAATACGTTATTCTATACGTTGTAATGTATTCCTTATATAGGTTATCAGTCATCGATTCACCGAACCGACTATGTGGAACGAAACATTTTCAATAATTTAGTTATTTAAGAATCCGAACGTGCCAGAGTGGTATAAATGTTCTAGTAATACGTTATTCTATACGTTTTAATGTATTCTTTATATAGGTTGTCAGTCATCGATTCACCGAACCGACTAGACGGAACGAGAAATTTTCAATAACTTTGTTATTTACAAATCCGAACGTGCCAAAGTGGTATAAATGTTCTAGTAATACGTTATTCTATACGTGTTAATTGTTTTTTATATAGGTCATCAGTCATCGATTCACCGAACCGCCCATACGGAACGAAAAATGTTCAATAATTTTGTTATTTAAGAATCCGAACGTGCCAAAGTGGTATAAATGTTCTAGTAATACGTTACTCTATACGTGTTAATTTTTTTTTATATAGGTTATCAGTCATCGATTCACCGAACCGGCTATGCGGAATGAAACATTTTCAATACTTTTGTGATTTATGAATCCGAACGTGCCAAAGTGGTATAAATGTTCTAGTAATACGTTATTCTATACATTTTAATGTTTTTTTTATATAGGTTGTCAGTCATCGATTCACCGAACCGACTATGCGGAACGAAACATTTTGAATAATTTAGTTATTTAAGAATCCGAACGTGCCAGAGTGGTATAAATGTTCTAGTAATACGTTATTCTATACGTTGTAATTATTCTTTATATAGGTTATCAGTCATCGATTCACCGAACCGACTATGCGGAACGAAACATTTTCAATCATTTTGTTATTTAAGAATCCAAACGTGCCAGAGTGGTATAAATGTTCTAGTAATACGTTATTCTATACGTTTTAATGTATTCTTTATATAGGTTATCAGTCATCGATTCACCGAACCGACTATGTGGAACGAAACATTTTCAATAATTTAGTTATTTAAGAATCCGAACGTGCCAGAGTGGTATAAATGTTCTAGTAATACGTTATTCTATACGTTTTAATGTATTCTTTATATAGGTTGTCAGTCATCGATTCACCGAACCGACAATGCGGAACGAAACATTTTCAATAATTTTGCTATTTAAGAATCCAAACGTGCCAGAGTGGTATAAATGTTCTAGTAATACGTTATTCTATACGTTTTAATGTATTCTTTATATAGATTGTCAGTCATCGATTCACCGAACCGACTATGCGGAACGAAACATTTTCAATAATTTAGTTATTTAAGAATCCGAACGTGCCAGAGTGGTATAAATGTTCTAGTAATACGTTATTCTATACGTGTTAATTGTTTTTTATATAGGTTATCAGTCATCGATTCACCGAACCGCCTATACGGAACGAAAAATGTTCAATAATTTTGTTATTTAAGAATCCGAACGTGCCAAAGTGGTATAAATGTTCTAATAATACGTTACTCTATACGTGTTAATTTTTTTTTATATAGGTTATCAGTCATCGTTTCACCGAACCGGCTATGCGGAATGAGACATTTTCAATACATTTGTTACTTATGAATCCGAACGTGCCACAGTGGTATAAATGTTCTAGTAATACGTTATTCTATACATTTTAATGTTTTTTTATATAGGTTGTCAGTCATCGATTCACCGAACCGACTATGCGGAACGAAACATTTTCAATAATATAGTTATTTAAGAATCCGAACGTGCCAGAGTGGTATAAATGCTCTAGTAATACGTTATTCTATACGTTGTAATGTATTCCTTATATAGGTTATCAGTCATCGATTCACCGAACCGACTATGTGGAACGAAACATTTTCAATAATTTAGTTATTTAAGAATCCGAACGTGCCAGAGTGGTATAAATGTTCTAGTAATACGTTATTCTATACGTTGTAATGTATTCTTTATATAGGTTATCAGTCATCGATTCACCGAACCGACTATGCGGAACGAAACATTTTCAATAATTTAGTCATTTAAGAATCCGAACGTGCCAGAGTGGTATAAATGTTCTAGTAATACGTTATTCTATACGTTTTAATGTATTCTTTACATAGGTTGTCAGTCATCGATTCACCGAACCGACTATGCGGAACGAAACATTTTCAATAATATAGTTATTTAAGAATCCGAACGTGCCAGAGTGGTATAAATGCTCTAGTAATACGTTATTCTATACGTTGTAATGTATTCCTTATATAGGTTATCAGTCATCGATTCACCGAACCGACTATGTGGAACGAAACATTTTCAATAATTTAGTTATTTAAGAATCCGAACGTGCCAGAGTGGTATAAATGTTCTAGTAATACGTTATTCTATACGTTTTAATGTATTCTTTATATAGGTTGTCAGTCATCGATTCACCGAACCGACTAGACGGAACGAGAAATTTTCAATAACTTTGTTATTTACAAATCCGAACGTGCCAAAGTGGTATAAATGTTCTAGTAATACGTTATTCTATACGTGTTAATTGTTTTTTATATAGGTCATCAGTCATCGATTCACCGAACCGCCCATACGGAACGAAAAATGTTCAATAATTTTGTTATTTAAGAATCCGAACGTGCCAAAGTGGTATAAATGTTCTAGTAATACGTTACTCTATACGTGTTAATTTTTTTTTATATAGGTTATCAGTCATCGATTCACCGAACCGGCTATGCGGAATGAAACATTTTCAATACTTTTGTGATTTATGAATCCGAACGTGCCAAAGTGGTATAAATGTTCTAGTAATACGTTATTCTATACATTTTAATGTTTTTTTTATATAGGTTGTCAGTCATCGATTCACCGAACCGACTATGCGGAACGAAACATTTTGAATAATTTAGTTATTTAAGAATCCGAACGTGCCAGAGTGGTATAAATGTTCTAGTAATACGTTATTCTATACGTTGTAATTATTCTTTATATAGGTTATCAGTCATCGATTCACCGAACCGACTATGCGGAACGAAACATTTTCAATAATTTAGTCATTTAAGAATCCGAACGTGCCAGAGTGGTATAAATGTTCTAGTAATACGTTATTCTATACGTTTTAATGTATTCTTTACATAGGTTGTCAGTCATCGATTCACCGAACCGACTATGCGGAACGAAACATTTTCAATAATATAGTTATTTAAGAATCCGAACGTGCCAGAGTGGTATAAATGCTCTAGTAATACGTTATTCTATACGTTGTAATGTATTCCTTATATAGGTTATCAGTCATCGATTCACCGAACCGACTATGTGGAACGAAACATTTTCAATAATTTAGTTATTTAAGAATCCGAACGTGCCAGAGTGGTATAAATGTTCTAGTAATACGTTATTCTATACGTTTTAATGTATTCTTTATATAGGTTGTCAGTCATCGATTCACCGAACCGACTAGACGGAACGAGAAATTTTCAATAACTTTGTTATTTACAAATCCGAACGTGCCAAAGTGGTATAAATGTTCTAGTAATACGTTATTCTATACGTGTTAATTGTTTTTTATATAGGTCATCAGTCATCGATTCACCGAACCGCCCATACGGAACGAAAAATGTTCAATAATTTTGTTATTTAAGAATCCGAACGTGCCAAAGTGGTATAAATGTTCTAGTAATACGTTACTCTATACGTGTTAATTTTTTTTTATATAGGTTATCAGTCATCGATTCACCGAACCGGCTATGCGGAATGAAACATTTTCAATACTTTTGTGATTTATGAATCCGAACGTGCCAAAGTGGTATAAATGTTCTAGTAATACGTTATTCTATACATTTTAATGTTTTTTTTATATAGGTTGTCAGTCATCGATTCACCGAACCGACTATGCGGAACGAAACATTTTGAATAATTTAGTTATTTAAGAATCCGAACGTGCCAGAGTGGTATAAATGTTCTAGTAATACGTTATTCTATACGTTGTAATTATTCTTTATATAGGTTATCAGTCATCGATTCACCGAACCGACTATGCGGAACGAAACATTTTCAATCATTTTGTTATTTAAGAATCCAAACGTGCCAGAGTGGTATAAATGTTCTAGTAATACGTTATTCTATACGTTTTAATGTATTCTTTATATAGGTTATCAGTCATCGATTCACCGAACCGACTATGTGGAACGAAACATTTTCAATAATTTAGTTATTTAAGAATCCGAACGTGCCAGAGTGGTATAAATGTTCTAGTAATACGTTATTCTATACGTTTTAATGTATTCTTTATATAGGTTGTCAGTCATCGATTCACCGAACCGACAATGCGGAACGAAACATTTTCAATAATTTTGCTATTTAAGAATCCAAACGTGCCAGAGTGGTATAAATGTTCTAGTAATACGTTATTCTATACGTTTTAATGTATTCTTTATATAGATTGTCAGTCATCGATTCACCGAACCGACTATGCGGAACGAAACATTTTCAATAATTTAGTTATTTAAGAATCCGAACGTGCCAGAGTGGTATAAATGTTCTAGTAATACGTTATTCTATACGTGTTAATTGTTTTTTATATAGGTTATCAGTCATCGATTCACCGAACCGCCTATACGGAACGAAAAATGTTCAATAATTTTGTTATTTAAGAATCCGAACGTGCCAAAGTGGTATAAATGTTCTAATAATACGTTACTCTATACGTGTTAATTTTTTTTTATATAGGTTATCAGTCATCGTTTCACCGAACCGGCTATGCGGAATGAGACATTTTCAATACATTTGTTACTTATGAATCCGAACGTGCCACAGTGGTATAAATGTTCTAGTAATACGTTATTCTATACATTTTAATGTTTTTTTATATAGGTTGTCAGTCATCGATTCACCGAACCGACTATGCGGAACGAAACATTTTCAATAATATAGTTATTTAAGAATCCGAACGTGCCAGAGTGGTATAAATGCTCTAGTAATACGTTATTCTATACGTTGTAATGTATTCCTTATATAGGTTATCAGTCATCGATTCACCGAACCGACTATGTGGAACGAAACATTTTCAATAATTTAGTTATTTAAGAATCCGAACGTGCCAGAGTGGTATAAATGTTCTAGTAATACGTTATTCTATACGTTGTAATGTATTCTTTATATAGGTTATCAGTCATCGATTCACCGAACCGACTATGCGGAACGAAACATTTTCAATAATTTAGTCATTTAAGAATCCGAACGTGCCAGAGTGGTATAAATGTTCTAGTAATACGTTATTCTATACGTTTTAATGTATTCTTTACATAGGTTGTCAGTCATCGATTCACCGAACCGACTATGCGGAACGAAACATTTTCAATAATATAGTTATTTAAGAATCCGAACGTGCCAGAGTGGTATAAATGCTCTAGTAATACGTTATTCTATACGTTGTAATGTATTCCTTATATAGGTTATCAGTCATCGATTCACCGAACCGACTATGTGGAACGAAACATTTTCAATAATTTAGTTATTTAAGAATCCGAACGTGCCAGAGTGGTATAAATGTTCTAGTAATACGTTATTCTATACGTTTTAATGTATTCTTTATATAGGTTGTCAGTCATCGATTCACCGAACCGACTAGACGGAACGAGAAATTTTCAATAACTTTGTTATTTACAAATCCGAACGTGCCAAAGTGGTATAAATGTTCTAGTAATACGTTATTCTATACGTGTTAATTGTTTTTTATATAGGTCATCAGTCATCGATTCACCGAACCGCCCATACGGAACGAAAAATGTTCAATAATTTTGTTATTTAAGAATCCGAACGTGCCAGAGTGGTATAAATGTTCTAGTAATACGTTATTCTATACGTTGTAATTATTCTTTATATAGGTTATCAGTCATCGATTCACCGAACCGACTATGCGGAACGAAACATTTTCAATCATTTTGTTATTTAAGAATCCAAACGTGCCAGAGTGGTATAAATGTTCTAGTAATACGTTATTCTATACGTTTTAATGTATTCTTTATATAGGTTATCAGTCATCGATTCACCGAACCGACTATGTGGAACGAAACATTTTCAATAATTTAGTTATTTAAGAATCCGAACGTGCCAGAGTGGTATAAATGTTCTAGTAATACGTTATTCTATACGTTTTAATGTATTCTTTATATAGGTTGTCAGTCATCGATTCACCGAACCGACAATGCGGAACGAAACATTTTCAATAATTTTGCTATTTAAGAATCCAAACGTGCCAGAGTGGTATAAATGTTCTAGTAATACGTTATTCTATACGTTTTAATGTATTCTTTATATAGATTGTCAGTCATCGATTCACCGAACCGACTATGCGGAACGAAACATTTTCAATAATTTAGTTATTTAAGAATCCGAACGTGCCAGAGTGGTATAAATGTTCTAGTAATACGTTATTCTATACGTGTTAATTGTTTTTTATATAGGTTATCAGTCATCGATTCACCGAACCGCCTATACGGAACGAAAAATGTTCAATAATTTTGTTATTTAAGAATCCGAACGTGCCAAAGTGGTATAAATGTTCTAATAATACGTTACTCTATACGTGTTAATTTTTTTTTATATAGGTTATCAGTCATCGTTTCACCGAACCGGCTATGCGGAATGAGACATTTTCAATACATTTGTTACTTATGAATCCGAACGTGCCACAGTGGTATAAATGTTCTAGTAATACGTTATTCTATACATTTTAATGTTTTTTTATATAGGTTGTCAGTCATCGATTCACCGAACCGACTATGCGGAACGAAACATCTTCAATTTGGCGGTTCGGTTGGCTATGGTAGAGAGGGTAGGAAAAGTGAAGGAGTGGGAGAACGTTTCGTCCGGGACCTGCTAGTGGACTCATCAGTAAGGCATCCTAGCAGGCCCTTGCCTTAGACGCGGGGATGTAAGGAAGGGATGGACAGGAACTATATATATGAATAGGAAGGCTCTTTGAGTACTTGCGAGAAAGTCAAGTCTCGATCCTATGCGCCGTCTAGTGGCGATGAGCGTGGGAGTGAAACCGCCACATTCAATAATATTGTTATTTAAGAATCCGAACGTGCCAGAGTTGTATAAATGTTCTAGTAATACGTTATTCTATACGTTTTAATGAGTTCTTTATATAGGTTGTCAGTCATCGATTCACCGAACCGACTATGCGGAACGAAACATTTTCAATAATTTTGTTATTTAAGAATCCGCATGTGCCAAAGTGGTATAAATGTTCTAGCAATACATTATTCTATACGTTGTAATGTTTTTTTTTATATAGGTTATCAGTCATCGATTCACCGAACCGGCTATATGGAACGAAAAATTTTCAATAATTTTGTTATTTACAAATCCGAACGTGCCAAAGTGGTATAAATGTTCTAGTAACACGTTATTCTATACGTGTTAATTGTTTTTTATATAGGTTATCAGTCATCGATTCACCGAACCGCCTATACGGAACGAAAAATTTTCAATAATTTTGTTATTTACAAATCCGAACGTGCCAAAGTGGTATAAATGTTCTAGTAACACGTTATTCTATACGTGTTAATTGTTTTTTATATAGGTTATCAGTCATCGATTCACCGAACCGCCTATACGGAACGAAAAATTTTCAATAATTTTGTTATTTACAAATCCGAACTTGCCAAAGTGGTATAAATGGTCTAGTAATACGTTATTCTATACGTGTTAATTGTTTTTTATATAGGTCATCAGTCATCGATTCACCGAACCGCCCATACGGAACGAAAAATGTTCAATAATTTTGTTATTTAAGAATCCGAACGTGCCAAAGTGGTATAAATGTTCTAGTAATACGTTACTCTATACGTGTTAATTTATTTTTATATAGGTTATCAGTCATCGATTCACCGAACCGGCTATGCGGAATGAAACATTTTCAATACTTTTGTGATTTATGAATCCGAACGTGCCAAAGTGGTATAAATGTTCTAGTAATACGTTATTCTATACATTTTAATGTTTTTTTTATATAGGTTGTCAGTCATCGATTCACCGAACCGACTATGCGGAACGAAACATTTTGAATAATTTAGTTATTTAAGAATCCGAACGTGCCAGAGTGGTATAAATGTTCTAGTAATACGTTATTCTATACGTTTTAATGTATTCTTTATATAGGTTGTCAGTCATCGATTCACCGAACCGACAATGCGGAACGAAACATTTTCAATAATTTTGCTATTTAAGAATCCAAACGTGCCAGAGTGGTATAAATGTTCTAGTAATACGTTATTCTATACGTTTTAATGTATTCTTTATATAGATTGTCAGTCATCGATTCACCGAACCGACTATGCGGAACGAAACATTTTCAATAATTTAGTTATTTAAGAATCCGAACGTGCCAGAGTGGTATAAATGTTCTAGTAATACGTTATTCTATACGTGTTAATTGTTTTTTATATAGGTTATCAGTCATCGATTCACCGAACCGCCTATACGGAACGAAAAATGTTCAATAATTTTGTTATTTACAAATCCGAACTTGCCAAAGTGGTATAAATGGTCTAGTAATACGTTATTCTATACGTGTTAATTGTTTTTTATATAGGTTATCAGTCATCGATTCACCGAACCGACTATGCGGAACGAAACATTTTCAATAATTTAGTTATTTAAGAATCCGAACGAGCCAGAGTGGTATAAATGGTCTAGTAATACGTTATTCTATACGTCTTAATGTATTCTTTATATAGGTTGTCAGTCATCGATTCACCGAAACGACTATGCGGAACGTAACATTTTCAATAATTTAGTTATTTAAGAATCCGAACGTGCCAGAGTGGTATAAATGTTCTAGTAATACGTTATTCTATACGTTTTAATGTACTCTTTATACAGGTTATCAGTCATCGATACACCGAACCGACTATGCGGAACGAAACATTTTCAATAATTTTGTTATTTAAGAATCCGGACGAGCCAGAGTGGTATAAATGTTCTAGTAATACGTTATTCTATACGTTTTAATGTATTCTTTATATAGGTTGTCAGCCATCGATTCACCGAACCGACTATGCGGAACGAAACATTTTCAATAATTTTGTTATTTAAGAATCCAAACGTGCCAGAGTGGTATAAATGTTCTAGTAATACGTTATTCTATACGTTTTAATGTATTCTTTACATAGGTTGTCAGTCATCGATTCACCGAACCGACTATGCGGAACGAGAAATTTTCAATAATTTTGTTATTTACGAATCCGAACATGCCAAAGTGGTATAAATGTTCTAGTAATACATTATTCTATACGTGTTAATTGTTTTTTATATAGGTTACCAGTCATCGATTCACCAAACCCGCTATGCGGAATGAAACATTTTCAATACTTTTGTTATTTATGAATCCGAACGTGCCAAAGTGGTATAAATGTTCTAGTAATACGTTATTCTATACATATTAATGTTTTTCTATATAGGTTGTCAGTCATCGATTCACCGAACCGACTATGCGGAACGAAACATTTTCATTAATTTTGTTATTTAAGAATCCGTGCGTGCCAGAGTGGTATAAATGTTCTAGTAATACGTTATTCTATTCGTGTTAATTGTTTTTTATATAGGTTATCAGTCATCGATTCACCGAACCGGCTATGCGGAATGAAACATTTTCAATACTTTTGTTATTTATGAATCCGAACGTGACAGAGTGGTATAAATGTTCTAGTAATACGTTATTCTATACGTTTTAATGTATTCTTTATATAGGTTGTCAGTCACCGATTCACCGAACCGACTATACGGAACGAGAAATTTTCAATAATTTTGTTATTTACAAATCCGAACGTGCCAAAGTGGTATAAATGTTCTAGTAATACGTTACTCTATACGTGTTAATTTTTTTTTATATAGGTTGTCAGTCATCGATTCACCGATCCGACTATGCGAAACGAAACATTTTGAATAATTTAGGTATTTAAGAATCCGAACGTGCCAGAGTGGTATAAATGTTCTAGTAATACGTTATTCTATACGTTTTAATGAATTCTTTATATAGGTTGTCAGTCATCGATTCACCGAACCGACTATGCGGAACGAAACATTTTCAATAATTTTGTTATTTATGAATCCGAACGTGCCAAAGTGGTATAAATGTTCTAGTAATACGTTATTCTATACGTTTTAATGTGTTCTTTATATAGGTTATCAGTCATCGATTCACCGAACCGACTATGCGGAATGAAACATTTTCATTAATTTTGTTATTTAAGAATCCGTGCGTGCCAGAGTGGTATAAATGTTCTAGTAATACGTTATTCTATTCGTGTTAATTTTTTTTTATATAGGTTATCAGTCATCGATTCCCCGAACCGGCTATGCGGAATGAAACATTTTCAATAATTTTGTTATTTACAAATCCGAACGTGCCAAAGTGGTATAAATGTTCTAGTAATACGTTACTCTATACGTGTTAATTTTTTTTTATATAGGTTATCAGTCATCGTTTCACCGAACCGGCTATGCGGAATGAAACATTTTCAATACATTTGTTACTTATGAATCCGAACGTGCCACAGTGGTATAAATGTTCTAGTAATACGTTATTCTATACATTTTAATGTTTTTTTATATAGGTTGTCAGTCATCGATTCACCGAACCGACTATGCGGAACGAAACATCTTCAATTTGGCGGTTCGGTTGGCTATGGTAGAGAGGGTAGGAAAAGTGAAGGAGTGGGAGAACGTTTCGTCCGGGACCTGCTAGTGGACTCATCAGTAAGGCATCCTAGCAGGCCCTTGCCTTAGACGCGGGGATGTAAGGAAGGGATGGACAGGAACTATATATATGAATAGGAAGGCTCTTTGAGTACTTGCGAGAAAGTCAAGTCTCGATCCTATGCGCCGTCTAGTGGCGATGAGCGTGGGAGTGAAACCGCCACATTCAATAATATTGTTATTTAAGAATCCGAACGTGCCAGAGTGGTATAAATGTTCTAGTAATACGTTATTCTATACGTTTTAATGTGTTCTTTATATAGGTTATCAGTCATCGATTCACCGAACCGACTATTCGGAACGAAACATTTTCATTAATTTTGTTATTTAAGAATCCGTGCGTGCCAGAGTGGTATAAATGTTCTAGTAATACGTTATTCTATTCGTGTTAATTGTTTTTTATATAGGTTATCAGTCATCGATTCACCGAACCGACTATGCGGAACGAAAAATTTTCAATAATTTAGTTATTTAAGAATCCGAACGAGCCAAAGTGGTATAAATGTTCTAGTAACACGTTATTCTATACGTGTTAATTGTTTGTTATATAGGTTATCAGTCATCGATTCACCGAACCGCCTATACGGAACGAAAAATTTTCAATAATTTTGTTATTTACAAATCCGAACTTGCCAAAGTGGTATAAATGGTCTAGTAATACGTTATTCTATACGTGTTAATTGTTTTTTATATAGGTTATCAGTCATCGATTCACCGAACCGACTATGCGGAACGAAACATTTTCAATAATTTAGTTATTTAAGAATCCGAACGAGCCAGAGTGGTATAAATGTTCTAGTAATACGTTATTCTATACATATTAATGTTTTTCTATATAGGTTGTCAGTCATCGATTCACCGAACCGACTATGCGGAACGAAACATTTTCAATAATTTAGTTATTTAAGAATCCGAACGTGCCAGAGTGGTATAAATGTTCTAGTAATACGTTATTCTATACGTTTTAATGTATTCTTCATATAGGTTATCAGTCATCGATTCACCGAACCGACTATGCGGAACGAAACATTTTCAATAATTTAGTTATTTAAGAATCCGAACGAGCCAGAGTGGTATAAATGTTCTAGTAATACGTTATTCTATACATATTAATGTTTTTTTATATAGGTTGTCAGTCATCGATTCACCGAACCGGCTATGCGGAATGAAACATTTTCAATACTTTTGTTATTTATGAATCCGAACGTGCCAAAGTGGTATAAATGTTCTAGTAATACGTTATTCTATACATTTTAATGTTTTTTTATATAGGTTGTCAGTCATCGATTCACCGAACCGACTATGCGGAACGAAACATTTTCAATAATTTAGTTATTTAAGAATCCGAACGTGCCAGAGTGGTATAAATGTTCTAGTAATACGTTATTCTATACGTTTTAATGTATTCTTCATATAGGTTATCAGTCATCGATTCACCGAACCGACTATGTGGTACGAAACATTTTCAATAATTTAGTTATTTAAGAATCCGAACGTGGCAGAGTGGAATAAATGTTCTAGTAATACGTTATTCTATACGTTTTAATGTATTCTTTATATAGGTTATCAGTCATCGATTCACCGAACCGACTATGTGGAACGAAACATTTTCAATAATTTTGTTATTTAAGAATCCAAACGTGACAGAGTGGTATAAATGTTCTAGTAATACGTTATTCTATACGTTTTAATGTATTCTTTGTATAGGTTATCAGTCATCGATTCACCGAACCGACTATGTGGTACGAAACATTTTCAATAATTTAGTTATTTAAGAATCCGAACGTGCCAGAGTGGTATAAATGTTCTAGTAATACGTTATTCTATACGTTTTAATGTATTCTTTATATAGGTTATCAGTCATCGATTCACCGAACCCACTATGTGGAACGAAACATTTTCAATAATTTAGTTATTTAAGAATCCGAACGTGCCAGAGTGGTATAAATGTTCTAGTAATACGTTATTCTATACGTTTTAATGTAGTCTTTATATAGGTTGTCAGTCACCGATTCACCGAACCGACTATGCGGAACGAAACATTTTCAATAATTTTGTTATTTAAGAATCCAAACGTGCCAGAGTGGTATAAATGTTCTAGTAATACGTTATTCTATACGTTTTAATGTATGCTTTACATAGGTTATCAGTCATCGATTCCCCGAACCGGCTATGCGGAATGAAACATTTTCAATAATTTTGTTATTTACAAATCCGAACGTGCCAAAGTGGTATAAATGTTCTAGTAATACGTTACTCTATATGTGTTAATTTTTTTTTATATAGGTTATCAGTCATCGATTCACCGAACCGGCTAATCGGAATGAAACATTTTCAATAATTTAGTTATTTAAGGATCCGAACGTGCCAGAGTGGTATAAATGTTCTAGTAATACGTTATTCTATACGTTTTAATGAGTTCTTTATATAGGTTGTCAGTCATCGATTCACCGAACCGACTATGCGGAACGAAACATTTTCAATAATTTTGTTATTTAAGAATCCGCATGTGCCAAAGTGGTATAAATGTTCTAGCAATACATTATTCTATACGTTGTAATGTTTTTTTTTATATAGGTTATCAGTCATCGATTCACCGAACCGGCTATGCGGAATGAAACATTTTCAATACATTTGTTATTTATGAATCCGAACGTGCCAAAGTGGTATAAATGTTCTAGTAATACGTTATTCTATACATTTTAATGTTTTTTTATATAGGTTGTCAGTCATCGATTCACCGAACCGACTATGCGGAACGAAACATTTTCAATAATATAGTTATTTAAGAATCCGAACGTGCCAGAGTGGTATAAATGTTCTAGTAATACATTATTCTATACGTTTTAATGTGTTCTTTATATAGGTTATCAGTCATCGATTCACCGA
Source organism: Megachile leachella (assembly GCA_963576845.1). Taxonomy (NCBI): domain Eukaryota; kingdom Metazoa; phylum Arthropoda; class Insecta; order Hymenoptera; family Megachilidae; genus Megachile; species Megachile leachella. The sequence goes on from CAUYWW010000182.1 coordinate 658,271, forward strand.
ACCGACTATGCGGAACGAAACATTTTCATTAATTTTGTTATTTAAGAATCCGTGCGTGCCAGAGTGGTATAAATGTTCTAGTAATACGTTATTCTATTCGTGTTAATTTTTTTTTATATAGGTTATCAGTCATCGATTCCCCGAACCGGCTATGCGGAATGAAACATTTTCAATACTTTTGTTATTTATGAATCCGAACGTGCCAAAGTGGTATAAATGTTCTAGTAATACGTTATTCTATACGTGTTAATTGTTTTTTATATAGGTTATCAGTCATCGATTCACCGAACCGCCTATACGGAACGAAAAATGTTCAATAATTTTGTTATTTAAGAATCCGAACGTGCCAAAGTGGTATAAATGTTCTAATAATACGTTACTCTATACGTGTTAATTTTCTTTTATATAGGTTATCAGTCATCGTTTCACCGAACCGGCTATGCGGAATGAAACATTTTCAATACTTTTGTTATTTATGAATCCGAACGTGCCAAAGTGGTATAAATGTTCTAGTAATACGTTATTCTATACATTTTAATGTTTTTTTATATAGTTTGTCAGTCATCGATTCACCGAACCGACTATGCGGAACGAAACATTTTCAATAATATAGTTATTTAAGAATTCGAACGTGCCAGAGTGGTATAAATGTTCTAGTAATACATTATTCTATACGTTTTAATGTGTTCTTTATATAGGTTATCAGTCATCGATTCACCGAACCGACTATGCGGAACGAAACATTTTCAATAATTTTGTTATTTAAGAATCCAAACGTGCCAGAGTGGTATAAATGTTCTAGTAATACGTTATTCTATACGTTTTAATGTATTCTTTACATAGGTTGTCAGTCATCGATTCACCGAACCGACTATGCGGAACGAAAAATTTTCAATAATTTTGTTATTTACAAATCCGAACGTGCCAAAGTGGTATAAATGTTCTAGTAATACGTTATTCTATACGTGTTAATTTTTTTTTATATAGGTTATCAGTCATCGTTTCACAGAACCGGCTATGCGGAATGAAACATTTTCAATACATTTGTTATTTATGAATCCGAACGTGCCAAAGTGGTATAAATGTTCTAGTAATACGTTATTCTATACATTTTAATGTTTTTTTATATAGGTTGTCAGTCATCGATTCACCGAACCGACTATGCGGAACGAAACATTTTCAATAATATTGTTATTTAAGAATCCGAACGAGCCAGAGTGGTATAAATGTTCTAGTAATACGTTATTCTATACGTTTTAATGTATTCTTTATATAGGTTGTCAGCCATCGATTCACCGAACCGACTATGCGGAACGAAACATTTTCAATAATTTTGTTATTTAAGAATCCAAACGTGCCAGAGTGGTATAAATGTTCTAGTAATACGTTATTCTATACGTTTTAATGTATTCTTTACATAGGTTGTCAGTCATCGATTCACCGAACCGACTATGCGGAACGAAAAATTTTCATTAATTTTGTTATTTAAGAATCCGTGCGTGCCAGAGTGGTATAAATGTTCTAGTAATACGTTATTCTATTCGTGTTAATTGTTTTTTATATAGGTTATCCGTCATCGATTCACCGAACCGACTATGCGGAACGAAAAATTTTCAATAATTTAGTTATTTAAGAATCCGAACGAGCCAAAGTGGTATAAATGTTCTAGTAACACGTTATTCTATACGTGTTAATTGTTTGTTATATAGGTTATCAGTCATCGATTCACCGAACCGCCTATACGGAACGAAAAATTTTCAATAATTTTGTTATTTACAAATCCGAACTTGCCAAAGTGGTATAAATGGTCTAGTAATACGTTATTCTATACGTGTTAATTGTTTTTTATATAGGTTATCAGTCATCGATTCACCGAACCGACTATGCGGAACGAAACATTTTCAATAATTTAGTTATTTAAGAATCCGAACGAGCCAGAGTGGTATAAATGTTCTAGTAATACGTTATTCTATACATATTAATGTTTTTTTATATAGGTTGTCAGTCATCGATTCACCGAACCGACTATGCGGAACGAAACATTTTCATTAATTTTGTTATTTAAGAATCCGTGCGTGCCAGAGTGGTATAAATGTTCTAGTAATACGTTATTCTATTCGTGTTAATTGTTTTTTATATAGGTTATCAGTCATCGATTCACCGAACCGGCTATGCGGAATGAAACATTTTCAATACTTTTGTTATTTATGAATCCGAACGTGCCAAAGTGGTATAAATGTTCTAGTAATACGTTATTCTATACATTTTAATGTTTTTTTATATAGGTTGTCAGTCATCGATTCACCGAACCGACTATGCGGAACGAAACATTTTCAATAATTTAGTTATTTAAGAATCCGAACGTGCCAGAGTGGTATAAATGTTCTAGTAATACGTTATTCTATACGTTTTAATGTATTCTTCATATAGGTTATCAGTCATCGATTCACCGAACCGACTATGTGGTACGAAACATTTTCAATAATATTGTTATTTAAGAATCCGAACGAGCCAGAGTGGTATAAATGTTCTAGTAATACGTTATTCTATACGTTTTAATGTATTCTTTATATAGGTTGTCAGCCATCGATTCACCGAACCGACTATGCGGAACGAAACATTTTCAATAATTTTGTTATTTAAGAATCCAAACGTGACAGAGTGGTATAAATGTTCTAGTAATACGTTATTCTATACGTTTTAATGTATTCTTTATATAGGTTATCAGTCATCGATTCACCGAACCGACTATGTGGTACGAAACATTTTCAATAATTTAGTTATTTAAGAATCCGAACGTGCCAGAGTGGTATAAATGTTCTAGTAATACGTTATTCTATACGTTTTAATGTATTCTTTATATAGGTTATCAGTCATCGATTCACCGAACCCACTATGTGGAACGAAACATTTTCAATAATTTAGTTATTTAAGAATCCGAACGTGCCAGAGTGGTATAAATGTTCTAGTAATACGTTATTCTATACGTTTTAATGTATTCTTTATATAGGTTGTCAGTCACCGATTCACCGAACCGACTATGCGGAACGAAACATTTTCAATAATTTTGTTATTTAAGAATCCAAACGTGCCAGAGTGGTATAAATGTTCTAGTAATACGTTATTCTATACGTTTTAATGTATGCTTTACATAGGTTATCAGTCATCGATTCCCCGAACCGGCTATGCGGAATGAAACATTTTCAATAATTTTGTTATTTACAAATCCGAACGTGCCAAAGTGGTATAAATGTTCTAGTAATACGTTACTCTATACGTGTTAATTTTTTTTTATATAGGTTATCAGTCATCGATTCACCGAACCGGCTATGCGGAATGAAACATTTTCAATAATTTAGTTATTTAAGGATCCGAACGTGCCAGAGTGGTATAAATGTTCTAGTAATACGTTATTCTATACGTTTTAATGAGTTCTTTATATAGGTTGTCAGTCATCGATTCACCGAACCGACTATGCGGAACGAAACATTTTCAATAATTTTGTTATTTAAGAATCCGCATGTGCCAAAGTGGTATAAATGTTCTAGCAATACATTATTCTATACGTTGTAATGTTTTTTTTTATATAGGTTATCAGTCATCGATTCACCGAACCGGCTATGCGGAATGAAACATTTTCAATACATTTGTTATTTATGAATCCGAACGTGCCAAAGTGGTATAAATGTTCTAATAATACGTTATTCTATACGTGTTAATTGTTTTTCATATAGGTTATCAGTCATCGATTCACCGCACCGGCTATGCGGAATGAAACATTTTCAATACATTTGTTATTTATGAATCCGAACGTGCCAAAGTGGTATAAATGTTCTAGTAATACGTTATTCTATACATTTTAATGTTTTTTTATATAGGTTGTCAGTCATCGATTCACCGAACCGACTATGCGGAACGAAACATTTTCAATAATATAGTTATTTAAGAATCCGAACGTGCCAGAGTGGTATAAATGTTCTAGTAATACATTATTCTATACGTTTTAATGTGTTCTTTATATAGGTTATCAGTCATCGATTCACCGAACCGACTATGCGGAACGAAACATTTTCATTAATTTTGTTATTTAAGAATCCGTGCGCGCCAGAGTGGTATAAATGTTCTAGTAATACGTTATTCTATACATTTTAATGTTTTTTTATATAGGTTGTCAGTCATCGATTCACCGAACCGACTATGCGGAACGAAACATTTTCAATAATTTAGTTATTTAAGAATCCGAACGTGCCAGAGTGGTATAAATGTTCTAGTAATACGTTATTCTATACGTTTTAATGTATTCTTCATATAGGTTATCAGTCATCGATTCACCGAACCGACTATGTGGTACGAAACATTTTCAATAATTTAGTTATTTAAGAATCCGAACGTGGCAGAGTGGAATAAATGTTCTAGTAATACGTTATTCTATACGTTTTAATGTATTCTTTATATAGGTTATCAGTCATCGATTCACCGAACCGACTATGTGGAACGAAACATTTTCAATAATTTTGTTATTTAAGAATCCAAACGTGACAGAGTGGTATAAATGTTCTAGTAATACGTTATTCTATACGTTTTAATGTATTCTTTATATAGGTTATCAGTCATCGATTCACCGAACCGACTATGTGGTACGAAACATTTTCAATAATTTAGTTATTTAAGAATCCGAACGTGCCAGAGTGGTATAAATGTTCTAGTAATACGTTATTCTATACGTTTTAATGTATTCTTTATATAGGTTATCAGTCATCGATTCACCGAACCCACTATGTGGAACGAAACATTTTCAATAATTTAGTTATTTAAGAATCCGAACGTGCCAGAGTGGTATAAATGTTCTAGTAATACGTTATTCTATACGTTTTAATGTATTCTTTATATAGGTTGTCAGTCACCGATTCACCGAACCGACTATGCGGAACGAAACATTTTCAATAATTTTGTTATTTAAGAATCCAAACGTGCCAGAGTGGTATAAATGTTCTAGTAATACGTTATTCTATACGTTTTAATGTATGCTTTACATAGGTTATCAGTCATCGATTCCCCGAACCGGCTATGCGGAATGAAACATTTTCAATAATTTTGTTATTTACAAATCCGAACGTGCCAAAGTGGTATAAATGTTCTAGTAATACGTTACTCTATACGTGTTAATTTTTTTTTATATAGGTTATCAGTCATCGATTCACCGAACCGGCTATGCGGAATGAAACATTTTCAATAATTTAGTTATTTAAGGATCCGAACGTGCCAGAGTGGTATAAATGTTCTAGTAATACGTTATTCTATACGTTTTAATGAGTTCTTTATATAGGTTGTCAGTCATCGATTCACCGAACCGACTATGCGGAACGAAACATTTTCAATAATTTTGTTATTTAAGAATCCGCATGTGCCAAAGTGGTATAAATGTTCTAGCAATACATTATTCTATACGTTGTAATGTTTTTTTTTATATAGGTTATCAGTCATCGATTCACCGAACCGGCTATGCGGAATGAAACATTTTCAATACATTTGTTATTTATGAATCCGAACGTGCCAAAGTGGTATAAATGTTCTAATAATACGTTATTCTATACGTGTTAATTGTTTTTTATATAGGTTATCAGTCATCGATTCACCGCACCGGCTATGCGGAATGAAACATTTTCAATACATTTGTTATTTATGAATCCGAACGTGCCAAAGTGGTATAAATGTTCTAGTAATACGTTATTCTATACATTTTAATGTTTTTTTATATAGGTTGTCAGTCATCGATTCACCGAACCGACTATGCGGAACGAAACATTTTCAATAATATAGTTATTTAAGAATCCGAACGTGCCAGAGTGGTATAAATGTTCTAGTAATACATTATTCTATACGTTTTAATGTGTTCTTTATATAGGTTATCAGTCATCGATTCACCGAACCGACTATGCGGAACGAAACATTTTCAGTAATTTTGTTATTTAAGAATCCGTGCGTGCCAGAGTGGTATAAATGTTCTAGTAATACGTTATTCTATTCGTGTTAATTTTTTTTTATATAGGTTATCAGTCATCGATTCCCCGAACCGGCTATGCGGAATGAAACATTTTCAATACTTTTGTTATTTATGAATCCGAACGTGCCAAAGTGGTATAAATGTTCTAGTAATACGTTATTCTATACGTGTTAATTGTTTTTTATATAGGTTATCAGTCATCGATTCACCGAACCGCCTATACGGAACGAAAAATGTTCAATAATTTTGTTATTTAAGAATCCGAACGTGCCAAAGTGGTATAAATGTTCTAATAATACGTTACTCTATACGTGTTAATTTTCTTTTATATAGGTTATCAGTCATCGTTTCACCGAACCGGCTATGCGGAATGAAACATTTTCAATACTTTTGTTATTTATGAATCCAAACGTGCCAAAGTGGTATAAATGTTCTAGTAATACGTTATTCTATACATTTTAATGTTTTTTTATATAGTTTGTCAGTCATCGATTCACCGAACCGACTATGCGGAACGAAACATTTTCAATAATATAGTTATTTAAGAATTCGAACGTGCCAGAGTGGTATAAATGTTCTAGTAATACATTATTCTATACGTTTTAATGTGTTCTTTATATAGGTTATCAGTCATCGATTCACCGAACCGACTATGCGGAACGAAACATTTTCAATAATTTTGTTATTTAAGAATCCAAACGTGCCAGAGTGGTATAAATGTTCTAGTAATACGTTATTCTATACGTTTTAATGTATTCTTTACATAGGTTGTCAGTCATCGATTCACCGAACCGACTATGCGGAACGAAAAATTTTCAATAATTTTGTTATTTACAAATCCGAACGTGCCAAAGTGGTATAAATGTTCTAGTAATACGTTATTCTATACGTGTTAATTTTTTTTTATATAGGTTATCAGTCATCGTTTCACCGAACCGGCTATGCGGAATGAAACATTTTCAATACATTTGTTATTTATGAATCCGAACGTGCCAAAGTGGTATAAATGTTCTAGTAATACGTTATTCTATACGTTTTAATGTGTTCTTTATATAGGTTATCAGTCATCGATTCACCGAACCGACTATGCGGAACGAAACATTTTCATTAATTTTGTTATTTAAGAATCCAAACGTGCCAGAGTGGTATAAATGTTCTAGTAATACGTTATTCTATACGTTTTAATGTATTCTTTACATAGGTTGTCAGTCATCGATTCACCGAACCGACTATGCGGAACGAAAAATTTTCAATAATTTTGTTATTTACAAATCCGTACGTGCCAAAGTGGTATAAATGTTCTAGTAATACGTTATTCTATACGTGTTAATTTTTTTTTATATAGGTTATCAGTCATCGTTTCACAGAACCGGCTATGCGGAATGAAACATTTTCAATACATTTGTTATTTATGAATCCGAACGTGCCAAAGTGGTATAAATGTTCTAGTAATACGTTATTCTATACATTTTAATGTTTTTTTATATAGGTTGTCAGTCATCGATTCACCGAACCGACTATGCGGAACGAAACATTTTCAATAATATTGTTATTTAAGAATCCGAACGAGCCAGAGTGGTATAAATGTTCTAGTAATACGTTATTCTATACGTTTTAATGTATTCTTTATATAGGTTGTCAGCCATCGATTCACCGAACCGACTATGCGGAACGAAACATTTTCAATAATTTTGTTATTTAAGAATCCAAACGTGCCAGAGTGGTATAAATGTTCTAGTAATACGTTATTCTATACGTTTTAATGTATTCTTTACATAGGTTGTCAGTCATCGATTCACCGAACCGATTATGCGGAACGAAAAATTTTCAATAATTTTGTTATTTAAGAATCCGAACGTTCCAAAGTGGTATAAATGTTCTAATAATACGTTACTCTATACGTGTTAATTTTTTTTAATATAGGTTATCAGTCATCGTTTCACCGAACCGGCTATGCGGAATGAAACATTTTCAATACATTTGTTATTTATGAATCCGAACGTGCCAAAGTGGTATAAATGTTCTAGTAATACGTTATTCTATACGTTTTAATGTATGCTTTACATAGGTTATCAGTCATCGATTCCCCGAACCGGCTATGCGGAATGAAACATTTTCAATAATTTTGTTATTTACAAATCCGAACGTGCCAAAGTGGTATAAATGTTCTAGTAATACGTTACTCTATACGTGTTAATTTTTTTTTATATAGGTTATCAGTCATCGATTCACCGAACCGGCTATGCGGAATGAAACATTTTCAATAATTTAGTTATTTAAGGATCCGAACGTGCCAGAGTGGTATAAATGTTCTAGTAATACGTTATTCTATACGTTTTAATGAGTTCTTTATATAGGTTGTCAGTCATCGATTCACCGAACCGACTATGCGGAACGAAACATTTTCAATAATTTTGTTATTTAAGAATCCGCATGTGCCAAAGTGGTATAAATGTTCTAGCAATACATTATTCTATACGTTGTAATGTTTTTTTTTATATAGGTTATCAGTCATCGATTCACCGAACCGACTATGCGGAACGAAAAATTTTCAATACATTTGTTATTTATGAATCCGAACGTGCCAAAGTGGTATAAATGTTCTAGTAATACGTTATTCTATACATTTTAATGTTTTTTTATATAGGTTGTCAGTCATCGATTCACCGAACCGACTATGCGGAACGAAACATTTTCAATAATATTGTTATTTAAGAATCCGAACGAGCCAGAGTGGTATAAATGTTCTAGTAATACGTTATTCTATACGTTTTAATGTATTCTTTATATAGGTTGTCAGCCATCGATTCACCGAACCGACTATGCGGAACGAAACATTTTCAATAATTTTGTTATTTAAGAATCCAAACGTGCCAGAGTGGTATAAATGTTCTAGTAATACGTTATTCTATACGTTTTAATGTATTCTTTACATAGGTTGTCAGTCATCGATTCACCGAACCGATTATGCGGAACGAAAAATTTTCAATAATTTTGTTATTTAAGAATCCGGACGTTCCAAAGTGGTATAAATGTTCTAATAATACGTTACTCTATACGTGTTAATTTTTTTTAATATAGGTTATCAGTCATCGTTTCACCGAACCGGCTATGCGGAATGAAACATTTTCAATACATTTGTTATTTATGAATCCGAACGTGCCAAAGTGGTATAAATGTTCTAGTAATACGTTATTCTATACGTTTTAATGTGTTCTTTATATAGGTTATCAGTCATCGATTCACCGAACCGACTATGCGGAACGAAACATTTTCATTAATTTTGTTATTTAAGAATCCGTGCGTGCCAGAGTGGTATAAATGTTCTAGTAATACGTTATTCTATTCGTGTTAATTGTTTTTTACATAGGTTATCAGTCATCGATTCACCGAACCGGCTATGCGGAATAAAACATATTCAATAATATAGTTATTTAAGAATCCGAACGTGCCAAAGTGGTATAAATGTTCTAGTAATACGTTATTCTATACGTTTTAATGTGTTCTTTATATAGGTTATCAGTCATCGATTCACCGAACCGACTATGCGGAACGAAACATTTTCATTAATTTTGTTATTTATGAATCCGAACGTGCCAAAGTCGTATAAATGCTCTAGTAATACGTTACTCTATACGTGTTAATTTTCTTTCATATAGGTTATCAGTCATCGTTTCACCGAACCGGCTATGCGGAATGAAACATTTTCAATACTTTTGTTATTTATGAATCCGAACGTGCCAAAGTGGTATAAATGTTCTAGTAATACGTTATTCTATACATTTTAATGTTTTTTTATATAGTTTGTCAGTCATCGATTCACCGAACCGACTATGCGGAACGAAACATTTTCAATAATATAGTTATTTAAGAATCCGAACGTGCCAGAGTGGTATAAATGTTCTAGTAATACATTATTCTATACGTTTTAATGTGTTCTTTATATAGGTTATCAGTCATCGATTCACCGAACCGACTATGCGGAACGAAAAATTTTCAATAGTTTTGTTATTTATGAATCCGAACGTGCCAAAGTGGTATAAATGTTCTAATAATACGTTACTCTATACGTGTTAATTTTTTTTTATATAGGTTATCAGTTATCGTTACACAGAACCGGCTATGCGGAATGAAACATTTTCAATACATTTGTTATTTATGAATCCGAACGTGCCAAAGTGGTATAAATGTTCTAGTAATACGTTATTCTATACATTTTAATGTTTTTTTATATAGGTTGTCAGTCATCGATTCACCGAACCGACTATGCGGAACGAAACATTTTCAATAATTTTGTTATTTAAGAATCCAAACGTGCCAGAGTGGTATAAATGTTCTAGTAATACGTTATTCTATACGTTTTAATGTATTCTTTACATAGGTTGTCAGTCATCGATTCACCGAACCGACTATGCGGAACGAAAAATTCTCAATAATTTTGTTATTTACAAATCCGAACGTGCCAAAGTGGTATAAATGTTCTAGTAATACGTTATTCTATACGTGTTAATTTTTTTTTATATAGGTTATCAGTCATCGTTTCACAGAACCGGCTATGCGGAATGAAGCATTTTCAATACATTTGTTATTTATGAATCCGAACGTGCCAAAGTGGTATAAATGTTCTAGTAATACGTTATTCTATACATTTTAATGTTTTTTTATATAGGTTGTCAGTCATCGATTCACCGAACCGACTATGCGGAACGAAACATTTTCAATAATATAGTTATTTAAGAATTCGAACGTGCCAAAGTGGTATAAATGTTCTAGTAATACGTTACTCTATACGCGTTAATTTTTTTTTATATAGGTTATCAGTCATCGATTCACCGAACCGACTATGCGGAACGAAACATTTTCAATAATTTAGTTATTTAAGAATCCGAACGTGCCAGAGTGGTATAAATGTTCTAGTAATACGTTATTCTATACTTTTTAATGTACTCTTTATATAGGTTATCAGTCATCGATTCACCGAACCGACTATGCGGAACGAAACATTTTCAATAATATTGTTATTTAAGAATCCGAACGAGCCAGAGTGGTATAAATGTTCTAGTAATACGTTATTCTATACGTTTTAATGTATTCTTTATATAGGTTGTCAGCCATCGATTCACCGAACCGACTATGCGGAACGAAACATTTTCAATAATTTTGTTATTTAAGAATCCAAACGTGCCAGAGTGGTATAAATGTTCTAGTAATACGTTATTCTATACGTTTTAATGTATTCTTTACATAGGTTGTCAGTCATCGATTCACCGAACCGACTATGCGGAACGAAAAATTTTCAATAATTTTGTTATTTACAAATCCGAACGTGCCAAAGTGGTATAAATGTTCTAGTAATACATTATTCTATACGTTTTAATGTGTTCTTTATATAGGTTATCAGTCATCGATTCACCGAACCGACTATGCGGAACGAAAAATTTTTAATAATTTTGTTATTTAAGAATCCAAACGTGCCAGAGTGGTATAAATGTTCTAGTAATACGTTATTCTATACGTTTTAATGTATTCTTTACATAGGTTGTCAGTCATCGATTCACCGAACCGACTATGCGGAACGAAAAATTTTCAATAATTTTGTTATTTACAAATCCGAACGTGCCAAAGTGGTATAAATGTTCTAGTAATACGTTATTCTATACGTGTTAATTTTTTTTTATATAGGTTATCAGTCATCGTTTCACAGAACCGGCTATGCGGAATGAAGCATTTTCAATACATTTGTTATTTATGAATCCGAACGTGCCAAAGTGGTATAAATGTTCTAGTAATACGTTATTCTATACATTTTAATGTTTTTTTATATAGGTTGTCAGTCATCGATTCACCGAACCGACTATGCGGAACGAAACATTTTCAATAATATAGTTATTTAAGAATTCGAACGTGCCAAAGTGGTATAAATGTTCTAGTAATACGTTACTCTATACGCGTTAATTTTTTTTTATATAGGTTATCAGTCATCGATTCACCGAACCGACTATGCGGAACGAAACATTTTCAATAATTTTGTTATTTAAGAATCCGAACGAGCCAGAGTGGTATAAATGTTCTAGTAATACGTTATTCTATACGTTTTAATGTATTCTTTATATAGGTTGTCAGCCATCGATTCACCGAACCGACTATGCGGAACGAAACATTTTCAATAATTTTGTTATTTAAGAATCCAAACGTGCCAGAGTGGTATAAATGTTCTAGTAATACGTTATTCTATACGTTTTAATGTATTCTTTACATAGGTTGTCAGTCATCGATTCACCGAACCGATTATGCGGAACGAAAAATTTTCAATAATTTTGTTATTTAAGAATCCGAACGTTCCAAAGTGGTATAAATGTTCTAATAATACGTTACTCTATACGTGTTAATTTTTTTTAATATAGGTTATCAGTCATCGTTTCACCGAACCGGCTATGCGGAATGAAACATTTTCAATACATTTGTTATTTATGAATCCGAACGTGCCAAAGTGGTATAAATGTTCTAGTAATACGTTATTCTATACGTTTTAATGTATGCTTTACATAGGTTATCAGTCATCGATTCCCCGAACCGGCTATGCGGAATGAAACATTTTCAATAATTTTGTTATTTACAAATCCGAACGTGCCAAAGTGGTATAAATGTTCTAGTAATACGTTACTCTATACGTGTTAATTTTTTTTTATATAGGTTATCAGTCATCGATTCACCGAACCGGCTATGCGGAATGAAACATTTTCAATAATTTAGTTATTTAAGGATCCGAACGTGCCAGAGTGGTATAAATGTTCTAGTAATACGTTATTCTATACGTTTTAATGAGTTCTTTATATAGGTTGTCAGTCATCGATTCACCGAACCGACTATGCGGAACGAAACATTTTCAATAATTTTGTTATTTAAGAATCCGCATGTGCCAAAGTGGTATAAATGTTCTAGCAATACATTATTCTATACGTTGTAATGTTTTTTTTTATATAGGTTATCAGTCATCGATTCACCGAACCGACTATGCGGAACGAAAAATTTTCAATACATTTGTTATTTATGAATCCGAACGTGCCAAAGTGGTATAAATGTTCTAGTAATACGTTATTCTATACATTTTAATGTTTTTTTATATAGGTTGTCAGTCATCGATTCACCGAACCGACTATGCGGAACGAAACATTTTCAATAATATTGTTATTTAAGAATCCGAACGAGCCAGAGTGGTATAAATGTTCTAGTAATACGTTATTCTATACGTTTTAATGTATTCTTTATATAGGTTGTCAGCCATCGATTCACCGAACCGACTATGCGGAACGAAACATTTTCAATAATTTTGTTATTTAAGAATCCAAACGTGCCAGAGTGGTATAAATGTTCTAGTAATACGTTATTCTATACGTTTTAATGTATTCTTTACATAGGTTGTCAGTCATCGATTCACCGAACCGATTATGCGGAACGAAAAATTTTCAATAATTTTGTTATTTAAGAATCCGGACGTTCCAAAGTGGTATAAATGTTCTAATAATACGTTACTCTATACGTGTTAATTTTTTTTAATATAGGTTATCAGTCATCGTTTCACCGAACCGGCTATGCGGAATGAAACATTTTCAATACATTTGTTATTTATGAATCAGAACGTGCCAAAGTGGTATAAATGTTCTAGTAATACGTTATTCTATACGTTTTAATGTGTTCTTTATATAGGTTATCAGTCATCGATTCACCGAACCGACTATGCGGAACGAAACATTTTCATTAATTTTGTTATTTAAGAATCCGTGCGTGCCAGAGTGGTATAAATGTTCTAGTAATACGTTATTCTATTCGTGTTAATTGTTTTTTACATAGGTTATCAGTCATCGATTCACCGAACCGGCTATGCGGAATAAAACATATTCAATAATATAGTTATTTAAGAATCCGAACGTGCCAAAGTGGTATAAATGTTCTAGTAATACGTTATTCTATACGTTTTAATGTGTTCTTTATATAGGTTATCAGTCATCGATTCACCGAACCGACTATGCGGAACGAAACATTTTCATTAATTTTGTTATTTATGAATCCGAACGTGCCAAAGTCGTATAAATGCTCTAGTAATACGTTACTCTATACGTGTTAATTTTCTTTCATATAGGTTATCAGTCATCGTTTCACCGAACCGGCTATGCGGAATGAAACATTTTCAATACTTTTGTTATTTATGAATCCGAACGTGCCAAAGTGGTATAAATGTTCTAGTAATACGTTATTCTATACATTTTAATGTTTTTTTATATAGTTTGTCAGTCATCGATTCACCGAACCGACTATGCGGAACGAAACATTTTCAATAATATAGTTATTTAAGAATCCGAACGTGCCAGAGTGGTATAAATGTTCTAGTAATACATTATTCTATACGTTTTAATGTGTTCTTTATATAGGTTATCAGTCATCGATTCACCGAACCGACTATGCGGAACGAAAAATTTTCAATAGTTTTGTTATTTATGAATCCGAACGTGCCAAAGTGGTATAAATGTTCTAATAATACGTTACTCTATACGTGTTAATTTTTTTTTATATAGGTTATCAGTTATCGTTACACAGAACCGGCTATGCGGAATGAAACATTTTCAATACATTTGTTATTTATGAATCCGAACGTGCCAAAGTGGTATAAATGTTCTAGTAATACGTTATTCTATACATTTTAATGTTTTTTTATATAGGTTGTCAGTCATCGATTCACCGAACCGACTATGCGGAACGAAACATTTTCAATAATTTTGTTATTTAAGAATCCAAACGTGCCAGAGTGGTATAAATGTTCTAGTAATACGTTATTCTATACGTTTTAATGTATTCTTTACATAGGTTGTCAGTCATCGATTCACCGAACCGACTATGCGGAACGAAAAATTCTCAATAATTTTGTTATTTACAAATCCGAACGTGCCAAAGTGGTATAAATGTTCTAGTAATACGTTATTCTATACGTGTTAATTTTTTTTTATATAGGTTATCAGTCATCGTTTCACAGAACCGGCTATGCGGAATGAAGCATTTTCAATACATTTGTTATTTATGAATCCGAACGTGCCAAAGTGGTATAAATGTTCTAGTAATACGTTATTCTATACATTTTAATGTTTTTTTATATAGGTTGTCAGTCATCGATTCACCGAACCGACTATGCGGAACGAAACATTTTCAATAATATAGTTATTTAAGAATTCGAACGTGCCAAAGTGGTATAAATGTTCTAGTAATACGTTACTCTATACGCGTTAATTTTTTTTTATATAGGTTATCAGTCATCGATTCACCGAACCGACTATGCGGAACGAAACATTTTCAATAATTTAGTTATTTAAGAATCCGAACGTGCCAGAGTGGTATAAATGTTCTAGTAATACGTTATTCTATACTTTTTAATGTACTCTTTATATAGGTTATCAGTCATCGATTCACCGAACCGACTATGCGGAACGAAACATTTTCAATAATATTGTTATTTAAGAATCCGAACGAGCCAGAGTGGTATAAATGTTCTAGTAATACGTTATTCTATACGTTTTAATGTATTCTTTATATAGGTTGTCAGCCATCGATTCACCGAACCGACTATGCGGAACGAAACATTTTCAATAATTTTGTTATTTAAGAATCCAAACGTGCCAGAGTGGTATAAATGTTCTAGTAATACGTTATTCTATACGTTTTAATGTATTCTTTACATAGGTTGTCAGTCATCGATTCACCGAACCGACTATGCGGAACGAAAAATTTTCAATAATTTTGTTATTTACAAATCCGAACGTGCCAAAGTGGTATAAATGTTCTAGTAATACATTATTCTATACGTTTTAATGTGTTCTTTATATAGGTTATCAGTCATCGATTCACCGAACCGACTATGCGGAACGAAAAATTTTTAATAATTTTGTTATTTAAGAATCCAAACGTGCCAGAGTGGTATAAATGTTCTAGTAATACGTTATTCTATACGTTTTAATGTATTCTTTACATAGGTTGTCAGTCATCGATTCACCGAACCGACTATGCGGAACGAAAAATTTTCAATAATTTTGTTATTTACAAATCCGAACGTGCCAAAGTGGTATAAATGTTCTAGTAATACGTTATTCTATACGTGTTAATTTTTTTTTATATAGGTTATCAGTCATCGTTTCACAGAACCGGCTATGCGGAATGAAGCATTTTCAATACATTTGTTATTTATGAATCCGAACGTGCCAAAGTGGTATAAATGTTCTAGTAATACGTTATTCTATACATTTTAATGTTTTTTTATATAGGTTGTCAGTCATCGATTCACCGAACCGACTATGCGGAACGAAACATTTTCAATAATATAGTTATTTAAGAATTCGAACGTGCCAAAGTGGTATAAATGTTCTAGTAATACGTTACTCTATACGCGTTAATTTTTTTTTATATAGGTTATCAGTCATCGATTCACCGAACCGACTATGCGGAACGAAACATTTTCAATAATTTAGTTATTTAAGAATCCGAACGTGCCAGAGTGGTATAAATGTTCTAGTAATACGTTATTCTATACTTTTTAATGTACTCTTTATATAGGTTATCAGTCATCGATTCACCGAACCGACTATGCGGAACGAAACATTTTCAATAATATTGTTATTTAAGAATCCGAACGAGCCAGAGTGGTATAAATGTTCTAGTAATACGTTATTCTATACGTTTTAATGTATTCTTTATATAGGTTGTCAGCCATCGATTCACCGAACCGACTATGCGGAACGAAACATTTTCAATAATTTTGTTATTTAAGAATCCAAACGTGCCAGAGTGGTATAAATGTTCTAGTAATACGTTATTCTATACGTTTTAATGTATTCTTTACATAGGTTGTCAGTCATCGATTCACCGAACCGACTATGCGGAACGAAAAATTTTCAATAATTTTGTTATTTACAAATCCGAACGTGCCAAAGTGGTATAAATGTTCTAGTAATACATTATTCTATACGTTTTAATGTGTTCTTTATATAGGTTATCAGTCATCGATTCACCGAACCGACTATGCGGAACGAAAAATTTTTAATAATTTTGTTATTTAAGAATCCAAACGTGCCAGAGTGGTATAAATGTTCTAGTAATACGTTATTCTATACGTTTTAATGTATTCTTTACATAGGTTGTCAGTCATCGATTCACCGAACCGACTATGCGGAACGAAAAATTTTCAATAATTTTGTTATTTACAAATCCGAACGTGCCAAAGTGGTATAAATGTTCTAGTAATACGTTATTCTATACGTGTTAATTTTTTTTTATATAGGTTATCAGTCATCGTTTCACAGAACCGGCTATGCGGAATGAAGCATTTTCAATACATTTGTTATTTATGAATCCGAACGTGCCAAAGTGGTATAAATGTTCTAGTAATACGTTATTCTATACATTTTAATGTTTTTTTATATAGGTTGTCAGTCATCGATTCACCGAACCGACTATGCGGAACGAAACATTTTCAATAATATAGTTATTTAAGAATTCGAACGTGCCAAAGTGGTATAAATGTTCTAGTAATACGTTACTCTATACGCGTTAATTTTTTTTTATATAGGTTATCAGTCATCGATTCACCGAACCGACTATGCGGAACGAAACATTTTCAATAATTTAGTTATTTAAGAATCCGAACGTGCCAGAGTGGTATAAATGTTCTAGTAATACGTTATTCTATACTTTTTAATGTACTCTTTATATAGGTTATCAGTCATCGATTCACCGAACCGACTATGCGGAACGAAACATTTTCAATAATATTGTTATTTAAGAATCCGAACGAGCCAGAGTGGTATAAATGTTCTAGTAATACGTTATTCTATACGTTTTAATGTATTCTTTATATAGGTTGTCAGCCATCGATTCACCGAACCGACTATGCGGAACGAAACATTTTCAATAATTTTGTTATTTAAGAATCCAAACGTGCCAGAGTGGTATAAATGTTCTAGTAATACGTTATTCTATACGTTTTAATGTATTCTTTACATAGGTTGTCAGTCATCGATTCACCGAACCGACTATGCGGAACGAAAAATTTTCAATAATTTTGTTATTTACAAATCCGAACGTGCCAAAGTGGTATAAATGTTCTAGTAATACATTATTCTATACGTTTTAATGTGTTCTTTATATAGGTTATCAGTCATCGATTCACCGAACCGACTATGCGGAACGAAAAATTTTTAATAATTTTGTTATTTAAGAATCCAAACGTGCCAGAGTGGTATAAATGTTCTAGTAATACGTTATTCTATACGTTTTAATGTATTCTTTACATAGGTTGTCAGTCATCGATTCACCGAACCGACTATGCGGAACGAAAAATTTTCAATAATTTTGTTATTTACAAATCCGAACGTGCCAAAGTGGTATAAATGTTCTAGTAATACGTTATTCTATACGTGTTAATTGTTTTTCATATAGGTTATCAGTCATCCATTCACCGAACCGGCTATGCGGAATGAAACATTTTCAATAATATAGTTATTTAAGAATCCGGACGTGCCAAAGTGGTATAAATGTTCTAGTAATACGTTACTCTATACGTGTTAATTGTTTTATATGTAGGTTATCAGTCATCGATTCTCCGAACCGACTATGCTGAACGAAAAATTTTCAATAGTTTTGTTATTTAAGAATCCGAACGTACCAAAGTCGTATAAATGTTCTAGTAATACGTTATACTATACGTTTTAATGTATTTTTATATAGGTTGTCAGTCATCGATTCACCGAACCGACTATGCGAAACGGAACATTTTCAATAATTTTGTTATTTAAGAATCCGCATGTGCCAAAGTGGTATAAATGTTCTAGCAATACATTATTCTATACGTTGTAATGTTTTTTTTTATATAGGTTATCAGTCATCGATTCACCGAACCGGCTATGCGGAATGAAACATTTTCAATACATTTGTTATTTATGAATCCGAACGTGCCAAAGTGGTATAAATGTTCTAGTAATACGTTATTCTATACATTTTAATGTTTTTTTATATAGGTTGTCAGTCATCGATTCACCGAACCGACTATGCGGAACGAAACATTTTCAATAATATAGTTATTTAAGAATCCGAACGTGCCAGAGTGGTATAAATGTTCTAGTAATACATTATTCTATACGTTTTAATGTGTTCTTTATATAGGTTATCAGTCATCGATTCACCGAACCGACTATGCGGAACGAAACATTTTCATTAATTTTGTTATTTAAGAATCCGTGCGGGCCAGACTGGTATAAATGTTCTAGTAATACGTTATTCTATTCGTGTTAATTTTTTTTTATATAGGTTATCAGTCATCGATTCCCCGAACCGGCTATGCGGAATGAAACATTTTCAATACTTTTGTTATTTATGAATCCGAACGTGCCAAAGTGGTATAAATGTTCTAGTAATACGTTATTCTATACGTGTTAATTGTTTTTTATATAGGTTATCAGTCATCGATTCACCGAACCGCCTATACGGAACGAAAAATGTTCAATAATTTTGTTATTTAAGAATCCGAACGTGCCAAAGTGGTATAAATGTTCTAATAATACGTTACTCTATACGTGTTAATTTTTTTTTATATAGGTTATCAGTCATCGTTTCACAGAACCGGCTATGCGGAATGAAACATTTTCAATACATTTGTTATTTATGAATCCGAACGTGCCAAAGTGGTATAAATGTTCTAGTAATACGTTATTCTATACATTTTAATGTTTTTTTATATAGGTTGTCAGTCATCGATTCACCGAACCGACTATGCGGAACGAAACATTTTCAATAATATAGTTATTTAAGAATTCGAACGTGCCAGAGTGGTATAAATGTTCTAGTAATACGTTATTCTATACGTTTTAATGTGTTCTTTATATAGGTTATCAGTCATCGATCCACCGAACCGACTACGCGGAACGAAACATTTTCAATAATTTTGTTATTTATGAATTCGAACGTGCCAAAGTGGTATAAATGTTCTAGTAATACGTTATTCTATACATTTTAATGTTTTTTTATATAGTTTGTCAGTCATCGATTCACCGAACCGACTATGCGGAACGAAACATTTTCATTAATTTTGTTATTTAAGAATCCGTGCGGGCCAGACTGGTATAAATGTTCTAGTAATACGTTATTCTATTCGTGTTAATTTTTTTTTATATAGGTTATCAGTCATCGATTCCCCGAACCGGCTATGCGGAATGAATCATTTTCAATACTTTTGTTATTTATGAATCCGAACGTGCCAAAGTGGTATAAATGTTCTAGTAATACGTTATTCTATACGTGTTAATTGTTTTTTATATAGGTTATCAGTCATCGATTCACCGAACCGCCTATACGGAACGAAAAATGTTCAATAATTTTGTTATTTAAGAATCCGAACGTGCCAAAGTGGTATAAATGTTCTAATAATACGTTACTCTATACGTGTTAATTTTTTTTTATATAGGTTATCAGTCATCGTTTCACAGAACCGGCTATGCGGAATGAAACATTTTCAATACATTTGTTATTTATGAATCCGAACGTGCCAAAGTGGTATAAATGTTCTAGTAATACGTTATTCTATACATTTTAATGTTTTTTTATATAGGTTGTCAGTCATCGATTCACCGAACCGACTATGCGGAACGAAACATTTTCAATAATATAGTTATTTAAGAATTCGAACGTGCCAGAGTGGTATAAATGTTCTAGTAATACGTTATTCTATACGTTTTAATGTGATCTTTATATAGGTTATCAGTCATCGATCCACCGAACCGACTACGCGGAACGAAACATTTTCAATAATTTTGTTATTTATGAATTCGAACGTGCCAAAGTGGTATAAATGTTCTAGTAATACGTTATTCTATACATTTTAATGTTTTTTTATATAGTTTGTCAGTCATCGATTCACCGAACCGACTATGCGGAACGAAACATTTTCAATAATATAGTTATTTAAGAATCCGAACGTGCCAGAGTGGTATAAATGTTCTAGTAATACATTATTCTATACGTTTTAATGTGTTCTTTATATAGGTTATCAGTCATCGATTCACCGAACCGACTATGCGGAACGAAACATTTTCAATACATTTGTTATTTATGAATCCGAACGTGCCAAAGTGGTATAAATGTTCTAGTAATACGTTATTCTATACATTTTAATGTTTTTTTATATAGGTTGTCAGTCATCGATTCACCGAACCGACTATGCGGAACGAAACATTTTCAATAATTTTGTTATTTAAGAACCCAAACGTGCCAGAGTGGTATAAATGTTCTAGTAATACGTTATTCTATACGTTTTAATGTATTCTTTACATAGGTTGTCAGTCATCGATTCACCGAACCGACTATGCGGAACGAAAAATTCTCAATAATTTTGTTATTTACAAATCCGAACGTGCCAAAGTGGTATAAATGTTCTAGTAATACGTTATTCTATACGTGTTAATTTTTTTTTATATAGGTTATCAGTCATCGTTTCACAGAACCGGCTATGCGGAATGAAGCATTTTCAATACATTTGTTATTTATGAATCCGAACGTGCCAAAGTGGTATAAATGTTCTAGTAATACGTTATTCTATACATTTTAATGTTTTTTTATATAGGTTGTCAGTCATCGATTCACCGAACCGACTATGCGGAACGAAACATTTTCAATAATATAGTTATTTAAGAATTCGAACGTGCCAAAGTGGTATAAATGTTCTAGTAATACGTTACTCTATACGCGTTAATTTTTTTTTATATAGGTTATCAGTCATCGATTCACCGAACCGACTATGCGGAACGAAACATTTTCAATAATTTAGTTATTTAAGAATCCGAACGTGCCAGAGTGGTATAAATGTTCTAGTAATACGTTATTCTATACTTTTTAATGTACTCTTTATATAGGTTATCAGTCATCGATTCACCGAACCGACTATGCGGAACGAAACATTTTCAATAATATTGTTATTTAAGAATCCGAACGAGCCAGAGTGGTATAAATGTTCTAGTAATACGTTATTCTATACGTTTTAATGTATTCTTTATATAGGTTGTCAGCCATCGATTCACCGAACCGACTATGCGGAACGAAACATTTTCAATAATTTTGTTATTTAAGAATCCAAACGTGCCAGAGTGGTATAAATGTTCTAGTAATACGTTATTCTATACGTTTTAATGTATTCTTTACATAGGTTGTCAGTCATCGATTCACCGAACCGACTATGCGGAACGAAAAATTTTCAATAATTTTGTTATTTACAAATCCGAACGTGCCAAAGTGGTATAAATGTTCTAGTAATACATTATTCTATACGTTTTAATGTGTTCTTTATATAGGTTATCAGTCATCGATTCACCGAACCGACTATGCGGAACGAAACATTTTCATTAATTTTGTTATTTAAGAATCCGTGCGGGCCAGACTGGTATAAATGTTCTAGTAATACGTTATTCTATTCGTGTTAATTTTTTTTTATATAGGTTATCAGTCATCGATTCACCGAACCGCCTATACGGAACGAAAAATGTTCAATAATTTTGTTATTTAAGAATCCGAACGTGCCAAAGTGGTATAAATGTTCTAATAATACGTTACTCTATTCGTGTTAATTTTTTTTTATATAGGTTATCAGTCATCGTTTCACAGAACCGGCTATGCGGAATGAAACATTTTCAATACATTTGTTATTTATGAATCCGAACGTGCCAAAGTGGTATAAATGTTCTAGTAATACGTTATTCTATACATTTTAATGTTTTTTTATATAGGTTGTCAGTCATCGATTCACCGAACCGACTATGCGGAACGAAACATTTTCAATAATATAGTTATTTAAGAATTCGAACGTGCCAGAGTGGTATAAATGTTCTAGTAATACGTTATTCTATACGTTTTAATGTGTTCTTTATATAGGTTATCAGTCATCGATCCACCGAACCGACTATGCGGAACGAAACATTTTCAATAATTTTGTTATTTATGAATCCGAACGTGCCAAAGTGGTATAAATGTTCTAGTAATACGTTACTCTATACGTGTTAATTTTTTTTTATATAGGTTATCAGTCATCGATTCACCGAACCGACTATGCGGAACGAAACATTTTCAATAATTTAGTTATTTAAGAATCCGAACGTGCCAGAGTGGTATAAATGTTCTAGTAATACGTTATTCTATACGTTTTAATGTGTTCTTTATATAGGTTATCAGTCATCGATTCACCGAACCGACTATGCGGAACGAAACATTTTCATTAATTTTGTTATTTATGAATCCGAACGTGCCAAAGTCGTATAAATGCTCTAGTAATACGTTACTCTATACGTGTTAATTTTCTTTTATATAGGTTATCAGTCATCGTTTCACCGAACCGGCTATGCGGAATGAAACATTTTCAATACTTTTGTTATTTATGAATCCGAACGTGCCAAAGTGGTATAAATGTTCTAGTAATACGTTATTCTATACATTTTAATGTTTTTTTATATAGTTTGTCAGTCATCGATTCACCGAACCGACTATGCGGAACGAAACATTTTCAATAATATAGTTATTTAAGAATCCGAACGTGCCAGAGTGGTATAAATGTTCTAGTAATACATTATTCTATACATTTTAATGTGTTCTTTATATAGGTTATCAGTCATCGATTCACCGAACCGACTATGCGGAACGAAAAATTTTCAATAGTTTTGTTATTTATGAATCCGAACGTGCCAAAGTGGTATAAATGTTCTAATAATACGTTACTCTATACGTGTTAATTTTTTTTTATATAGGTTATCAGTCATCGTTACACAGAACCGGCTATGCGGAATGAAACATTTTCAATACATTTGTTATTTATGAATCCGAACGTGCCAAAGTGGTATAAATGTTCTAGTAATACGTTATTCTATACATTTTAATGTTTTTTTATATAGGTTGTCAGTCATCGATTCACCGAACCGACTATGCGGAACGAAACATTTTCAATAATTTTGTTATTTAAGAATCCAAACGTGCCAGAGTGGTATAAATGTTCTAGTAATACGTTATTCTATACGTTTTAATGTATTCTTTACATAGGTTGTCAGTCATCGATTCACCGAACCGACTATGCGGAACGAAAAATTTTCAATAATTTTGTTATTTACAAATCCGAACGTGCCAAAGTGGTATAAATGTTCTAGTAATACGTTATTCTATACGTGTTAATTTTTTTTTATATAGGTTATCAGTCATCGTTTCACAGAACCGGCTATGCGGAATGAAACATTTTCAATACATTTGTTATTTATGAATCCGAACGTGCCAAAGTGGCATAAATGTTCTAGTAATACGTTATTCTATACATTTTAATGTTTTTTTATATAGGTTGCCAGTCATCGATTCACCGAACCGACTATGCGGAACGAAACATTTTCAATAATTTAGTTATTTAAGAATCCGAACGTGCCAGAGTGGTATAAATGTTCTAGTAATACGTTATTCTATACTTTTTAATGTACTCTTTATATAGGTTATCAGTCATCGATTCACCGAACCGACTATGCGGAACGAAACATTTTCAATAATATTGTTATTTAAGAATCCGAACGAGCCAGAGTGGTATAAATGTTCTAGTAATACGTTATTCTATACGTTTTAATGTATTCTTTATATAGGTTGTCAGCCATCGATTCACCGAACCGACTATGCGGAACGAAACATTTTCAATAATTTTGTTATTTAAGAATCCAAACGTGCCAGAGTGGTATAAATGTTCTAGTAATACGTTATTCTATACGTTTTAATGTATTCTTTACATAGGTTGTCAGTCATCGATTCACCGAACCGACTATGCGGAACGAAAAATTTTCAATAATTTTGTTATTTAAGAATCCGAACGTGCCAAAGTGGTATAAATGTTCTAATAATACGTTACTCTATACGTGTTAATTTTTTTTTATATAGGTTATCAGTCATCGTTTCACCGAACCGGCTATGCGGAATGAAACATTTTCAATACATTTGTTATTTATGAATCCGAACGTGCCAAAGTGGTATAAATGTTCTAGTAATACGTTATTCTATACGTTTTAATGTGTTCTTTATATAGGTTATCAGTCATCGATTCACCGAACCGACTATGCGGAACGAAACATTTTCATTAATTTTGTTATTTAAGAATCCGTGCGTGCCAGAGTGGTATAAATGTTCTAGTAATACGTTATTCTATTCGTGTTAATTGTTTTTTACATAGGTTATCAGTCATCGATTCACCGAACCGGCTATGCGGAATGAAACATTTTCAATAATATAGTTATTTAAGAATCCGGACGTGCCAAAGTGGTATAAATGTTCTAGTAATACGTTATACTATACGTTTTAATGTTTTTTTATATAGGTTCTCAGTCATCGATTCACCGAACCGACTATGCGGAACGAAACATTTTCATTAATTTTGTTATTTATGAATCCGAACGTGCCAAAGTCGTATAAATGCTGTAGTAATACGTTACTCTATACGTGTTAATTTTCTTTTATATAGGTTATCAGTCATCGTTTCACCGAACCGGCTATGCGGAATGAAACATTTTCAATACTTTTGTTATTTATGAATCCGAACGTGCCAAAGTGGTATAAATGTTCTAGTAATACGTTATTCTATACATTTTAATGTTTTTTTATATAGTTTGTCAGTCATCGATTCACCGAACCGACTATGCGGAACGAAACATTTTCAATAATATAGTTATTTAAGAATCCGAACGTGACAGAGTGGTATAAATGTTCTAGTAATACATTATTCTATACGTTTTAATGTGTTCTTTATATAGGTTATCAGTCATCGATTCACCGAACCGACTATGCGGAACGAAAAATTTTCAATAATTTTGTTATTTAAGAATCCGAACGTGCCAAAGTGGTATAAATGTTCTAATAATACGTTACTCTATACGTGTTAATTTTTTTTTATATAGGTTATCAGTCATCGTTTCACCGAACCGGCTATGCGGAATGAAACATTTTCAATACATTTGTTATTTATGAATCCGAACGTGCCAAAGTGGTATAAATGTTCTAGTAATACGTTATTCTATACGTTTTAATGTGTTCTTTATATAGGTTATCAGTCATCGATTCACCGAACCGACTATGCGGAACGAAACATTTTCATTAATTTTGTTATTTAAGAATCCGTGCGTGCCAGAGTGGTATAAATGTTCTAGTAATACGTTATTCTATTCGTGTTAATTGTTTTTTACATAGGTTATCAGTCATCGATTCACCGAACCGGCTATGCGGAATGAAACATTTTCAATAATATAGTTATTTAAGAATCCGGACGTGCCAAAGTGGTATAAATGTTCTAGTAATACGTTATACTATACGTTTTAATGTTTTTTTATATAGGTTCTCAGTCATCGATTCACCGAACCGACTATGCGGAACGAAACATTTTCAATAATTTAGTTATTTAAGAATCCAAACGTGCCAGAGTGGTATAAATGTTCTAGTAATACGTTATTCTATACGTTTTAATGTATTCTTTACATAGGTTGTCAGTCATCGATTCACCGAACCGACTATGCGGAACGAAAAATTTTCAATAATTTTGTTATTTACAAATCCGAACGTGCCAAAGTGGTATAAATGTTCTAGTAATACATTATTCTATACGTTTTAATGTGTTCTTTATATAGGTTATCAGTCATCGATTCACCGAACCGACTATGCGGAACGAAAAATTTTCAATAGTTTTGTTATTTATGAATCCGAACGTGCCAAAGTGGTATAAATGTTCTAATAATACGTTACTCTATACGTGTTAATTTTTTTTAACCGACTTCGAAAAAGGAGGAGGTTACTCAATTCGATCAGTATATTTTTTTTTTTTTTTTTTTTTTTTTATTTTTTTTTTTTTTTTTTTTTTTATTTTCTATGTGTGCCCGCCTATTACGCCTAGCTGGATGGACCGATCAGAATGAAACCTTTTGCATCTTGTAGGTCCTGACTCCCCATTGGTACCATTATCAAAAAATTTTTCATTTTTCAATTGCAAAGTATTGTTATTGCAAAAAAACCGGCAACTTTTGAAATAAACTTTTCTCGATTTTAGTGCGCTTTCAATATCTTATCACGGACATGATTCTGAACAATTTTGTTCCTATAAAAATTTCGCGGAAAGCTTTACTTTTCGAGATATTAGCGAAAACTTGTTATTAACTTTCGAAATCAACTTTGGACGATTTTAATGTCCTTTTAATATGTTGTCAGGGGCATTGTTCTGGACAACTTTTTCCTTATGCATAATTGACGGAAAGCTTTACTTTTCGAGATATTAGCGAAAACTTGTTATTAACTTTCGAAATCAACTTTGGACGATTTTAATGTGCTTTTAATATGTTGTCAGGGGCATTGTTCTGGACAACTTTTTCCTTATGCATAATTGACGGAAAGCGTTACTTTTCGAGATATTACCGAAATAATTGTATCTTATACAATTCTCCCCATTCCACTAAAAAGCATGAAATAAAATAATTTTAAGAAAAAAAATATACCGACTTCGAAATGCACTAAAAAGTGTAAAATAATTTCTATTTCTTAATGAAGTAATTTCTATTTCATTCAATCATACAATTACGTAACAGATATGAATGAAACCTATTTACTCGTTAGGTAGTATATTAAATATATTTCAACCTTTTCGGAGGCGGCGCAAAATTAAAAGGTTTTCTTGAACATATCAAACTTGGTACAGTCGAACAATTTGCGCCGCCTCCGAAAAGGTTGAAATATATTTAATATACTACCTAACGAGTAAATAGGTTTCATTCATATCTGTTACGTAATTGTATGATTGAATGAAATAGAAATTACTTCATTAAGAAATAGAAATTATTTTACACTTTTTAGTGCATTTCGAAGTCGGTATATTTTTTTTCTTAAAATTATTTTATTTATATAGGTTATCAGTCATCGTTTCACAGAACCGGCTATGCGGAATGAAACATTTTCAATACATTTGTTATTTATGAATCCGAACGTGCCAAAGTGGTATAAATGTTCTAGTAATACGTTATTCTATACATTTTAATGTTTTTTTATATAGGTTGTCAGTCATCGATTCACCGAACCGACTATGCGGAACGAAACATTTTCAATAATTTAGTTATTTAAGAATCCGAACGTGCCAGAGTGGTATAAATGTTCTAATAATACGTTACTCTATACGTGTTAATTTTTTTTTATATAGGTTATCAGTCATCGATTCACCGAACCGACTATGCGGAACGAAACATTTTCAATAATTTAGTTATTTAAGAATCCGAACGTGCCAGAGTGGTATAAATGTTCTCGTAATACGTTATTCTATACTTTTTAATGTACTCTTTATATAGGTTATCAGTCATCGATTCACCGAACCGACTATGCGGAACGAAACATTTTCAATAATATTGTTATTTAAGAATCCGAACGAGCCAGAGTGGTATAAATGTTCTAGTAATACGTTATTCTATACGTTTTAATGTATTCTTTATATAGGTTGTCAGCCATCGATTCACCGAACCGACTATGCGGAACGAAACATTTTCAATACATTTGTTATTTATGAATCCGAACGTGCCAAAGTGGTATAAATGTTCTAGTAATACGTTATTCTATACGTTTTAATGTGTTCTTTATATAGGTTATCAGTCATCGATTCACCGAACCGACTATGCGGAACGAAACATTTTCATTAATTTTGTTATTTAAGAATCCGTGCGTGCCAGAGTGGTATAAATGTTCTAGTAATACGTTATTCTATTCGTGTTAATTGTTTTTTACATAGGTTATCAGTCATCGATTCACCGAACCGGCTATGCGGAATGAAACATTTTCTATAATATAGTTATTTAAGAATCCGAACGTGCCAAAGTGGTATAAATGTTCTAGTAATACGTTATACTATACGTTTTAATGTTTTTTTATATAGGTTCTCAGTCATCGATTCACCGAACCGACTATGCGGAACGAAACATTTTCAATAATTTAGTTATTTAAGAATCCGAACGTGCCAGAGTGGTATAAATGTTCTAGTAATACGTTACTCTATACGTTTTAATGTATTCTTTATATAGGTTGTCAGTCATCGATTCACCGAACCGACTATGCGGACCGAAACATTTTCAGTAATTTAGTTATTTACAAATCCGAACGTGCCAAAGTGGTATAAATGTTCTAGTAATACGTTATTCTATACGTTTTAATGTATTCTTTATATAGGTTGTCAGTCATCGATTCACCGAACCGACTATGCGGAACGAAACATTTTCAATAATTTAGTTATTTAAGAATCCGAACGTGCCAGAGTGGTATAAATGTTCTAGTAATACGTTATTCTATACGTGTTAATTGTTTTTTATATAGGTTATCATTTATCGATTCACCGAACCGCCTATACGGAACGAAAAATGTTCAATAATTTTGTTATTTAAGAATCCGAACGTGCCAAAGTGGTATAAATGTTCTAGTAATACGTTACTCTATACGTGTTAATTTTTTTTTATATAGGTTATCAGTCATCGATTCACCGAACCGGCTATGCGGAATGAAACATTTTCAATACATTTGTTATTTAGGAATCCGAACGTGCCAAAGTGGTATAAATGTTCTAGTAATACGTTATTCTATACATTTTAATGTTTTTTTATATTGGTTGTCAGTCATCGATTCACCGAACCGACTATGCGGAACGAAACATTTTCAATAATTTTGTTATTTACAAATCCGAACGTGCCAAAGTGGTATAAATGTTCTAGTAATACGTTATTCTATACGTTTTAATGTATTCTTTATATAGGTTGTCAGTAATCGATTCACCGAACCGACTATGCGGAACGAAACATTTTCAATAATTTTGTTATTTAAGAATCCAAACGTGCCAGAGTGGTATAAATGTTCTAGTAATACGTTATTCTATACGTGTTAATTGTTTTTCATATAGGTTATCAGTCATCGATTCACCGAACCGGCTATGCGGAATGGAACATTTTCAATACTCTTGTTATTTATGAATCCGAACGTGCCAAAGTGGTATAAATGTTCCAATAATACGTTACTCTATACGTGTTAATTTTTTTTTATATAGGTTATCAGTCATCGTTTCACCGAACCGGCTATGCGGAATGAAACATTTTCAATACATTTGTTATTTATGAATCCGAACGTGCCAAAGTGGTATAAATGTTCTAGTAATACGTTATTCTATACATTTTAATGTTTTTTTATATAGGTTGTCAGTCATCGATTCACCGAACCGACTATGCGGAACGAAACATTTTCAATAATTTTGTTATTTAAGAATCCAAACGTGCCAGAGTGGTATAAATGTTCTAGTAATACGTTATTCTATACGTTTTAATGTATTCTTTACATAGGTTGTCAGTCATCGATTCACCGAACCGACTATGCGGAACGAAACATTTTCAATAATATAGTTATTTAAGAATTCGAACGTGCCAGAGTGGTATAAATGTTCTAGTAATACGTTATTCTATACGTTTTAATGTGTTCTTTATATAGGTTATCAGTCATCGATTCACCGAACCGACTATGCGGAACGAAACATTTTCAATAATTTTGTTATTTATGAATCCGAACGTGCCAAAGTGGTATAAATGTTCTAGTAATACGTTACTCTATACGTGTTAATTTTTTTTTATATAGGTTATCAGTCATCGATTCACCGAACCGACTATGCGGAACGAAACATTTTCAATAATTTAGTTATTTAAGAATCCGAACGTGCCAGAGTGGTATAAATGTTCTCGTAATACGTTATTCTATACTTTTTAATGTACTCTTTATATAGGTTATCAGTCATCGATTCACCGAACCGACTATGCGGAACGAAACATTTTCAATAATATTGTTATTTAAGAATCCGAACGAGCCAGAGTGGTATAAATGTTCTAGTAATACGTTATTCTATACGTTTTAATGTATTCTTTATATAGGTTGTCAGCCATCGATTCACCGAACCGACTATGCGGAACGAAACATTTTCAATAATTTTGTTATTTAAGAATCCAAACGTGCCAGAGTGGTATAAATGTTCTAGTAATACGTTATTCTATACGTTTTAATGTATTCTTTACATAGGTTGTCAGTCATCGATTCACCGAACCGACTATGCGGAACGAAAAATTTTCAATAATTTTGTTATTTAAGAATCCGAACGTGCCAAAATGGTATAAATGTTCTAATAATACGTTACTCTATACGTGTTAATTTTTTTTTATATAGGTTATCAGTCATCGTTTCACCGAACCGGCTATGCGGAATGAAACATTTTCTATAATATAGTTATTTATGAATCCGAACGTGCCAAAGTGGTATAAATGTTCTAGTAATACGTTATACTATACGTTTTAATGTTTTTTTATATAGGTTCTCAGTCATCGATTCACCGAACCGACTATGCGGAACGAAACATTTTCAATAATTTAGTTATTTAAGAATCCGAACGTGCCAGAGTGGTATAAATGTTCTAGTAATACGTTACTCTATACGTTTTAATGTATTCTTTATATAGGTTGTCAGTCATCGATTCACCGAACCGACTATGCGGAACGAAACATTTTCAATAATATAGTTATTTAAGAATTCGAACGTGCCAGAGTGGTATAAATGTTCTAGTAATACGTTATTCTATACGTTTTAATGTGTTCTTTATATAGGTTATCAGTCATCGATTCACCGAACGACTATGCGGAACGAAAAATTTTCAATAATTTTGTTATTTAAGAATCCGAACGTGCCAAAATGGTATAAATGTTCTAATAATACGTTACTCTATACGTGTTAATTTTTTTTTATATAGGTTATCAGTCATCGTTTCACCGAACCGGCTATGCGGAATGAAACATTTTCAATACATTTGTTATTTATGAATCCGAACGTGCCAAAGTGGTATAAATGTTCTAGTAATACGTTATTCTATACGTTTTAATGTGTTCTTTATATAGGTTATCAGTCATCGATTCACCGAACCGACTATGCGGAACGAAACATTTTCATTAATTTTGTTATTTAAGAATCCGTGCGTGCCAGAGTGGTATAAATGTTCTAGTAATACGTTATTCTATTCGTGTTAATTGTTTTTTACATAGGTTATCAGTCATCGATTCACCGAACCGGCTATGCGGAATGAAACATTTTCTATAATATAGTTATTTAAGAATCCGAACGTGCCAAAGTGGTATAAATGTTCTAGTAATACGTTATACTATACGTTTTAATGTTTTTTTATATAGGTTCTCAGTCATCGATTCACCGAACCGACTATGCGGAACGAAACATTTTCAATAATTTAGTTATTTAAGAATCCGAACGTGCCAGAGTGGTATAAATGTTCTAGTAATACGTTACTCTATACGTTTTAATGTATTCTTTATATAGGTTGTCAGTCATCGATTCACCGAACCGACTATGCGGACCGAAACATTTTCAGTAATTTAGTTATTTACAAATCCGAACGTGCCAAAGTGGTATAAATGTTCTAGTAATACGTTATTCTATACGTTTTAATGTATTCTTTATATAGGTTGTCAGTCATCGATTCACCGAACCGACTATGCGGAACGAAACATTTTCAATAATTTAGTTATTTAAGAATCCGAACGTGCCAGAGTGGTATAAATGTTCTAGTAATACGTTATTCTATACGTGTTAATTGTTTTTTATATAGGTTATCATTTATCGATTCACCGAACCGCCTATACGGAACGAAAAATGTTCAATAATTTTGTTATTTAAGAATCCGAACGTGCCAAAGTGGTATAAATGTTCTAGTAATACGTTACTCTATACGTGTTAATTTTTTTTTATATAGGTTATCAGTCATCGATTCACCGAACCGGCTATGCGGAATGAAACATTTTCAATACATTTGTTATTTAGGAATCCGAACGTGCCAAAGTGGTATAAATGTTCTAGTAATACGTTATTCTATACATTTTAATGTTTTTTTATATTGGTTGTCAGTCATCGATTCACCGAACCGACTATGCGGAACGAAACATTTTCAATAATTTTGTTATTTACAAATCCGAACGTGCCAAAGTGGTATAAATGTTCTAGTAATACGTTATTCTATACGTTTTAATGTATTCTTTATATAGGTTGTCAGTAATCGATTCACCGAACCGACTATGCGGAACGAAACATTTTCAATAATTTTGTTATTTAAGAATCCAAACGTGCCAGAGTGGTATAAATGTTCTAGTAATACGTTATTCTATACGTGTTAATTGTTTTTCATATAGGTTATCAGTCATCGATTCACCGAACCGGCTATGCGGAATGGAACATTTTCAATACTCTTGTTATTTATGAATCCGAACGTGCCAAAGTGGTATAAATGTTCCAATAATACGTTACTCTATACGTGTTAATTTTTTTTTATATAGGTTATCAGTCATCGTTTCACCGAACCGGCTATGCGGAATGAAACATTTTCAATACATTTGTTATTTATGAATCCGAACGTGCCAAAGTGGTATAAATGTTCTAGTAATACGTTATTCTATACATTTTAATGTTTTTTTATATAGGTTGTCAGTCATCGATTCACCGAACCGACTATGCGGAACGAAACATTTTCAATAATTTTGTTATTTAAGAATCCAAACGTGCCAGAGTGGTATAAATGTTCTAGTAATACGTTATTCTATACGTTTTAATGTATTCTTTACATAGGTTGTCAGTCATCGATTCACCGAACCGACTATGCGGAACGAAAAATTTTCAATAATTTTGTTATTTACAAATCCGAACGTGCCAAAGTGGTATAAATGTTCTAGTAATACGTTATTCTATACGTGTTAATTGTTTTTCATATAGGTTATCAGTCATCCATTCACCGAACCGGCTATGCGGAATGGAACATTTTCAATACTCTTGTTATTTATGAATCCGAACGTGCCAAAGTGGTATAAATGTTCTAGTAATACGTTATTCTATACATTTTAATGTTTTTTTATATAGGTTGTCAGTCATCGATTCACCGATCCGACTATGCGAAACGAAACATTTTGAATAATTTAGTTATTTAAGAATCCGAACGTGCCAGAGTGGTATAAGTGGTCTAGTAATACGTTATTCTATACGTTTTAATGTATTCTTTATATAGGTTGTCAGTCATCGATTCACCGAACCGACTATGCGGAACGAAACATTTTCAATAATATAGTTATTTAAGAATCCGAACGTGCCAGAGTGGTATAAATGTTCTAGTAATACGTTATTCTATACGTTTTAATGTGTTCTTTATATAGGTTATCAGTCATCGATTCACCGAACCGACTATGCGGAACGAAACATTTTCAATAATATTGTTATTTAAGAATCCGAACGAGCCAGAGTGGTATAAATGTTCTAGTAATACGTTATTCTATACGTTTTAATGTATTCTTTATATAGGTTGTCAGTCATCGATTCACCGAACCGACTATGCGGAACGAAACATTTTCAATAATTTTGTTATTTACAAATCCGAACGTGCCA
The DNA here is from genome assembly GCA_963576845.1 of Megachile leachella. Lineage (NCBI taxonomy): Eukaryota > Metazoa > Arthropoda > Insecta > Hymenoptera > Megachilidae > Megachile > Megachile leachella. The sequence goes on from CAUYWW010000182.1 coordinate 692,832, forward strand.
AAGTGGTATAAATGTTCTAGTAATACGTTATTCTATACGTGTTAATTGTTGTTTATATAGGTTATCAGTCATCGATTCACCGAACCGCCTATACGGACCGAAAAATGTTCAATAATTTTGTTATTTAAGAATCCGAACGTGCCAAAGTGGTATAAATGTTCTAGTAATACGTTACTCTATACGTGTTAATTTTTTTTTATATAGGTTATCAGTCATCGAATCACCGAACCGGCTATGCGGAATGGAACATTTTCAATACATTTGTTATTTATGAATCCGAACGTGCCAAAGTGGTATAAATGTTCTAGTAATACGTTATTCTATACATTTTAATGTTTTTTTATATAGGTTGTCAGTCATCGATTCACCGAACCGATTATGCGGAACGAAACATTTTCAATAATTTTGTTATTTAAGAATCCAAACGTGCCAGAGTGGTATAAATGTTCTAGTAATACGTTATTCTATACGTTTTAATGTATTCTTTACATAGGTTGTCAGTCATCGATTCACCGAACCGACTATGCGGAACGAAAAATTTTCAATAATTTTGTTATTTACAAATCCGAACGTGCCAAAGTGGTATAAATGTTCTAGTAATACGTTATTCTATACGTGTTAATTTTTTTTTATATAGGTTATCAGTCATCGTTTCACAGAACCGGCTATGCGGAATGAAACATTTTCAATACATTTGTTATTTATGAATCCGAACGTGCCAAAGTGGTATAAATGTTCTAGTAATACGTTATTCTATACATTTTAATGTTTTTTTATATAGGTTGTCAGTCATCGATTCACCGAACCGACTATGCGGTACGAAACATTTTCAATAATATAGTTATTTAAGAATTCGAACGTGCCAAAGTGGTATAAATGTTCTAGTAATACGTTACTCTATACGCGTTAATTTTTTTTTATATAGGTTATCAGTCATCGATTCACCGAACCGACTATGCGGAACGAAACATTTTCAATAATTTAGTTATTTAAGATTCCGAACGTGCCAGAGTGGTATAAATGTTCTAGTAATACGTTATTCTATACTTTTTAATGTACTCTTTATATAGGTTATCAGTCATCGATTCACCGAACCGACTATGCGGAACGAAACATTTTCAATAATATTGTTATTTAAGAATCCGAACGAGCCAGAGTGGTATAAATGTTCTAGTAATGCTTTATTCTATACGTTTTAATGTATTCTTTATATAGGTTGTCAGCCATCGATTCACCGAACCGACTATGCGGAACGAAACATTTTCAATAATTTTGTTATTTAAGAATCCAAACGTGCCAGAGTGGTATAAATGTTCTAGTAATACGTTATTCTATACGTTTTAATGTATTCTTTACATAGGTTGTCAGTCATCGGTTCACCGAACCGACTATGCGGAACGAAAAATTTTCAATAATTTTGTTATTTAAGAATCCGAACGTGCCAAAGTGGTATAAATGTTCTAATAATACGTTACTCTATACGTGTTAATTTTTTTTTATATAGGTTATCAGTCATCGTTTCACCGAACCGGCTATGCGGAATGAAACATTTTCAATACATTTGTTATTTATGAATCCGAACGTGCCAAAGTGGTATAAATGTTCTAGTAATACGTTATTCTATACGTTTTAATGCGTTCTTTATATAGGTTATCAGTCATCGATTCACCGAACCGACTATGCGGAACGAAACATTTTCATTAATTTTGTTATTTAAGAATCCGTGCGTGCCAGAGTGGTATAAATGTTCTAGTAATACGTTATTCTATTCGTGTTAATTGTTTTTTACATAGGTTATCAGTCATCGATTCACCGAACCGGCTATGCGGAATGAAACATTTTCAATAATATAGTTATTTAAGAATCCGGACGTGCCAAAGTGGTATAAATGTTCTAGTAATACGTTATACTATACGTTTTAATGTTTTTTTATATAGGTTCTCAGTCATCGATTCACCGAACCGACTATGCGGAACGAAACATTTTCAATAATTTAGTTATTTAAGAATCCAAACGTGCCAGAGTGGTATAAATGTTCTAGTAATACGTTATTCTATACGTTTTAATGTATTCTTTACATAGGTTGTCAGTCATCGATTCACCGAACCGACTATGCGGAACGAAAAATTTTCAATAATTTTGTTATTTACAAATCCGAACGTGCCAAAGTGGTATAAATGTTCTAGTAATACATTATTCTATACGTTTTAATGTGTTCTTTATATAGGTTATCAGTCATCGATTCACCGAACCGACTATGCGGAACGAAAAATTTTCAATAGTTTTGTTATTTATGAATCCGAACGTGCCAAAGTGGTATAAATGTTCTAATAATACGTTACTCTATACGTGTTATTTTTTTTTTATATAGGTTATCAGTCATCGTTTCACAGAACCGGCTATGCGGAATGAAACATTTTCAATACATTTGTTATTTATGAATCCGAACGTGCCAAAGTGGTATAAATGTTCTAGTAATACGTTATTCTATACATTTTAATGTTTTTTTATATAGGTTGTCAGTCATCGATTCACCGAACCGACTATGCGGAACGAAACATTTTCAATAATTTTGTTATTTAAGAATCCAAACGTGCCAGAGTGGTATAAATGTTCTAGTAATACGTTATTCTATACGTTTTAATGTATTCTTTACATAGGTTGTCAGTCATCGATTCACCGAACCGACTATGCGGAACGAAAAATTTTCAATAATTTTGTTATTTAAGAATCCGAACGTGCCAAAATGGTATAAATGTTCTAATAATACGTTACTCTATACGTGTTAATTTTTTTTTATATAGGTTATCAGTCATCGTTTCACCGAACCGGCTATGCGGAATGAAACATTTTCTATAATATAGTTATTTATGAATCCGAACGTGCCAAAGTGGTATAAATGTTCTAGTAATACGTTATACTATACGTTTTAATGTTTTTTTATATAGGTTCTCAGTCATCGATTCACCGAACCGACTATGCGGAACGAAACATTTTCAATAATTTAGTTATTTAAGAATCCGAACGTGCCAGAGTGGTATAAATGTTCTAGTAATACGTTACTCTATACGTTTTAATGTATTCTTTATATAGGTTGTCAGTCATCGATTCACCGAACCGACTATGCGGAACGAAACATTTTCAATAATTTAGTTATTTAAGAATCCGAATGTGCCAGAGTGGTATAAATGTTCTAGTAATACGTTATTCTATACGTGTTAATTGTTTTTTATATAGGTTATCATTTATCGATTCACCGAACCGCCTATACGGAACGAAAAATGTTCAATAATTTTGTTATTTAAGAATCCGAACGTGCCAAAGTGGTATAAATGTTCTAGTAATACGTTACTCTATACGTGTTAATTTTTTTTTATATAGGTTATCAGTCATCGATTCACCGAACCGGCTATGCGGAATGAAACATTTTCAATACATTTGTTATTTAGGAATCCGAACGTGCCAAAGTGGTATAAATGTTCTAGTAATACGTTATTCTATACATTTTAATGTTTTTTTATATTGGTTGTCAGTCATCGATTCACCGAACCGACTATGCGGAACGAAACATTTTCAATAATTTTGTTATTTACAAATCCGAACGTGCCAAAGTGGTATAAATGTTCTAGTAATACGTTATTCTATACGTTTTAATGTATTCTTTATATAGGTTGTCAGTAATCGATTCACCGAACCGACTATGCGGAACGAAACATTTTCAATAATTTTGTTATTTAAGAATCCAAACGTGCCAGAGTGGTATAAATGTTCTAGTAATACGTTATTCTATACGTGTTAATTGTTTTTCATATAGGTTATCAGTCATCGATTCACCGAACCGGCTATGCGGAATGGAACATTTTCAATACTCTTGTTATTTATGAATCCGAACGTGCCAAAGTGGTATAAATGTTCCAATAATACGTTACTCTATACGTGTTAATTTTTTTTTATATAGGTTATCAGTCATCGTTTCACCGAACCGGCTATGCGGAATGAAACATTTTCAATACATTTGTTATTTATGAATCCGAACGTGCCAAAGTGGTATAAATGTTCTAGTAATACGTTATTCTATACATTTTAATGTTTTTTTATATAGGTTGTCAGTCATCGATTCACCGAACCGACTATGCGGAACGAAACATTTTCAATAATTTTGTTATTTAAGAATTCAAACGTGCCAGAGTGGTATAAATGTTCTAGTAATACGTTATTCTATACGTTTTAATGTATTCTTTACATAGGTTGTCAGTCATCGATTCACCGAACCGACTATGCGGAACGAAAAATTTTCAATAATTTTGTTATTTACAAATCCGAACGTGCCAAAGTAGTATAAATGTTCTAGTAATACGTTATTCTATACGTGTTAATTGTTTTTCATATAGGTTATCAGTCATCCATTCACCGAACCGGCTATGCGGAATGGAACATTTTCAATACTCTTGTTATTTATGAATCCGAACGTGCCAAAGTGGTATAAATGTTCTAGTAATACGTTATTCTATACATTTTAATGTTTTTTTATATAGGTTGTCAGTCATCGATTCACCGATCCGACTATGCGAAACGAAACATTTTGAATAATTTAGTTATTTAAGAATCCGAACGTGCCAGAGTGGTATAAGTGGTCTAGTAATACGTTATTCTATACGTTTTAATGTATTCTTTATATAGGTTGTCAGTCATCGATTCACCGAACCGACTATGCGGAACGAAACATTTTCAATAATTTTGTTATTTACAAATCCGAACGTGCCAAAGTGGTATAAATGTTCTAGTAATACGTTATTCTATACGTGTTAATTGTTGTTTATATAGGTTATCAGTCATCGATTCACCGAACCGCCTATACGGACCGAAAAATGTTCAATAATTTTGTTATTTAAGAATCCGAACGTGCCAAAGTGGTATAAATGTTCTAGTAATACGTTACTCTATACGTGTTAATTTTTTTTTATATAGGTTATCAGTCATCGAATCACCGAACCGGCAATGCGGAATGGAACATTTTCAATACATTTGTTATTTATGAATCCGAACGTGCCAAAGTGGTATAAATGTTCTAGTAATACGTTATTCTATACATTTTAATGTTTTTTTATATAGGTTGTCAGTCATCGATTCACCGAACCGACTATGCGGAACGAAACATTTTCAATAATTTTGTTATTTAAGAATCCAAACGTGCCAGAGTGGTATAAATGTTCTAGTAATACGTTATTCTATACGTTTTAATGTATTCTTTACATAGGTTGTCAGTCATCGATTCACCGAACCGACTATGCGGAACGAAAAATTTTCAATAATTTTGTTATTTACAAATCCGAACGTGCCAAAGTGGTATAAATGTTCTAGTAATACGTTATTCTATACGTGTTAATTTTTTTTTATATAGGTTATCAGTCATCGTTTCACAGAACCGGCTATGCGGAATGAAACATTTTCAATACATTTGTTATTTATGAATCCGAACGTGCCAAAGTGGTATAAATGTTCTAGTAATACGTTATTCTATACATTTTAATGTTTTTTTATATAGGTTGTCAGTCATCGATTCACCGAACCGACTATGCGGTACGAAACATTTTCAATAATATAGTTATTTAAGAATTCGAACGTGCCAAAGTGGTATAAATGTTCTAGTAATACGTTACTCTATACGCGTTAATTTTTTTTTATATAGGTTATCAGTCATCGATTCACCGAACCGACTATGCGGAACGAAACATTTTCAATAATTTAGTTATTTAAGATTCCGAACGTGCCAGAGTGGTATAAATGTTCTAGTAATACGTTATTCTATACTTTTTAATGTACTCTTTATATAGGTTATCAGTCATCGATTCACCGAACCGACTATGCGGAACGAAACATTTTCAATAATATTGTTATTTAAGAATCCGAACGAGCCAGAGTGGTATAAATGTTCTAGTAATACGTTATTCTATACGTTTTAATGTATTCTTTATATAGGTTGTCAGCCATCGATTCACCGAACCGACTATGCGGAACGAAACATTTTCAATAATTTTGTTATTTAAGAATCCAAACGTGCCAGAGTGGTATAAATGTTCTAGTAATACGTTATTCTATACGTTTTAATGTATTCTTTACATAGGTTGTCAGTCATCGGTTCACCGAACCGACTATGCGGAACGAAAAATTTTCAATAATTTTGTTATTTAAGAATCCGAACGTGCCAAAGTGGTATAAATGTTCTAATAATACGTTACTCTATACGTGTTAATTTTTTTTTATATAGGTTATCAGTCATCGTTTCACCGAACCGGCTATGCGGAATGAAACATTTTCAATACATTTGTTATTTATGAATCCGAACGTGCCAAAGTGGTATAAATGTTCTAGTAATACGTTATTCTATACGCTTTAATGTGTTCTTTATATAGGTTATCAGTCATCGATTCACCGAACCGACTATGCGGAACGAAACATTTTCATTAATTTTGTTATTTAAGAATCCGTGCGTGCCAGAGTGGTATAAATGTTCTAGTAATACGTTATTCTATTCGTGTTAATTGTTTTTTACATAGGTTATCAGTCATCGATTCACCGAACCGGCTATGCGGAATGAAACATTTTCAATAATATAGTTATTTAAGAATCCGGACGTGCCAAAGTGGTATAAATGTTCTAGTAATACGTTATACTATACGTTTTAATGTTTTTTTATATAGGTTCTCAGTCATCGATTCACCGAACCGACTATGCGGAACGAAACATTTTCAATAATTTAGTTATTTAAGAATCCAAACGTGCCAGAGTGGTATAAATGTTCTAGTAATACGTTATTCTATACGTTTTAATGTATTCTTTACATAGGTTGTCAGTCATCGATTCACCGAACCGACTATGCGGAACGAAAAATTTTCAATAATTTTGTTATTTACAAATCCGAACGTGCCAAAGTGGTATAAATGTTCTAGTAATACATTATTCTATACGTTTTAATGTGTTCTTTATATAGGTTATCAGTCATCGATTCACCGAACCGACTATGCGGAACGAAAAATTTTCAATAGTTTTGTTATTTAGGAATCCGAACGTGCCAAAGTGGTATAAATGTTCTAATAATACGTTACTCTATACGTGTTAATTTTTTTTTATATAGGTTATCAGTCATCGTTTCACAGAACCGGCTATGCGGAATGAAACATTTTCAATACATTTGTTATTTATGAATCCGAACGTGCCAAAGTGGTATAAATGTTCTAGTAATACGTTATTCTATACATTTTAATGTTTTTTTATATAGGTTGTCAGTCATCGATTCACCGAACCGACTATGCGGAACGAAACATTTTCAATAATTTTGTTATTTAAGAATCCAAACGTGCCAGAGTGGTATAAATGTTCTAGTAATACGTTATTCTATACGTTTTAATGTATTCTTTACATAGGTTGTCAGTCATCGATTCACCGAACCGACTATGCGGAACGAAACATTTTCAATAATATAGTTATTTAAGAATTCGAACGTGCCAGAGTGGTATAAATGTTCTAGTAATACGTTATTCTATACGCTTTAATGTGTTCTTTATATAGGTTATCAGTCATCGATTCACCGAACCGACTATGCGGAACGAAACATTTTCAATAATTTTGTTATTTATGAATCCGAACGTGCCAAAGTGGTATAAATGTTCTAGTAATACGTTACTCTATACGTGTTAATTTTTTTTTATATAGGTTATCAGTCATCGATTCACCGAACCGACTATGCGGAACGAAACATTTTCAATAATTTAGTTATTTAAGAATCCGAACGTGCCAAAATGGTATAAATGTTCTAATAATACGTTACTCTATACGTGTTAATTTTTTTTTATATAGGTTATCAGTCATCGTTTCACCGAACCGGCTATGCGGAATGAAACATTTTCTATAATATAGTTATTTATGAATCCGAACGTGCCAAAGTGGTATAAATGTTCTAGTAATACGTTATACTATACGTTTTAATGTTTTTTTATATAGGTTCTCAGTCATCGATTCACCGAACCGACTATGCGGAACGAAACATTTTCAATAATTTAGTTATTTAAGAATCCGAACGTGCCAGAGTGGTATAAATGTTCTAGTAATACGTTACTCTATACGTTTTAATGTATTCTTTATATAGGTTGTCAGTCATCGATTCACCGAACCGACTATGCGGAACGAAACATTTTCAATAATATAGTTATTTAAGAATTCGAACGTGCCAGAGTGGTATAAATGTTCTAGTAATACGTTATTCTATACGTTTTAATGTGTTCTTTATATAGGTTATCAGTCATCGATTCACCGAACCGACTATGCGGAACGAAAAATTTTCAATAATTTTGTTATTTAAGAATCCGAACGTGCCAAAATGGTATAAATGTTCTAATAATACGTTACTCTATACGTGTTAATTTTTTTTTATATAGGTTATCAGTCATCGTTTCACCGAACCGGCTATGCGGAATGAAACATTTTCAATACATTTGTTATTTATGAATCCGAACGTGCCAAAGTGGTATAAATGTTCTAGTAATACGTTATTCTATACGTTTTAATGTGTTCTTTATATAGGTTATCAGTCATCGATTCACCGAACCGACTATGCGGAACGAAACATTTTCATTAATTTTGTTATTTAAGAATCCGTGCGTGCCAGAGTGGTATAAATGTTCTAGTAATACGTTATTCTATTCGTGTTAATTGTTTTTTACATAGGTTATCAGTCATCGATTCACCGAACCGGCTATGCGGAATGAAACATTTTCTATAATATAGTTATTTAAGAATCCGAACGTGCCAAAGTGGTATAAATGTTCTAGTAATACGTTATACTATACGTTTTAATGTTTTTTTATATAGGTTCTCAGTCATCGATTCACCGAACCGACTATGCGGAACGAAACATTTTCAATAATTTAGTTATTTAAGAATCCGAACGTGCCAGAGTGGTATAAATGTTCTAGTAATACGTTACTCTATACGTTTTAATGTATTCTTTATATAGGTTGTCAGTCATCGATTCACCGAACCGACTATGCGGACCGAAACATTTTCAGTAATTTAGTTATTTATGAATCCGAACGTGCCAAAGTCGTATAAATGCTCTAGTAATACGTTATTCTATACGTTTTAATGTGTTCTTTATATAGGTTATCAGTCATCGATTCACCGAACCGACTATGCGGAACGAAAAATTTTCAATAATTTTGTTATTTAAGAATCCGAACGTGCCAAAATGGTATAAATGTTCTAGTAATACGTTATTCTATACGTTTTAATGTTTTTTTATATAGGTTGTCAGTCATCGATTCACCGAACCGACTATGCGGAACGAAACATTTTCAATAATTTTGTTATTTAAGAATCCAAACGTGCCAGAGTGGTATAAATGTTCTAGTAATACGTTATTCTATACGTTTTAATGTATTCTTTACATAGGTTGTCAGTCATCGATTCACCGAACCGACTATGCGGAACGAAACATTTTCAATAATTTAGTTATTTAAGAATCCGAACGTGCCAGAGTGGTATAAATGTTCTAGTAATACGTTACTCTATACGTTTTAATGTATTCTTTATATAGGTTGTCAGTCATCGATTCACCGAACCGACTATGCGGACCGAAACATTTTCAGTAATTTAGTTATTTATGAATCCGAACGTGCCAAAGTCGTATAAATGCTCTAGTAATACGTTATTCTATACGTTTTAATGTGTTCTTTATATAGGTTATCAGTCATCGATTCACCGAACCGACTATGCGGAACGAAAAATTTTCAATAATTTTGTTATTTAAGAATCCGAACGTGCCAAAATGGTATAAATGTTCTAATAATACGTTACTCTATACGTGTTAATTTTTTTTTATATAGGTTATCAGTCATCGTTTCACCGAACCGGCTATGCGGAATGAAACATTTTCAATACATTTGTTATTTATGAATCCGAACGTGCCAAAGTGGTATAAATGTTCTAGTAATACGTTATTCTATACGTTTTAATGTGTTCTTTATATAGGTTATCAGTCATCGATTCACCGAACCGACTATGCGGAACGAAACATTTTCATTAATTTTGTTATTTATGAATCCGAACGTGCCAAAGTGGTATAAATGTTCTAATAATACGTTACTCTATACGTGTTAATTTTTTTTTATATAGGTTATCAGTCATCGTTTTACAGAACCGGCTATGCGGAATGAAACATTTTCAATACATTTGTTATTTATGAATCCGAACGTGCCAAAGTGGTATAAATGTTCTAGTAATACGTTATTCTATACATTTTAATGTTTTTTTATATAGGTTGTCAGTCATCGATTCACCGAACCGACTATGCGGAACGAAACATTTTCAATAATTTTGTTATTTAAGAATCCAAACGTGCCAGAGTGGTATAAATGTTCTAGTAATACGTTATTCTATACGTTTTAATGTATTCTTTACATAGGTTGTCAGTCATCGATTCACCGAACCGACTATGCGGAACGAAAAATTTTCAATAATTTTGTTATTTACAAATCCGAACGTGCCAAAGTGGTATAAATGTTCTAGTAATACGTTATTCTATACGTGTTAATTGTTTTTCATATAGGTTATCAGTCATCCATTCACCGAACCGGCTATGCGGAATGGAACATTTTCAATACTCTTGTTATTTATGAATCCGAACGTGCCAAAGTGGTATAAATGTTCTAGTAATACGTTATTCTATACATTTTAATGTTTTTTTATATAGGTTGTCAGTCATCGATTCACCGATCCGACTATGCGAAACGAAACATTTTGAATAATTTAGTTATTTAAGAATCCGAACGTGCCAGAGTGGTATAAGTGGTCTAGTAATACGTTATTCTATACGTTTTAATGTATTCTTTATATAGGTTGTCAGTCATCGATTCAACTAACCGACTATGCGGAACGAAAAATTTTCAATAATTTTATTATTTACAAATCCGAACGTGCCAAAGTGGTATAAATGTTCTAGTAATACGTTACTCTATACGTGTTAATTTTTTTTTATATAGGTTATCAGTCATCGATTCACCGAACCGGCTATGCGGAATGAATCATTTTCAATAATTTAGTTATTTATGAATCCGAACGTGCCAGAGTGGTATAAATGTTCTAGTAATACGTTATTCTATACGTTTTAATGTATTCTTTATATAGGTTGTCAGTCATCGATTCACCGAACCGACTATGCGGAACGAAACATTTTCAATAATTTTGTTATTTAAGAATCCAAACGTGCCAGAATGGTATAAATGTTCTAGTAATACGTTATTCTATACGTTTTAATGTAATCTTTATATAGGTTGTCAGTCATCGATTCACCGAACCGACTATGCGGAACGAAACATTTTCAATAATTTAGTTATTTAAGAATCCGAACGTGCCAGAGTGGTATAAATGTTCTAGTAATACGTTACTCTATACGTGTTAATTTTTTTTTATATAGGTTATCAGTCATCGATTCACCGAACCGGCTATGCGGAATGAATCATTTTCAATAATTTAGTTATTTAAGAATCCGAACGTGCCAGAGTGGTATAAATGTTCTAGTAATACGTTATTCTATACGTTTTAATGTATTCTTTATATAGGTTGTCAGTCATCGATTCACCGAACCGACTATGCGGAACGAAACATTTTCAATAATTTAGTTATTTAAGAATCCGAACGTGCCAGAGTGGTATAAATGTTCTAGTAATACGTTATTCTATACGTGTTAATTGTTTTTTATATAGGTTATCATTTATCGATTCACCGAACCGCCTATACGGAACGAAAAATGTTCAATAATTTTGTTATTTAAGAATCCGAACGTGCCAAAGTGGTATAAATGTTCTAGTAATACGTTACTCTATACGTGTTAATTTTTTTTTATATAGGTTATCAGTCATCGATTCACCGAACCGGCTATGCGGAATGAAACATTTTCAATACATTTGTTATTTAGGAATCCGAACGTGCCAAAGTGGTATAAATGTTCTAGTAATACGATATTCTACACATTTTAATGTTTTTTTATATTGGTTGTCAGTCATCGATTCACCGAACCGACTATGCGGAACGAAACATTTTCAATAATTTTGTTATTTACAAATCCGAACGTGCCAAAGTGGTATAAATGTTCTAGTAATACGTTATTCTATACGTTTTAATGTATTCTTTATATAGGTTGTCAGTAATCGATTCACCGAACCGACTATGCGGAACGAAACATTTTCAATAATTTTGTTATTTAAGAATCCAAACGTGCCAGAGTAGTATAAATGTTCTAGTAATACGTTATTCTATACGTGTTAATTGTTTTTCATATAGGTTATCAGTCATCGATTCACCGAACCGGCTATGCGGAATGGAACATTTTCAATACTCTTGTTATTTATGAATCCGAACGTGCCAAAGTGGTATAAATGTTCCAATAATACGTTACTCTATACGTGTTAATTTTTTTTTATATAGGTTATCAGTCATCGTTTCACCGAACCGGCTATGCGGAATGAAACATTTTCAATACATTTGTTATTTATGAATCCGAACGTGCCAAAGTGGTATAAATGTTCTAGTAATACGTTATTCTATACATTTTAATGTTTTTTTATATAGGTTGTCAGTCATCGATTCACCGAACCGACTATGCGGAACGAAACATTTTCAATAATTTTGTTATTTAAGAATCCAAACGTGCCAGAGTGGTATAAATGTTCTAGTAATACGTTATTCTATACGTTTTAATGTATTCTTTACATAGGTTGTCAGTCATCGATTCACCGAACCGACTATGCGGAACGAAAAATTTTCAATAATTTTGTTATTTACAAATCCGAACGTGCCAAAGTGGTATAAATGTTCTAGTAATACGTTATTCTATACGTGTTAATTGTTTTTCATATAGGTTATCAGTCATCCATTCACCGAACCGGCTATGCGGAATGGAACATTTTCAATACTCTTGTTATTTATGAATCCGAACGTGCCAAAGTGGTATAAATGTTCTAGTAATACGTTATTCTATACATTTTAATGTTTTTTTATATAGGTTGTCAGTCATCGATTCACCGATCCGACTATGCGAAACGAAACATTTTGAATAATTTAGTTATTTAAGAATCCGAACGTGCCAGAGTGGTATAAGTGGTCTAGTAATACGTTATTCTATACGTTTTAATGTATTCTTTATATAGGTTGTCAGTCATCGATTCACCGAACCGACTATGCGGAACGAAACATTTTCAATAATATAGTTATTTAAGAATCCGAACGTGCCAGAGTGGTATAAATGTTCTAGTAATACGTTATTCTATACGTTTTAATGTGTTCTTTATATAGGATATCAGTCATCGATTCACCGAACCGACTATGCGGAACGAAACATTTTCAATAATATTGTTATTTAAGAATCCGAACGAGCCAGAGTGGTATAAATGTTCTAGTAATACGTTATTCTATACGTTTTAATGTATTCTTTATATAGGTTGTCAGTCATCGATTCACCGAACCGACTATGCGGAACGAAACATTTTCAATAATTTTGTTATTTACAAATCCGAACGTGCCAAAGTGGTATAAATGTTCTAGTAATACGTTATTCTATACGTGTTAATTGTTGTTTATATAGGTTATCAGTCATCGATTCACCGAACCGCCTATACGGACCGAAAAATGTTCAATAATTTTGTTATTTAAGAATCCGAACGTGCCAAAGTGGTATAAATGTTCTAGTAATACGTTACTCTATACGTGTTAATTTTTTTTTATATAGGTTATCAGTCATCGAATCACCGAACCGGCTATGCGGAATGGAACAATTTCAATACTTTTGTTATTTATGAATCCGAACGTGCCAAAGTGGTATAAATGTTCTAGTAATACGTTATTCTATACATTTTAATGTTTTTTTATATAGGTTGTCAGTCATCGATTCACCGAACCGACTATGCGGAACGAAACATTTTCAATAATTTTGTTATTTAAGAATCCAAACGTGCCAGAGTGGTATAAATGTTCTAGTAATACGTTATTCTATACGTTTTAATGTATTCTTTACATAGGTTGTCAGTCATCGATTCACCGAACCGACTATGCGGAACGAAAAATTTTCAATAATTTTGTTATTTACAAATCCGAACGTGCCAAAGTGGTATAAATGTTCTAGTAATACGTTATTCTATACGTGTTAATTGTTTTTCATATAGGTTATCAGTCATCCATTCACCGAACCGGCTATGCGGAATGGAACATTTTCAATACTCTTGTTATTTATGAATCCGAACGTGCCAAAGTGGTATAAATGTTCTAGTAATACGTTATTCTATACATTTTAATGTTTTTTTATATAGGTTGTCAGTCATCGATTCACCGATCCGACTATGCGAAACGAAACATTTTGAATAATTTAGTTATTTAAGAATCCGAACGTGCCAGAGTGGTATAAGTGGTCTAGTAATACGTTATTCTATACGTTTTAATGTATTCTTTATATAGGTTGTCAGTCATCGATTCACCGAACCGACTATGCGGAACGAAACATTTTCAATAATATAGTTATTTAAGAATCCGAACGTGCCAGAGTGGTATAAATGTTCTAGTAATACGTTATTCTATACGTTTTAATGTGTTCTTTATATAGGATATCAGTCATCGATTCACCGAACCGACTATGCGGAACGAAACATTTTCAATAATATTGTTATTTAAGAATCCGAACGAGCCAGAGTGGTATAAATGTTCTAGTAATACGTTATTCTATACGTTTTAATGTATTCTTTATATAGGTTGTCAGTCATCGATTCACCGAACCGACTATGCGGAACGAAAAATTTTCAATAATTTTGTTATTTACAAATCCGAACGTGCCAAAGTGGTATAAATGTTCTAGTAATACGTTATTCTATACGTGTTAATTGTTTTTCATATAGGTTATCAGTCATCCATTCACCGAACCGGCTATGCGGAATGGAACATTTTCAATACTCTTGTTATTTATGAATCCGAACGTGCCAAAGTGGTATAAATGTTCTAGTAATACGTTATTCTATACATTTTAATGTTTTTTTATATAGGTTGTCAGTCATCGATTCACCGATCCGACTATGCGAAACGAAACATTTTGAATAATTTAGTTATTTAAGAATCCGAACGTGCCAGAGTGGTATAAGTGGTCTAGTAATACGTTATTCTATACGTTTTAATGTATTCTTTATATAGGTTGTCAGTCATCGATTCACCGAACCGACTATGCGGAACGAAACATTTTCAATAATATAGTTATTTAAGAATCCGAACGTGCCAGAGTGGTATAAATGTTCTAGTAATACGTTATTCTATACGTTTTAATGTGTTCTTTATATAGGATATCAGTCATCGATTCACCGAACCGACTATGCGGAACGAAACATTTTCAATAATATTGTTATTTAAGAATCCGAACGAGCCAGAGTGGTATAAATGTTCTAGTAATACGTTATTCTATACGTTTTAATGTATTCTTTATATAGGTTGTCAGTCATCGATTCACCGAACCGACTATGCGGAACGAAACATTTTCAATAATTTTGTTATTTACAAATCCGAACGTGCCAAAGTGGTATAAATGTTCTAGTAATACGTTATTCTATACGTGTTAATTGTTGTTTATATAGGTTATCAGTCATCGATTCACCGAACCGCCTATACGGACCGAAAAATGTTCAATAATTTTGTTATTTAAGAATCCGAACGTGCCAAAGTGGTATAAATGTTCTAGTAATACGTTACTCTATACGTGTTAATTTTTTTTTATATAGGTTATCAGTCATCGAATCACCGAACCGGCTATGCGGAATGGAACAATTTCAATACTTTTGTTATTTATGAATCCGAACGTGCCAAAGTGGTATAAATGTTCTAGTAATACGTTATTCTATACATTTTAATGTTTTTTTATATAGGTTGTCAGTCATCGATTCACCGAACCGACTATGCGGAACGAAACATTTTCAATAATTTTGTTATTTAAGAATCCAAACGTGCCAGAGTGGTATAAATGTTCTAGTAATACGTTATTCTATACGTTTTAATGTATTCTTTACATAGGTTGTCAGTCATCGATTCACCGAACCGACTATGCGGAACGAAAAATTTTCAATAATTTTGTTATTTACAAATCCGAACGTGCCAAAGTGGTATAAATGTTCTAGTAATACGTTATTCTATACGTGTTAATTTTTTTTTATATAGGTTATCAGTCATCGTTTCACAGAACCGGCTATGCGGAATGAAGCATTTTCTATACATTTGTTATTTATGAATCCGAACGTGCCAAAGTGGTATAAATGTTCTAGTAATACGTTATTCTATACATTTTAATGTTTTTTTATATAGGTTGTCAGTCATCGATTCACCGAACCGACTATGCGGAACGAAACATTTTCAATAATATAGTTATTTAAGAATTCGAACGTGCCAAAGTGGTATAAATGTTCTAGTAATACGTTACTCTATACGCGTTAATTTTTTTTTATATAGGTTATCAGTCATCGATTCACCGAACCGACTATGCGGAACGAAACATTTTCAATAATTTAGTTATTTAAGAATCCGAACGTGCCAGAGTGGTATAAATGTTCTAGTAATACGTTATTCTATACTTTTTAATGTACTCTTTATATAGGTTATCAGTCATCGATTCACCGAACCGACTATGCGGAACGAAACATTTTCAATAATATTGTTATTTAAGAATCCGAACGAGCCAGAGTGGTATAAATGTTCTAGTAATACGTTATTCTATACGTTTTAATGTATTCTTTATATAGGTTGTCAGCCATCGATTCACCGAACCGACTATGCGGAACGAAAAATTTTCAATAATTTTGTTATTTAAGAATCCGAACGTGCCAAAGTGGTATAAATGTTCTAATAATACGTTACTCTATACGTGTTAATTTTTTTTTATATAGGTTATCAGTCATCGTTTCACCGAACCGGCTATGCGGAATGAAACATTTTCAATACATTTGTTATTTATGAATCCGAACGTGCCAAAGTGGTATAAATGTTCTAGTAATACGTTATTCTATACGTTTTAATGTGTTCTTTATATAGGTTATCAGTCATCGATTCACCGAACCGACTATGCGGAACGAAACATTTTCATTAATTTTGTTATTTAAGAATCCGTGCGTGCCAGAGTGGTATAAATGTTCTAGTAATACGTTATTCTATTCGTGTTAATTGTTTTTTACATAGGTTATCAGTCATCGATTCACCGAACCGGCTATGCGGAATGAAACATTTTCAATAATATAGTTATTTAAGAATCCGGACGTGCCAAAGTGGTATAAATGTTCTAGTAATACGTTATACTATACGTTTTAATGTTTTTTTATATAGGTTCTCAGTCATCGATTCACCGAACCGACTATGCGGAACGAAACATTTTCAATAATTTAGTTATTTAAGAATCCAAACGTGCCAGAGTGGTATAAATGTTCTAGTAATACGTTATTCTATACGTTTTAATGTATTCTTTACATAGGTTGTCAGTCATCGATTCACCGAACCGACTATGCGGAACGAAAAATTTTCAATAATTTTGTTATTTACAAATCCGAACGTGCCAAAGTGGTATAAATGTTCTAGTAATACATTATTCTATACGTTTTAATGTGTTCTTTATATAGGTTATCAGTCATCGATTCACCGAACCGACTATGCGGAACGAAAAATTTTCAATAATTTTGTTATTTAAGAATCCAAACGTGCCAGAGTGGTATAAATGTTCTAGTAATACGTTATTCTATACGTTTTAATGTATTCTTTACATAGGTTGTCAGTCATCGATTCACCGAACCGACTATGCGGAACGAAAAATTTTCAATAATTTTGTTATTTACACATCCGAACGTGCCAAAGTGGTATAAATGTTCTAGTAATACGTTATTCTATACGTGTTAATTGTTTTTCATATAGGTTATCAGTCATCCATTCACCGAACCGGCTATGCGGAATGAAACATTTTCAATAATATAGTTATTTAAGAATCCGGACGTGCCAAAGTGGTATAAATGTTCTAGTAATACGTTACTCTATACGTGTTAATTGTTTTATATGTAGGTTATCAGTCATCGATTCTCCGAACCGACTATGCTGAACGAAAAATTTTCAATAGTTTTGTTATTTAAGAATCCGAACGTACCAAAGTCGTATAAATGTTCTAGTAATACGTTATACTATACGTTTTAATGTATTTTTATATAGGTTGTCAGTCATCGATTCACCGAACCGACTATGCGAAACGGAACATTTTCAATAATTTTGTTATTTAAGAATCCGCATGTGCCAAAGTGGTATAAATGTTCTAGCAATACATTATTCTATACGTTGTAATGTTTTTTTTTATATAGGTTATCAGTCATCGATTCACCGAACCGGCTATGCGGAATGAAACATTTTCAATACATTTGTTATTTATGAATCCGAACGTGCCAAAGTGGTATAAATGTTCTAGTAATACGTTATTCTATACATTTTAATGTTTTTTTATATAGGTTGTCAGTCATCGATTCACCGAACCGACTATGCGGAACGAAACATTTTCAATAATATAGTTATTTAAGAATCCGAACGTGCCAGAGTGGTATAAATGTTCTAGTAATACATTATTCTATACGTTTTAATGTGTTCTTTATATAGGTTATCAGTCATCGATTCACCGAACCGACTATGCGGAACGAAACATTTTCATTAATTTTGTTATTTAAGAATCCGTGCGGGCCAGACTGGTATAAATGTTCTAGTAATACGTTATTCTATTCGTGTTAATTTTTTTTTATATAGGTTATCAGTCATCGATTCCCCGAACCGGCTATGCGGAATGAAACATTTTCAATACTTTTGTTATTTATGAATCCGAACGTGCCAAAGTGGTATAAATGTTCTAGTAATACGTTATTCTATACGTGTTAATTGTTTTTTATATAGGTTATCAGTCATCGATTCACCGAACCGCCTATACGGAACGAAAAATGTTCAATAATTTTGTTATTTAATTATCCGAACGTGCCAAAGTGGTATAAATGTTCTAATAATACGTTACTCTATACGTGTTAATTTTTTTTTATATAGGTTATCAGTCATCGTTTCACCGAACCGACTATGCGGAATGAAACATTTTCAATAATTTTGTTATTTAAGAATCCAAACGTGCCAGAGTGGTATAAATGTTCTAGTAATACGTTATTCTATACGTTTTAATGTATTCTTTACATAGGTTGTCAGTCATCGATTCACCGAACCGACTATGCGGAACGAAAAATTTTCAATAATTTTGTTATTTAAGAATCCGAACGTGCCAAAGTGGTATAAATGTTCTAATAATACGTTACTCTATACGTGTTAATTTTTTTTTATATAGGTTATCAGTCATCGTTTCACCGAACCGGCTATGCGGAATGAAACATTTTCAATACATTTGTTATTTATGAATCCGAACGTGCCAAAGTGGTATAAATGTTCTAGTAATACGTTATTCTATACGTTTTAATGTGTTCTTTATATAGGTTATCAGTCATCGATTCACCGAACCGACTATGCGGAACGAAACATTTTCATTAATTTTGTTATTTAAGAATCCGTGCGTGCCAGAGTGGTATAAATGTTCTAGTAATACGTTATTCTATTCGTGTTAATTGTTTTTTACATAGGTTATCAGTCATCGATTCACCGAACCGGCTATGCGGAATGAAACATTTTCAATAATATAGTTATTTAAGAATCCGGACGTGCCAAAGTGGTATAAATGTTCTAGTAATACGTTATACTATACGTTTTAATGTTTTTTTATATAGGTTCTCAGTCATCGATTCACCGAACCGACTATGCGGAACGAAACATTTTCAATAATTTAGTTATTTAAGAATCCAAACGTGCCAGAGTGGTATAAATGTTCTAGTAATACGTTATTCTATACGTTTTAATGTATTCTTTACATAGGTTGTCAGTCATCGATTCACCGAACCGACTATGCGGAACGAAAAATTTTCAATAATTTTGTTATTTACAAATCCGAACGTGCCAAAGTGGTATAAATGTTCTAGTAATACATTATTCTATACGTTTTAATGTGTTCTTTATATAGGTTATCAGTCATCGATTCACCGAACCGACTATGCGGAACGAAAAATTTTCAATAGTTTTGTTATTTATGAATCCGAACGTGCCAAAGTGGTATAAATGTTCTAATAATACGTTACTCTATACGTGTTAATTTTTTTTTATATAGGTTATCAGTCATCGTTTCACAGAACCGACTATGCGGAACGAAACATTTTCAATAATTTAGTTATTTAAGAATCCGAACGTGCCAGAGTGGTATAAATGTTCTAGTAATACGTTATTCTATACGTTTTAATGTGTTCTTTATATAGGTTATCAGTCATCGATTCACCGAACCGACTATGCGGAACGAAACATTTTCATTAATTTTGTTATTTATGAATCCGAACGTGCCAAAGTCGTATAAATGCTCTAGTAATACGTTACTCTATACGTGTTAATTTTCTTTTATATAGGTTATCAGTCATCGTTTCACCGAACCGGCTATGCGGAATGAAACATTTTCAATACTTTTGTTATTTATGAATCCGAACGTGCCAAAGTGGTATAAATGTTCTAGTAATACGTTATTCTATACATTTTAATGTTTTTTTATATAGGTTGTCAGTCATCGATTCACCGAACCGACTATGCGGAACGAAACATTTTCAATAATTTTGTTATTTAAGAATCCAAACGTGCCAGAGTGGTATAAATGTTCTAGTAATACGTTATTCTATACGTTTTAATGTATTCTTTACATAGGTTGTCAGTCATCGATTCACCGAACCGACTATGCGGAACGAAAAATTTTCAATAATTTTGTTATTTACAAATCCGAACGTGCCAAAGTGGTATAAATGTTCTAGTAATACGTTATACTATACGTTTTAATGTTTTTTTATATAGGTTCTCAGTCATCGATTCACCGAACCGACTATGCGAAACGGAACATTTTCAATAATTTTGTTATTTAAGAATCCGCATGTGCCAAAGTGGTATAAATGTTCTAGCAATACATTATTCTATACGTTGTAATGTTTTTTTTTATATAGGTTATCAGTCATCGATTCACCGAACCGGCTATGCGGAATGAAACATTTTCAATACATTTGTTATTTATGAATCCGAACGTGCCAAAGTGGTATAAATGTTCTAGTAATACGTTATTCTATACATTTTAATGTTTTTTTATATAGGTTGTCAGTCATCGATTCACCGAACCGACTATGCGGAACGAAACATTTTCAATAATATAGTTATTTAAGAATCCGAACGTGCCAGAGTGGTATAAATGTTCTAGTAATACGTTATTCTATACGTGTTAATTGTTTTTCATATAGGTTATCAGTCATCCATTCACCGAACCGGCTATGCGGAATGGAACATTTTCAATACTCTTGTTATTTATGAATCCGAACGTGCCAAAGTGGTATAAATGTTCTAGTAATACGTTATTCTATACATTTTAATGTTTTTTTATATAGGTTGTCAGTCATCGATTCACCGATCCGACTATGCGAAACGAAACATTTTGAATAATTTAGTTATTTAAGAATCCGAACGTGCCAGAGTGGTATAAGTGGTCTAGTAATACGTTATTCTATACGTTTTAATGTATTCTTTATATAGGTTGTCAGTCATCGATTCACCGAACCGACTATGCGGAACGAAACATTTTCAATAATTTTGTTATTTACAAATCCGAACGTGCCAAAGTGGTATAAATGTTCTAGTAATACGTTATTCTATACGTGTTAATTGTTGTTTATATAGGTTATCAGTCATCGATTCACCGAACCGCCTATACGGACCGAAAAATGTTCAATAATTTTGTTATTTAAGAATCCGAACGTGCCAAAGTGGTATAAATGTTCTAATAATACGTTACTCTATACGTGTTAATTTTTTTTTATATAGGTTATCAGTCATCGAATCACCGAACCGGCTATGCGGAATGAAACATTTTCAATACATTTGTTATTTATGAATCCGAACGTGCCAAAGTGGTATAAATGTTCTAGTAATACGTTATTCTATACGTTTTAATGTGTTCTTTATATAGGTTATCAGTCATCGATTCACCGAACCGACTATGCGGAACGAAACATTTTCATTAATTTTGTTATTTAAGAATCCGTGCGTGCCAGAGTGGTATAAATGTTCTAGTAATACGTTATTCTATTCGTGTTAATTGTTTTTTACATAGGTTATCAGTCATCGATTCACCGAACCGGCTATGCGGAATGAAACATTTTCAATAATATAGTTATTTAAGAATCCGGACGTGCCAAAGTGGTATAAATGTTCTAGTAATACGTTATACTATACGTTTTAATGTTTTTTTATATAGGTTCTCAGTCATCGATTCACCGAACCGACTATGCGGAACGAAACATTTTCAATAATTTAGTTATTTAAGAATCCAAACGTGCCAGAGTGGTATAAATGTTCTAGTAATACGTTATTCTATACGTTTTAATGTATTCTTTACATAGGTTGTCAGTCATCGATTCACCGAACCGACTATGCGGAACGAAAAATTTTCAATAATTTTGTTATTTACAAATCCGAACGTGCCAAAGTGGTATAAATGTTCTAGTAATACATTATTCTATACGTTTTAATGTGTTCTTTATATAGGTTATCAGTCATCGATTCACCGAACCGACTATGCGGAACGAAAAATTTTCAATAGTTTTGTTATTTATGAATCCGAACGTGCCAAAGTGGTATAAATGTTCTAATAATACGTTACTCTATACGTGTTAATTTTTTTTTATATAGGTTATCAGTCATCGTTTCACAGAACCGACTATGCGGAACGAAACATTTTCAATAATTTAGTTATTTAAGAATCCGAACGTGCCAGAGTGGTATAAATGTTCTAGTAATACGTTATTCTATACGTTTTAATGTGTTCTTTATATAGGTTATCAGTCATCGATTCACCGAACCGACTATGCGGAACGAAACATTTTCATTAATTTTGTTATTTATGAATCCGAACGTGCCAAAGTCGTATAAATGCTCTAGTAATACGTTACTCTATACGTGTTAATTTTCTTTTATATAGGTTATCAGTCATCGTTTCACCGAACCGGCTATGCGGAATGAAACATTTTCAATACTTTTGTTATTTATGAATCCGAACGTGCCAAAGTGGTATAAATGTTCTAGTAATACGTTATTCTATACATTTTAATGTTTTTTTATATAGGTTGTCAGTCATCGATTCACCGAACCGACTATGCGGAACGAAACATTTTCAATAATTTTGTTATTTAAGAATCCAAACGTGCCAGAGTGGTATATATGTTCTAGTAATACGTTATTCTATACGTTTTAATGTATTCTTTACATAGGTTGTCAGTCATCGATTCACCGAACCGACTATGCGGAACGAAAAATTTTCAATAATTTTGTTATTTACAAATCCGAACGTGCCAAAGTGGTATAAATGTTCTAGTAATACGTTATACTATACGTTTTAATGTTTTTTTATATAGGTTCTCAGTCATCGATTCACCGAACCGACTATGCGAAACGGAACATTTTCAATAATTTTGTTATTTAAGAATCCGCATGTGCCAAAGTGGTATAAATGTTCTAGCAATACATTATTCTATACGTTGTAATGTTTTTTTTTATATAGGTTATCAGTCATCGATTCACCGAACCGGCTATGCGGAATGGAACATTTTCAATACTCTTGTTATTTATGAATCCGAACGTGCCAAAGTGGTATAAATGTTCTAGTAATACGTTATTCTATACATTTTAATGTTTTTTTATATAGGTTGTCAGTCATCGATTCACCGATCCGACTATGCGAAACGAAACATTTTGAATAATTTAGTTATTTAAGAATCCGAACGTGCCAGAGTGGTATAAGTGGTCTAGTAATACGTTATTCTATACGTTTTAATGTATTCTTTATATAGGTTGTCAGTCATCGATTCACCGAACCGACTATGCGGAACGAAACATTTTCAATAATTTTGTTATTTACAAATCCGAACGTGCCAAAGTGGTATAAATGTTCTAGTAATACGTTATTCTATACGTGTTAATTGTTGTTTATATAGGTTATCAGTCATCGATTCACCGAACCGCCTATACGGACCGAAAAATGTTCAATAATTTTGTTATTTAAGAATCCGAACGTGCCAAAGTGGTATAAATGTTCTAGTAATACGTTACTCTATACGTGTTAATTTTTTTTTATATAGGTTATCAGTCATCGAATCACCGAACCGGCTATGCGGAATGGAACATTTTCAATACATTTGTTATTTATGAATCCGAACGTGCCAAAGTGGTATAAATGTTCTAGTAATACGTTATTCTATACATTTTAATGTTTTTTTATATAGGTTGTCAGTCATCGATTCACCGAACCGACTATGCGGAACGAAACATTTTCAATAATTTTGTTATTTAAGAATCCAAACGTGCCAGAGTGGTATAAATGTTCTAGTAATACGTTATTCTATACGTTTTAATGTATTCTTTACATAGGTTGTCAGTCATCGATTCACCGAACCGACTATGCGGAACGAAAAATTTTCAATAATTTTGTTATTTACACATCCGAACGTGCCAAAGTGGTATAAATGTTCTAGTAATACGTTATTCTATACGTTTTAATGTGTTCTTTATATAGGTTATCAGTCATCGATTCACCGAACCGACTATGCGGAACGAAAAATTTTCAATAGTTTTGTTATTTATGAATCCGAACGTGCCAAAGTGGTATAAATGTTCTAATAATACGTTACTCTATACGTGTTAATTTTTTTTTATATAGGTTATCAGTCATCGTTTCACAGAACCGACTATGCGGAACGAAACATTTTCAATAATTTAGTTATTTAAGAATCCGAACGTGCCAGAGTGGTATAAATGTTCTAGTAATACGTTATTCTATACGTTTTAATGTGTTCTTTATATAGGTTATCAGTCATCGATTCACCGAACCGACTATGCGGAACGAAACATTTTCATTAATTTTGTTATTTATGAATCCGAACGTGCCAAAGTCGTATAAATGCTCTAGTAATACGTTACTCTATACGTGTTAATTTTCTTTTATATAGGTTATCAGTCATCGTTTCACCGAACCGGCTATGCGGAATGAAACATTTTCAATACTTTTGTTATTTATGAATCCGAACGTGCCAAAGTGGTATAAATGTTCTAGTAATACGTTATTCTATACATTTTAATGTTTTTTTATATAGGTTGTCAGTCATCGATTCACCGAACCGACTATGCGGAACGAAACATTTTCAATAATTTTGTTATTTAAGAATCCAAACGTGCCAGAGTGGTATATATGTTCTAGTAATACGTTATTCTATACGTTTTAATGTATTCTTTACATAGGTTGTCAGTCATCGATTCACCGAACCGACTATGCGGAACGAAAAATTTTCAATAATTTTGTTATTTACAAATCCGAACGTGCCAAAGTGGTATAAATGTTCTAGTAATACGTTATACTATACGTTTTAATGTTTTTTTATATAGGTTCTCAGTCATCGATTCACCGAACCGACTATGCGAAACGGAACATTTTCAATAATTTTGTTATTTAAGAATCCGCATGTGCCAAAGTGGTATAAATGTTCTAGCAATACATTATTCTATACGTTGTAATGTTTTTTTTTATATAGGTTATCAGTCATCGATTCACCGAACCGGCTATGCGGAATGGAACATTTTCAATACTCTTGTTATTTATGAATCCGAACGTGCCAAAGTGGTATAAATGTTCTAGTAATACGTTATTCTATACATTTTAATGTTTTTTTATATAGGTTGTCAGTCATCGATTCACCGATCCGACTATGCGAAACGAAACATTTTGAATAATTTAGTTATTTAAGAATCCGAACGTGCCAGAGTGGTATAAGTGGTCTAGTAATACGTTATTCTATACGTTTTAATGTATTCTTTATATAGGTTGTCAGTCATCGATTCACCGAACCGACTATGCGGAACGAAACATTTTCAATAATTTTGTTATTTACAAATCCGAACGTGCCAAAGTGGTATAAATGTTCTAGTAATACGTTATTCTATACGTGTTAATTGTTGTTTATATAGGTTATCAGTCATCGATTCACCGAACCGCCTATACGGACCGAAAAATGTTCAATAATTTTGTTATTTAAGAATCCGAACGTGCCAAAGTGGTATAAATGTTCTAGTAATACGTTACTCTATACGTGTTAATTTTTTTTTATATAGGTTATCAGTCATCGAATCACCGAACCGGCTATGCGGAATGGAACATTTTCAATACATTTGTTATTTATGAATCCGAACGTGCCAAAGTGGTATAAATGTTCTAGTAATACGTTATTCTATACATTTTAATGTTTTTTTATATAGGTTGTCAGTCATCGATTCACCGAACCGACTATGCGGAACGAAACATTTTCAATAATTTTGTTATTTAAGAATCCAAACGTGCCAGAGTGGTATAAATGTTCTAGTAATACGTTATTCTATACGTTTTAATGTATTCTTTACATAGGTTGTCAGTCATCGATTCACCGAACCGACTATGCGGAACGAAAAATTTTCAATAATTTTGTTATTTACAAATCCGATCGTGCCAAAGTGGTATAAATGTTCTAGTAATACGTTATTCTATACGTGTTAATTTTTTTTTATATAGGTTATCAGTCATCGTTTCACAGAACCGGCTATGCGGAATGAAACATTTTCAATACATTTGTTATTTATGAATCCGAACGTGCCAAAGTGGTATAAATGTTCTAGTAATACGTTATTCTATACATTTTAATGTTTTTTTATATAGGTTGTCAGTCATCGATTCACCGAACCGACTATGCGGTACGAAACATTTTCAATAATATAGTTATTTAAGAATTCGAACGTGCCAAAGTGGTATAAATGTTCTAGTAATACGTTACTCTATACGCGTTAATTTTTTTTTATATAGGTTATCAGTCATCGATTCACCGAACCGACTATGCGGAACGAAACATTTTCAATAATTTAGTTATTTAAGATTCCGAACGTGCCAGAGTGGTATAAATGTTCTAGTAATACGTTATTCTATACTTTTTAATGTACTCTTTATATAGGTTATCAGTCATCGATTCACCGAACCGACTATGCGGAACGAAACATTTTCAATAATATTGTTATTTAAGAATCCGAACGAGCCAGAGTGGTATAAATGTTCTAGTAATACGTTATTCTATACGTTTTAATGTATTCTTTATATAGGTTGTCAGCCATCGATTCACCGAACCGACTATGCGGAACGAAACATTTTCAATAATTTTGTTATTTAAGAATCCAAACGTGCCAGAGTGGTATAAATGTTCTAGTAATACGTTATTCTATACGTTTTAATGTATTCTTTACATAGGTTGTCAGTCATCGATTCACCGAACCGACTATGCGGAACGAAAAATTTTCAATAATTTTGTTATTTAAGAATCCGAACGTGCCAAAGTGGTATAAATGTTCTAATAATACGTTACTCTATACGTGTTAATTTTTTTTTATATAGGTTATCAGTCATCGTTTCACCGAACCGGCTATGCGGAATGAAACATTTTCAATACATTTGTTATTTATGAATCCGAACGTGCCAAAGTGGTATAAATGTTCTAGTAATACGTTATTCTATACGTTTTAATGTGTTCTTTATATAGGTTATCAGTCATCGATTCACCGAACCGACTATGCGGAACGAAACATTTTCATTAATTTTGTTATTTAAGAATCCGTGCGTGCCAGAGTGGTATAAATGTTCTAGTAATACGTTATTCTATTCGTGTTAATTGTTTTTTACATAGGTTATCAGTCATCGATTCACCGAACCGGCTATGCGGAATGAAACATTTTCAATAATATAGTTATTTAAGAATCCGGACGTGCCAAAGTGGTATAAATGTTCTAGTAATACGTTATACTATACGTTTTAATGTTTTTTTATATAGGTTCTCAGTCATCGATTCACCGAACCGACTATGCGGAACGAAACATTTTCAATAATTTAGTTATTTAAGAATCCAAACGTGCCAGAGTGGTATAAATGTTCTAGTAATACGTTATTCTATACGTTTTAATGTATTCTTTACATAGGTTGTCAGTCATCGATTCACCGAACCGACTATGCGGAACGAAAAATTTTCAATAATTTTGTTATTTTCAAATCCGAACGTGCCAAAGTGGTATAAATGTTCTAGTAATACATTATTCTATACGTTTTAATGTGTTCTTTATATAGGTTATCAGTCATCGATTCACCGAACCGACTATGCGGAACGAAAAATTTTCAATAATTTTGTTATTTAAGAATCCAAACGTGCCAGAGTGGTATAAATGTTCTAGTAATACGTTATTCTATACGTTTTAATGTATTCTTTACATAGGTTGTCAGTCATCGATTCACCGAACCGACTATGCGGAACGAAAAATTTTCAATAATTTTGTTATTTACACATCCGAACGTGCCAAAGTGGTATAAATGTTCTAGTAATACGTTATTCTATACGTGTTAATTGTTTTTCATATAGGTTATCAGTCATCCATTCACCGAACCGGCTATGCGGAATGAAACATTTTCAATAATATAGTTATTTAAGAATCCGGACGTGCCAAAGTGGTATAAATGTTCTAGTAATACGTTACTCTATACGTGTTAATTGTTTTATATGTAGGTTATCAGTCATCGATTCTCCGAACCGACTATGCTGAACGAAAAATTTTCAATAGTTTTGTTATTTAAGAATCCGAACGTACCAAAGTCGTATAAATGTTCTAGTAATACGTTATACTATACGTTTTAATGTATTTTTATATAGGTTGTCAGTCATCGATTCACCGAACCGACTATGCGAAACGGAACATTTTCAATAATTTTGTTATTTAAGAATCCGCATGTGCCAAAGTGGTATAAATGTTCTAGCAATACATTATTCTATACGTTGTAATGTTTTTTTTTATATAGGTTATCAGTCATCGATTCACCGAACCGGCTATGCGGAATGAAACATTTTCAATACATTTGTTATTTATGAATCCGAACGTGCCAAAGTGGTATAAATGTTCTAGTAATACGTTATTCTATACATTTTAATGTTTTTTTATATAGGTTGTCAGTCATCGATTCACCGAACCGACTATGCGGAACGAAACATTTTCAATAATATAGTTATTTAAGAATCCGAACGTGCCAGAGTGGTATAAATGTTCTAGTAATACATTATTCTATACGTTTTAATGTGTTCTTTATATAGGTTATCAGTCATCGATTCACCGAACCGACTATGCGGAACGAAACATTTTCATTAATTTTGTTATTTAAGAATCCGTGCGGGCCAGACTGGTATAAATGTTCTAGTAATACGTTATTCTATTCGTGTTAATTTTTTTTTATATAGGTTATCAGTCATCGATTCCCCGAACCGGCTATGCGGAATGAAACATTTTCAATACTTTTGTTATTTATGAATCCGAACGTGCCAAAGTGGTATAAATGTTCTAGTAATACGTTATTCTATACGTGTTAATTGTTTTTTATATAGGTTATCAGTCATCGATTCACCGAACCGCCTATACGGAACGAAAAATGTTCAATAATTTTGTTATTTAATTATCCGAACGTGCCAAAGTGGTATAAATGTTCTAATAATACGTTACTCTATACGTGTTAATTTTTTTTTATATAGGTTATCAGTCATCGTTTCACAGAACCGGCTATGCGGAATGAAACATTCTCAATACATTTGTTATTTATGAATCCGAACGTGCCAAAGTGGTATAAATGTTCTAGTAATACGTTATTCTATACGTTTTAATGTGTTCTTTATATAGGTTATCAGTCATCGATTCACCGAACCGACTATGCGGAACGAAACATTTTCAATAATATTGTTATTTAAGAATCCGAACGAGCCAGAGTGGTATAAATGTTCTAGTAATACGTTATTCTATACGTTTTAATGTATTCTATATATAGGTTGTCAGCCATCGATTCACCGAACCGACTATGCGGAATGAAACATTTTCAATAATTTTGTTATTTAAGAATCCAAACGTGCCAGAGTGGTATAAATGTTCTAGTAATACGTTATTCTATACGTTTTAATGTATTCTTTACATAGGTTGTCAGTCATCGATTCACCGAACCGACTATGCGGAACGAAAAATTTTCAATAATTTTGTTATTTAAGAATCCGAACGTGCCAAAGTGGTATAAATGTTCTAATAATACGTTACTCTATACGTGTTAATTTTTTTTTATATAGGTTATCAGTCATCGTTTCACCG
The DNA here is from genome assembly GCA_963576845.1 of Megachile leachella. Taxonomy (NCBI): domain Eukaryota; kingdom Metazoa; phylum Arthropoda; class Insecta; order Hymenoptera; family Megachilidae; genus Megachile; species Megachile leachella. The sequence continues at coordinate 723,249 of CAUYWW010000182.1, forward strand.
AACCGGCTATGCGGAATGAAACATTTTCAATACATTTGTTATTTATGAATCCGAACGTGCCAAAGTGGTATAAATGTTCTAGTAATACGTTATTCTATACGTTTTAATGTGTTCTTTATATAGGTTATCAGTCATCGATTCACCGAACCGACTATGCGGAACGAAACATTTTCATTAATTTTGTTATTTAAGAATCCGTGCGTGCCAGAGTGGTATAAATGTTCTAGTAATACGTTATTCTATTCGTGTTAATTGTTTTTTACATAGGTTATCAGTCATCGATTCACCGAACCGGCTATGCGGAATGAAACATTTTCAATAATATAGTTATTTAAGAATCCGGACGTGCCAAAGTGGTATAAATGTTCTAGTAATACGTTATACTATACGTTTTAATGTTTTTTTATATAGGTTCTCAGTCATCGATTCACCGAACCGACTATGCGGAACGAAACATTTTCAATAATTTAGTTATTTAAGAATCCAAACGTGCCAGAGTGGTATAAATGTTCTAGTAATACGTTATTCTATACGTTTTAATGTATTCTTTACATAGGTTGTCAGTCATCGATTCACCGAACCGACTATGCGGAACGAAAAATTTTCAATAATTTTGTTATTTACAAATCCGAACGTGCCAAAGTGGTATAAATGTTCTAGTAATACATTATTCTATACGTTTTAATGTGTTCTTTATATAGGTTATCAGTCATCGATTCACCGAACCGACTATGCGGAACGAAAAATTTTCAATAGTTTTGTTATTTATGAATCCGAACGTGCCAAAGTGGTATAAATGTTCTAATAATACGTTACTCTATACGTGTTAATTTTTTTTTATATAGGTTATCAGTCATCGTTTCACAGAACCGACTATGCGGAACGAAACATTTTCAATAATTTAGTTATTTAAGAATCCGAACGTGCCAGAGTGGTATAAATGTTCTAGTAATACGTTATTCTATACGTTTTAATGTGTTCTTTATATAGGTTATCAGTCATCGATTCACCGAACCGACTATGCGGAACGAAACATTTTCATTAATTTTGTTATTTATGAATCCGAACGTGCCAAAGTCGTATAAATGCTCTAGTAATACGTTACTCTATACGTGTTAATTTTCTTTTATATAGGTTATCAGTCATCGTTTCACCGAACCGGCTATGCGGAATGAAACATTTTCAATACTTTTGTTATTTATGAATCCGAACGTGCCAAAGTGGTATAAATGTTCTAGTAATACGTTATTCTATACATTTTAATGTTTTTTTATATAGGTTGTCAGTCATCGATTCACCGAACCGACTATGCGGAACGAAACATTTTCAATAATTTTGTTATTTAAGAATCCAAACGTGCCAGAGTGGTATAAATGTTCTAGTAATACGTTATTCTATACGTTTTAATGTATTCTTTACATAGGTTGTCAGTCATCGATTCACCGAACCGACTATGCGGAACGAAAAATTTTCAATAATTTTGTTATTTACAAATCCGAACGTGCCAAAGTGGTATAAATGTTCTAGTAATACGTTATACTATACGTTTTAATGTTTTTTTATATAGGTTCTCAGTCATCGATTCACCGAACCGACTATGCGAAACGGAACATTTTCAATAATTTTGTTATTTAAGAATCCGCATGTGCCAAAGTGGTATAAATGTTCTAGCAATACATTATTCTATACGTTGTAATGTTTTTTTTTATATAGGTTATCAGTCATCGATTCACCGAACCGGCTATGCGGAATGAAACATTTTCAATACATTTGTTATTTATGAATCCGAACGTGCCAAAGTGGTATAAATGTTCTAGTAATACGTTATTCTATACATTTTAATGTTTTTTTATATAGGTTGTCAGTCATCGATTCACCGAACCGACTATGCGGAACGAAACATTTTCAATAATATAGTTATTTAAGAATCCGAACGTGCCAGAGTGGTATAAATGTTCTAGTAATACGTTATTCTATACGTGTTAATTGTTTTTCATATAGGTTATCAGTCATCCATTCACCGAACCGGCTATGCGGAATGGAACATTTTCAATACTCTTGTTATTTATGAATCCGAACGTGCCAAAGTGGTATAAATGTTCTAGTAATACGTTATTCTATACATTTTAATGTTTTTTTATATAGGTTGTCAGTCATCGATTCACCGATCCGACTATGCGAAACGAAACATTTTGAATAATTTAGTTATTTAAGAATCCGAACGTGCCAGAGTGGTATAAGTGGTCTAGTAATACGTTATTCTATACGTTTTAATGTATTCTTTATATAGGTTGTCAGTCATCGATTCACCGAACCGACTATGCGGAACGAAACATTTTCAATAATTTTGTTATTTACAAATCCGAACGTGCCAAAGTGGTATAAATGTTCTAGTAATACGTTATTCTATACGTGTTAATTGTTGTTTATATAGGTTATCAGTCATCGATTCACCGAACCGCCTATACGGACCGAAAAATGTTCAATAATTTTGTTATTTAAGAATCCGAACGTGCCAAAGTGGTATAAATGTTCTAGTAATACGTTACTCTATACGTGTTAATTTTTTTTTATATAGGTTATCAGTCATCGAATCACCGAACCGGCTATGCGGAATGGAACATTTTCAATACATTTGTTATTTATGAATCCGAACGTGCCAAAGTGGTATAAATGTTCTAGTAATACGTTATTCTATACATTTTAATGTTTTTTTATATAGGTTGTCAGTCATCGATTCACCGAACCGACTATGCGGAACGAAACATTTTCAATAATTTTGTTATTTAAGAATCCAAACGTGCCAGAGTGGTATAAATGTTCTAGTAATACGTTATTCTATACGTTTTAATGTATTCTTTACATAGGTTGTCAGTCATCGATTCACCGAACCGACTATGCGGAACGAAACATTTTCAATAATTTAGTTATTTAAGATTCCGAACGTGCCAGAGTGGTATAAATGTTCTAGTAATACGTTATTCTATACTTTTTAATGTACTCTTTATATAGGTTATCAGTCATCGATTCACCGAACCGACTATGCGGAACGAAACATTTTCAATAATTTTGTTATTTACAAATCCGAACGTGCCAAAGTGGTATAAATGTTCTAGTAATACGTTATTCTATACGTGTTAATTGTTGTTTATATAGGTTATCAGTCATCGATTCACCGAACCGCCTATACGGACCGAAAAATGTTCAATAATTTTGTTATTTAAGAATCCGAACGTGCCAAAGTGGTATAAATGTTCTAGTAATACGTTACTCTATACGTGTTAATTTTTTTTTATATAGGTTATCAGTCATCGAATCACCGAACCGGCTATGCGGAATGGAACATTTTCAATACATTTGTTATTTATGAATCCGAACGTGCCAAAGTGGTATAAATGTTCTAGTAATACGTTATTCTATACATTTTAATGTTTTTTTATATAGGTTGTCAGTCATCGATTCACCGAACCGACTATGCGGAACGAAACATTTTCAATAATTTTGTTATTTAAGAATCCAAACGTGCCAGAGTGGTATAAATGTTCTAGTAATACGTTATTCTATACGTTTTAATGTATTCTTTACATAGGTTGTCAGTCATCGATTCACCGAACCGACTATGCGGAACGAAACATTTTCAATAATTTAGTTATTTAAGATTCCGAACGTGCCAGAGTGGTATAAATGTTCTAGTAATACGTTATTCTATACTTTTTAATGTACTCTTTATATAGGTTATCAGTCATCGATTCACCGAACCGACTATGCGGAACGAAACATTTTCAATAATATTGTTATTTAAGAATCCGAACGAGCCAGAGTGGTATAAATGTTCTAGTAATACGTTATTCTATACGTTTTAATGTATTCTTTATATAGGTTGTCAGCCATCGATTCACCGAACCGACTATGCGGAACGAAACATTTTCAATAATTTTGTTATTTAAGAATCCAAACGTGCCAAAGTGGTATAAATGTTCTAGTAATACGTTACTCTATACGCGTTAATTTTTTTTTATATAGGTTATCAGTCATCGATTCACCGAACCGACTATGCGGAACGAAACATTTTCAATAATTTAGTTATTTAAGATTCCGAACGTGCCAGAGTGGTATAAATGTTCTAGTAATACGTTATTCTATACTTTTTAATGTACTCTTTATATAGGTTATCAGTCATCGATTCACCGAACCGACTATGCGGAACGAAACATTTTCAATAATATTGTTATTTAAGAATCCGAACGAGCCAGAGTGGTATAAATGTTCTAGTAATACGTTATTCTATACGTTTTAATGTATTCTTTATATAGGTTGTCAGCCATCGATTCACCGAACCGACTATGCGGAACGAAACATTTTCAATAATTTTGTTATTTAAGAATCCAAACGTGCCAGAGTGGTATAAATGTTCTAGTAATACGTTATTCTATACGTTTTAATGTATTCTTTACATAGGTTGTCAGTCATCGATTCACCGAACCGACTATGCGGAACGAAAAATTTTCAATAATTTTGTTATTTAAGAATCCGAACGTGCCAAAGTGGTATAAATGTTCTAATAATACGTTACTCTATACGTGTTAATTTTTTTTTATATAGGTTATCAGTCATCGTTTCACCGAACCGGCTATGCGGAATGAAACATTTTCAATACATTTGTTATTTATGAATCCGAACGTGCCAAAGTGGTATAAATGTTCTAGTAATACGTTATTCTATACGTTTTAATGTGTTCTTTATATAGGTTATCAGTCATCGATTCACCGAACCGACTATGCGGAACGAAACATTTTCATTAATTTTGTTATTTAAGAATCCGTGCGTGCCAGAGTGGTATAAATGTTCTAGTAATACGTTATTCTATTCGTGTTAATTGTTTTTTACATAGGTTATCAGTCATCGATTCACCGAACCGGCTATGCGGAATGAAACATTTTCAATAATATAGTTATTTAAGAATCCGGACGTGCCAAAGTGGTATAAATGTTCTAGTAATACGTTATACTATACGTTTTAATGTTTTTTTATATAGGTTCTCAGTCATCGATTCACCGAACCGACTATGCGGAACGAAACATTTTCAATAATTTAGTTATTTAAGAATCCAAACGTGCCAGAGTGGTATAAATGTTCTAGTAATACGTTATTCTATACGTTTTAATGTATTCTTTACATAGGTTGTCAGTCATCGATTCACCGAACCGACTATGCGGAACGAAAAATTTTCAATAATTTTGTTATTTACAAATCCGAACGTGCCAAAGTGGTATAAATGTTCTAGTAATACATTATTCTATACGTTTTAATGTGTTCTTTATATAGGTTATCAGTCATCGATTCACCGAACCGACTATGCGGAACGAAAAATTTTCAATAGTTTTGTTATTTATGAATCCGAACGTGCCAAAGTGGTATAAATGTTCTAATAATACGTTACTCTATACGTGTTGATTTTTTTTTATATAGGTTATCAGTCATCGTTTCACAGAACCGACTATGCGGAACGAAACATTTTCAATAATTTAGTTATTTAAGAATCCGAACGTGCCAGAGTGGTATAAATGTTCTAGTAATACGTTATTCTATACGTTTTAATGTGTTCTTTATATAGGTTATCAGTCATCGATTCACCGAACCGACTATGCGGAACGAAACATTTTCATTAATTTTGTTATTTATGAATCCGAACGTGCCAAAGTCGTATAAATGCTCTAGTAATACGTTACTCTATACGTGTTAATTTTCTTTTATATAGGTTATCAGTCATCGTTTCACCGAACCGGCTATGCGGAATGAAACATTTTCAATACTTTTGTTATTTATGAATCCGAACGTGCCAAAGTGGTATAAATGTTCTAGTAATACGTTATTCTATACATTTTAATGTTTTTTTATATAGGTTGTCAGTCATCGATTCACCGAACCGACTATGCGGAACGAAACATTTTCAATAATTTTGTTATTTAAGAATCCAAACGTGCCAGAGTGGTATAAATGTTCTAGTAATACGTTATTCTATACGTTTTAATGTATTCTTTACATAGGTTGTCAGTCATCGATTCACCGAACCGACTATGCGGAACGAAACATTTTCAATAATATAGTTATTTAAGAATTCGAACGTGCCAGAGTGGTATAAATGTTCTAGTAATACGTTATTCTATACGTTTTAATGTGTTCTTTATATAGGTTATCAGTCATCGATTCACCGAACCGACTATGCGGAACGAAACATTTTCAATAATTTTGTTATTTATGAATCCGAACGTGCCAAAGTGGTATAAATGTTCTAGTAATACGTTACTGTATACGTGTTAATTTTTTTTTATATAGGTTATCAGTCATCGATTCACCGAACCGACTATGCGGAACGAAACATTTTCAATAATTTAGTTATTTAAGAATCCGAACGTGCCAGAGTGGTATAAATGTTCTCGTAATACGTTATTCTATACTTTTTAATGTACTCTTTATATAGGTTATCAGTCATCGATTCACCGAACCGACTATGCGGAACGAAACATTTTCAATAATATTGTTATTTAAGAATCCGAACGAGCCAGAGTGGTATAAATGTTCTAGTAATACGTTATTCTATACGTTTTAATGTATTCTTTATATAGGTTGTCAGCCATCGATTCACCGAACCGACTATGCGGAACGAAACATTTTCAATAATTTTGTTATTTAAGAATCCAAACGTGCCAGAGTGGTATAAATGTTCTAGTAATACGTTATTCTATACGTTTTAATGTATTCTTTACATAGGTTGTCAGTCATCGATTCACCGAACCGACTATGCGGAACGAAAAATTTTCAATAATTTTGTTATTTAAGAATCCGAGCGTGCCAAAATGGTATAAATGTTCTAATAATACGTTACTCTATACGTGTTAATTTTTTTTTATATAGGTTATCAGTCATCGTTTCACCGAACCGGCTATGCGGAATGAAACATTTTCAATACAATTGTTATTTATGAATCCGAACGTGCCAAAGTGGTATAAATGTTCTAGTAATACGTTATTCTATACGTTTTAATGTGTTCTTTATATAGGTTATCAGTCATCGATTCACCGAACCGACTATGCGGAACGAAACATTTTCATTAATTTTGTTATTTAAGAATCCGTGCGTGCCAGAGTGGTATAAATGTTCTAGTAATACGTTATTCTATTCGTGTTAATTGTTTTTTACATAGGTTATCAGTCATCGATTCACCGAACCGGCTATGCGGAATGAAACATTTTCTATAATATAGTTATTTAAGAATCCGAACGTGCCAAAGTGGTATAAATGTTCTAGTAATACGTTATACTATACGTTTTAATGTTTTTTTATATAGGTTCTCAGTCATCGATTCACCGAACCGACTATGCGGAACGAAACATTTTCAATAATATAGTTATTTAAGAATCCGAACGTGCTAGAGTGGTATAAATGTTCTAGTAATACATTATTCTATACGTTTTAATGTGTTCTTTATATAGGTTATCAGTCATCGATTCACCGAACCGACTATGCGGAACGAAAAATTTTCAATAGTTTTGTTATTTATGAATCCGAACGTGCCAAAGTGGTATAAATGTTCTAATAATACGTTACTCTATACGTGTTAATTTTTTTTTATATAGGTTATCAGTCATCGTTTCACAGAACCGGCTATGCGGAATGAAACATTTTCAATACATTTGTTATTTATGAATCCGAACGTGCCAAAGTGGTATAAATGTTCTAGTAATACGTTATTCTATACGTTTTAATGTATTCTTTACATAGGTTGTCAGTCATCGATTCACCGAACCGACTATGCGGAACGAAACATTTTCAATAATATAGTTATTTAAGAATTCGAACGTGCCAGAGTGGTATAAATGTTCTAGTAATACGTTATTCTATACGTTTTAATGTGTTCTTTATATAGGTTATCAGTCATCGATTCACCGAACCGACTATGCGGAACGAAACATTTTCAATAATTTTGTTATTTATGAATCCGAACGTGCCAAAGTGGTATAAATGTTCTAGTAATACGTTACTCTATACGTGTTAATTTTTTTTTATATAGGTTATCAGTCATCGATTCACCGAACCGACTATGCGGAACGAAACATTTTCAATAATTTAGTTATTTAAGAATCCGAACGTGCCAGAGTGGTATAAATGTTCTCGTAATACGTTATTCTATACTTTTTAATGTACTCTTTATATAGGTTATCAGTCATCGATTCACCGAACCGACTATGCGGAACGAAACATTTTCAATAATATTGTTATTTAAGAATCCGAACGAGCCAGAGTGGTATAAATGTTCTAGTAATACGTTATTCTATACGTTTTAATGTATTCTTTATATAGGTTGTCAGCCATCGATTCACCGAACCGACTATGCGGAACGAAACATTTTCAATAATTTTGTTATTTAAGAATCCAAACGTGCCAGAGTGGTATAAATGTTCTAGTAATACGTTATTCTATACGTTTTAATGTATTCTTTACATAGGTTGTCAGTCATCGATTCACCGAACCGACTATGCGGAACGAAAAATTTTCAATAATTTTGTTATTTAAGAATCCGAGCGTGCCAAAATGGTATAAATGTTCTAATAATACGTTACTCTATACGTGTTAATTTTTTTTTATATAGGTTATCAGTCATCGTTTCACCGAACCGGCTATGCGGAATGAAACATTTTCAATACAATTGTTATTTATGAATCCGAACGTGCCAAAGTGGTATAAATGTTCTAGTAATACGTTATTCTATACGTTTTAATGTGTTCTTTATATAGGTTATCAGTCATCGATTCACCGAACCGACTATGCGGAACGAAACATTTTCATTAATTTTGTTATTTAAGAATCCGTGCGTGCCAGAGTGGTATAAATGTTCTAGTAATACGTTATTCTATTCGTGTTAATTGTTTTTTACATAGGTTATCAGTCATCGATTCACCGAACCGGCTATGCGGAATGAAACATTTTCTATAATATAGTTATTTAAGAATCCGAACGTGCCAAAGTGGTATAAATGTTCTAGTAATACGTTATACTATACGTTTTAATGTACTCTTTATATAGGTTATCAGTCATCGATTCACCGAACCGACTATGCGGAACGAAACATTTTCAATAATATTGTTATTTAAGAATCCGAACGAGCCAGAGTGGTATAAATGTTCTAGTAATACGTTATTCTATACGTTTTAATGTATTCTTTATATAGGTTGTCAGCCATCGATTCACCGAACCGACTATGCGGAACGAAACATTTTCAATAATTTTGTTATTTAAGAATCCAAACGTGCCAGAGTGGTATAAATGTTCTAGTAATACGTTATTCTATACGTTTTAATGTATTCTTTACATAGGTTGTCAGTCATCGATTCACCGAACCGACTATGCGGAACGAAAAATTTTCAATAATTTTGTTATTTAAGAATCCGAGCGTGCCAAAATGGTATAAATGTTCTAATAATACGTTACTCTATACGTGTTAATTTTTTTTTATATAGGTTATCAGTCATCGTTTCACCGAACCGGCTATGCGGAATGAAACATTTTCAATACAATTGTTATTTATGAATCCGAACGTGCCAAAGTGGTATAAATGTTCTAGTAATACGTTATTCTATACGTTTTAATGTGTTCTTTATATAGGTTATCAGTCATCGATTCACCGAACCGACTATGCGGAACGAAACATTTTCATTAATTTTGTTATTTAAGAATCCGTGCGTGCCAGAGTGGTATAAATGTTCTAGTAATACGTTATTCTATTCGTGTTAATTGTTTTTTACATAGGTTATCAGTCATCGATTCACCGAACCGGCTATGCGGAATGAAACATTTTCTATAATATAGTTATTTAAGAATCCGAACGTGCCAAAGTGGTATAAATGTTCTAGTAATACGTTATACTATACGTTTTAATGTTTTTTTATATAGGTTCTCAGTCATCGATTCACCGAACCGACTATGCGGAACGAAACATTTTCAATAATATAGTTATTTAAGAATCCGAACGTGCTAGAGTGGTATAAATGTTCTAGTAATACATTATTCTATACGTTTTAATGTGTTCTTTATATAGGTTATCAGTCATCGATTCACCGAACCGACTATGCGGAACGAAAAATTTTCAATAGTTTTGTTATTTATGAATCCGAACGTGCCAAAGTGGTATAAATGTTCTAATAATACGTTACTCTATACGTGTTAATTTTTTTTTATATAGGTTATCAGTCATCGTTTCACAGAACCGGCTATGCGGAATGAAACATTTTCAATACATTTGTTATTTATGAATCCGAACGTGCCAAAGTGGTATAAATGTTCTAGTAATACGTTATTCTATACGTTTTAATGTATTCTTTACATAGGTTGTCAGTCATCGATTCACCGAACCGACTATGCGGAACGAAACATTTTCAATAATATAGTTATTTAAGAATTCGAACGTGCCAGAGTGGTATAAATGTTCTAGTAATACGTTATTCTATACGTTTTAATGTGTTCTTTATATAGGTTATCAGTCATCGATTCACCGAACCGACTATGCGGAACGAAACATTTTCAATAATTTTGTTATTTATGAATCCGAACGTGCCAAAGTGGTATAAATGTTCTAGTAATACGTTACTCTATACGTGTTAATTTTTTTTTATATAGGTTATCAGTCATCGATTCACCGAACCGACTATGCGGAACGAAACATTTTCAATAATTTAGTTATTTAAGAATCCGAACGTGCCAGAGTGGTATAAATGTTCTCGTAATACGTTATTCTATACTTTTTAATGTACTCTTTATATAGGTTATCAGTCATCGATTCACCGAACCGACTATGCGGAACGAAACATTTTCAATAATATTGTTATTTAAGAATCCGAACGAGCCAGAGTGGTATAAATGTTCTAGTAATACGTTATTCTATACGTTTTAATGTATTCTTTATATAGGTTGTCAGCCATCGATTCACCGAACCGACTATGCGGAACGAAACATTTTCAATAATTTTGTTATTTAAGAATCCAAACGTGCCAGAGTGGTATAAATGTTCTAGTAATACGTTATTCTATACGTTTTAATGTATTCTTTACATAGGTTGTCAGTCATCGATTCACCGAACCGACTATGCGGAACGAAAAATTTTCAATAATTTTGTTATTTAAGAATCCGAGCGTGCCAAAATGGTATAAATGTTCTAATAATACGTTACTCTATACGTGTTAATTTTTTTTTATATAGGTTATCAGTCATCGTTTCACCGAACCGGCTATGCGGAATGAAACATTTTCAATACAATTGTTATTTATGAATCCGAACGTGCCAAAGTGGTATAAATGTTCTAGTAATACGTTATTCTATACGTTTTAATGTGTTCTTTATATAGGTTATCAGTCATCGATTCACCGAACCGACTATGCGGAACGAAAAATTTTCAATAGTTTTGTTATTTATGAATCCGAACGTGCCAAAGTGGTATAAATGTTCTAATAATACGTTACTCTATACGTGTTAATTTTTTTTTATATAGGTTATCAGTCATCGTTTCACAGAACCGGCTATGCGGAATGAAACATTTTCAATACATTTGTTATTTATGAATCCGAACGTGCCAAAGTGGTATAAATGTTCTAGTAATACGTTATTCTATACATTTTAATGTTTTTTTATATAGGTTGTCAGTCATCGATTCACCGAACCGACTATGCGGAACGAAACATTTTCAATAATTTTGTTATTTAAGAATCCAAACGTGCCAGAGTGGTATAAATGTTCTAGTAATACGTTATTCTATACGTTTTAATGTATTCTTTACATAGGTTGTCAGTCATCGATTCACCGAACCGACTATGCGGAACGAAAAATTTTCAATAATTTTGTTATTTACAAATCCGAACGTGCCAAAGTGGTATAAATGTTCTAGTAATACGTTATTCTATACGTGTTAATTGTTTTTCATATAGGTTATCAGTCATCCATTCACCGAACCGGCTATGCGGAATGGAACATTTTCAATACTCTTGTTATTTATGAATCCGAACGTGCCAAAGTGGTATAAATGTTCTAGTAATACGTTATTCTATACATTTTAATGTTTTTTTATATAGGTTGTCAGTCATCGATTCACCGATCCGACTATGCGAAACGAAACATTTTGAATAATTTAGTTATTTAAGAATCCGAACGTGCCAGAGTGGTATAAATGTTCTAGTAATACGTTACTCTATACGCGTTAATTTTTTTTTATATAGGTTATCAGTCATCGATTCACCGAACCGACTATGCGGAACGAAACATTTTCAATAATTTAGTTATTTAAGAATCCGAACGTGCCAGAGTGGTATAAATGTTCTAGTAATACATTATTCTATACGTTTTAATGTGTTCTTTATATAGGTTATCAGTCATCGATTCACCGAACCGACTATGCGGAACGAAACATTTTCATTAATTTTGTTATTTAAGAATCCGTGCGGGCCAGACTGGTATAAATGTTCTAGTAATACGTTATTCTATTCGTGTTAATTTTTTTTTATATAGGTTATCAGTCATCGATTCCCCGAACCGGCTATGCGGAATGAAACATTTTCAATACTTTTGTTATTTATGAATCCGAACGTGCCAAAGTGGTATAAATGTTCTAGTAATACGTTATTCTATACGTGTTAATTGTTTTTTATATAGGTTATCAGTCATCGATTCACCGAACCGCCTATACGGAACGAAAAATGTTCAATAATTTTGTTATTTAAGAATCCGAACGTGCCAAAGTGGTATAAATGTTCTAATAATACGTTACTCTATACGTGTTAATTTTTTTTTATATAGGTTATCAGTCATCGTTTCACAGAACCGGCTATGCGGAATGAAACATTCTCAATACATTTGTTATTTATGAATCCGAACGTGCCAAAGTGGTATAAATGTTCTAGTAATACGTTATTCTATACGTTTTAATGTGTTCTTTATATAGGTTATCAGTCATCGATTCACCGAACCGACTATGCGGAACGAAACATTTTCAATAATATTGTTATTTAAGAATCCGAACGAGCCAGAGTGGTATAAATGTTCTAGTAATACGTTATTCTATACGTTTTAATGTATTCTATATATAGGTTGTCAGCCATCGATTCACCGAACCGACTATGCGGAACGAAAAATTTTCAATAGTTTTGTTATTTATGAATCCGAACGTGCCAAAGTGGTATAAATGTTCTAATAATACGTTACTCTATACGTGTTAATTTTTTTTTATATAGGTTATCAGTCATCGTTTCACAGAACCGGCTATGCGGAATGAAACATTTTCAATACATTTGTTATTTATGAATCCGAACGTGCCAAAGTGGTATAAATGTTCTAGTAATACGTTATTCTATACATTTTAATGTTTTTTTATATAGGTTGTCAGTCATCGATTCACCGAACCGACTATGCGGAACGAAACATTTTCAATAATTTTGTTATTTAAGAATCCAAACGTGCCAGAGTGGTATAAATGTTCTAGTAATACGTTATTCTATACGTTTTAATGTATTCTTTACATAGGTTGTCAGTCATCGATTCACCGAACCGACTATGCGGAACGAAAAATTTTCAATAATTTTGTTATTTACAAATCCGAACGTGCCAAAGTGGTATAAATGTTCTAGTAATACGTTATTCTATACGTGTTAATTGTTTTTCATATAGGTTATCAGTCATCCATTCACCGAACCGGCTATGCGGAATGGAACATTTTCAATACTCTTGTTATTTATGAATCCGAACGTGCCAAAGTGGTATAAATGTTCTAGTAATACGTTATTCTATACATTTTAATGTTTTTTTATATAGGTTGTCAGTCATCGATTCACCGATCCGACTATGCGAAACGAAACATTTTGAATAATTTAGTTATTTAAGAATCCGAACGTGCCAGAGTGGTATAAATGTTCTAGTAATACGTTACTCTATACGCGTTAATTTTTTTTTATATAGGTTATCAGTCATCGATTCACCGAACCGACTATGCGGAACGAAACATTTTCAATAATTTAGTTATTTAAGAATCCGAACGTGCCAGAGTGGTATAAATGTTCTAGTAATACGTTATTCTATACGTTTTAATGTATTCTTTACATAGGTTGTCAGTCATCGATTCACCGAACCGACTATGCGGAACGAAAAATTTTTAATAATTTTGTTATTTACAAATCCGAACGTGCCAAAGTGGTATAAATGTTCTAGTAATACGTTATTCTATTCGTGTTAATTTTTTTTTATATAGGTTATCAGTCATCGATTCCCCGAACCGGCTATGCGGAATGAAACATTTTCAATACTTTTGTTATTTATGAATCCGAACGTGCCAAAGTGGTATAAATGTTCTAGTAATACGTTATTCTATACGTGTTAATTGTTTTTTATATAGGTTATCAGTCATCGATTCACCGAACCGCCTATACGGAACGAAAAATGTTCAATAATTTTGTTATTTAAGAATCCGAACGTGCCAAAGTGGTATAAATGTTCTAATAATACGTTACTCTATACGTGTTAATTTTTTTTTATATAGGTTATCAGTCATCGTTTCACAGAACCGGCTATGCGGAATGAAACATTCTCAATACATTTGTTATTTATGAATCCGAACGTGCCAAAGTGGTATAAATGTTCTAGTAATACGTTATTCTATACGTTTTAATGTGTTCTTTATATAGGTTATCAGTCATCGATTCACCGAACCGACTATGCGGAACGAAACATTTTCAATAATATTGTTATTTAAGTATCCGAACGAGCCAGAGTGGTATAAATGTTCTAGTAATACGTTATTCTATACGTTTTAATGTATTCTATATATAGGTTGTCAGCCATCGATTCACCGAACCGACTATGCGGAATGAAACATTTTCAATAATTTTGTTATTTAAGAATCCAAACGTGCCAGAGTGGTATAAATGTTCTAGTAATACGTTATTCTATACGTTTTAATGTATTCTTTACATAGGTTGTCAGTCATCGATTCACCGAACCGACTATGCGGAACGAAAAATTTTCAATAATTTTGTTATTTAAGAATCCGAACGTGCCAAAGTGGTATAAATGTTCTAATAATACGTTACTCTATACGTGTTAATTTTTTTTTATATAGGTTATCAGTCATCGTTTCACCGAACCGGCTATGCGGAATGAAACATTTTCAATACATTTGTTATTTATGAATCCGAACGTGCCAAAGTGGTATAAATGTTCTAGTAATACGTTATTCTATACGTTTTAATGTGTTCTTTATATAGGTTATCAGTCATCGATTCACCGAACCGACTATGCGGAACGAAACATTTTCATTAATTTTGTTATTTAAGAATCCGTGCGTGCCAGAGTGGTATAAATGTTCTAGTAATACGTTATTCTATTCGTGTTAATTGTTTTTTACATAGGTTATCAGTCATCGATTCACCGAACCGGCTATGCGGAATGAAACATTTTCAATAATATAGTTATTTAAGAATCCGGACGTGCCAAAGTGGTATAAATGTTCTAGTAATACGTTATACTATACGTTTTAATGTTTTTTTATATAGGTTCTCAGTCATCGATTCACCGAACCGACTATGCGGAACGAAACATTTTCAATAATTTAGTTATTTAAGAATCCAAACGTGCCAGAGTGGTATAAATGTTCTAGTAATACGTTATTCTATACGTTTTAATGTATTCTTTACATAGGTTGTCAGTCATCGATTCACCGAACCGACTATGCGGAACGAAAAATTTTCAATAATTTTGTTATTTACAAATCCGAACGTGCCAAAGTGGTATAAATATTCTAGTAATACATTATTCTACACGTTTTAATGTGTTCTTTATATAGGTTATCAGTCATCGATTCACCGAACCGACTATGCGGAACGAAAAATTTTCAATAGTTTTGTTATTTATGAATCCGAACGTGCCAAAGTGGTATAAATGTTCTAATAATACGTTACTCTATACGTGTTAATTTTTTTTTATATAGGTTATCAGTCATCGTTTCACAGAACCGACTATGCGGAACGAAACATTTTCAATAATTTAGTTATTTAAGAATCCGAACGTGCCAGAGTGGTATAAATGTTCTAGTAATACGTTATTCTATACGTTTTAATGTGTTCTTTATATAGGTTATCAGTCATCGATTCACCGAACCGACTATGCGGAACGAAACATTTTCATTAATTTTGTTATTTAAGAATCCGTGCGTGCCAGAGTGGTATAAATGTTCTAGTAATACGTTATTCTATTCGTGTTAATTGTTTTTTACATAGGTTATCAGTCATCGATTCACCGAACCGGCTATGCGGAATGAAACATTTTCAATAATATAGTTATTTAAGAATCCGGACGTGCCAAAGTGGTATAAATGTTCTAGTAATACGTTATACTATACGTTTTAATGTTTTTTTATATAGGTTCTCAGTCATCGATTCACCGAACCGACTATGCGGAACGAAACATTTTCAATAATTTAGTTATTTAAGAATCCAAACGTGCCAGAGTGGTATAAATGTTCTAGTAATACGTTATTCTATACGTTTTAATGTATTCTTTACATAGGTTGTCAGTCATCGATTCACCGAACCGACTATGCGGAACGAAAAATTTTCAATAATTTTGTTATTTACAAATCCGAACGTGCCAAAGTGGTATAAATATTCTAGTAATACATTATTCTACACGTTTTAATGTGTTCTTTATATAGGTTATCAGTCATCGATTCACCGAACCGACTATGCGGAACGAAAAATTTTCAATAGTTTTGTTATTTATGAATCCGAACGTGCCAAAGTGGTATAAATGTTCTAATAATACGTTACTCTATACGTGTTAATTTTTTTTTATATAGGTTATCAGTCATCGTTTCACAGAACCGACTATGCGGAACGAAACATTTTCAATAATTTAGTTATTTAAGAATCCGAACGTGCCAGAGTGGTATAAATGTTCTAGTAATACGTTATTCTATACGTTTTAATGTGTTCTTTATATAGGTTATCAGTCATCGATTCACCGAACCGACTATGCGGAACGAAACATTTTCATTAATTTTGTTATTTATGAATCCGAACGTGCCAAAGTCGTATAAATGCTCTAGTAATACGTTACTCTATACGTGTTAATTTTCTTTTATATAGGTTATCAGTCATCGTTTCACCGAACCGGCTATGCGGAATGAAACATTTTCAATACTTTTGTTATTTATGA
Source organism: Megachile leachella (assembly GCA_963576845.1). Lineage (NCBI taxonomy): Eukaryota > Metazoa > Arthropoda > Insecta > Hymenoptera > Megachilidae > Megachile > Megachile leachella. The sequence continues at coordinate 740,493 of CAUYWW010000182.1, forward strand.
ATCCGAACGTGCCAAAGTGGTATAAATGTTCTAGTAATACGTTATTCTATACATTTTAATGTTTTTTTATATAGTTTGTCAGTCATCGATTCACCGAACCGACTATGCGGAACGAAACATTTTCAATAATATAGTTATTTAAGAATCCGAACGTGCCAGAGTGGTATAAATGTTCTAGTAATACATTATTCTATACGTTTTAATGTGTTCTTTATATAGGTTATCAGTCATCGATTCACCGAACCGACTATGCGGAACGAAAAATTTTCAATAGTTTTGTTATTTATGAATCCGAACGTGCCAAAGTGGTATAAATGTTCTAATAATACGTTACTCTATACGTGTTAATTTTTTTTTATATAGGTTATCAGTCATCGTTACACAGAACCGGCTATGCGGAATGAAACATTTTCAATACATTTGTTATTTATGAATCCGAACGTGCCAAAGTGGTATAAATGTTCTAGTAATACGTTATTCTATACATTTTAATGTTTTTTTATATAGGTTGTCAGTCATCGATTCACCGAACCGACTATGCGGAACGAAACATTTTCAATAATTTTGTTATTTAAGAATCCAAACGTGCCAGAGTGGTATAAATGTTCTAGTAATACGTTATTCTATACGTTTTAATGTATTCTTTACATAGGTTGTCAGTCATCGATTCACCGAACCGACTATGCGGAACGAAAAATTTTCAATAATTTTGTTATTTACAAATCCGAACGTGCCAAAGTGGTATAAATGTTCTAGTAATACGTTATTCTATACGTGTTAATTTTTTTTTATATAGGTTATCAGTCATCGTTTCACAGAACCGGCTATGCGGAATGAAACATTTTCAATACATTTGTTATTTATGAATCCGAACGTGCCAAAGTGGTATAAATGTTCTAGTAATACGTTATTCTATACATTTTAATGTTTTTTTATATAGGTTGTCAGTCATCGATTCACTGAACCGACTATGCGGTACGAAACATTTTCAATAATATAGTTATTTAAGAATTCGAACGTGCCAAAGTGGTATAAATGTTCTAGTAATACGTTACTCTATACGCGTTAATTTTTTTTTATATAGGTTATCAGTCATCGATTCACCGAACCGACTATGCGGAACGAAACATTTTCAATAATTTAGTTATTTAAGAATCCGAACGTGCCAGAGTGGTATAAATGTTCTAGTAATACGTTATTCTATACTTTTTAATGTACTCTTTATATAGGTTATCAGTCATCGATTCACCGAACCGACTATGCGGAACGAAACATTTTCAATAATATTGTTATTTAAGAATCCGAACGAGCCAGAGTGGTATAAATGTTCTAGTAATACGTTATTCTATACGTTTTAATGTATTCTTTATATAGGTTGTCAGCCATCGATTCACCGAACCGACTATGCGGAACGAAACATTTTCAATAATTTTGTTATTTAAGAATCCAAACGTGCCAGAGTGGTATAAATGTTCTAGTAATACGTTATTCTATACGTTTTAATGTATTCTTTACATAGGTTGTCAGTCATCGGTTCACCGAACCGACTATGCGGAACGAAAAATTTTCAATAATTTTGTTATTTAAGAATCCGAACGTGCCAAAGTGGTATAAATGTTCTAATAATACGTTACTCTATACGTGTTAATTTTTTTTTATATAGGTTATCAGTCATCGTTTCACCGAACCGGCTATGCGGAATGAAACATTTTCAATACATTTGTTATTTATGAATCCGAACGTGCCAAAGTGGTATAAATGTTCTAGTAATACGTTATTCTATACGTTTTAATGTGTTCTTTATATAGGTTATCAGTCATCGATTCACCGAACCGACTATGCGGAACGAAACATTTTCATTAATTTTGTTATTTAAGAATCCGTGCGTGCCAGAGTGGTATAAATGTTCTAGTAATACGTTATTCTATTCGTGTTAATTGTTTTTTACATAGGTTATCAGTCATCGATTCACCGAACCGGCTATGCGGAATGAAACATTTTCAATAATATAGTTATTTAAGAATCCGGACGTGCCAAAGTGGTATAAATGTTCTAGTAATACGTTATACTATACGTTTTAATGTTTTTTTATATAGGTTCTCAGTCATCGATTCACCGAACCGACTATGCGGAACGAAACATTTTCAATAATTTAGTTATTTAAGAATCCAAACGTGCCAGAGTGGTATAAATGTTCTAGTAATACGTTATTCTATACGTTTTAATGTATTCTTTACATAGGTTGTCAGTCATCGATTCACCGAACCGACTATGCGGAACGAAAAATTTTCAATAATTTTGTTATTTACAAATCCGAACGTGCCAAAGTGGTATAAATGTTCTAGTAATACATTATTCTATACGTTTTAATGTGTTCTTTATATAGGTTATCAGTCATCGATTCACCGAACCGACTATGCGGAACGAAAAATTTTCAATAGTTTTGTTATTTATGAATCCGAACGTGCCAAATTGGTATAAATGTTCTAATAATACGTTACTCTATACGTGTTAATTTTTTTTTATATAGGTTATCAGTCATCGTTTCACAGAACCGGCTATGCGGAATGAAACATTTTCAATACATTTGTTATTTATGAATCCGAACGTGCCAAAGTGGTATAAATGTTCTAGTAATACGTTATTCTATACATTTTAATGTTTTTTTATATAGGTTGTCAGTCATCGATTCACCGAACCGACTATGCGGAACGAAACATTTTCAATAATTTTGTTATTTAAGAATCCAAACGTGCCAGAGTGGTATAAATGTTCTAGTAATACGTTATTCTATACGTTTTAATGTATTCTTTACATAGGTTGTCAGTCATCGATTCACCGAACCGACTATGCGGAACGAAACATTTTCAATAATATAGTTATTTAAGAATTCGAACGTGCCAGAGTGGTATAAATGTTCTAGTAATACGTTATTCTATACGTTTTAATGTGTTCTTTATATAGGTTATCAGTCATCGATTCACCGAACCGACTATGCGGAACGAAACATTTTCAATAATTTTGTTATTTATGAATCCGAACGTGCCAAAGTGGTATAAATGTTCGAGTAATACGTTACTCTATACGTGTTAATTTTTTTTTATATAGGTTATCAGTCATCGATTCACCGAACCGACTATGCGGAACGAAACATTTTCAATAATTTAGTTATTTAAGAATCCGAACGTGCCAGAGTGGTATAAATGTTCTCGTAATACGTTATTCTATACTTTTTAATGTACTCTTTATATAGGTTATCAGTCATCGATTCACCGAACCGACTATGCGGAACGAAACATTTTCAATAATATTGTTACTTAAGAATCCGAACGAGCCAGAGTGGTATAAATGTTCTAGTAATACGTTATTCTATACGTTTTAATGTATTCTTTATATAGGTTGTCAGCCATCGATTCACCGAACCGACTATGCGGAACGAAACATTTTCAATAATTTTGTTATTTAAGAATCCAAACGTGCCAGAGTGGTATAAATGTTCTAGTAATACGTTATTCTATACGTTTTAATGTATTCTTTACATAGGTTGTCAGTCATCGATTCACCGAACCGACTATGCGGAACGAAAAATTTTCAATAATTTTGTTATTTAAGAATCCGAACGTGCCAAAATGGTATAAATGTTCTAATAATACGTTACTCTATACGTGTTAATTTTTTTTTATATAGGTTATCAGTCATCGTTTCACCGAACCGGCTATGCGGAATGAAACATTTTCAATACATTTGTTATTTATGAATCCGAACGTGCCAAAGTGGTATAAATGTTCTAGTAATACGTTATTCTATACGTTTTAATGTGTTCTTTATATAGGTTATCAGTCATCGATTCACCGAACCGACTATGCGGAACGAAACATTTTCATTAATTTTGTTATTTAAGAATCCGTGCGTGCCAGAGTGGTATAAATGTTCTAGTAATACGTTATTCTATTCGTGTTAATTGTTTTTTACATAGGTTATCAGTCATCGATTCACCGAACCGGCTATGCGGAATGAAACATTTTCAATAATATAGTTATTTAAGAATCCGGACGTGCCAAAGTGGTATAAATGTTCTAGTAATACGTTATACTATACGTTTTAATGTTTTTTTATATAGGTTCTCAGTCATCGATTCACCGAACCGACTATGCGGAACGAAACATTTTCAATAATTTAGTTATTTAAGAATCCAAACGTGCCAGAGTGGTATAAATGTTCTAGTAATACGTTATTCTATACGTTTTAATGTATTCTTTACATAGGTTGTCAGTCATCGATTCACCGAACCGACTATGCGGAACGAAACATTTTCAATAATTTTGTTATTTACAAATCCGAACGTGCCAAAGTGGTATAAATGTTCTAGTAATACGTTATTCTATACGTGTTAATTGTTTTTCATATAGGTTATCAGTCATCCATTCACCGAACCGGCTATGCGGAATGGAACATTTTCAATACTCTTGTTATTTATGAATCCGAACGTGCCAAAGTGGTATAAATGTTCTAGTAATACGTTATTCTATACATTTTAATGTTTTTTTATATAGGTTGTCAGTCATCGATTCACCGATCCGACTATGCGAAACGAAACATTTTGAATAATTTAGTTATTTAAGAATCCGAACGTGCCAGAGTGGTATAAGTGGTCTAGTAATACGTTATTCTATACGTTTTAATGTATTCTTTATATAGGTTGTCAGTCATCGATTCAACTAACCGACTATGCGGAACGAAAAATTTTCAATAATTTAGTTATTTAAGAATCCAAACGTGCCAGAGTGGTATAAATGTTCTAGTAATACGTTATTCTATACGTTTTAATGTATTCTTTACATAGGTTGTCAGTCATCGATTCACCGAACCGACTATGCGGAACGAAAAATTTTCAATAATTTTGTTATTTACAAATCCGAACGTGCCAAAGTGGTATAAATATTCTAGTAATACATTATTCTACACGTTTTAATGTGTTCTTTATATAGGTTATCAGTCATCGATTCACCGAACCGACTATGCGGAACGAAAAATTTTCAATAGTTTTGTTATTTATGAATCCGAACGTGCCAAAGTGGTATAAATGTTCTAATAATACGTTACTCTATACGTGTTAATTTTTTTTTATATAGGTTATCAGTCATCGTTTCACAGAACCGACTATGCGGAACGAAACATTTTCAATAATTTAGTTATTTAAGAATCCGAACGTGCCAGAGTGGTATAAATGTTCTAGTAATACGTTATTCTATACGTTTTAATGTGTTCTTTATATAGGTTATCAGTCATCGATTCACCGAACCGACTATGCGGAACGAAACATTTTCATTAATTTTGTTATTTATGAATCCGAACGTGCCAAAGTCGTATAAATGCTCTAGTAATACGTTACTCTATACGTGTTAATTTTCTTTTATATAGGTTATCAGTCATCGTTTCACCGAACCGGCTATGCGGAATGAAACATTTTCAATACTTTTGTTATTTATGAATCCGAACGTGCCAAAGTGGTATAAATGTTCTAGTAATACGTTATTCTATACATTTTAATGTTTTTTTATATAGTTTGTCAGTCATCGATTCACCGAACCGACTATGCGGAACGAAACATTTTCAATAATATAGTTATTTAAGAATCCGAACGTGCCAGAGTGGTATAAATGTTCTAGTAATACATTATTCTATACGTTTTAATGTGTTCTTTATATAGGTTATCAGTCATCGATTCACCGAACCGACTATGCGGAACGAAAAATTTTCAATAGTTTTGTTATTTATGAATCCGAACGTGCCAAAGTGGTATAAATGTTCTAATAATACGTTACTCTATACGTGTTAATTTTTTTTTATATAGGTTATCAGTCATCGTTACACAGAACCGGCTATGCGGAATGAAACATTTTCAATACATTTGTTATTTATGAATCCGAACGTGCCAAAGTGGTATAAATGTTCTAGTAATACGTTATTCTATACATTTTAATGTTTTTTTATATAGGTTGTCAGTCATCGATTCACCGAACCGACTATGCGGAACGAAACATTTTCAATAATTTTGTTATTTAAGAATCCAAACGTGCCAGAGTGGTATAAATGTTCTAGTAATACGTTATTCTATACGTTTTAATGTATTCTTTACATAGGTTGTCAGTCATCGATTCACCGAACCGACTATGCGGAACGAAAAATTTTCAATAATTTTGTTATTTACAAATCCGAACGTGCCAAAGTGGTATAAATGTTCTAGTAATACGTTACTCTATACGCGTTAATTTTTTTTTATATAGGTTATCAGTCATCGATTCACCGAACCGACTATGCGGAACGAAACATTTTCAATAATTTAGTTATTTAAGAATCCGAACGTGCCAGAGTGGTATAAATGTTCTAGTAATACGTTATTCTATACTTTTTAATGTACTCTTTATATAGGTTATCAGTCATCGATTCACCGAACCGACTATGCGGAACGAAACATTTTCAATAATATTGTTATTTAAGAATCCGAACGAGCCAGAGTGGTATAAATGTTCTAGTAATACGTTATTCTATACGTTTTAATGTATTCTTTATATAGGTTGTCAGCCATCGATTCACCGAACCGACTATGCGGAACGAAACATTTTCAATAATTTTGTTATTTAAGAATCCAAACGTGCCAGAGTGGTATAAATGTTCTAGTAATACGTTATTCTATACGTTTTAATGTGTTCTTTATATAGGTTATCAGTCATCGATTCACCGAACCGACTATGCGGAACGAAACATTTTCAATAATTTTGTTATTTATGAATCCGAACGTGCCAAAGTGGTATAAATGTTCGAGTAATACGTTACTCTATACGTGTTAATTTTTTTTTATATAGGTTATCAGTCATCGATTCACCGAACCGACTATGCGGAACGAAACATTTTCAATAATTTAGTTATTTAAGAATCCGAACGTGCCAGAGTGGTATAAATGTTCTCGTAATACGTTATTCTATACTTTTTAATGTACTCTTTATATAGGTTATCAGTCATCGATTCACCGAACCGACTATGCGGAACGAAACATTTTCAATAATATTGTTACTTAAGAATCCGAACGAGCCAGAGTGGTATAAATGTTCTAGTAATACGTTATTCTATACGTTTTAATGTATTCTTTATATAGGTTGTCAGCCATCGATTCACCGAACCGACTATGCGGAACGAAACATTTTCAATAATTTTGTTATTTAAGAATCCAAACGTGCCAGAGTGGTATAAATGTTCTAGTAATACGTTATTCTATACGTTTTAATGTATTCTTTACATAGGTTGTCAGTCATCGATTCACCGAACCGACTATGCGGAACGAAAAATTTTCAATAATTTTGTTATTTAAGAATCCGAACGTGCCAAAATGGTATAAATGTTCTAATAATACGTTACTCTATACGTGTTAATTTTTTTTTATATAGGTTATCAGTCATCGTTTCACCGAACCGGCTATGCGGAATGAAACATTTTCAATACATTTGTTATTTATGAATCCGAACGTGCCAAAGTGGTATAAATGTTCTAGTAATACGTTATTCTATACGTTTTAATGTGTTCTTTATATAGGTTATCAGTCATCGATTCACCGAACCGACTATGCGGAACGAAACATTTTCATTAATTTTGTTATTTAAGAATCCGTGCGTGCCAGAGTGGTATAAATGTTCTAGTAATACGTTATTCTATTCGTGTTAATTGTTTTTTACATAGGTTATCAGTCATCGATTCACCGAACCGGCTATGCGGAATGAAACATTTTCAATAATATAGTTATTTAAGAATCCGGACGTGCCAAAGTGGTATAAATGTTCTAGTAATACGTTATACTATACGTTTTAATGTTTTTTTATATAGGTTCTCAGTCATCGATTCACCGAACCGACTATGCGGAACGAAACATTTTCAATAATTTAGTTATTTAAGAATCCAAACGTGCCAGAGTGGTATAAATGTTCTAGTAATACGTTATTCTATACGTTTTAATGTATTCTTTACATAGGTTGTCAGTCATCGATTCACCGAACCGACTATGCGGAACGAAACATTTTCAATAATTTTGTTATTTACAAATCCGAACGTGCCAAAGTGGTATAAATGTTCTAGTAATACGTTATTCTATACGTGTTAATTGTTTTTCATATAGGTTATCAGTCATCCATTCACCGAACCGGCTATGCGGAATGGAACATTTTCAATACTCTTGTTATTTATGAATCCGAACGTGCCAAAGTGGTATAAATGTTCTAGTAATACGTTATTCTATACATTTTAATGTTTTTTTATATAGGTTGTCAGTCATCGATTCACCGATCCGACTATGCGAAACGAAACATTTTGAATAATTTAGTTATTTAAGAATCCGAACGTGCCAGAGTGGTATAAGTGGTCTAGTAATACGTTATTCTATACGTTTTAATGTATTCTTTATATAGGTTGTCAGTCATCGATTCAACTAACCGACTATGCGGAACGAAAAATTTTCAATAATTTTGTTATTTACAAATCCGAACGTGCCAAAGTGGTATAAATGTTCTAGTACTACGTTACTCTATACGTGTTAATTTTTTTTTATATAGGTTATCAGTCATCGATTCACCGAACCGGCTATGCGGAATGAATCATTTTCAATAATTTAGTTATTTAAGAATCCGAACGTGCCAGAGTGGTATAAATGTTCTAGTAATACGTTATTCTATACGTTTTAATGTATTCTTTATATAGGTTGTCAGTCATCGATTCACCGAACCGACTATGCGGAACGAAACATTTTCAGTAATTTTGTTATTTAAGAATCCAAACGTGCCAGAATGGTATAAATGTTCTAGTAATACGTTATTCTATACGTTTTAATGTATTCTTTATATAGGTTGTCAGTCATCGATTCACCGAACCGACTATGCGGAACGAAACATTTTCAATAATTTAGTTATTTAAGAATCCGAACGTGCCAGAGTGGTATAAATGTTCTAGTAATACGTTACTCTATACGTGTTAATTTTTTTTATATAGGTTATCAGTCATCGATTCACCGAACCGGCTATGCGGAATGAATCATTTTCAATAATTTAGTTATTTAAGAATCCGAACGTGCCAAAGTGGTATAAATGTTCTAGTAATACGTTATTCTATACGTTTTAATGTATTCTTTATATAGGTTGTCAGTCATCGATTCACCGAACCGACTATGCGGAACGAAACATTTTCAATAATTTTGTTATTTAAGAATCCAAACGTGCCAGAGTGGTATAAATGTTCTAGTAATACGTTATTCTATACGTTTTAATGTATTCTTTATATAGGTTGTCAGTCATCGATTCACCGAACCGACTATGCGGAACGAAACATTTTCAATAATTTAGTTATTTAAGAATCCGAACGTGCCAGAGTGGTATAAATGTTCTAGTAATACGTTATTCTATACGTGTTAATTGTTTTTTATATAGGTTATCAGTCATCGATTCACCGAACCGCCTATACGGAACGAAAAATGTTCAATAATTTTGTTATTTAAGAATCCGAACGTGCCAAAGTGGTATAAATGTTCTAATAATACGTTACTCTATACGTGTTAATTTTTTTTATATAGGTTATCAGTCATCGTTTCACCGAACCGGCTATGCGGAATGAAACATTTTCAATACATTTGTTATTTATGAATCCGAACGTGCCAAAGTGGTATAAATGTTCTAGTAATACGTTATTCTATACATTTTAATGTTTTTTTATATAGGTTGTCAGTCATCGATTCACCGAACCGACTATGAGGAACGAAACATTTTCAATAATTTTGTTATTTAAGAATCCAAACGTGCCAGAGTGGTATAAATGTTCTAGTAATACGTTATTCTATACGTTTTAATGTATTCTTTACATAGGTTGTCAGTCATCGATTCACCGAACCGACTATGCGGAACGAAAAATTTTCAATAATTTTGTTATTTACAAATCCGAACGTGCCAAAGTGGTATAAATGTTCTAGTAATACGTTATTCTATACGTGTTAATTGTTTTTCATATAGGTTATCAGTCATCCATTCACCGAACCGGCTATGCGGAATGGAACATTTTCAATACTCTTGTTATTTATGAATCCGAACGTGCCAAAGTGGTATAAATGTTCTAGTAATACGTTATTCTATACATTTTAATGTTTTTTTATATAGGTTGTCAGTCATCGATTCACCGATCCGACTATGCGAATCGAAACATTTTGAATAATTTAGTTATTTAAGAATCCGAACGTGCCAGAGTGGTATAAGTGGTCTAGTAATACGTTATTCTATACGTTTTAATGTATTCTTTATATAGGTTGTCAGTCATCGATTCAACTAACCGACTATGCGGAACGAAAAATTTTCAATAATTTTGTTATTTACAAATCCGAACGTGCCAAAGTGGTATAAATGTTCTAGTAATACGTTACTCTATACGTGTTAATTTTTTTTTATATAGGTTATCAGTCATCGATTCACCGAACCGGCTATGCGGAATGAATCATTTTCAATAATTTAGTTATTTAAGAATCCGAACGTGCCAGAGTGGTATAAATGTTCTAGTAATACGTTATTCTATACGTTTTAATGTATTCTTTATATAGGTTGTCAGTCATCGATTCACCGAACCGACTATGCGGAACGAAACATTTTCAATAATTTTGTTATTTAAGAATCCAAACGTGCCAGAGTGGTATAAATGTTCTAGTAATACGTTATTCTATACGTTTTAATGTGTTCTTTATATAGGTTATCAGTCATCGATTCACCGAGCCGACTATGCGGAACGAAACATTTTCAATAATTTTGTTATTTAAGAATCCGAACGTGCCAAAGTGGTATAAATGTTCTAGTAATACGTTACTCTATACGTGTTAATTTTTTTTTATATAGGTTATCAGTCATCGAATCACCGAACCGGCTATGCGGAATGGAACAATTTCAATACTTTTGTTATTTATGAATCCGAACGTGCCAGAGTGGTATAAATGTTCTAGTAATACGTTATTCTATACGTTTTAATGTATTCTTTATATAGGTTGTCAGCCATCGATTCACCGAACCGACTATGCGGAACGAAACATTTTCAATAATTTTGTTATTTAAGAATCCAAACGTGCCAGAGTGGTATAAATGTTCTAGTAATACGTTATTCTATACGTTTTAATGTATTCTTTACATAGGTTGTCAGTCATCGATTCACCGAACCGACTATGCGGAACGAAAAATTTTCAATAATTTTGTTATTTAAGAATCCGAACGTGCCAAAATGGTATAAATGTTCTAATAATACGTTACTCTATACGTGTTAATTTTTTTTTATATAGGTTATCAGTCATCGTTTCACCGAACCGGCTATGCGGAATGAAACATTTTCAATACATTTGTTATTTATGAATCCGAACGTGCCAAAGTGGTATAAATGTTCTAGTAATACGTTATTCTATACATTTTAATGTTTTTTTATATAGGTTGTCAGTCATCGATTCACCGAACCGACTATGCGGAACGAAACATTTTCAATAATTTTGTTATTTAAGAATCCAAACGTGCCAGAGTGGTATAAATGTTCTAGTAATACGTTATTCTATACGTTTTAATGTATTCTTTACATAGGTTGTCAGTCATCGATTCACCGAACCGACTATGCGGAACGAAAAATTTTCAATAATTTTGTTATTTACAAATCCGAACGTGCCAAAGTGGTATAAATGTTCTAGTAATACGTTATTCTATACGTGTTAATTGTTTTTCATATAGGTTATCAGTCATCCATTCACCGAACCGGCTATGCGGAATGGAACATTTTCAATACTCTTGTTATTTATGAATCCGAACGTGCCAAAGTGGTATAAATGTTCTAGTAATACGTTATTCTATACATTTTAATGTTTTTTTATATAGGTTGTCAGTCATCGATTCACCGATCCGACTATGCGAAACGAAACATTTTGAATAATTTAGTTATTTAAGAATCCGAACGTGCCAGAGTGGTATAAGTGGTCTAGTAATACGTTATTCTATACGTTTTAATGTATTCTTTATATAGGTTGTCAGTCATCGATTCAACTAACCGACTATGCGGAACGAAAAATTTTCAATAATTTTGTTATTTACAAATCCGAACGTGCCAAAGTGGTATAAATGTTCTAGTACTACGTTACTCTATACGTGTTAATTTTTTTTTATATAGGTTATCAGTCATCGATTCACCGAACCGGCCATGCGGAATGAATCATTTTCAATAATTTAGTTATTTAAGAATCCGAACGTGCCAGAGTGGTATAAATGTTCTAGTAATACGTTATTCTATACGTTTTAATGTATTCTTTATATAGGTTGTCAGTCATCGATTCACCGAACCGACTATGCGGAACGAAACATTTTCAGTAATTTTGTTATTTAAGAATCCAAACGTGCCAGAATGGTATAAATGTTCTAGTAATACGTTATTCTATACGTTTTAATGTATTCTTTATATAGGTTGTCAGTCATCGATTCACCGAACCGACTATGCGGAACGAAACATTTTCAATAATTTAGTTATTTAAGAATCCGAACGTGCCAGAGTGGTATAAATGTTCTAGTAATACGTTACTCTATACGTGTTAATTTTTTTTATATAGGTTATCAGTCATCGATTCACCGAACCGGCTATGCGGAATGAATCATTTTCAATAATTTAGTTATTTAAGAATCCGAACGTGCCAGAGTGGTATAAATGTTCTAGTAATACGTTATTCTATACGTTTTAATGTATTCTTTATATAGGTTGTCAGTCATCGATTCACCGAACCGACTATGCGGAACGAAACATTTTCAATAATTTAGTTATTTAAGAATCCGAACGTGCCAGAGTGGTATAAATGTTCTAGTAATACGTTACTCTATACGTGTTAATTTTTTTTTATATAGGTTATCAGTCATCGATTCACCGAACCGGCTATGCGGAATGAAACATTTTCAATACATTTGTTATTTAGGAATCCGAACGTGCCAAAGTGGTATAAATGTTCTAGTAATACGTTATTCTATACATTTTAATGTTTTTTTATATTGGTTGTCAGTCATCGATTCACCGAACCGACTATGCGGAACGAAACATTTTCAATAATTTTGTTATTTACAAATCCGAACGTGCCAAAGTGGTATAAATGTTCTAGTAATACGTTATTCTATACGTTTTAATGTATTCTTTATATAGGTTGTCAGTCATCGATTCACCGAACCGACTATGCGGAACGAAACATTTTCAATAATTTTGTTATTTAAGAATCCAAACGTGCCAGAGTGGTATAAATGTTCTAGTAATACGTTATTCTATACGTTTTAATGTATTCTTTATATAGGTTGTCAGTCATCGATTCACCGAACCGACTATGCGGAACGAAACATTTTCAATAATTTAGTTATTTAAGAATCCGAACGTGCCAGAGTGGTATAAATGTTCTAGTAATACGTTATTCTATACGTGTTAATTGTTTTTTATATAGGTTATCAGTCATCGATTCACCGAACCGCCTATACGGAACGAAAAATGTTCAATAATTTTGTTATTTAAGAATCCGAACGTGCCAAAGTGGTATAAATGTTCTAATAATACGTTACTCTATACGTGTTAATTTTTTTTATATAGGTTATCAGTCATCGTTTCACCGAACCGGCTATGCGGAATGAAACATTTTCAATACATTTGTTATTTATGAATCCGAACGTGCCAAAGTGGTATAAATGTTCTAGTAATACGTTATTCTATACATTTTAATGTTTTTTTATATAGGTTGTCAGTCATCGATTCACCGAACCGACTATGAGGAACGAAACATTTTCAATAATTTTGTTATTTAAGAATCCAAACGTGCCAGAGTGGTATAAATGTTCTAGTAATACGTTATTCTATACGTTTTAATGTATTCTTTACATAGGTTGTCAGTCATCGATTCACCGAACCGACTATGCGGAACGAAAAATTTTCAATAATTTTGTTATTTACAAATCCGAACGTGCCAAAGTGGTATAAATGTTCTAGTAATACGTTATTCTATACGTGTTAATTGTTTTTCATATAGGTTATCAGTCATCCATTCACCGAACCGGCTATGCGGAATGGAACATTTTCAAAACTCTTGTTATTTATGAATCCGAACGTGCCAAAGTGGTATAAATGTTCTAGTAATACGTTATTCTATACATTTTAATGTTTTTTTATATAGGTTGTCAGTCATCGATTCACCGATCCGACTATGCGAATCGAAACATTTTGAATAATTTAGTTATTTAAGAATCCGAACGTGCCAGAGTGGTATAAGTGGTCTAGTAATACGTTATTCTATACGTTTTAATGTATTCTTTATATAGGTTGTCAGTCATCGATTCAACTAACCGACTATGCGGAACGAAAAATTTTCAATAATTTTGTTATTTACAAATCCGAACGTGCCAAAGTGGTATAAATGTTCTAGTAATACGTTACTCTATACGTGTTAATTTTTTTTTATATAGGTTATCAGTCATCGATTCACCGAACCGGCTATGCGGAATGAATCATTTTCAATAATTTAGTTATTTAAGAATCCGAACGTGCCAGAGTGGTATAAATGTTCTAGTAATACGTTATTCTATACGTTTTAATGTATTCTTTATATAGGTTGTCAGTCATCGATTCACCGAACCGACTATGCGGAACGAAACATTTTCAATAATTTTGTTATTTAAGAATCCAAACGTGCCAGAGTGGTATAAATGTTCTAGTAATACGTTATTCTATACGTTTTAATGTGTTCTTTATATAGGTTATCAGTCATCGATTCACCGAGCCGACTATGCGGAACGAAACATTTTCAATAATTTTGTTATTTAAGAATCCGAACGTGCCAAAGTGGTATAAATGTTCTAGTAATACGTTACTCTATACGTGTTAATTTTTTTTTATATAGGTTATCAGTCATCGAATCACCGAACCGGCTATGCGGAATGGAACAATTTCAATACTTTTGTTATTTATGAATCCGAACGTGCCAAAGTGGTATAAATGTTCTAGTAATACGTTATTCTATACATTTTAATGTTTTTTTATATAGGTTGTCAGTCATCGATTCACCGAACCGACTATGCGGAACGAAACATTTTCAATAATATAGTTATTTAAGAATCCGAACGTGCCAGAGTGGTATAAATGTTCTAGTAATACGTTATTCTATACGTTTTAATGTGTTCTTTATATAGGTTATCAGTCATCGATTCACCGAACCGACTATGCGGAACGAAACATTTTCAATAATATTGTTATTTAAGAATCCGAACGAGCCAGAGTGGGATAAATGTTCTAGTAATACGTTATTCTATACGTTTTAATGTATTCTTTATATAGGTTGTCAGTCATCGATTCACCGAACCGACTATGCGGAACGAAACATTTTCAATAATTTTGTTATTTACAAATCCGAACGTGCCAAAGTGGTATAAATGTTCTAGTAATACGTTATTCTATACGTTTTAATGTATTCTTTATATAGGTTATCAGTCATCGATTCACCGAACCGACTATGCGGACCGAAACATTTTCAATAATTTAGTTATTTATGAATCCGAACGTGCCAAAGTCGTATAAATGCTCTAGTAATACGTTACTCTATACGTGTTAATTTTCTTTTATATAGGTTATCAGTCATCGTTTCACCGAACCGGCTATGCGGAATGAAACATTTTCAATACTTTTGTTATTTATGAATCCGAACGTGCCAAAGTGGTATAAATGTTCTAGTAATACGTTATTCTATACATTTTAATGTTTTTTTATATAGTTTGTCAGTCATCGATTCACCGAACCGACTATGCGGAACGAAAAATTTTCAATAATTTTGTTATTTACAAATCCGAACGTGCCAAAGTGGTATAAATGTTCTAGTAATACGTTACTCTATACGTGTTAATTTTTTTTAATATAGGTTATCAGTCATCGATTCACCGAACCGGCTATACGGAACGAAAAATGTTCAATAATTTTGTTATTTAAGAATCCGAACGTGCCAAAGTGGTATAAATGTTCCAATAATACGTTACTCTATACGTGTTAATTTTTTTTTATATAGGTTATCAGTCATCGTTTCACCGAACCGGCTATGCGGAATGAAACATTTTCAATACATTTGTTATTTATGAATCCGAACGTGCCAAAGTGGTATAAATGTTCTAGTAATACGTTATTCTATACATTTTAATGTTTTTTTATATAGGTTGTCAGTCATCGATTCACCGAACCGACTATGCGGAACGAAACATTTTCAATAATATAGTTATTTAAGAATCCGAACGTGCCAGAGTGGTATAAATGTTCTAGTAATACGTTATTCTATACGTTTTAATGTGTTCTTTATATAGGTTATCAGTCATCGATTCACCGAACCGACTATGCGGAACGAAACATTTTCAATAATATTGTTATTTAAGAATCCGAACGAGCCAGAGTGGTATAAATGTTCTAGTAATACGTTATTCTATACGTTTTAATGTATTCTTTATATAGGTTGTCAGTCATCGATTCACCGAACCGACTATGCGGAACGAAACATTTTCAATAATTTTGTTATTTACAAATCCGAACGTGCCAAAGTGGTATAAATGTTCTAGTAATACGTTATTCTATACGTGTTAATTGTTGTTTATATAGGTTATCAGTCATCGATTCACCGAACCGCCTATACGGACCGAAAAATGTTCAATAATTTTGTTATTTAAGAATCCGAACGTGCCAAAGTGGTATAAATGTTCTAGTAATACGTTACTCTATACGTGTTAATTTTGTTTTATATAGGTTATCAGTCATCGAATCACCGAACCGGCTATGCGGAATGGAACAATTTCATTACTTTTGTTATTTATGAATCCGAACGTGCCAAAGTGGTATAAATGTTCTAGTAATACGTTATTCTATACATTTTAATGTTTTTTTATATAGGTTGTCAGTCATCGATTCACCGAACCGACTATGCGGAACGAAACATTTTCAATAATATAGTTATTTAAGAATCCGAACGTGCCAGAGTGGTATAAATGTTCTAGTAATACGTTATTCTATACGTTTTAATGTGTTCTTTATATAGGTTATCAGTCATCGATTCACCGAACCGACTATGCGGAACGAAACATTTTCAATAATATTGTTATTTAAGAATCCGAACGAGCCAGAGTGGGATAAATGTTCTAGTAATACGTTATTCTATACGTTTTAATGTATTCTTTATATAGGTTGTCAGTCATCGATTCACCGAACCGACTATGCGGAACGAAACATTTTCAATAATTTTGTTATTTACAAATCCGAACGTGCCAAAGTGGTATAAATGTTCTAGTAATACGTTATTCTATACGTGTTAATTGTTTTTTATATAGGTTATCAGTCATCGATTCACCGAACCGCCTATACGGAACGAAAAATGTTCAATAATTTTGTTATTTAAGAATCCGAACGTGCCAAAGTGGTATAAATGTTCTAGTAATACGTTACTCTATACGTGTTAATTTTTTTTTATATAGGTTATCAGTCATCGAATCACCGAACCGGCTATGCGGAATGGAACAATTTCAATACTTTTGTTATTTATGAATCCGAACGTGCCAAAGTGGTATAAATGTTCTAGTAATACGTTATTCTATACATTTTAATGTTTTTTTATATAGGTTGTCAGTCATCGATTCACCGATCCGACTATGCGAAACGAAACATTTTCAATAATTTAGTTATTTAAGAATCCGAACGCGCTCGAGTGGTATAAATGTTCTAGTAATACGTTATTCTATACGTTTTAATGTATTCTTTATATAGGTTATCAGTCATCGATTCACCGGACCGACTATGCGGAACGAAACATTTTCAATAATTTAGTTATTTAAGAATCCGAACGTGCCAGAGTGGTATAAATGTTCTAGTAATACGTTACTCTATACGTTTTAATGTATTCTTTATATAGGTTGCCAGTCATCGATTCACCGAACCGACTATGCGGACCGAAACATTTTCAATAATTTAGTTATTTATGAATCCGAACGTGCCAAAGTCGTATAAATGCTCTAGTAATACGTTACTCTATACGTGTTAATTTTCTTTTATATAGGTTATCAGTCATCGTTTCACCGAACCGGCTATGCGGAATGAAACATTTTCAATACTTTTGTTATTTATGAATCCGAACGTGCCAAAGTGGTATAAATGTTCTAGTAATACGTTATTCTATACATTTTAATGTTTTTTTATATAGTTTGTCAGTCATCGATTCACCGAACCGACTATGCGGAACAAAAAATTTTCAATAATTTTGTTATTTACAAATCCGAACGTGCCAAAGTGGTATAAATGTTCTAGTAATACGTTACTCTATACGTGTTAATTTTTTTTAATATAGGTTATCAGTCATCGATTCACCGAACCGGCTATGCGGAATGAAACATTTTCAATAATTTAGTTATTTAAGAATCCGAACGTGCCAGAGTGGTATAAATGTTCTAGTAATACGTTATTCCATACGTTTTAATGTATTCTTTATATAGGTTGTCAGTCATCGATTCACCGAACCGACTATGCGGAACGAAACATTTTCAATAATTTAGTTATTTAAGAATCCGAACGTGCCAGAGTGGTATAAATGTTCTAGTAATACGTTACTCTATACGTTTTAATGTATTCTTTATATAGGTTGCCAGTCATCGATTCACCGAACCGACTATGCGGACCGAAACATTTTCAATAATTTAGTTATTTATGAATCCGAACGTGCCAAAGTCGTATAAATGCTCTAGTAATACGTTACTCTATACGTGTTAATTCTCTTTTATATAGGTTATCAGTCATCGTTTCACCGAACCGGCTATGCGGAATGAAACATTTTCAATACATTTGTTATTTATGAATCCGAACGTGCCAAAGTGGTATAAATGTTCTAGTAATACGTTATTCTATACATTTTAATGTTTTTTTATATAGGTTGTCAGTCATCGATTCACCGAACCGACTATGCGGAACGAAACATTTTCAATAATATAGTTATTTAAGAATCCGAACGTGCCAGAGTGGTATAAATGTTCTAGTAATACGTTATTCTATACGTTTTAATGTGTTCTTTATATAGGTTATCAGTCATCGATTCACCGAACCGACTATGCGGAACGAAACATTTTCAATAATATTGTTATTTAAGAATCCGAACGAGCCAGAGTGGTATAAATGTTCTAGTAATACGTTATTCTATACGTTTTAATGTATTCTTTATATAGGTTGTCAGTCATCGATTCACCGAACCGACTATGCGGAACGAAACATTTTCAATAATTTTGTTATTTACAAATCCGAACGTGCCAAATTGGTATAAATGTTCTAGTAATACGTTATTCTATACGTGTTAATTGTTGTTTATATAGGTTATCAGTCATCGATTCACCGAACCGCCTATACGGACCGAAAAATGTTCAATAATTTTGTTATTTAAGAATCCGAACGTGCCAAAGTGGTATAAATGTTCTAGTAATACGTTACTCTATACGTGTTAATTTTGTTTTATATAGGTTATCAGTCATCGAATCACCGAACCGGCTATGCGGAATGGAACAATTTCAATACTTTTGTTATTTATGAATCCGAACGTGCCAAAGTGGTATAAATGTTCTAGTAATACGTTATTCTATACATTTTAATGTTTTTTTATATAGGTTGTCAGTCATCGATTCACCGAACCGACTATGCGGAACGAAACATTTTCAATAATATAGTTATTTAAGAATCCGAACGTGCCAGAGTGGTATAAATGTTCTAGTAATACGTTATTCTATACGTTTTAATGTGTTCTTTATATAGGTTATCAGTCATCGATTCACCGAACCGACTATGCGGAACGAAACATTTTCAATAATATTGTTATTTAAGAATCCGAACGAGCCAGAGTGGGATAAATGTTCTAGTAATACGTTATTCTATACGTTTTAATGTATTCTTTATATAGGTTGTCAGTCATCGATTCACCGAACCGACTATGCGGAATGGAACAATTTCAATACTTTTGTTATTTATGAATCCGAACGTGCCAAAGTGGTATAAATGTTCTAGTAATACGTTATTCTATACATTTTAATGTTTTTTTATATAGGTTGTCAGTCATCGATTCACCGAACCGACTATGCGGAACGAAACATTTTCAATAATATAGTTATTTAAGAATCCGAACGTGCCAGAGTGGTATAAATGTTCTAGTAATACGTTATTCTATACGTTTTAATGTGTTCTTTATATAGGTTGTCAGTCATCGATTCACCGAACCGACTATGCGGAACGAAAAATTTTCAATAATTTTGTTATTTACAAATCCGAACGTGCCAAAGTGGTATAAATGGTCTAGTAATACGTTATTCTATACGTTTTAATGTATTCTTTATATAGGTTGTCAGTCATCGAATCACCGAACCGGCTATGCGGAATGGAACAATTTCAATACTTTTGTTATTTATGAATCCGAACGTGCCAAAGTGGTATAAATGTTCTAGTAATACGTTATTCTATACATTTTAATGTTTTTTTATATAGGTTGTCAGTCATCGATTCACCGAACCGACTATGCGGAACGAAACATTTTCAATAATATAGTTATTTAAGAATCCGAACGTGCCAGAGTGGTATAAATGTTCTAGTAATACGTTATTCTATACGTTTTAATGTGTTCTTTATATAGGTTATCAGTCATCGATTCACCGAACCGACTATGCGGAACGAAACATTTTCAATAATATTGTTATTTAAGAATCCGAACGAGCCAGAGTGGGATAAATGTTCTAGTAATACGTTATTCTATACGTTTTAATGTATTCTTTATATAGGTTGTCAGTCATCGATTCACCGAACCGACTATGCGGAACGAAACATTTTCAATAATTTTGTTATTTACAAATCCGAACGTGCCAAAGTGGTATAAATGTTCTAGTAATACGTTATTCTATACGTGTTAATTGTTGTTTATATAGGTTATCAGTCATCGATTCACCGAACCGCCTATACGGACCGAAAAATGTTCAATAATTTTGTTATTTAAGAATCCGAACGTGCCAAAGTGGTATAAATGTTCTAGTAATACGTTACTCTATACGTGTTAATTTTGTTTTATATAGGTTATCAGTCATCGAATCACCGAACCGGCTATGCGGAATGGAACAATTTCAATACTTTTGTTATTTATGAATCCGAACGTGCCAAAGTGGTATAAATGTTCTAGTAATACGTTATTCTATACATTTTAATGTTTTTTTATATAGGTTGTCAGTCATCGATTCACCGAACCGACTATGCGGAACGAAACATTTTCAATAATATAGTTATTTAAGAATCCGAACGTGCCAGAGTGGTATAAATGTTCTAGTAATACGTTATTCTATACGTTTTAATGTGTTCTTTATATAGGTTATCAGTCATCGATTCACCGAACCGACTATGCGGAACGAAACATTTTCAATAATATTGTTATTTAAGAATCCGAACGAGCCAGAGTGGGATAAATGTTCTAGTAATACGTTATTCTATACGTTTTAATGTATTCTTTATATAGGTTGTCAGTCATCGATTCACCGAACCGACTATGCGGAACGAAACATTTTCAATAATTTTGTTATTTACAAATCCGAACGTGCCAAAGTGGTATAAATGTTCTAGTAATACGTTATTCTATACGTGTTAATTGTTGTTTATATAGGTTATCAGTCATCGATTCACCGAACCGCCTATACGGACCGAAAAATGTTCAATAATTTTGTTATTTAAGAATCCGAACGTGCCAAAGTGGTATAAATGTTCTAGTAATACGTTACTCTATACGTGTTAATTTTGTTTTATATAGGTTATCAGTCATCGAATCACCGAACCGGCTATGCGGAATGGAACAATTTCAATACTTTTGTTATTTATGAATCCGAACGTGCCAAAGTGGTATAAATGTTCTAGTAATACGTTATTCTATACATTTTAATGTTTTTTTATATAGGTTGTCAGTCATCGATTCACCGAACCGACTATGCGGAACGAAACATTTTCAATAATATAGTTATTTAAGAATCCGTACGTGCCAGAGTGGTATAAATGTTCTAGTAATACGTTATTCTATACGTTTTAATGTGTTCTTTATATAGGTTATCAGTCATCGATTCACCGAACCGACTATGCGGAACGAAACATTTTCAATAATATTGTTATTTAAGAATCCGAACGAGCCAGAGTGGGATAAATGTTCTAGTAATACGTTATTCTATACGTTTTAATGTATTCTTTATATAGGTTGTCAGTCATCGATTCACCGAACCGACTATGCGGAACGAAACATTTTCAATAATTTTGTTATTTACAAATCCGAACGTGCCAAAGTGGTATAAATGTTCTAGTAATACGTTATTCTATACGTGTTAATTGTTTTTTATATAGGTTATCAGTCATCGATTCACCGAACCGCCTATACGGACCGAAAAATGTTCAATAATTTTGTTATTTAAGAATCCGAACGTGCCAAAGTGGTATAAATGTTCTAGTAATACGTTACTCTATACGTGTTAATTTTTTTTTATATAGGTTATCAGTCATCGAATCACCGAACCGGCTATGCGGAATGGAACAATTTCAATACTTTTGTTATTTATGAATCCGAACGTGCCAAAGTGGTATAAATGTTCTAGTAATACGTTATTCTATACATTTTAATGTTTTTTTATATAGGTTGTCAGTCATCGATTCACCGATCCGACTATGCGAAACGAAACATTTTCAATAATTTAGTTATTTAAGAATCCGAACGTGCTCGAGTGGTATAAATGTTCTAGTAATACGTTATTCTATACGTTTTAATGTATTCTTTATATAGGTTATCAGTCGTCGATTCACCGAACCGACTATGCGGAACGAAACATTTTCAATAATTTAGTTATTTAAGAATCCGAACGTGCCAGAGTGGTATAAATGTTCTAGTAATACGTTACTCTATACGTTTTAATGTATTCTTTATATAGGTTGCCAGTCATCGATTCACCGAACCGACAATGCGGACCGAAACATTTTCAATAATTTAGTTATTTATGAATCCGAACGTGCCAAAGTCGTATAAATGCTCTAGTAATACGTTACTCTATACGTGTTAATTTTCTTTTATATAGGTTATCAGTCATCGAATCACCGAACCGGCTATGCGGAATGGAACAATTTCAATACTTTTGTTATTTATGAATCCGAACGTGCCAAAGTGGTATAAATGTTCTAGTAATACGTTATTCTATACATTTTAATGTTTTTTTATATAGGTTGTCAGTCATCGATTCACCGATCCGACTATGCGAAACGAAACATTTTCAATAATTTAGTTATTTAAGAATCCGAACGTGCCCGAGTGGTATAAATGTTCTAGTAATACGTTATTCTATACGTTTTAATGTATTCTTTATATAGGTTATCAGTCATCGATTCACCGAACCGACTATGCGGAACGAAACATTTTCAATAATTTAGTTATTTAAGAATCCGAACGTGCCAGTGTGGTATAAATGTTCTAGTAATACGTTACTCTATACGTTTTAATGTATTCTTTATATAGGTTGTCAGTCATCGATTCACCGGACCGACTATGCGGAACGAAACATTTTCAATAATTTAGTTATTTAAGAATCCGAACGTGCCAGAGTGGTATAAATGTTCTAGTAATACGTTACTCTATACGTTTTAATGTATTCTTTATATAGGTTGCCAGTCATCGATTCACCGAACCGACTATGCGGACCGAAACATTTTCAATAATTTAGTTATTTATGAATCCGAACGTGCCAAAGTCGTATAAATGCTCTAGTAATACGTTACTCTATACGTGTTAATTTTCTTTTATATAGGTTATCAGTCATCGTTTCACCGAACCGGCTATGCGGAATGAAACATTTTCAATACTTTTGTTATTTATGAATCCGAACGTGCCAAAGTGGTATAAATGTTCTAGTAATACGTTATTCTATACATTTTAATGTTTTTTTATATAGTTTGTCAGTCATCGATTCACCGAACCGACTATGCGGAACGAAAAATTTTCAATAATTTTGTTATTTACAAATCCGAACGTGCCAAAGTGGTATAAATGTTCTAGTAATACGTTACTCTATACGTGTTAATTTTTTTTAATATAGGTTATCAGTCATCGATTCACCGAACCGGCTATGCGGAATGAAACATTTTCAATAATTTAGTTATTTAAGAATCCGAACGTGCCAGAGTGGTATAAATGTTCTAGTAATACGTTATTCCATACGTTTTAATGTATTCTTTATATAGGTTGTCAGTCATCGATTCACCGAACCGACTATGCGGAACGAAACATTTTCAATAATTTAGTTATTTAAGAATCCGAACGTGCCAGAGTGGTATAAATGTTCTAGTAATACGTTACTCTATACGTTTTAATGTATTCTTTATATAGGTTGCCAGTCATCGATTCACCGAACCGACTATGCGGACCGAAACATTTTCAATAATTTAGTTATTTATGAATCCGAACGTGCCAAAGTCGTATAAATGCTCTAGTAATACGTTACTCTATACGTGTTAATTCTCTTTTATATAGGTTATCAGTCATCGTTTCACCGAACCGGCTATGCGGAATGAAACATTTTCAATACATTTGTTATTTATGAATCCGAACGTGCCAAAGTGGTATAAATGTTCTAGTAATACGTTATTCTATACATTTTAATGTTTTTTTATATAGGTTGTCAGTCATCGATTCACCGAACCGACTATGCGGAACGAAACATTTTCAATAATATAGTTATTTAAGAATCCGAACGTGCCAGAGTGGTATAAATGTTCTAGTAATACGTTATTCTATACGTTTTAATGTGTTCTTTATATAGGTTATCAGTCATCGATTCACCGAACCGACTATGCGGAACGAAACATTTTCAATAATATTGTTATTTAAGAATCCGAACGAGCCAGAGTGGTATAAATGTTCTAGTAATACGTTATTCTATACGTTTTAATGTATTCTTTATATAGGTTGTCAGTCATCGATTCACCGAACCGACTATGCGGAACGAAACATTTTCAATAATTTTGTTATTTACAAATCCGAACGTGCCAAATTGGTATAAATGTTCTAGTAATACGTTATTCTATACGTGTTAATTGTTGTTTATATAGGTTATCAGTCATCGATTCACCGAACCGCCTATACGGACCGAAAAATGTTCAATAATTTTGTTATTTAAGAATCCGAACGTGCCAAAGTGGTATAAATGTTCTAGTAATACGTTACTCTATACGTGTTAATTTTGTTTTATATAGGTTATCAGTCATCGAATCACCGAACCGGCTATGCGGAATGGAACAATTTCAATACTTTTGTTATTTATGAATCCGAACGTGCCAAAGTGGTATAAATGTTCTAGTAATACGTTATTCTATACATTTTAATGTTTTTTTATATAGGTTGTCAGTCATCGATTCACCGAACCGACTATGCGGAACGAAACATTTTCAATAATATAGTTATTTAAGAATCCGAACGTGCCAGAGTGGTATAAATGTTCTAGTAATACGTTATTCTATACGTTTTAATGTGTTCTTTATATAGGTTATCAGTCATCGATTCACCGAACCGACTATGCGGAACGAAACATTTTCAATAATATTGTTATTTAAGAATCCGAACGAGCCAGAGTGGGATAAATGTTCTAGTAATACGTTATTCTATACGTTTTAATGTATTCTTTATATAGGTTGTCAGTCATCGATTCACCGAACCGACTATGCGGAACGAAACATTTTCAATAATTTTGTTATTTACAAATCCGAACGTGCCAAAGTGGTATAAATGTTCTAGTAATACGTTATTCTATACGTGTTAATTGTTGTTTATATAGGTTATCAGTCATCGATTCACCGAACCGCCTATACGGACCGAAAAATGTTCAATAATTTTGTTATTTAAGAATCCGAACGTGCCAAAGTGGTATAAATGTTCTAGTAATACGTTACTCTATACGTGTTAATTTTGTTTTATATAGGTTATCAGTCATCGAATCACCGAACCGGCTATGCGGAATGGAACAATTTCAATACTTTTGTTATTTATGAATCCGAACGTGCCAAAGTGGTATAAATGTTCTAGTAATACGTTATTCTATACATTTTAATGTTTTTTTATATAGGTTGTCAGTCATCGATTCACCGAACCGACTATGCGGAACGAAACATTTTCAATAATATAGTTATTTAAGAATCCGTACGTGCCAGAGTGGTATAAATGTTCTAGTAATACGTTATTCTATACGTTTTAATGTGTTCTTTATATAGGTTATCAGTCATCGATTCACCGAACCGACTATGCGGAACGAAACATTTTCAATAATATTGTTATTTAAGAATCCGAACGAGCCAGAGTGGGATAAATGTTCTAGTAATACGTTATTCTATACGTTTTAATGTATTCTTTATATAGGTTGTCAGTCATCGATTCACCGAACCGACTATGCGGAACGAAACATTTTCAATAATTTTGTTATTTACAAATCCGAACGTGCCAAAGTGGTATAAATGTTCTAGTAATACGTTATTCTATACGTGTTAATTGTTTTTTATATAGGTTATCAGTCATCGATTCACCGAACCGCCTATACGGACCGAAAAATGTTCAATAATTTTGTTATTTAAGAATCCGAACGTGCCAAAGTGGTATAAATGTTCTAGTAATACGTTACTCTATACGTGTTAATTTTTTTTTATATAGGTTATCAGTCATCGAATCACCGAACCGGCTATGCGGAATGGAACAATTTCAATACTTTTGTTATTTATGAATCCGAACGTGCCAAAGTGGTATAAATGTTCTAGTAATACGTTATTCTATACATTTTAATGTTTTTTTATATAGGTTGTCAGTCATCGATTCACCGATCCGACTATGCGAAACGAAACATTTTCAATAATTTAGTTATTTAAGAATCCGAACGTGCTCGAGTGGTATAAATGTTCTAGTAATACGTTATTCTATACGTTTTAATGTATTCTTTATATAGGTTATCAGTCGTCGATTCACCGAACCGACTATGCGGAACGAAACATTTTCAATAATTTAGTTATCTAAGAATCCGAACGTGCCAGAGTGGTATAAATGTTCTAGTAATACGTTACTCTATACGTTTTAATGTATTCTTTATATAGGTTGCCAGTCATCGATTCACCGAACCGACAATGCGGACCGAAACATTTTCAATAATTTAGTTATTTATGAATCCGAACGTGCCAAAGTCGTATAAATGCTCTAGTAATACGTTACTCTATACGTGTTAATTTTCTTTTATATAGGTTATCAGTCATCGAATCACCGAACCGGCTATGCGGAATGGAACAATTTCAATACTTTTGTTATTTATGAATCCGAACGTGCCAAAGTGGTATAAATGTTCTAGTAATACGTTATTCTATACATTTTAATGTTTTTTTATATAGGTTGTCAGTCATCGATTCACCGATCCGACTATGCGAAACGAAACATTTTCAATAATTTAGTTATTTAAGAATCCGAACGTGCCCGAGTGGTATAAATGTTCTAGTAATACGTTATTCTATACGTTTTAATGTATTCTTTATATAGGTTATCAGTCATCGATTCACCGAACCGACTATGCGGAACGAAACATTTTCAATAATTTAGTTATTTAAGAATCCGAACGTGCCAGTGTGGTATAAATGTTCTAGTAATACGTTACTCTATACGTTTTAATGTATTCTTTATATAGGTTGTCAGTCATCGATTCACCGAACCGACTATGCGGAACGAAACATTTTCAATAATTTAGTTATTTAAGAATCCGAACGTGCCAGAGTGGTATAAATGTTCTAGTAATACGTTACTCTATACGTTTTAATGTATTCTTTATATAGGTTGCCAGTCATCGATTCACCGAACCGACTATGCGGACCGAAACATTTTCAATAATTTAGTTATTTATGAATCCGAACGTGCCAAAGTCGTATAAATGCTCTAGTAATACGTTACTCTATACGTGTTAATTTTCTTTTATATAGGTTATCAGTCATCGTTTCACCGAACCGGCTATGCGGAATGAAACATTTTCAATACTTTTGTTATTTATGAATCCGAACGTGCCAAAGTGGTATAAATGTTCTAGTAATACGTTATTCTATACATTTTAATGTTTTTTTATATAGTTTGACAGTCATCGATTCACCGAACCGACTATGCGGAACGAAACATTTTCAATAATATAGTTATTTAAGAATCCGAACGTGCCAGAGTGGTATAAATGTTCTAGTAATACATTATTCTATACGTTTTAATGTGTTCTTTATATAGGTTATCAGTCATCGATTCACCGAACCGACTATGCGGAACGAAAAATTTTCAATAGTTTTGTTATTTATGAATCCGAACGTGCCAAAGTGGTATAAATGTTCTAATAATACGTTACTCTATACGTGTTAATTTTTTTTTATATAGGTTATCTGTCACCGTTTCACCGAACCGGCTATACGGACCGAAAAATGTTCAATAATTTTGTTATTTAAGAATCCGAACGTGCCAAAGTGGTATAAATGTTCTAGTAATACGTTACTCTATACGTGTTAATTTTTTTTTATATAGGTTATCAGTCATCGTTTCACCGAACCGGCTATGCGGAATGAAACATTTTCAATACATTTGTTATTTATGAATCCGAACGTGCCAAAGTGGTATAAATGTTCTAGTAATACGTTATTCTATACATTTTAATGTTTTTTTATATAGGTTGTCAGTCATCGATTCACCGAACCGACTATGCGGAACGAAACATTTTCAATAATATAGTTATTTAAGAATCCGAACGTGCCAGAGTGGTATAAATGTTCTAGTAATACGTTATTCTATACGTTTTAATGTGTTCTTTATATAGGTTATCAGTCATCGATTCACCGAACCGACTATGCGGAACGAAACATTTTCAATAATATTGTTATTTAAGAATTCGAACGAGCCAGAGTGGTATAAATGTTCTAGTAATACGTTATTCTATACGTTTTAATGTATTCTTTATATAGGTTGTCAGTCATCGATTCACCGAACCGACTATGCGGAACGAAACATTTTCAATAATTTTGTTATTTACAAATCCGAACGTGCCAAAGTGGTATAAATGTTCTAGTAATACGTTATTCTATACGTATTAATTGTTGTTTATATAGGTTATCAGTCATCGATTCACCGAACCGCCTATACGGACCGAAAAATGTTCAATAATTTTGTTATTTAAGAATCCGAACGTGCCAAAGTGGTATAAATGTTCTAGTAATACGTTACTCTATACGTGTTAATTTTTTTTTATATAGGTTATCAGTCATCGAATCACCGAACCGGCTATGCGGAATGGAACAATTTCAATACTTTTGTTATTTATGAATCCGAACGTGCCAAAGTGGTATAAATGTTCTAGTAATACGTTATTCTATACATTTTAATGTTTTTTTATATAGGTTGTCAGTCATCGATTCACCGAACCGACTATGCGGAACGAAACATTTTCAATAATATAGTTATTTAAGAATCCGAACGTGCCAGAGTGGTATAAATGTTCTAGTAATACGTTATTCTATACGTTTTAATGTATTCTTTATATAGGTTGTCAGTCATCGATTCACCGAACCGACTATGCGGAACGAAACATTTTCAATAATTTTGTTATTTACAAATCCGAACGTGCCAAAGTGGTATAAATGTTCTAGTAATACGTTATTCTATACGTGTTAATTGTTTTTTATATAGGTTATCAGTCATCGATTCACCGAACCGCCTATACGGACCGAAAAATGTTCAATAATTTTGTTATTTAAGAATCCGAACGTGCCAAAGTGGTATAAATGTTCTAGTAATACGTTACTCTATACGTGTTAATTTTTTTTTATATAGGTTATCAGTCATCGTTTCACCGAACCGGCTATGCGGAATGAAACATTTTCAATACATTTGTTATTTATGAATCCGAACGTGCCAAAGTGGTATAAATGTTCTAGTAATACGTTATTCTATACATTTTAATGTTTTTTTATATAGGTTGTCAGTCATCGATTCACCGAACCGACTATGCGGAACGAAACATTTTCAATAATATAGTTATTTAAGAATCCGAACGTGCCAGAGTGGTATAAATGTTCTAGTAATACGTTATTCTATACGTTTTAATGTGTTCTTTATATAGGTTATCAGTCATCGATTCACCGAACCGACTATGCGGAACGAAACATTTTCAATAATATTGTTATTTAAGAATTCGAACGAGCCAGAGTGGTATAAATGTTCTAGTAATACGTTATTCTATACGTTTTAATGTATTCTTTATATAGGTTGTCAGTCATCGATTCACCGAACCGACTATGCGGAACGAAACATTTTCAATAATTTTGTTATTTACAAATCCGAACGTGCCAAAGTGGTATAAATGTTCTAGTAATACGTTATTCTATACGTATTAATTGTTGTTTATATAGGTTATCAGTCATCGATTCACCGAACCGCCTATACGGACCGAAAAATGTTCAATAATTTTGTTATTTAAGAATCCGAACGTGCCAAAGTGGTATAAATGTTCTAGTAATACGTTACTCTATACGTGTTAATTTTTTTTTATATAGGTTATCAGTCATCGAATCACCGAACCGGCTATGCGGAATGGAACAATTTCAATACTTTTGTTATTTATGAATCCGAACGTGCCAAAGTGGTATAAATGTTCTAGTAATACGTTATTCTATACATTTTAATGTTTTTTTATATAGGTTGTCAGTCATCGATTCACCGAACCGACTATGCGGAACGAAACATTTTCAATAATATAGTTATTTAAGAATCCGAACGTGCCAGAGTGGTATAAATGTTCTAGTAATACGTTATTCTATACGTTTTAATGTGTTCTTTATATAGGTTATCAGTCATCGATTCACCGAACCGACTATGCGGAACGAAACATTTTCAATAATATTGTTATTTAAGAATCCGAAGGAGCCAGAGTGGGATAAATGTTCTAGTAATACGTTATTCTATACGTTTTAATGTATTCTTTATATAGGTTGTCAGTCATCGATTCACCGAACCGACTATGCGGAACGAAACATTTTCAATAATTTTGTTATTTACAAATCCGAACGTGCCAAAGTGGTATAAATGTTCTAGTAATACGTTATTCTATACGTGTTAATTGTTTTTTATATAGGTTATCAGTCATCGATTCACCGAACCGCCTATACGGACCGAAAAATGTTCAATAATTTTGTTATTTAAGAATCCGAACGTGCCAAAGTGGTATAAATGTTCTAGTAATACGTTACTCTATACGTGTTAATTTTTTTTTATATAGGTTATCAGTCATCGAATCACCGAACCGGCTATGCGGAATGGAACAATTTCATTACTTTTGTTATTTATGAATCCGAACGTGCCAAAGTGGTATAAATGTTCTAGTAATACGTTATTCTATACATTTTAATGTTTTTTTATATAGGTTGTCAGTCATCGATTCACCGATCCGACTATGCGAAACGAAACATTTTCAATAATTTAGTTATTTAAGAATCCGAACGTGCTCGAGTGGTATAAATGTTCTAGTAATACGTTATTCTATACGTTTTAATGTATTCTTTATATAGGTTATCAGTCATCGATTCACCGAACCGACTATGCGGAACGAAACATTTTCAATAATTTAGTTATTTAAGAATCCGAACGTGCCTGAGTGGTATAAATGTTCTAGTAATACGTTACTCTATACGTTTTAATGTATTCTTTATATAGGTTGCCAGTCATCGATTCACCGAACCGACTATGCGGAATGGAACATTTTCAATACTTTTGTTATTTATGAATCCGAACGTGCCAAAGTGGTATAAATGTTCTAGTAATACGTTATTCTATACATTTTAATGTTTTTTTATATAGGTTGTCAGTCATCGATTCACCGATCCGACTGTGCGAAACGAAACATTTTGAGTAATTTAGTTATTTAAGAATCCGAACGTGCCAGAGTGGTATTAATGGTCTAGTGATACGTTATTCTATACGTTTTAATGTATTCTTTATATAGGTTGTCAGTCATCGATTCACCGAACCGACTATGCGGAACGAAACATTTTCAATAATTTAGTTATTTAAGAATCCGAACGTGCCAGAGTGGTATAAATGTTCTAGTAATACGTTACTCTATACGTTTTAATGTATTCTTTATATAGGTTGCCAGTCATCGATTCACCGAACCGACTATGCGGACCGAAACATTTTCAATAATTTAGTTATTTATGAATCCGAACGTGCCAAAGTCGTACAAATGCTCTAGTAATACGTTACTCTATACGTGTTAATTTTCTTTTATATAGGTTATCAGTCATCGTTTCACCGAACCGGCTATGCGGAATGAAACATTTTCAATACTTTTGTTATTTATGAATCCGAACGTGCCAGAGTGGTATAAATGTTCTAGTAATACATTATTCTATACGTTTTAATGTGTTCTTTATATAGGTTATCAGTCATCGATTCACCGAACCGACTATGCGGAACGAAAAATTTTCAATAGTTTTGTTATTTATGAATCCGAACGTGCCAAAGTGGTATAAATGTTCTAATAATACGTTACTCTATACGTGTTAATTTTTTTTTATATAGGTTGTCAGTCATCGATTCACCGAACCGACTATGCGAAACGAAACATTTTGAATAATTTAGTTATTTAAGAATCCGAACGTGCCAGAATGGTATAAATGGTCTAGTAATACGTTATTCTATACGTTTTAATGTATTCTTTATATAGGTTGTCAGTCATCGATTCACCGAACCGACTATGCGGAACGAAAAATTTTCAATAATTTTGTTATTTACAAATCCGAACGTGCCAAAGTGGTATAAATGTTCTAGTAATACGTTACTCTATACGTGTTAATTTTTTTTTATATAGGTTATCAGTCATCGATTCACCGAACCGGCTATGCGGAATGAAACATTTTCAATAATTTAGTTATTTAAGAATCCGAACGTGCCAGAGTGGTATAAATGTTCTAGTAATACGTTATTCTATACGTTTTAATGTATTCTTTATATAGGTTGTCAGTCATCGATTCACCGAACCGACTATGCGGAACGAAACATTTTCAATAATTTAGTTATTTAAGAATCCGAACGTGCCAGAGTGGTATAAATGTTCTAGTAATACGTTATTCTATACGTGTTAATTGTTTTTTATATAGGTTATCAGTCATCGTTTCACCGAACCGGCTATGCGGAATGAAACATTTTCAATACATTTGTTATTTATGAATCCGAACGTGCCAAAGTGGTATAAGTGTTCTAGTAATACGTTATTCTATACATTTTAATGTTTTTTTATATAGGTTGTCAGTCATCGATTCACCGAACCGACTATGAGGAACGATACATTTTCAATAATTTTGTTATTTAAGAATCCAAACGTGCTCGAGTGGTATAAATGTTCTAGTAATACGTTATTCTATACATTTTAATGTTTTTTTATATAGGTTGTCAGTCATCGATTCACCGAACCGACTATGAGGAACGAAACATTTTCAATAATTTTGTTATTTAAGAATCCCAACGTGCCAGAGTGGTATAAATGTTCTAGTAATACGTTATTCTATACGTTTTAATGTATTCTTTACATAGGTTGTCAGTCATCGATTCACCGAACCGACTATGCGGAACGAAAAATTTTCAATAATTTTGTTATTTACAAGTCCGAACGTGCCAATGTGGTATAAATGTTCTAGTAATACGTTATTCTATACGTGTTAATTGTTTTTCATATAGGTTATCAGTCATCGATTCACCGAACCGGCTATGCGGAATGGAACATTTTCAATACTTTTGTTATTTATGAATCCGAACGTGCCAAAGTGGTATAAATGTTCTAGTAATACGTTATTCTATACATTTTAATGTTTTTTTATATAGGTTGTCAGTCATCGATTCACCGATCCGACTATGCGAAACGAAACATTTTGAATAATTTAGTTATTTAAGAATCCGAACGTGCCAGAGTGGTATAAATGGTCTAGTAATACGTTATTCTATACGTTTTAATGTATTCTTGATATAGGTTGTCAGTCATCGATTCACCGAACCGACTATGCGGAATGAAACATTTTCAATACTTTTGTTATTTATGAATCCGAACGTGCCAAAGTGGTATAAATGTTCTAGTAATACGTTACTCTATACGTGTTAATTTTTTTTAATATAGGTTATCAGTCATCGATTCACCGAACCGGCTATGCGGAATGAAACATTTTCAATAATTTAGTTATTTAAGAATCCGAACGTGCCAGAGTGGTATAAATGTTCTAGTAATACGTTATTCCATACGTTTTAATGTATTCTTTATATAGGTTGTCAGTCATCGATTCACCGAACCGACTATGCGGAACGAAACATTTTCAATAATTTAGTTATTTAAGAATCCGAACGTGCCAGAGTGGTATAAATGTTCTAGTAATACGTTACTCTATACGTTTTAATGTATTCTTTATATAGGTTGCCAGTCATCGATTCACCGAACCGACTATGCGGACCGAAACATTTTCAATAATTTAGTTATTTATGAATCCGAACGTGCCAAAGTCGTACAAATGCTCTAGTAATACGTTACTCTATACGTGTTAATTTTCTTTTATATAGGTTATCAGTCATCGTTTCACCGAACCGGCTATGCGGAATGAAACATTTTCAATACTTTTGTTATTTATGAATCCGAACGTGCCAAAGTGGTATAAATGTTCTAGTAATACGTTATTCTATACATTTTAATGTTTTTTTATATAGTTTGTCAGTCATCGATTCACCGAACCGACTATGCGGAACGAAACATTTTCAATAATATAGTTATTTAAGAATCCGAACGTGCCAGAGTGGTATAAATGTTCTAGTTATACATTATTCTATACGTTTTAATGTGTTCTTTATATAGGTTATCAGTCATCGATTCACCGAACCGACTATGCGGAACGAAAAATTTTCAATAGTTTTGTTATTTATGAATCCGAACGTGCCAAAGTGGTATAAATGTTCTAATAATACGTTACTCTATACGTGTTAATTTTTTTTTATATAGGTTATCAGTCATCGTTTCACCGAACCGGCTATGCGGAATGAAACATTTTCAATACATTTGTTATTTATGAATCCGAACGTGCCAAAGTGGTATAAGTGTTCTAGTAATACGTTATTCTATACATTTTAATGTTTTTTTATGTAGGTTGTCAGTCATCGATTCACCGAACCGACTATGAGGAACGATACATTTTCAATAATTTTGTTATTTAAGAATCCAAACGTGCTCGAGTGGTATAAATGTTCTAGTAATACGTTATTTTATACATTTTAATGTTTTTTTATATAGGTTGTCAGTCATCGATTCACCGAACCGACTATGAGGAACGAAACATTTTCAATAATTTTGTTATTTAAGAATCCCAACGTGCCAGAGTGGTATAAATGTTCTAGTAATACGTTATTCTATACGTTTTAATGTATTCTTTACATAGGTTGTCAGTCATCGATTCACCGAACCGACTATGCGGAACGAAAAATTTTCAATAATTTTGTTATTTACAAGTCCGAACGTGCCAATGTGGTATAAATGTTCTAGTAATACGTTATTCTATACGTGTTAATTGTTTTTCATATAGGTTATCAGTCATCGATTCACCGAACCGGCTATGCGGAATGGAACATTTTCAATACTTTTGTTATTTATGAATCCGAACGTGCCAAAGTGGTATAAATGTTCTAGTAATACGTTATTCTATACATTTTAATGTTTTTTTATATAGGTTGTCAGTCATCGATTCACCGATCCGACTATGCGAAACGAAACATTTTGAATAATTTAGTTATTTAAGAATCCGAACGTGCCAGAGTGGTATAAATGGTCTAGTAATACGTTATTCTATACGTTTTAATGTATTCTTTATATAGGTTGTCAGTCATCGATTCACCGAACCGACTATGCGGAATGAAACATTTTCAATACTTTTGTTATTTATGAATCCGAACGTGCCAAAGTGGTATAAATGTTCTAGTAATACGTTATTCTATACATTTTAATGTTTTTTTATATAGTTTGTCAGTCATCGATTCACCGAACCGACTATGCGGAACGAAACATTTTCAATAATTTAGTTATTTAAGAATCCGAACGTGCCAGAGTGGTATAAATGTTCTAGTAATACGTTATTCTATACGTGTTAATTGTTTTTTATATAGGTTATCAGTCATCGATTCACCGAACCGCCTATACGGAACGAAAAATGTTCAATAATTTTGTTATTTAAGAATCCGAACGTGCCAAAGTGGTATAAATGTTCTAATAATACGTTACTCTATACGTGTTAATTTTTTTTTATATAGGTTATCAGTCATCGTTTCACCGAACCGGCTATGCGGAATGAAACATTTTCAATACATTTGTTATTTATGAATCCGAACGTGCCAAAGTGGTATAAATGTTCTAGTAATACGTTATTCTATACATTTTAATGTTTTTTTATAGAGGTTGTCAGTCATCGATTCACCGAACCGACTAGGCGGAACGAAACATTTTCAATAATTTTGTTATTTACAAATCCGAACGTGCCAAAGTGGTATAAATGTTCTAGTAATACGTTATTCTATACGTGTTAATTGTTTTTCATATAGGTTATCAGTCATCGATTCACCGAACCGGCTATGCGGAATGGAACATTTTCAATACTTTTGTTATTTATGAATCCGAACGTGCCAAAGTGGTATAAATGTTCTAGTAATACGTTATTCTATACATTTTAATGTTTTTTTATATAGGTTGTCAGTCATCGATTCACCGATCCGACTATGCGAAACGAAACATTTTGAATAATTTAGTTATTTAAGAATCCGAACGTGCCAGAGTGGTATAAATGGTCTAGTAATACGTTATTCTATACGTTTTAATGTATTCTTTATATAGGTTGTCAGTCATCGATTCACCGAACCGACTATGCGGAATGAAACATTTTCAATACTTTTGTTATTTATGAATCCGAACGTGCCAAAGTGGTATAAATGTTCTAGTAATACGTTACTCTATACGTGTTAATTTTTTTTAATATAGGTTATCAGTCATCGATTCACCGAACCGGCTATGCGGAATGAAACATTTTCAATAATTTAGTTATTTAAGAATCCGAACGTGCCAGAGTGGTATAAATGTTCTAGTAATACGTTATTCCATACGTTTTAATGTATTCTTTATATAGGTTGTCAGTCATCGATTCACCGAACCGACTATGCGGAACGAAACATTTTCAATAATTTAGTTATTTAAGAATCCGAACGTGCCAGAGTGGTATAAATGTTCTAGTAATACGTTACTCTATACGTTTTAATGTATTCTTTATATAGGTTGCCAGTCATCGATTCACCGAACCGACTATGCGGACCGAAACATTTTCAATAATTTAGTTATTTATGAATCCGAACGTGCCAAAGTCGTACAAATGCTCTAGTAATACGTTACTCTATACGTGTTAATTTTCTTTTATATAGGTTATCAGTCATCGTTTCACCGAACCGGCTATGCGGAATGAAACATTTTCAATACTTTTGTTATTTATGAATCCGA
This sequence comes from Megachile leachella, assembly GCA_963576845.1. Classification (NCBI taxonomy): domain Eukaryota; kingdom Metazoa; phylum Arthropoda; class Insecta; order Hymenoptera; family Megachilidae; genus Megachile; species Megachile leachella. Next base: position 778,196 of record CAUYWW010000182.1, read on the forward strand.
ACGTGCCAAAGTGGTATAAATGTTCTAGTAATACGTTATTCTATACATTTTAATGTTTTTTTATATAGTTTGTCAGTCATCGATTCACCGAACCGACTATGCGGAACGAAACATTTTCAATAATATAGTTATTTAAGAATCCGAACGTGCCAGAGTGGTATAAATGTTCTAGTTATACATTATTCTATACGTTTTAATGTGTTCTTTATATAGGTTATCAGTCATCGATTCACCGAACCGACTATGCGGAACGAAAAATTTTCAATAGTTTTGTTATTTATGAATCCGAACGTGCCAAAGTGGTATAAATGTTCTAATAATACGTTACTCTATACGTGTTAATTTTTTTTTATATAGGTTATCAGTCATCGTTTCACCGAACCGGCTATGCGGAATGAAACATTTTCAATACATTTGTTATTTATGAATCCGAACGTGCCAAAGTGGTATAAGTGTTCTAGTAATACGTTATTCTATACATTTTAATGTTTTTTTATGTAGGTTGTCAGTCATCGATTCACCGAACCGACTATGAGGAACGATACATTTTCAATAATTTTGTTATTTAAGAATCCAAACGTGCTCGAGTGGTATAAATGTTCTAGTAATACGTTATTCTATACATTTTAATGTTTTTTTATATAGGTTGTCAGTCATCGATTCACCGAACCGACTATGAGGAACGAAACATTTTCAATAATTTTGTTATTTAAGAATCCCAACGTGCCAGAGTGGTATAAATGTTCTAGTAATACGTTATTCTATACGTTTTAATGTATTCTTTACATAGGTTGTCAGTCATCGATTCACCGAACCGACTATGCGGAACGAAAAATTTTCAATAATTTTGTTATTTACAAGTCCGAACGTGCCAATGTGGTATAAATGTTCTAGTAATACGTTATTCTATACGTGTTAATTGTTTTTCATATAGGTTATCAGTCATCGATTCACCGAACCGGCTATGCGGAATGGAACATTTTCAATACTTTTGTTATTTATGAATCCGAACGTGCCAAAGTGGTATAAATGTTCTAGTAATACGTTATTCTATACATTTTAATGTTTTTTTATATAGGTTGTCAGTCATCGATTCACCGATCCGACTATGCGAAACGAAACATTTTGAATAATTTAGTTATTTAAGAATCCGAACGTGCCAGAGTGGTATAAATGGTCTAGTAATACGTTATTCTATACGTTTTAATGTATTCTTTATATAGGTTGTCAGTCATCGATTCACCGAACCGACTATGCGGAATGAAACATTTTCAATACTTTTGTTATTTATGAATCCGAACGTGCCAAAGTGGTATAAATGTTCTAGTAATACGTTATTCTATACATTTTAATGTTTTTTTATATAGTTTGTCAGTCATCGATTCACCGAACCGACTATGCGGAACGAAACATTTTCAATAATTTAGTTATTTAAGAATCCGAACGTGCCAGAGTGGTATAAATGTTCTAGTAATACGTTATTCTATACGTGTTAATTGTTTTTTATATAGGTTATCAGTCATCGATTCACCGAACCGCCTATACGGAACGAAAAATGTTCAATAATTTTGTTATTTAAGAATCCGAACGTGCCAAAGTGGTATAAATGTTCTAATAATACGTTACTCTATACGTGTTAATTTTTTTTTATATAGGTTATCAGTCATCGTTTCACCGAACCGGCTATGCGGAATGAAACATTTTCAATACATTTGTTATTTATGAATCCGAACGTGCCAAAGTGGTATAAATGTTCTAGTAATACGTTATTCTATACATTTTAATGTTTTTTTATAGAGGTTGTCAGTCATCGATTCACCGAACCGACTAGGCGGAACGAAACATTTTCAATAATTTTGTTATTTACAAATCCGAACGTGCCAAAGTGGTATAAATGTTCTAGTAATACGTTATTCTATACGTGTTAATTGTTTTTCATATAGGTTATCAGTCATCGATTCACCGAACCGGCTATGCGGAATGGAACATTTTCAATACTCTTGTTATTTATGAATCCGAACGTGCCAAAGTGGTATAAATGTTCTAGTAATACGTTATTCTATACATTTTAATGTTTTTTTATATAGGTTGTCAGTCATCGATTCACCGATCCGACTATGCGAAACGAAACATTTTGAATAATTTAGTTATTTAAGAATCCGAACGTGCCAGAATGGTATAAATGGTCTAGTAATACGTTATTCTATACGTTTTAATGTATTCTTTATATAGGTTGTCAGTCATCGATTCACCGAACCGACTATGCGGAACGAAAAATTTTCAATAATTTTGTTATTTACAAATCCGAACGTGCCAAAGTGGTATAAATGTTCTAGTAATACGTTATTCTATACGTGTTAATTGTTTTTTATATAGGTTATCAGTCATCGTTTCACCGAACCGACTATGCGGAACGAAACATTTTCAATAATTTTGTTATTTAAGAATCCGAACGTGCCAAAGTGGTATAAATGTTCTAGTAATACGTTACTCTATACGTGTTAATTTTTTTTATATAGGTTATCAGTCATCGATTCACCGAACCGGCTATGCGGAATGGAACATTTTCAATACTTTTGTTATTTATGAATCCGAACGTGCCAAAGTGGTATAAATGTTCTAGTAATACGTTATTCTATACATTTTAATGTTTTTTTATATAGGTTGTCAGTCATCGATTCACCGATCCGACTATGCGAAACGAAACATTTTGAATAATTTAGTTATTTAAGAATCCGAACGTGCCAGAGTGGTATAAATGTTCTAGTAATACGTTATTCTATACGTTTTAATGTATTCTTTATATAGGTTGTCAGTCATCGATTCACCGAACCGACTATGCGGAACGAAAAATTTTCAATAATTTTGTTATTTACAAATCCGAACGTGCCAAAGTGGTATAAATGTTCTAGTAATACGTTACTCTATACGTGTTAATTTTTTTTTATATAGGTTATCAGTCATCGATTCACCGAACCGGCTATGCGGAATGAAACATTTTCAATAATTTAGTTATTTAAGAATCCCAACGTGCCCGAGTGGTATAAATGTTCTAGTAATACGTTATTCTATACGTTTTAATGTATTCTTTATATAGGTTATCATTCATCGATTCACCGAACCGACTATGCGGACCGAAACATTTTCAATAATTTAGTTATTTATGAATCCGAACGTGCCAAAGTCGTATAAATGCTCTAGTAATACATTACTCTATACGTGTTAATTTTCTTTTATATAGGTTATCAGTCATCGTTTCACCGAACCGGCTATGCGGAATGAAACATTTTCAATACTTTTGTTATTTATGAATCCGAACGTGCCAAAGTGGTATAAATGTTCTAGTAATACGTTATTCTATACATTTTAATGTTTTTTTATATAGTTTGTCAGTCATCGATTCACCGAACCGACTATGCGGAACGAAACATTTTCAATAATATAGTTATTTAAGAATCCGAACGTGCCAGAGTGGTATAAATGTTCTAGTAATACGTTATTCTATACATTTTAATGTTTTTTTATAGAGGTTGTCAGTCATCGATTCACCGAACCGACTAGGCGGAACGAAACATTTTCAATAATTTTGTTATTTACAAATCCGAACGTGCCAAAGTGGTATAAATGTTCTAGTAATACGTTATTCTATACGTGTTAATTGTTTTTCATATAGGTTATCAGTCATCGATTCACCGAACCGGCTATGCGGAATGGAACATTTTCAATACTCTTGTTATTTATGAATCCGAACGTGCCAAAGTGGTATAAATGTTCTAGTAATACGTTATTCTATACATTTTAATGTTTTTTTATATAGGTTGTCAGTCATCGATTCACCGATCCGACTATGCGAAACGAAACATTTTGAATAATTTAGTTATTTAAGAATCCGAACGTGCCAGAATGGTATAAATGGTCTAGTAATACGTTATTCTATACGTTTTAATGTATTCTTTATATAGGTTGTCAGTCATCGATTCACCGAACCGACTATGCGGAACGAAAAATTTTCAATAATTTTGTTATTTACAAATCCGAACGTGCCAAAGTGGTATAAATGTTCTAGTAATACGTTATTCTATACGTGTTAATTGTTTTTTATATAGGTTATCAGTCATCGTTTCACCGAACCGACTATGCGGAACGAAACATTTTCAATAATTTTGTTATTTAAGAATCCGAACGTGCCAAAGTGGTATAAATGTTCTAGTAATACGTTACTCTATACGTGTTAATTTTTTTTATATAGGTTATCAGTCATCGATTCACCGAACCGGCTATGCGGAATGGAACATTTTCAATACTTTTGTTATTTATGAATCCGAACGTGCCAAAGTGGTATAAATGTTCTAGTAATACGTTATTCTATACATTTTAATGTTTTTTTATATAGGTTGTCAGTCATCGATTCACCGATCCGACTATGCGAAACGAAACATTTTGAATAATTTAGTTATTTAAGAATCCGAACGTGCCAGAGTGGTATAAATGTTCTAGTAATACGTTATTCTATACGTTTTAATGTATTCTTTATATAGGTTGTCAGTCATCGATTCACCGAACCGACTATGCGGAACGAAAAATTTTCAATAATTTTGTTATTTACAAATCCGAACGTGCCAAAGTGGTATAAATGTTCTAGTAATACGTTACTCTATACGTGTTAATTTTTTTTTATATAGGTTATCAGTCATCGATTCACCGAACCGGCTATGCGGAATGAAACATTTTCAATAATTTAGTTATTTAAGAATCCCAACGTGCCCGAGTGGTATAAATGTTCTAGTAATACGTTATTCTATACGTTTTAATGTATTCTTTATATAGGTTATCATTCATCGATTCACCGAACCGACTATGCGGACCGAAACATTTTCAATAATTTAGTTATTTATGAATCCGAACGTGCCAAAGTCGTATAAATGCTCTAGTAATACATTACTCTATACGTGTTAATTTTCTTTTATATAGGTTATCAGTCATCGTTTCACCGAACCGGCTATGCGGAATGAAACATTTTCAATACTTTTGTTATTTATGAATCCGAACGTGCCAAAGTGGTATAAATGTTCTAGTAATACGTTATTCTATACATTTTAATGTTTTTTTATATAGTTTGTCAGTCATCGATTCACCGAACCGACTATGCGGAACGAAACATTTTCAATAATATAGTTATTTAAGAATCCGAACGTGCCAAAGTGGTATAAATGTTCTAGTAATACGTTATTCTATACATTTTAATGTTTTTTTATATAGGTTGTCAGTCATCGATTCACCGAACCGACTATGCGGAACGAAACATTTTCAATAATATAGTTATTTAAGAATCCGAACGTGCCAGAGTGGTATAAATGTTCTAGTAATACATTATTCTATTCGTTTTAATGTGTTCTTTATATAGGTTATCAGTCATCGATTCCCCGAACCGGCTATACGGAATGAAACATTTTCAATACTTTTGTTATTTATGAATCCGAACGTGCCAAAGTGGTATAAATGTTCTAGTAATACGTTATTCTATACATTTTAATGTTTTTTTATATAGGTTGTCATTCATCGATTCACCGAACCGACTGTGCGGAACGAAACATTTTGAATAATTTAGTTATTTAAGAATCCGAACGTGCCAGAGTGGTATAAATGTTCTAGTAATACGTTATTCTATAAGTTTTAATGTATTCTTTATATAGGTTGTCAGTCATCGATTCACCGAACCGACTATGCGGAACGAAACATTTTCAATAATTTTGTTATTTAAGAATCCAAACGTGCCAGAGAGGTATAAATGTTCTAGTAATACGTTATTCTATACGTTTTAATGTATTCTTTATATAGGTTGTCAGTCATCGATTCACCGAACCGACTATGCGGAACGAAACATTTTCAATAATTTAGTTATTTAAGAATCCGAACGTGCCAGAGTGGTATAAATGTTCTAGTAATACGTTATTCTATACGTGTTAATTGTTTTTTATATAGGTTATCAGTCATCGATTCACCGAACCGCCTATACGGAACGAAAAATGTTCAATAATTTTGTTATTTAAGAATCCGAACGTGCCAAAGTGGTATAAATGTTCTAGTAATACGTTATTCTATACATTTTAATGTTTTTTTATATAGGTTGTCAGTCATCGATTCACCGAACCGACTATGCGGAACGAAACATTTTCAATAATAAAGTTATTTAAGAATCCGAACGTGCCAGAGTGGTATAAATGTTCTAGTAATACGTTATTCTATACGTTTTAATGTGTTCTTTGTATAGGTTATCAGTCATCGATTCACCGAACCGACTATGCGGAACGAAACATTTTCAATAATTTTGTTATTTATGAATCCGAACGTGCCAAAGTGGTATAAATGTTCTAGTAATACGTTACTCTATACGTGTTAATTTTTTTTTATATAGGTTATCAGTCATCGATTCACCGAACCGACTATGCGGAACGAAACATTTTCAATAATTTAGTTATTTAAGAATCCGAACGTGCCAGAGTGGTATAAATGTTCTAGTAATACGTTATTCTATACTTTTTAATGTACTCTTTATATAGGTTATCAGTCATCGATTCACCGAACCGACTATGCGGAACGAAACATTTTCAATAATTTTGTTATTTAAGAATACGAACGAGCCAGAGTGGTATAAATGTTCTAGTAATACGTTATTCTATACGTTTTAATGTATTCTTTATATAGGTTGTCAGCCATCGATTCACCGAACCGACTATGCGGAACGAAACATTTTCAATAATTTTGTTATTTAAGAATCCAAACGTGCCAGAGTGGTATAAATGTTCTAGTAATACGTTATTCTATACGTTTTAATGTATTCTTTACATAGGTTGTCAGTCATCGATTCACCGAACCGACTATGCGGAACGAAAAATTTTCAATAATTTTGTTATTTACAAATCCGAACGTGCCAAAGTGGTATAAATGTTCTAGTAATACGTTATTCTATACGTGTTAATTGTTTTTTATATAGGTTATCAGTCATCGATTCACCGAACCGCCTATACGGACCGAAAAATGTTCAATAATTTTGTTATTTAAGAATCCGAACGTGCCAAAGTGGTATAAATGTTCTAGTAATACGTTACTCTATACGTGTTAATTTTTTTTTATATAGGTTATCAGTCATCGATTCACCGAACCGGCTATGCGGACCGAAACATTTTCAATAATTTAGTTATTTATGAATCCGAACGTGCCAAAGTCGTATAAATGCTCTAGTAATACGTTACTCTATACGTGTTAATTTTCTTTTATATAGGTTATCAGTCATCGTTTCACCGAACCGGCTATGCGGAATGAAACATTTTCAATACTTTTGTTATTTATGAATCCGAACGTGCCAAAGTGGTATAAATGTTCTAGTAATACGTTATTCTATACATGTTAATGTTTTTTTATATAGGTTGTCAGTCATCGATTCACCGATCCGACTATGCGAAACGAAACATTTTGAATAATTTAGTTATTTAAGAATCCGAACGTGCCAGAGTGGTATACATGTTCTAGTAATACGTTATTCTATACGTTTTAATGTGTTCTTTGTATAGGTTATCAGTCATCGATTCACCGAACCGACAATGCGGAACGAAACATTTTCAATAATTTTGTTATTTAAGAATCCGAACGAGCCAGAGTGGTATAAATGTTCTAGTAATACGTTACTCTATACGTGTTAATTTTTTTTTATATAGGTTATCAGTCATCGATTCACCGAACCGGCTATGCGGAATGGAACATTTTCAATACTTTTGTTATTTATGAATCCGAACGTGCCAAAGTGGTATAAATGTTCTAGTAATACGTTATTCTATACATTTTAATGTTTTTTTATATAGGTTGTCAGTCATCGATTCACCGATCCGACTATGCGAAACGAAACATTTTGAATAATTTAGTTATTTAAGAATCCGAACGTGCCAGAGTGGTATAAATGTTCTAGTAATACGTTATTCTATACGTTTTAATGTATTCTTTATATAGGTTGTCAGTCATCGATTCACCGAACCGACTATGCGGAACGAAAAATTTTCAATAATTTTGTTATTTACAAATCCGAACGTGCCAAAGTGGTATAAATGTTCTAGTAGTACGTTACTCTATACGTGTTAATTTTTTTTTATATAGGTTATCAGTCATCGATTCACCGAACCGGCTATGCGGAATGAAACATTTTCAATAATTTTGTTATTTAAGAATCCGAACGCGCCCGAGTGGTATAAATGTTCTAGTAATACGTTATTCTATACGTTTTAATGTATTCTTTATATAGGTTATCATTCATCGATTCACCGAACCGACTATGCGGACCGAAACATTTTCAATAATTTAGTTATTTATGAATCCGAACGTGCCAAAGTCGTATAAATGCTCTAGTAATACGTTACTCTATACGTGTTAATTTTCTTTTATATAGGTTATCAGTCATCGTTTCACCGAACCGGCTATGCGGAATGAAACATTTTCAATACTTTTGTTATTTATGAATCCGAACGTGCCAAAGTGGTATAAATGTTCTAGTAATACGTTATTCTATACACTTTAATGTTTTTTTATATAGGTTGTCAGTCATCGATTCACCGATCCGACTATGCGAAACGAAACATTTTCAATAATTTTGTTATTTATGAATCCGAACGTGCCAAAGTGGTATAAATGTTCTAGTAAAACGTTACTCTATACGTGTTAATTTTTTTTTATATAGGTTATCAGTCATCGATTCACCGAACCGACTATGCGGAACGAAACATTTTCAATAATTTAGTTATTTAAGAATCCGAACGCGCCAGAGTGGTATAAATGTTCTAGTAATACGTTATTCTATACTTTTTAATGTACTCTTTATATAGGTTATCAGTCATCGATTCACCGAACCGACTATGCGGAACGAAACATTTTCAATAATTTTGTTATTTAAGAATCCGAACGAGCCAGAGTGGTATAAATGTTCTAGTAATACGTTATTCTATACGTTTTAATGTATTCTTTATATAGGTTGTCAGCCATCGATTCACCGAACCGACTATGCGGAACGAAACATTTTCAATAATTTTGTTATTTAAGAATCCAAACGTGCCAGAGTGGTATAAGTGTTCTAGTAATACGTTATTCTATACGTTTTAATGTATTCTTTACATAGGTTGTCAGTCATCGATTCACCGAACCGACTATACGGACCGAAAAATGTTCAATAATTTTGTTATTTAAGAATCCGAACGTGCCAAAGTGGTATAAATGTTCTAGTAATACGTTACTCTATACGTGTTAACTTTTTTTTATATAGGTTATCAGTCATCGATTCACCGAACCGGCTATGCGGAATGGAACATTTTCAATACTTTTGTTATTTATGAATCCGAACGTGCCAAAGTGGTATAAATGTTCTAGTAATACGTTATTCTATACATTTTAATGTTTTTTTATATAGGTTGTCAGTCATCGATTCACCGATCCGACTATGCGAAACGAAACATTTTGAATAATTTAGTTATTTAAGAATCCGAACGTGCCAGAGTGGTATAAATGTTCTAGTAATACGTTATTCTATACGTTTTAATGTATTCTTTATATAGGTTGTCAGTCATCGATTCACCGAACCGACTATGCGGAACGAAACATTTTCAATAATTTTGTTATTTAAGAATCCAAACGTGCCAGAGTGGTATAAATGTTCTAGTAATACGTTATTCTATTCGTGTTAATTTTTTTTTATATAGGTTATCAGTCATCGATTCCCCGAACCGGCTATGCGGAATGAAACATTTTCAATACTTTTGTTATTTATGAATCGGAACGTGCCAAAGTGGTATAAATGTTCTAGTAATACGTTATTCTATACACTTTAATGTTTTTTTATATAGGTTGTCAGTCATCGATTCACCGATCCGACTATGCGAAACGAAACATTTTGAATAATTTAGTTATTTAAGAATCCGAACGTGCCAGAGTGGTATAAATGTTCTAGTAATACGTTATTCTATGCGTTTTAATGTGTTCTTTGTATAGGTTATCAGTCATCGATTCACCGAACCGACAATGCGGAACGAAACATTTTCAATAATTTTGTTATTTAAGAATCCGAACGAGCCAGAGTGGTATAAATGTTCTAGTAATACGTTACTCTATACGTGTTAATTTTTTTTTATATAGGTTATCAGTCATCGATTCACCGAACCGGCTATGCGGAATGGAACATTTTCAATACTTTTGTTATTTATGAATCCGAACGTGCCAAAGTGGTATAAATGTTCTACTAATACGTTATTCTATACATTTTAATGTTTTTTTATATAGGTTGTCAGTCATCGATTCACCGATCCGACTATGCGAAACGAAACATTTTGAATAATTTAGTTATTTAAGAATCCGAACGTGCCAGAGTGGTATAAATGTTCTAGTAATACGTTATTCTATACGTTTTAATGTATTCTTTATATAGGTTATCATTCATCGATTCACCGAACCGACTATGCGGACCGAAACATTTTCAATAATTTAGTTATTTATGAATCCGAACGTGCCAAAGTCGTATAAATGCTCTAGTAATACGTTACTCTATACGTGTTAATTTTCTTTTATATAGGTTATCAGTCATCGTTTCACCGAACCGGCTATGCGGAATGAAACATTTTCAATACTTTTGTTATTTATGAATCCGAACGTGCCAAAGTGGTATAAATGTTCTAGTAATACGTTATTCTATACACTTTAATGTTTTTTTATATAGGTTGTCAGTCATCGATTCACCGATCCGACTATGCGAAACGAAACATTTTCAATAATGTAGTTATTTAAGAATCCGAACGTGCCAGAGTGGTATAAATGTTCTAGTAATACGTTATTCTATACTTTTTAATGTACTCTTTATATAGGTTATCAGTCATCGATTCACCGAACCGACTATGCGGAACGAAACATTTTCAATAATTTTGTTATTTAAGAATCCGAACGAGCCAGAGTGGTATAAATGTTCTAGTAATACGTTATTCTATACGTTTTAATGTATTCTTTATATAGGTTGTCAGCCATCGATTCACCGAACCGACTATGCGGAACGAAACATTTTCAATAATTTTGTTATTTAAGAATCCAAACGTGCCAGAGTGGTATAAATGTTCTAGTAATACGTTATTCTATACGTTTTAATGTATTCTTTACATAGGTTGTCAGTCATCGATTCACCGAACCGACTATGCGGAACGAAACATTTTCAATAATTTTGTTATTTAAGAATCCAAACGTGCCAGAGTGGTATAAATGTTCTAGTAATACGTTACTCTATACGTGTTAATTTTTTTTTATATAGGTTGTCATTCATCGATTCACCGAACCGACTATGCGGACCGAAACATTTTCAATAATTTAGTTATTTATGAATCCGAACGTGCCAAAGTCGTATAAATGCTCTAGTAATACGTTACTCTATACGTGTTAATTTTCTTTTATATAGGTTATCAGTCATCGTTTCACCGAACCGGCTATGCGGAATGAAACATTTTCAATACTTTTGTTAGTTATGAATCCGAACGTGCCAAAGTGGTATAAATGTTCTAGTAATACGTTATTCTATACATTTTAATGTTTTTTTATATAGTTTGTCAGTCATCGATTCACCGAACCGACTATGCGGAACGAAACATTTTCAATAATATAGTTATTTAAGAATCCGAACGTGCCAAAGTGGTATAAATGTTCTAGTAATACGTTATTCTATACATTTTAATGTTTTTTTATATAGGTTGTCAGTCATCGATTCACCGAACCGACTATGCGGAACGAAACATTTTCGATAATATAGTTATTTAAGAATCCGAACGTGCCAGAGTGGTATAAATGTTCTAGTAATACATTATTCTATACGTTTTAATGTGTTCTTTATATAGGTTATCAGTCATCGATTCACCGAACCGACTATGCGGAACGAAACATTTTCATTAATTTTGTTATTTAAGAATCCGTGCGTGCCAGAGTGGTATAAATGTTCTAGTAATACGTTATTCTATTCGTGTTAATTTTTTTTTATATAGGTTATCAGTCATCGATTCCCCGAACCGGCTATGCGGAATGAAACATTTTCAATACTTTTGTTATTTATGAATCCGAACGTGCCAAAGTGGTATAAATGTTCTAGTAATACGTTATTCAATACATTTTAATGTTTTTTTATATAGGTTGTCAGTCATCGATTCACCGAACCGACTATGCGGAATGAAACATTTTGAATAATTTAGTTATTTAAGAATCCGAACGTGCCAGAGTGGTATAAATGTTCTAGTAATACGTTATTCTATACGTTTTAATGTATTCTTTATATAGGTTATCATTCATCGATTCACCGAACCGACTATGCGGACCGAAACATTTTCAATAATTTAGTTATTTATGAATCCGAACGTGCCAAAGTCGTATAAATGCTCTAGTAATACGTTACTCTATACGTGTTAATTTTCTTTTATATAGGTTATCAGTCATCGTTTCACCGAACCGGCTATGCGGAATGAAACATTTTCAATACTTTTGTTATTTATGAATCCGAACGTGCCAAAGTGGTATAAATGTTCTAGTAATACGTTATTCTATACATTTTAATGTTTTTTTATATAGGTTGTCAGTCATCGATTCACCGATCCGACTATGCGAAACGAAACATTTTGAATAATTTAGTTATTTAAGAATCCGAACGTGCCAGAGTGGTATAAATGTTCTAGTAATACGTTATTCTATGCGTTTTAATGTGTTCTTTGTATAGGTTATCAGTCATCGATTCACCGAACCGACAATGCGGAACGAAACATTTTCAATAATTTTGTTATTTATGAATCCGAACGTGCCAAAGTCGTATAAATGCTCTAGTAATACATTACTCTATACGTGTTAATTTTCTTTTATATAGGTTGTCAGTCATCGATTCACCGAACCGACTATGCGGAACGAAAAATTTTCAATAATTTTGTTATTTACAAATCCGAACGTGCCAAAGTGGTATAAATGTTCTAGTAATACGTTATTCTATGCGTTTTAATGTGTTCTTTGTATAGGTTATCAGTCATCGATTCACCGAACCGACAATGCGGAACGAAACATTTTCAATAATTTTGTTATTTATGAATCCGAACGTGCCAAAGTCGTATAAATGCTCTAGCAATACATTACTCTATACGTGTTAATTTTCTTTTATATAGGTTGTCAGTCATCGATTCACCGAACCGACTATGCGGAACGAAAAATTTTCAATAATTTTGTTATTTACAAATCCGAACGTGCCAAAGTGGTATAAATGTTCTAGTAATACGTTATTCTATACGTGTTAATTGTTTTTTATATAGGTTATCAGTCATCGATTCACCGAACCGCCTATACGGACCGAAAAATGTTCAATAATTTTGTTATTTAAGAATCCGAACGTGCCAAAGTGGTATAAATGTTCTAGTAATACGTTACTCTATACGTGTTAATTTTTTTTTATATAGGTTATCAGTCATCGATTCACCGAACCGGCTATGCGGAATGGAACATTTTCAATACTTTTGTTATTTATGAATCCGAACGTGCCAAAGTGGTATAAATGTTCTAGTAATACGTTATTCTATACATTTTAATGTTTTTTTATATAGGTTGTCAGTCATCGATTCACCGAACCGCCTATACGGACCGAAAAATGTTCAATAATTTTGTTATTTAAGAATCCGAACGTGCCAAAGTGGTATAAATGTTCTAGTCATACGTTACTCTATACGTGTTAATTTTTTTTTATATAGGTTATCAGTCATCGATTCACCGAACCGGCTATGCGGAATGGAACATTTTCAATACTTTTGTTATTTATGAATCCGAACGTGCCAAAGTGGTATAAATGTTCTAGTAATACGTTATTCTATACATTTTAATGTTTTTTTATATAGGTTGTCAGTCATCGATTCACCGAACCGCCTATACGGACCGAAAAATGTTCAATAATTTTGTTATTTATGAATCCGAACGTGCCAAAGTGGTATAAATGTTCTAGTAATACGTTATTCTATACATTTTAATGTTTTTTTATATAGGTTGTCAGTCATCGATTCACCGATCCGACTATGCGAAACGAAACATTTTGAATAATTTAGTTATTTAAGAATCCGAACGTGCCAGAGTGGTATAAATGTTCTAGTAATACGTTATTCTATACGTTTTAATGTATTCTTTATATAGGTTGTCAGTCATCGATTCACCGAACCGACTATGCGGAACGAAACATTTTCAATAATTTTGTTATTTAAGAATCCAAACGTGCCAGAGTGGTATAAATGTTCTAGTAATACGTTACTCTATACGTGTTAATTTTTTTTTATATAGGTTGTCATTCATCGATTCACCGAACCGACTATGCGGACCGAAACATTTTCAATAATTTAGTTATTTATGAATCCGAACGTGCCAAAGTCGTATAAATGCTCTAGTAATACGTTACTCTATACGTGTTAATTTTCTTTTATATAGGTTATCAGTCATCGTTTCACCGAACCGGCTATGCGGAATGAAACATTTTCAATACTTTTGTTATTTATGAATCCGAACGTGCCAAAGTGGTATAAATGTTCTAGTAATACGTTATTCTATACATTTTAATGTTTTTTTATATAGTTTGTCAGTCATCGATTCACCGAACCGACTATGCGGAACGAAACATTTTCAATAATATAGTTATTTAAGAATCCGAACGTGCCAGAGTGGTATAAATGTTCTAGTAATACATTATTCTATACGTTTTAATGTGTTCTTTATATAGGTTATCAGTCATCGATTCACCGAACCGACTATGCGGAACGAAACATTTTCATTAATTTTGTTATTTAAGAATCCGTGCGTGCCAGAGTGGTATAAATGTTCTAGTAATACGTTATTCTATTCGTGTTAATTTTTTTTTATATAGGTTATCAGTCATCGATTCCCCGAACCGGCTATGCGGAATGAAACATTTTCAATACTTTTGTTATTTATGAATCCGAACGTGCCAAAGTGGTATAAATGTTCTAGTAATACGTTATTCAATACATTTTAATGTTTTTTTATATAGGTTGTCAGTCATCGATTCACCGAACCGACTATGCGGAACGAAACATTTTGAATAATTTAGTTATTTAAGAATCCGAACGTGCCAGAGTGGTATAAATGTTCTAGTAATACGTTATTCTATACGTTTTAATGTATTCTTTATATAGGTTATCATTCATCGATTCACCGAACCGACTATGCGGACCGAAACATTTTCAATAATTTAGTTATTTATGAATCCGAACGTGCCAAAGTCGTATAAATGCTCTAGTAATACGTTACTCTATACGTGTTAATTTTCTTTTATATAGGTTATCAGTCATCGTTTCACCGAACCGGCTATGCGGAATGAAACATTTTCAATACTTTTGTTATTTATGAATCCGAACGTGCCAAAGTGGTATAAATGTTCTAGTAATACGTTATTCTATACATTTTAATGTTTTTTTATATAGGTTGTCAGTCATCGATTCACCGATCCGACTATGCGAAACGAAACATTTTGAATAATTTAGTTATTTAAGAATCCGAACGTGCCAGAGTGGTATAAATGTTCTAGTAATACGTTATTCTATACGTTTTAATGTGTTCTTTGTATAGGTTATCAGTCATCGATTCACCGAACCGACAATGCGGAACGAAACATTTTCAATAATTTTGTTATTTATGAATCCGAACGTGCCAAAGTCGTATAAATGCTCTAGTAATACATTACTCTATACGTGTTAATTTTCTTTTATATAGGTTATCAGTCATCGTTTCACCGAACCGGCTATGCGGAATGAAACATTTTTAATACTTTTGTTATTTATGAATCCGAACGTGCCAAAGTGGTATAAATGTTCTAGTAATACGTTATTCTATACATTTTAATGTTTTTTTATATAGGTTGTCAGTCATCGATTCACCGAACCGACTATGCGGAACGAAGCATTTTCAATAATATAGTTATTTAAGAATCCGAACGTGCCAAAGTGGTATAAATGTTCTAGTAATACGTTATTCTATACATTTTAATGTTTTTTTATATAGGTTGTCAGTCATCGATTCACCGAACCGACTATGCGGACCGAAACATTTTCAATAATTTAGTTATTTATGAATCCGAACGTGCCAAAGTCGTATAAATGCTCTAGTAATACATTACTCTATACGTGTTAATTTTCTTTTATATAGGTTATCAGTCATCGTTTCACCGAACCGGCTATGCGGAATGAAACATTTTTAATACTTTTGTTATTTATGAATCCGAACGTGCCAAAGTGGTATAAATGTTCTAGTAATACGTTATTCTATACATTTTAATGTTTTTTTATATAGTTTGTCAGTCATCGATTCACCGAACCGACTATGCGGAACGAAACATTTTCAATAATATAGTTATTTAAGAATCCGAACGTGCCAAAGTGGTATAAATGTTCTAGTAATACGTTATTCTATACATTTTAATGTTTTTTTATATAGGTTGTCAGTCATCGATTCACCGAACCGACTATGCGGAACGAAACATTTTCGATAATATAGTTATTTAAGAATCCGAACGTGCCAGAGTGGTATAAATGTTCTAGTAATACATTATTCTATACGTTTTAATGTGTTCTTTATATAGGTTATCAGTCATCGATTCACCGAACCGACTATGCGGAACGAAATATTTTCATTAATTTTGTTATTTAAGAATCCGTGCGTGCCAGAGTGGTATAAATGTTCTAGTAATACGTTATTCTATTCGTGTTAATTTTTTTTTATATAGGTTATCAGTCATCGATTCCCCGAACCGGCTATGCGGAATGAAACATTTTCAATACTTTTGTTATTTATGAATCCGAACGTGCCAAAGTGGTATAAATGTTCTAGTAATACGTTATTCAATACATTTTAATGTTTTTTTATATAGGTTGTCAGTCATCGATTCACCGAACCGACTATGCGGAATGAAACATTTTGAATAATTTAGTTATTTAAGAATCCGAACGTGCCAGAGTGGTATAAATGTTCTAGTAATACGTTATTCTATACGTTTTAATGTATTCTTTATATAGGTTATCATTCATCGATTCACCGAACCGACTATGCGGACCGAAACATTTTCAATAATTTAGTTATTTATGAATCCGAACGTGCCAAAGTCGTATAAATGCTCTAGTAATACGTTACTCTATACGTGTTAATTTTCTTTTATATAGGTTATCAGTCATCGTTTCACCGAACCGGCTATGCGGAATGAAACATTTTCAATACTTTTGTTATTTATGAATCCGAACGTGCCAAAGTGGTATAAATGATCTAGTAATACGTTATTCTATACATTTTAATGTTTTTTTATATAGGTTGTCAGTCATCGATTCACCGATCCGACTATGCGAAACGAAACATTTTGAATAATTTAGTTATTTAAGAATCCGAACGTGCCAGAGTGGTATAAATGTTCTAGTAATACGTTATTCTATGCGTTTTAATGTGTTCTTTGTATAGGTTATCAGTCATCGATTCACCGAACCGACAATGCGGAACGAAACATTTTCAATAATTTTGTTATTTATGAATCCGAACGTGCCAAAGTCGTATAAATGCTCTAGTAATACATTACTCTATACGTGTTAATTTTCTTTTATATAGGTTGTCAGTCATCGATTCACCGAACCGACTATGCGGAACGAAAAATTTTCAATAATTTTGTTATTTACAAATCCGAACGTGCCAAAGTGGTATAAATGTTCTAGTAATACGTTATTCTATACGTGTTAATTGTTTTTTATATAGGTTATCAGTCATCGATTCACCGAACCGCCTATACGGACCGAAAAATGTTCAATAATTTTGTTATTTAAGAATCCGAACGTGCCAAAGTGGTATAAATGTTCTAGTAATACGTTACTGTATACGTGTTAATTTTTTTTTATATAGGTTATCAGTCATCGATTCACCGAACCGGCTATGCGGAATGGAACATTTTCAATACTTTTGTTATTTATGAATCCGAACGTGCCAAAGTGGTATAAATGTTCTAGTAATACGTTATTCTATACATTTTAATGTTTTTTTATATAGGTTGTCAGTCATCGATTCACCGAACCGCCTATACGGACCGAAAAATGTTCAATAATTTTGTTATTTAAGAATCCGAACGTGCCAAAGTGGTATAAATGTTCTAGTAATACGTTACTCTATACGTGTTAACTTTTTTTTATATAGGTTATCAGTCATCGATTCACCGAACCGGCTGTGCGGAATGGAACATTTTCAATACTTTTGTTATTTATGAATCCGAACGTGCCAAAGTGGTATAAATGTTCTAGTAATACGTTATTCTATACATTTTAATGTTTTTTTATATAGGTTGTCAGTCATCGATTCACCGATCCGACTATGCGAAACGAAACATTTTGAATAATTTAGTTATTTAAGAATCCGAACGTGCCAGAGTGGTATAAATGTTCTAGTAATACGTTATTCTATACGTTTTAATGTATTCTTTATATAGGTTGTCAGTCATCGATTCACCGAACCGACTATGCGGAACGAAACATTTTCAATAATTTTGTTATTTAAGAATCCAAACGTGCCAGAGTGGTATAAATGTTCTAGTAATACGTTACTCTATACGTGTTAATTTTTTTTTATATAGGTTGTCATTCATCGATTCACCGAACCGACTATGCGGACCGAAACATTTTCAATAATTTAGTTATTTATGAATCCGAACGTGCCAAAGTCGTATAAATGCTCTAGTAATACGTTACTCTATACGTGTTAATTTTCTTTTATATAGGATATCAGTCATCGTTTCACCGAACCGGCTATGCGGAATGAAACATTTTCAATACTTTTGTTATTTATGAATCCGAACGTGCCAAAGTGGTATAAATGTTCTAGTAATACGTTATTCTATACATTTTAATGTTTTTTTATATAGGTTGTCAGTCATCGATTCACCGATCCGACTATGCGAAACGAAACATTTTGAATAATTTAGTTATTTAAGAATCCGAACGTGCCAGAGTGGTATAAATGTTCTAGTAATACGTTATTCTATGCGTTTTAATGTGTTCTTTGTATAGGTTATCAGTCATCGATTCACCGAACCGACAATGCGGAACGAAACATTTTCAATAATTTTGTTATTTATGAATCCGAACGTGCCAAAGTCGTATAAATGCTCTAGCAATACATTACTCTATACGTGTTAATTTTCTTTTATATAGGTTGTCAGTCATCGATTCACCGAACCGACTATGCGGAACGAAAAATTTTCAATAATTTTGTTATTTACAAATCCGAACGTGCCAAAGTGGTATAAATGTTCTAGTAATACGTTATTCTATACGTGTTAATTGTTTTTTATATAGGTTATCAGTCATCGATTCACCGAACCGCCTATACGGACCGAAAAATGTTCAATAATTTTGTTATTTAAGAATCCGAACGTGCCAAAGTGGTATAAATGTTCTAGTAATACGTTACTCTATACGTGTTAATTTTTTTTTATATAGGTTATCAGTCATCGATTCACCGAACCGGCTATGCGGAATGGAACATTTTCAATACTTTTGTTATTTATGAATCCGAACGTGCCAAAGTGGTATAAATGTTCTAGTAATACGTTATTCTATACATTTTAATGTTTTTTTATATAGGTTGTCAGTCATCGATTCACCGAACCGCCTATACGGACCGAAAAATGTTCAATAATTTTGTTATTTAAGAATCCGAACGTGCCAAAGTGGTATAAATGTTCTAGTCATACGTTACTCTATACGTGTTAATTTTTTTTTATATAGGTTATCAGTCATCGATTCACCGAACCGGCTATGCGGAATGGAACATTTTCAATACTTTTGTTATTTATGAATCCGAACGTGCCAAAGTGGTATAAATGTTCTAGTAATACGTTATTCTATACATTTTAATGTTTTTTTATATAGGTTGTCAGTCATCGATTCACCGAACCGCCTATACGGACCGAAAAATGTTCAATAATTTTGTTATTTATGAATCCGAACGTGCCAAAGTGGTATAAATGTTCTAGTAATACGTTATTCTATACATTTTAATGTTTTTTTATATAGGTTGTCAGTCATCGATTCACCGATCCGACTATGCGAAACGAAACATTTTGAATAATTTAGTTATTTAAGAATCCGAACGTGCCAGAGTGGTATAAATGTTCTAGTAATACGTTATTCTATACGTTTTAATGTATTCTTTATATAGGTTGTCAGTCATCGATTCACCGAACCGACTATGCGGAACGAAACATTTTCAATAATTTTGTTATTTAAGAATCCAAACGTGCCAGAGTGGTATAAATGTTCTAGTAATACGTTACTCTATACGTGTTAATTTTTTTTTATATAGGTTGTCATTCATCGATTCACCGAACCGACTATGCGGACCGAAACATTTTCAATAATTTAGTTATTTATGAATCCGAACGTGCCAAAGTCGTATAAATGCTCTAGTAATACGTTACTCTATACGTGTTAATTTTCTTTTATATAGGTTATCAGTCATCGTTTCACCGAACCGGCTATGCGGAATGAAACATTTTCAATACTTTTGTTATTTATGAATCCGAACGTGCCAAAGTGGTATAAATGTTCTAGTAATACGTTATTCTATACATTTTAATGTTTTTTTATATAGTTTGTCAGTCATCGATTCACCGAACCGACTATGCGGAACGAAACATTTTCAATAATATAGTTATTTAAGAATCCGAACGTGCCAGAGTGGTATAAATGTTCTAGTAATACATTATTCTATACGTTTTAATGTGTTCTTTATATAGGTTATCAGTCATCGATTCACCGAACCGACTATGCGGAACGAAACATTTTCATTAATTTTGTTATTTAAGAATCCGTGCGTGCCAGAGTGGTATAAATGTTCTAGTAATACGTTATTCTATTCGTGTTAATTTTTTTTTATATAGGTTATCAGTCATCGATTCCCCGAACCGGCTATGCGGAATGAAACATTTTCAATACTTTTGTTATTTATGAATCCGAACGTGCCAAAGTGGTATAAATGTTCTAGTAATACGTTATTCAATACATTTTAATGTTTTTTTATATAGGTTGTCAGTCATCGATTCACCGAACCGACTATGCGGAACGAAACATTTTGAATAATTTAGTTATTTAAGAATCCGAACGTGCCAGAGTGGTATAAATGTTCTAGTAATACGTTATTCTATACGTTTTAATGTATTCTTTATATAGGTTATCATTCATCGATTCACCGAACCGACTATGCGGACCGAAACATTTTCAATAATTTAGTTATTTATGAATCCGAACGTGCCAAAGTCGTATAAATGCTCTAGTAATACGTTACTCTATACGTGTTAATTTTCTTTTATATAGGTTATCAGTCATCGTTTCACCGAACCGGCTATGCGGAATGAAACATTTTCAATACTTTTGTTATTTATGAATCCGAACGTGCCAAAGTGGTATAAATGTTCTAGTAATACGTTATTCTATACATTTTAATGTTTTTTTATATAGGTTGTCAGTCATCGATTCACCGATCCGACTATGCGAAACGAAACATTTTGAATAATTTAGTTATTTAAGAATCCGAACGTGCCAGAGTGGTATAAATGTTCTAGTAATACGTTATTCTATACGTTTTAATGTGTTCTTTGTATAGGTTATCAGTCATCGATTCACCGAACCGACAATGCGGAACGAAACATTTTCAATAATTTTGTTATTTATGAATCCGAACGTGCCAAAGTCGTATAAATGCTCTAGTAATACATTACTCTATACGTGTTAATTTTCTTTTATATAGGTTATCAGTCATCGTTTCACCGAACCGGCTATGCGGAATGAAACATTTTTAATACTTTTGTTATTTATGAATCCGAACGTGCCAAAGTGGTATAAATGTTCTAGTAATACGTTATTCTATACATTTTAATGTTTTTTTATATAGGTTGTCAGTCATCGATTCACCGAACCGACTATGCGGAACGAAGCATTTTCAATAATATAGTTATTTAAGAATCCGAACGTGCCAAAGTGGTATAAATGTTCTAGTAATACGTTATTCTATACATTTTAATGTTTTTTTATATAGGTTGTCAGTCATCGATTCACCGAACCGACTATGCGGACCGAAACATTTTCAATAATTTAGTTATTTATGAATCCGAACGTGCCAAAGTCGTATAAATGCTCTAGTAATACATTACTCTATACGTGTTAATTTTCTTTTATATAGGTTATCAGTCATCGTTTCACCGAACCGGCTATGCGGAATGAAACATTTTTAATACTTTTGTTATTTATGAATCCGAACGTGCCAAAGTGGTATAAATGTTCTAGTAATACGTTATTCTATACATTTTAATGTTTTTTTATATAGTTTGTCAGTCATCGATTCACCGAACCGACTATGCGGAACGAAACATTTTCAATAATATAGTTATTTAAGAATCCGAACGTGCCAAAGTGGTATAAATGTTCTAGTAATACGTTATTCTATACATTTTAATGTTTTTTTATATAGGTTGTCAGTCATCGATTCACCGAACCGACTATGCGGAACGAAACATTTTCGATAATATAGTTATTTAAGAATCCGAACGTGCCAGAGTGGTATAAATGTTCTAGTAATACATTATTCTATACGTTTTAATGTGTTCTTTATATAGGTTATCAGTCATCGATTCACCGAACCGACTATGCGGAACGAAATATTTTCATTAATTTTGTTATTTAAGAATCCGTGCGTGCCAGAGTGGTATAAATGTTCTAGTAATACGTTATTCTATTCGTGTTAATTTTTTTTTATATAGGTTATCAGTCATCGATTCCCCGAACCGGCTATGCGGAATGAAACATTTTCAATACTTTTGTTATTTATGAATCCGAACGTGCCAAAGTGGTATAAATGTTCTAGTAATACGTTATTCAATACATTTTAATGTTTTTTTATATAGGTTGTCAGTCATCGATTCACCGAACCGACTATGCGGAATGAAACATTTTGAATAATTTAGTTATTTAAGAATCCGAACGTGCCAGAGTGGTATAAATGTTCTAGTAATACGTTATTCTATACGTTTTAATGTATTCTTTATATAGGTTATCATTCATCGATTCACCGAACCGACTATGCGGACCGAAACATTTTCAATAATTTAGTTATTTATGAATCCGAACGTGACAAAGTCGTATAAATGCTCTAGTAATACGTTACTCTATACGTGTTAATTTTCTTTTATATAGGTTATCAGTCATCGTTTCACCGAACCGGCTATGCGGAATGAAACATTTTCAATACTTTTGTTATTTATGAATCCGAACGTGCCAAAGTGGTATAAATGATCTAGTAATACGTTATTCTATACATTTTAATGTTTTTTTATATAGGTTGTCAGTCATCGATTCACCGATCCGACTATGCGAAACGAAACATTTTGAATAATTTAGTTATTTAAGAATCCGAACGTGCCAGAGTGGTATAAATGTTCTAGTAATACGTTATTCTATGCGTTTTAATGTGTTCTTTGTATAGGTTATCAGTCATCGATTCACCGAACCGACAATGCGGAACGAAACATTTTCAATAATTTTGTTATTTATGAATCCGAACGTGCCAAAGTCGTATAAATGCTCTAGTAATACATTACTCTATACGTGTTAATTTTCTTTTATATAGGTTGTCAGTCATCGATTCACCGAACCGACTATGCGGAACGAAAAATTTTCAATAATTTTGTTATTTACAAATCCGAACGTGCCAAAGTGGTATAAATGTTCTAGTAATACGTTATTCTATACGTGTTAATTGTTTTTTATATAGGTTATCAGTCATCGATTCACCGAACCGCCTATACGGACCGAAAAATGTTCTATAATTTTGTTATTTAAGAATCCGAACGTGCCAAAGTGGTATAAATGTTCTAGTAATACGTTACTGTATACGTGTTAATTTTTTTTTATATAGGTTATCAGTCATCGATTCACCGAACCGGCTATGCGGAATGGAACATTTTCAATACTTTTGTTATTTATGAATCCGAACGTGCCAAAGTGGTATAAATGTTCTAGTAATACGTTATTCTATACATTTTAATGTTTTTTTATATAGGTTGTCAGTCATCGATTCACCGAACCGCCTATACGGACCGAAAAATGTTCAATAATTTTGTTATTTAAGAATCCGAACGTGCCAAAGTGGTATAAATGTTCTAGTAATACGTTACTCTATACGTGTTAACTTTTTTTTATATAGGTTATCAGTCATCGATTCACCGAACCGGCTGTGCGGAATGGAACATTTTCAATACTTTTGTTATTTATGAATCCGAACGTGCCAAAGTGGTATAAATGTTCTAGTAATACGTTATTCTATACATTTTAATGTTTTTTTATATAGGTTGTCAGTCATCGATTCACCGATCCGACTATGCGAAACGAAACATTTTGAATAATTTAGTTATTTAAGAATCCGAACGTGCCAGAGTGGTATAAATGTTCTAGTAATACGTTATTCTATACGTTTTAATGTATTCTTTATATAGGTTGTCAGTCATCGATTCACCGAACCGACTATGCGGAACGAAACATTTTCAATAATTTTGTTATTTAAGAATCCAAACGTGCCAGAGTGGTATAAATGTTCTAGTAATACGTTACTCTATACGTGTTAATTTTTTTTTATATAGGTTGTCATTCATCGATTCACCGAACCGACTATGCGGACCGAAACATTTTCAATAATTTAGTTATTTATGAATCCGAACGTGCCAAAGTCGTATAAATGCTCTAGTAATACGTTACTCTATACGTGTTAATTTTCTTTTATATAGGTTATCAGTCATCGTTTCACCGAACCGGCTATGCGGAATGAAACATTTTCAATACTTTTGTTATTTATGAATCCGAACGTGCCAAAGTGGTATAAATGTTCTAGTAATACGTTATTCTATACATTTTAATGTTTTTTTATATAGGTTGTCAGTCATCGATTCACCGATCCGACTATGCGAAACGAAACATTTTGAATAATTTAGTTATTTAAGAATCCGAACGTGCCAGAGTGGTATAAATGTTCTAGTAATACGTTATTCTATACGTTTTAATGTATTCTTTATATAGGTTGTCAGTCATCGATTCACCGAACCGACTATGCGGACCGAAACATTTTCAATAATTTAGTTATTTATGAATCCGAACGTGCCAAAGTCGTATAAATGCTCTAGTAATACGTTACTCTATACGTGTTAATTTTCTTTTATATAGGTTATCAGTCATCGTTTCACCGAACCGGCTATGCGGAATGAAACATTTTCAATACTTTTGTTATTTATGAATCCGAACGTGCCAAAGTGGTATAAATGTTCTAGTAATACGTTATTCTATACATTTTAATGTTTTTTTATATAGTTTGTCAGTCATCGATTCACCGAACCGACTATGCGGAACGAAACATTTTCAATAATATAGTTATTTAAGAATCCGAACGTGCCAAAGTGGTATAAATGTTCTAGTAATACGTTATTCTATACATTTTAATGTTTTTTTATATAGGTTGTCAGTCATCGATTCACCGAACCGACTATGCGGAACGAAACATTTTCGATAATATAGTTATTTAAGAATCCGAACGTGCCAGAGTGGTATAAATGTTCTAGTAATACATTATTCTATACGTTTTAATGTGTTCTTTATATAGGTTATCAGTCATCGATTCACCGAACCGACTATGCGGAACGAAACATTTTCATTAATTTTGTTATTTAAGAATCCGTGCGTGCCAGAGTGGTATAAATGTTCTAGTAATACGTTATTCTATTCGTGTTAATTTTTTTTTATATAGGTTATCAGTCATCGATTCCCCGAACCGGCTATGCGGAATGAAACATTTTCAATACTTTTGTTATTTATGAATCCGAACGTGCCAAAGTGGTATAAATGTTCTAGTAATACGTTATTCAATACATTTTAATGTTTTTTTATATAGGTTGTCAGTCATCGATTCACCGAACCGACTATGCGGAACGAAACATTTTGAATAATTTAGTTATTTAAGAATCCGAACGTGCCAGAGTGGTATAAATGTTCTAGTAATACGTTATTCTATACGTTTTAATGTATTCTTTATATAGGTTATCATTCATCGATTCACCGAACCGACTATGCGGACCGAAACATTTTCAATAATTTAGTTATTTATGAATCCGAACATGCCAAAGTCGTATAAATGCTCTAGTAATACGTTACTCTATACGTGTTAATTTTCTTTTATATAGGTTATCAGTCATCGTTTCACCGAACCGGCTATGCGGAATGAAACATTTTCAATACTTTTGTTATTTATGAATCCGAACGTGCCAAAGTGGTATAAATGTTCTAGTAATACGTTATTCTATACATTTTAATGTTTTTTTATATAGGTTGTCAGTCATCGATTCACCGATCCGACTATGCGAAACGAAACATTTTGAATAATTTAGTTATTTAAGAATCCGAACGTGCCAGAGTGGTATAAATGTTCTAGTAATACGTTATTCTATACGTTTTAATGTGTTCTTTGTATAGGTTATCAGTCATCGATTCACCGAACCGACAATGCGGAACGAAACATTTTCAATAATTTTGTTATTTATGAATCCGAACGTGCCAAAGTCGTATAAATGCTCTAGTAATACATTACTCTATACGTGTTAATTTTCTTTTATATAGGTTATCAGTCATCGTTTCACCGAACCGGCTATGCGGAATGAAACATTTTTAATACTTTTGTTATTTATGAATCCGAACGTGCCAAAGTGGTATAAATGTTCTAGTAATACGTTATTCTATACATTTTAATGTTTTTTTATATAGGTTGTCAGTCATCGATTCACCGAACCGACTATGCGGAACGAAGCATTTTCAATAATATAGTTATTTAAGAATCCGAACGTGCCAAAGTGGTATAAATGTTCTAGTAATACGTTATTCTATACATTTTAATGTTTTTTTATATAGGTTGTCAGTCATCGATTCACCGAACCGACTATGCGGACCGAAACATTTTCAATAATTTAGTTATTTATGAATCCGAACGTGCCAAAGTCGTATAAATGCTCTAGTAATACATTACTCTATACGTGTTAATTTTCTTTTATATAGGTTGTCAGTCATCGATTCACCGAACCGACTATGCGGAACGAAAAATTTTCAATAATTTTGTTATTTACAAATCCGAACGTGCCAAAGTGGTATAAATGTTCTAGTAATACGTTATTCTATACGTGTTAATTGTTTTTTATATAGGTTATCAGTCATCGATTCACCGAACCGCCTATACGGACCGAAAAATGTTCAATAATTTTGTTATTTAAGAATCCGAACGTGCCAAAGTGGTATAAATGTTCTAGTAATACGTTACTGTATACGTGTTAATTTTTTTTTATATAGGTTATCAGTCATCGATTCACCGAACCGGCTATGCGGAATGGAACATTTTCAATACTTTTGTTATTTATGAATCCGAACGTGCCAAAGTGGTATAAATGTTCTAGTAATACGTTATTCTATACATTTTAATGTTTTTTTATATAGGTTGTCAGTCATCGATTCACCGAACCGCCTATACGGACCGAAAAATGTTCAATAATTTTGTTATTTAAGAATCCGAACGTGCCAAAGTGGTATAAGTGTTCTAGTAATACGTTACTCTATACGTGTTAACTTTTTTTTATATAGGTTATCAGTCATCGATTCACCGAACCGGCTATGCGGAATGGAACATTTTCAATACTTTTGTTATTTATGAATCCGAACGTGCCAAAGTGGTATAAATGTTCTAGTAATACGTTATTCTATACATTTTAATGTTTTTTTATATAGGTTGTCAGTCATCGATTCACCGATCCGACTATGCGAAACGAAACATTTTGAATAATTTAGTTATTTAAGAATCCGAACGTGCCAGAGTGGTATAAATGTTCTAGTAATACGTTATTCTATACGTTTTAATGTATTCTTTATATAGGTTGTCAGTCATCGATTCACCGAACCGACTATGCGGAACGAAACATTTTCAATAATTTTGTTATTTAAGAATCCAAACGTGCCAGAGTGGTATAAATGTTCTAGTAATACGTTACTCTATACGTGTTAATTTTTTTTTATATAGGTTGTCATTCATCGATTCACCGAACCGACTATGCGGACCGAAACATTTTCAATAATTTAGTTATTTATGAATCCGAACGTGCCAAAGTCGTATAAATGCTCTAGTAATACGTTACTCTATACGTGTTAATTTTCTTTTATATAGGTTATCAGTCATCGTTTCACCGAACCGGCTATGCGGAATGAAACATTTTCAATACTTTTGTTATTTATGAATCCGAACGTGCCAAAGTGGTATAAATGTTCTAGTAATACGTTATTCTATACATTTTAATGTTTTTTTATATAGGTTGTCAGTCATCGATTCACCGATCCGACTATGCGAAACGAAACATTTTGAATAATTTAGTTATTTAAGAATCCGAACGTGCCAGAGTGGTATAAATGTTCTAGTAATACGTTATTCTATACGTTTTAATGTATTCTTTATATAGGTTGTCAGTCATCGATTCACCGAACCGACTATGCGGACCGAAACATTTTCAATAATTTAGTTATTTATGAATCCGAACGTGCCAAAGTCGTATAAATGCTCTAGTAATACGTTACTCTATACGTGTTAATTTTCTTTTATATAGGTTATCAGTCATCGTTTCACCGAACCGGCTATGCGGAATGAAACATTTTCAATACTTTTGTTATTTATGAATCCGAACGTGCCAAAGTGGTATAAATGTTCTAGTAATACGTTATTCAATACATTTTAATGTTTTTTTATATAGGTTGTCAGTCATCGATTCACCGAACCGACTATGCGGAACGAAACATTTTGAATAATTTAGTTATTTAAGAATCCGAACGTGCCAGAGTGGTATAAATGTTCTAGTAATACGTTATTCTATACGTTTTAATGTATTCTTTATATAGGTTATCATTCATCGATTCACCGAACCGACTATGCGGACCGAAACATTTTCAATAATTTAGTTATTTATGAATCCGAACGTGCCAAAGTCGTATAAATGCTCTAGTAATACGTTACTCTATACGTGTTAATTTTCTTTTATATAGGTTATCAGTCATCGTTTCACCGAACCGGCTATGCGGAATGAAACATTTTCAATACTTTTGTTATTTATGAATCCGAACGTGCCAAAGTGGTATAAATGTTCTAGTAATACGTTATTCTATACATTTTAATGTTTTTTTATATAGGTTGTCAGTCATCGATTCACCGATCCGACTATGCGAAACGAAACATTTTGAATAATTTAGTTATTTAAGAATCCGAACGTGCCAGAGTGGTATAAATGTTCTAGTAATACGTTATTCTATACGTTTTAATGTGTTCTTTGTATAGGTTATCAGTCATCGATTCACCGAACCGACAATGCGGAACGAAACATTTTCAATAATTTTGTTATTTATGAATCCGAACGTGCCAAAGTCGTATAAATGCTCTAGTAATACATTACTCTATACGTGTTAATTTTCTTTTATATAGGTTATCAGTCATCGTTTCACCGAACCGGCTATGCGGAATGAAACATTTTTAATACTTTTGTTATTTATGAATCCGAACGTGCCAAAGTGGTATAAATGTTCTAGTAATACGTTATTCTATACATTTTAATGTTTTTTTATATAGGTTGTCAGTCATCGATTCACCGAACCGACTATGCGGAACGAAGCATTTTCAATAATATAGTTATTTAAGAATCCGAACGTGCCAAAGTGGTATAAATGTTCTAGTAATACGTTATTCTATACATTTTAATGTTTTTTTATATAGGTTGTCAGTCATCGATTCACCGAACCGACTATGCGGACCGAAACATTTTCAATAATTTAGTTATTTATGAATCCGAACGTGCCAAAGTCGTATAAATGCTCTAGTAATACATTACTCTATACGTGTTAATTTTCTTTTATATAGGTTATCAGTCATCGTTTCACCGAACCGGCTATGCGGAATGAAACATTTTTAATACTTTTGTTATTTATGAATCCGAACGTGCCAAAGTGGTATAAATGTTCTAGTAATACGTTATTCTATACATTTTAATGTTTTTTTATATAGTTTGTCAGTCATCGATTCACCGAACCGACTATGCGGAACGAAACATTTTCAATAATATAGTTATTTAAGAATCCGAACGTGCCAAAGTGGTATAAATGTTCTAGTAATACGTTATTCTATACATTTTAATGTTTTTTTATATAGGTTGTCAGTCATCGATTCACCGAACCGACTATGCGGAACGAAACATTTTCGATAATATAGTTATTTAAGAATCCGAACGTGCCAGAGTGGTATAAATATTCTAGTAATACATTATTCTATACGTTTTAATGTGTTCTTTATATAGGTTATCAGTCATCGATTCACCGAACCGACTATGCGGAACGAAATATTTTCATTAATTTTGTTATTTAAGAATCCGTGCGTGCCAGAGTGGTATAAATGTTCTAGTAATACGTTATTCTATTCGTGTTAATTTTTTTTTATATAGGTTATCAGTCATCGATTCCCCGAACCGGCTATGCGGAATGAAACATTTTCAATACTTTTGTTATTTATGAATCCGAACGTGCCAAAGTGGTATAAATGTTCTAGTAATACGTTATTCAATACATTTTAATGTTTTTTTATATAGGTTGTCAGTCATCGATTCACCGAACCGACTATGCGGAATGAAACATTTTGAATAATTTAGTTATTTAAGAATCCGAACGTGCCAGAGTGGTATAAATGTTCTAGTAATACGTTATTCTATACGTTTTAATGTATTCTTTATATAGGTTATCATTCATCGATTCACCGAACCGACTATGCGGACCGAAACATTTTCAATAATTTAGTTATTTATGAATCCGAACGTGCCAAAGTCGTATAAATGCTCTAGTAATACGTTACTCTATACGTGTTAATTTTCTTTTATATAGGTTATCAGTCATCGTTTCACCGAACCGGCTATGCGGAATGAAACATTTTCAATACTTTTGTTATTTATGAATCCGAACGTGCCAAAGTGGTATAAATGATCTAGTAATACGTTATTCTATACATTTTAATGTTTTTTTATATAGGTTGTCAGTCATCGATTCACCGATCCGACTATGCGAAACGAAACATTTTGAATAATTTAGTTATTTAAGAATCCGAACGTGCCAGAGTGGTATAAATGTTCTAGTAATACGTTATTCTATGCGTTTTAATGTGTTCTTTGTATAGGTTATCAGTCATCGATTCACCGAACCGACAATGCGGAACGAAACATTTTCAATAATTTTGTTATTTATGAATCCGAACGTGCCAAAGTCGTATAAATGCTCTAGTAATACATTACTCTATACGTGTTAATTTTCTTTTATATAGGTTGTCAGTCATCGATTCACCGAACCGACTATGCGGAACGAAAAATTTTCAATAATTTTGTTATTTACAAATCCGAACGTGCCAAAGTGGTATAAATGTTCTAGTAATACGTTATTCTATACGTGTTAATTGTTTTTTATATAGGTTATCAGTCATCGATTCACCGAACCGCCTATACGGACCGAAAAATGTTCAATAATTTTGTTATTTAAGAATCCGAACGTGCCAAAGTGGTATAAATGTTCTAGTAATACGTTACTGTATACGTGTTAATTTTTTTTTATATAGGTTATCAGTCATCGATTCACCGAACCGGCTATGCGGAATGGAACATTTTCAATACTTTTGTTATTTATGAATCCGAACGTGCCAAAGTGGTATAAATGTTCTAGTAATACGTTATTCTATACATTTTAATGTTTTTTTATATAGGTTGTCAGTCATCGATTCACCGAACCGCCTATACGGACCGAAAAATGTTCAATAATTTTGTTATTTAAGAATCCGAACGTGCCAAAGTGGTATAAATGTTCTAGTAATACGTTACTCTATACGTGTTAACTTTTTTTTATATAGGTTATCAGTCATCGATTCACCGAACCGGCTATGCGGAATGGAACATTTTCAATACTTTTGTTATTTATGAATCCGAACGTGCCAAAGTGGTATAAATGTTCTAGTAATACGTTATTCTATACATTTTAATGTTTTTTTATATAGGTTGTCAGTCATCGATTCACCGATCCGACTATGCGAAACGAAACATTTTGAATAATTTAGTTATTTAAGAATCCGAACGTGCCAGAGTGGTATAAATGTTCTAGTAATACGTTATTCTATACGTTTTAATGTATTCTTTATATAGGTTGTCAGTCATCGATTCACCGAACCGACTATGCGGAACGAAACATTTTCAATAATTTTGTTATTTAAGAATCCAAACGTGCCAGAGTGGTATAAATGTTCTAGTAATACGTTACTCTATACGTGTTAATTTTTTTTTATATAGGTTGTCATTCATCGATTCACCGAACCGACTATGCGGACCGAAACATTTTCAATAATTTAGTTATTTATGAATCCGAACGTGCCAAAGTCGTATAAATGCTCTAGTAATACGTTACTCTATACGTGTTAATTTTCTTTTATATAGGTTATCAGTCATCGTTTCACCGAACCGGCTATGCGGAATGAAACATTTTCAATACTTTTGTTATTTATGAATCCGAACGTGCCAAAGTGGTATAAATGTTCTAGTAATACGTTATTCTATACATTTTAATGTTTTTTTATATAGTTTGTCAGTCATCGATTCACCGAACCGACTATGCGGAACGAAACATTTTCAATAATATAGTTATTTAAGAATCCGAACGTGCCAAAGTGGTATAAATGTTCTAGTAATACGTTATTCTATACATTTTAATGTTTTTTTATATAGGTTGTCAGTCATCGATTCACCGAACCGACTATGCGGAACGAAACATTTTGAATAATTTAGTTATTTAAGAATCCGAACGTGCCAGAGTGGTATAAATGTTCTAGTAATACGTTATTCTATACGTTTTAATGTATTCTTTATATAGGTTGTCAGTCATCGATTCACCGAACCGACTATGCGGAACGAAACATTTTCAATAATTTTGTTATTTAAGAATCCAAACGTGCCAGAGTGGTATAAATGTTCTAGTAATACGTTATTCTATACGTTTTAATGTATTCTTTATATAGGTTGTCAGTCATCGATTCACCGAACCGACTATGCGGAACGAAACATTTTCAAAAATTTAGTTATTTAAGAATCCGAACGTGCCAGAGTGGTATAAATGTTCTAGTAATACGTTATTCTATACGTGTTAATTGTTTTTTATATAGGTTATCAGTCATCGATTCACCGAACCGCCTATACGGACCGAAAAATGTTCAATAATTTTGTTATTTAAGAATCCGAACGTGCCAAAGTGGTATAAATGTTCTAGTAATACGTTACTCTATACGTGTTAATTTTTTTTATATAGGTTATCAGTCATCGATTCACCGAACCGGCTATGCGGAATGGAACATTTTCAATACTTTTGTTATTTATGAATCCGAACGTGCCAAAGTGGTATAAATGTTCTAGTAATACGTTATTCTATACATTTTAATGTTTTTTTATATGGGTTGTCAGTCACCGATTCACCGATCCGACTATGCGAAACGAAACATTTTGAATAATTTAGTTATTTAAGAATCCGAACGTGCCAGAGAGGTATAAATGTTCTAGTAATACGTTATTCTATACGTTTTAATGTATTCTTTATATAGGTTGTCAGTCATCGATTCACCGAACCGACTATGCGGAACGAAACATTTCCAATAATTTAGTTATTTAAGAATCTGAACGAGCCAGAGTGGTATAAATGTTCTAGTAATACGTTACTCTATACGTGTTAATTTTTTTTTATATAGGTTATCAGTCATCGATTCACAGAACCGGCTATGCGGAATGAAACATTTTCAATACATTTGTTATTTATGAATCCGAACGTGCCAAAGTGGTTTAAATGTTCTAGTAACACGTTATTCTATACATTTTAATGTTTTTTTATATAGGTTGTCAGTCATCGATTCACCGAACCGACTATGCGGAACGAAACATTTTCAATAATATAGTTATTTAAGAATCCGAACGTGCCAGAGTGGTATAAATGTTCTAGTAATACATTATTCTATACGTTTTAATGTGTTCTTTATATAGGTTATCAGTCATCGATTCCCCGAACCGGCTATGCGGAATGAAACATTTTCAATACTTTTGTTATTTATGAATCCGAACGTGCCAAAGTGGTATAAATGTTCTAGTAATACGTTATTCTATACATTTTAATTTTTTTTTATATAGGTTATCAGTCATCGATTCCCCGAACCGGCTATGCGGAATGAAACATTTTCAATACTTTTGTTATTTATGAATCCGAACGTGCCAGAGTGGTATAAATGTTCTAGTAATACGTTATTCTATACGTTTTAATGTATTCTTTATATAGGTTGTCAGTCATCGATTCACCGAACCGACTATGCGGAACGAAACATTTTCAATAATTTTGTTATTTAAGAATCCAAACGTGCCGGAGTGGTATAAATGTTCTAGTAATACGTTATTCTATACGTTTTAATGTATTCTTTATATAGGTTGTCAGTCATCGTTTCACCGAACCGACTATGCGGAACGAAACATTTTCAATAATTTAGTTATTTAAGAATCCGAACGTGCCAGAGTGGTATAAATGTTCTAGTAATACGTTATACTATACGTGTTAATTGTTTTTTACATAGGTTATCAGTCATCGATTCACCGAACCGCCTATACGGAACGAAGAATGTTCAATAATTTTGTTATTTAAGAATCCGAACGTGCCAAAGTGGTATAAATGTTCTAGTAATACGTTATTCTATACATTTTAATGTCTTTTTATATATGTTGTCAGTCATCGATTCACCGAACCGACTATGCGGAAAGAAACATTTCCAATAATATAGTTATTTAAGATTCCGAACGTGCCAGAGTGGTATAAATGTTCTAGTAATACGTTATTCTATACGTTTTAATGTGTTCTTTATATAGGTTATCAGTCATCGATTCACCGAACCGACTATGCGGAACGAAGCATTTTCAATAATTTTGTTATTTATGAATCCGAACGTGCCAAAGTGGTATAAATGTTCTAGTAATACGTTACTCTATACGTGTTAATTTTTTTTTATATAGGTTATCAGTCATCGATTCACCGAACCGACTATGCGGAACGAAACATTTTCAATAATTTAGTTATTTAAGAATCCGGACGTGCCAGAGTGGTATAAATGTTCTAGTAATACGTTATTCTATACTTTTTAATGTACTCTTTATATAGGTTATCAGTCATCGATTCACCGAACCGACTATGCGGAACGAAACATTTTCAATAATTTTGTTATTTAAGAATCCGAACGAGCCAGAGTGGTATAAATGTTCTAGTAATACGTTATTCTATACGTTTTAATGTATTCTTTATATAGGTTGTCAGCCATCGATTCACCGAACCGACTATGCGGAACGAAACATTTTCAATAATTTTGTTATTTACAAATCCGAACGTGCCAAAGTGGTATAAATGTTCTAGTAATACGTTATTCTATACGTGTTAACTGTTTTTTATATATGTTATCAGTCATCGATTCACCGAACCGCCTATACGGACCGAAAAATGTTCAATAATTTTGTTATTTAAGAATCCGAACGTGCCAAAGTGGTATAAATGTTCTAGTAATACGTTACTCTATACGTGTTAATTTTTTTTTATATAGGTTATCAGTCATCGATTCACCGAACCGGCTATGCGGAATGGAACATTTTCAATACTTTTGTTGTTTATGAATCCGAACGTGCCAAAGTGGTATAAATGTTCTAGTAATACGTTATTCTATACATTTTAATGTTTTTTTATATAGGTTGTCAGTCGTCGATTCACCGATCCGACTATGCGAAACGAAACATTTTGAATAATTTAGTTATTTAAGAATCCGAACGTGCCAGAGTGGTATAAATGTTCTAGTAATACGTTATTCTATACGTTTTAATGTATTCTTTATATAGGTTGTCAGTCATCGATTCACCGAACCGACTATGCGGAACGAAAAATTTTCAATAATTTTGTTATTTACAAATCCGAACGTGCCAAAGTGGTATAAATGTTCTAGTAATACGTTACTCTATACGTGTTAATTTTTTTTTATATAGGTTATCAGTCATTGATTCACCGAACCGGCTATGCGGAATGAAACATTTTCAATAATTTAGTTATTTAAGAATCCGAACGTGCCCGAGTGGTATAAATGTTCTAGTAATACGTTATTCTATACGTTTTAATGTATTCTTTATATAGGTTATCAGTCATCGATTCACCGAACCGACTATGCGGACCGAAACATTTTCAATAATTTAGTTATTTATGAATCCGAACGTGCCAAAGTAGTATAAATGCTCCAGTAATACGTTACTCTATACGTGTTAATTTTCTTTTATATAGGTTATCAGTCATCGTTTCACCGAACCGGCCTTGCGGAATGAATCATTTTCAATACTTTTGTTATTTATGAATCCGAACGTGCCAAAGTGGTATAAATGTTCTAGTAATACGTTATTCTATACACTTTAATGTTTTTTTATATAGTTTGTCAGTCATCGATTCACCGAACCGACTATGCGGAACGAAACATTTTCAATAATATAGTTATTTAAGAATCCGAACGTGCCAGAGTGGTATGAATGTTCTAGTAATACGTTACTGTATACGTGTTAATTGTTTTTTATATAGGTTATCAGTCATCGATTCACCGAACCGCCTATACGGACCGAAAAATGTTCAATAATTTTGTTATTTAAGAATCCGAACGTGCCAAAGTGGTATAAATGTTCTAGTAATACGTTACTGTATACGTGTTAATTTTTTTTTATATAGGTTATCAGTCATCGATTCACCGAACCGGCTATGCGGAATGGAACATTTTCAATACTTTTGTTATTTATGAATCCGAACGTGCCAAAGTGGTATAAATGTTCTAGTAATACGTTATTCTATACATTTTAATGTTTTTTTATATAGGTTGTCAGTCATCGATTCACCGAACCGCCTATACGGACCGAAAAATGTTCAATAATTTTGTTATTTAAGAATCCGAACGTGCCAAAGTGGTATAAATGTTCTAGTAATACGTTACTCTATACGTGTTAACTTTTTTTTATATAGGTTATCAGTCATCGATTCACCGAACCGGCTATGCGGAATGGAACATTTTCAATACTTTTGTTATTTATGAATCCGAACGTGCCAAAGTGGTATAAATGTTCTAGTAATACGTTATTCTATACATTTTAATGTTTTTTTATATAGGTTGTCAGTCATCGATTCACCGATCCGACTATGCGAAACGAAACATTTTGAATAATTTAGTTATTTAAGAATCCGAACGTGCCAGAGTGGTATAAATGTTCTAGTAATACGTTATTCTATACGTTTTAATGTATTCTTTATATAGGTTGTCAGTCATCGATTCACCGAACCGACTATGCGGAACGAAACATTTTCAATAATTTTGTTATTTAAGAATCCAAACGTGCCAGAGTGGTATAAATGTTCTAGTAATACGTTACTCTATACGTGTTAATTTTTTTTTATATAGGTTGTCATTCATCGATTCACCGAACCGACTATGCGGACCGAAACATTTTCAATAATTTAGTTATTTATGAATCCGAACGTGCCAAAGTCGTATAAATGCTCTAGTAATACGTTACTCTATACGTGTTAATTTTCTTTTATATAGGTTATCAGTCATCGTTTCACCGAACCGGCTATGCGGAATGAAACATTTTCAATACTTTTGTTATTTATGAATCCGAACGTGCCAAAGTGGTATAAATGTTCTAGTAATACGTTATTCTATACATTTTAATGTTTTTTTATATAGTTTGTCAGTCATCGATTCACCGAACCGACTATGCGGAACGAAACATTTTCAATAATATAGTTATTTAAGAATCCGAACGTGCCAAAGTGGTATAAATGTTCTAGTAATACGTTATTCTATACATTTTAATGTTTTTTTATATAGGTTGTCAGTCATCGATTCACCGAACCGACTATGCGGAACGAAACATTTTGAATAATTTAGTTATTTAAGAATCCGAACGTGCCAGAGTGGTATAAATGTTCTAGTAATACGTTATTCTATACGTTTTAATGTATTCTTTATATAGGTTGTCAGTCATCGATTCACCGAACCGACTATGCGGAACGAAACATTTTCAATAATTTTGTTATTTAAGAATCCAAACGTGCCAGAGTGGTATAAATGTTCTAGTAATACGTTATTCTATACGTTTTAATGTATTCTTTATATAGGTTGTCAGTCATCGATTCACCGAACCGACTATGCGGAACGAAACATTTTCAAAAATTTAGTTATTTAAGAATCCGAACGTGCCAGAGTGGTATAAATGTTCTAGTAATACGTTATTCTATACGTGTTAATTGTTTTTTATATAGGTTATCAGTCATCGATTCACCGAACCGCCTATACGGACCGAAAAATGTTCAATAATTTTGTTATTTAAGAATCCGAACGTGCCAAAGTGGTATAAATGTTCTAGTAATACGTTACTCTATACGTGTTAATTTTTTTTATATAGGTTATCAGTCATCGATTCACCGAACCGGCTATGCGGAATGGAACATTTTCAATACTTTTGTTATTTATGAATCCGAACGTGCCAAAGTGGTATAAATGTTCTAGTAATACGTTATTCTATACATTTTAATGTTTTTTTATATGGGTTGTCAGTCACCGATTCACCGATCCGACTATGCGAAACGAAACATTTTGAATAATTTAGTTATTTAAGAATCCGAACGTGCCAGAGTGGTATAAATGTTCTAGTAATACGTTATTCTATACGTTTTAATGTATTCTTTATATAGGTTGTCAGTCATCGATTCACCGAACCGACTATGCGGAACGAAACATTTCCAATAATTTAGTTATTTAAGAATCTGAACGAGCCAGAGTGGTATAAATGTTCTAGTAATACGTTACTCTATACGTGTTAATTTTTTTTTATATAGGTTATCAGTCATCGATTCACAGAACCGGCTATGCGGAATGAAACATTTTCAATACATTTGTTATTTATGAATCCGAACGTGCCAAAGTGGTTTAAATGTTCTAGTAACACGTTATTCTATACATTTTAATGTTTTTTTATATAGGTTGTCAGTCATCGATTCACCGAACCGACTATGCGGAACGAAACATTTTCAATAATATAGTTATTTAAGAATCCGAACGTGCCAGAGTGGTATAAATGTTCTAGTAATACATTATTCTATACGTTTTAATGTGTTCTTTATATAGGTTATCAGTCATCGATTCCCCGAACCGGCTATGCGGAATGAAACATTTTCAATACTTTTGTTATTTATGAATCCGAACGTGCCAGAGTGGTATAAATGTTCTAGTAATACGTTATTCTATACGTTTTAATGTATTCTTTATATAGGTTGTCAGTCATCGATTCACCGAACCGACTATGCGGAACGAAACATTTTCAATAATTTTGTTATTTAAGAATCCAAACGTGCCGGAGTGGTATAAATGTTCTAGTAATACGTTATTCTATACGTTTTAATGTATTCTTTATATAGGTTGTCAGTCATCGTTTCACCGAACCGACTATGCGGAACGAAACATTTTCAATAATTTAGTTATTTAAGAATCCGAACGTGCCAGAGTGGTATAAATGTTCTAGTAATACGTTATACTATACGTGTTAATTGTTTTTTACATAGGTTATCAGTCATCGATTCACCGAACCGCCTATACGGAACGAAGAATGTTCAATAATTTTGTTATTTAAGAATCCGAACGTGCCAAAGTGGTATAAATGTTCTAGTAATACGTTATTCTATACATTTTAATGTCTTTTTATATATGTTGTCAGTCATCGATTCACCGAACCGACTATGCGGAAAGAAACATTTCCAATAATATAGTTATTTAAGAATCCGAACGTGCCAGAGTGGTATAAATGTTCTAGTAATACGTTATTCTATACGTTTTAATGTGTTCTTTATATAGGTTATCAGTCATCGATTCACCGAACCGACTATGCGGAACGAAGCATTTTCAATAATTTTGTTAT
This sequence comes from Megachile leachella, assembly GCA_963576845.1. NCBI lineage: Eukaryota > Metazoa > Arthropoda > Insecta > Hymenoptera > Megachilidae > Megachile > Megachile leachella. Next base: position 818,436 of record CAUYWW010000182.1, read on the forward strand.
TTATGAATCCGAACGTGCCAAAGTGGTATAAATGTTCTAGTAATACGTTACTCTATACGTGTTAATTTTTTTTTATATAGGTTATCAGTCATCGATTCACCGAACCGACTATGCGGAACGAAACATTTTCAATAATTTAGTTATTTAAGAATCCGGACGTGCCAGAGTGGTATAAATGTTCTAGTAATACGTTATTCTATACTTTTTAATGTACTCTTTATATAGGTTATCAGTCATCGATTCACCGAACCGACTATGCGGAACGAAACATTTTCAATAATTTTGTTATTTAAGAATCCGAACGAGCCAGAGTTGTATAAATGTTCTAGTAATACGTTATTCTATACGTTTTAATGTATTCTTTATATAGGTTGTCAGCCATCGATTCACCGAACCGACTATGCGGAACGAAACATTTTCAATAATTTTGTTATTTACAAATCCGAACGTGCCAAAGTGGTATAAATGTTCTAGTAATACGTTATTCTATACGTGTTAACTGTTTTTTATATATGTTATCAGTCATCGATTCACCGAACCGCCTATACGGACCGAAAAATGTTCAATAATTTTGTTATTTAAGAATCCGAACGTGCCAAAGTGGTATAAATGTTCTAGTAATACGTTACTCTATACGTGTTAATTTTTTTTTATATAGGTTATCAGTCATCGATTCACCGAACCGGCTATGCGGAATGGAACATTTTCAATACTTTTGTTGTTTATGAATCCGAACGTGCCAAAGTGGTATAAATGTTCTAGTAATACGTTATTCTATACATTTTAATGTTTTTTTATATAGGTTGTCAGTCGTCGATTCACCGATCCGACTATGCGAAACGAAACATTTTGAATAATTTAGTTATTTAAGAATCCGAACGTGCCAGAGTGGTATAAATGTTCTAGTAATACGTTATTCTATACGTTTTAATGTATTCTTTATATAGGTTGTCAGTCATCGATTCACCGAACCGACTATGCGGAACGAAAAATTTTCAATAATTTTGTTATTTACAAATCCGAACGTGCCAAAGTGGTATAAATGTTCTAGTAATACGTTACTCTATACGTGTTAATTTTTTTTTATATAGGTTATCAGTCATTGATTCACCGAACCGGCTATGCGGAATGAAACATTTTCAATAATTTAGTTATTTAAGAATCCGAACGTGCCCGAGTGGTATAAATGTTCTAGTAATACGTTATTCTATACGTTTTAATGTATTCTTTATATAGGTTATCAGTCATCGATTCACCGAACCGACTATGCGGACCGAAACATTTTCAATAATTTAGTTATTTATGAATCCGAACGTGCCAAAGTAGTATAAATGCTCCAGTAATACGTTACTCTATACGTGTTAATTTTCTTTTATATAGGTTATCAGTCATCGTTTCACCGAACCGGCCTTGCGGAATGAATCATTTTCAATACTTTTGTTATTTATGAATCCGAACGTGCCAAAGTGGTATAAATGTTCTAGTAATACGTTATTCTATACACTTTAATGTTTTTTTATATAGTTTGTCAGTCATCGATTCACCGAACCGACTATGCGGAACGAAACATTTTCAATAATATAGTTATTTAAGAATCCGAACGTGCCAGAGTGGTATGAATGTTCTAGTAATACGTTATTCTATACGTTTTAATGTATTCTTTATATACGTTGTCAGTCATCGATTCACCGAACCGACTATGCGGAACGAAACATTTCCAATAATTTAGTTATTTAAGAATCCGAACGAGCCAGAGTGGTATAAATGTTCTAGTAATACGTTATTCTATACGTTTTAATGTATTCTTTATATAGGTTGTCAGTCATCGATTCACCGAACCGACTATGCGGAACGAAACATTTTCAATAATTTTGTTATTTAAGAATCCAAACGTGCCGGAGTGGTATAAATGTTCTAGTAATACGTTATTCTATACGTTTTAATGTATTCTTTATATAGGTTGTCAGTCATCGTTTCACCGAACCGACTATGCGGAACGAAACATTTTCAATAATTTAGTTATTTAAGAATCCGAACGTGCCAGAGTGGTATAAATGTTCTAGTAATACGTTATACTATACGTGTTAATTGTTTTTTACATAGGTTATCAGTCATCGATTCACCGAACCGCCTATACGGAACGAAACATTTTCAATAATTTAGTTATTTAAGAATCCGGACGTGCCAGAGTGGTATAAATGTTCTAGTAATACGTTATTCTATACTTTTTAATGTACTCTTTATATAGGTTATCAGTCATCGATTCACCGAACCGACTATGCGGAACGAAACATTTTCAATAATTTTGTTATTTAAGAATCCGAACGAGCCAGAGTGGTATAAATGTTCTAGTAATACGTTATTCTATACGTTTTAATGTATTCTTTATATAGGTTATCAGTCATCGATTCACCGAACCGACTATGCGGAACGAAAAATTTTCAATAATTTTGTTATTTACAAATCCGAACGTGCCAAAGTGGTATAAATGTTCTAGTAATACGTTATTCTATACGTGTTAACTGTTTTTTATATATGTTATCAGTCATCGATTCACCGAACCGCCTATACGGACCGAAAAATGTTCAATAATTTTGTTATTTAAGAATCCGAACGTGCCAAAGTGGTATAAATGTTCTAGTAATACGTTACTCTATACGTGTTAATTTTTTTTTATATAGGTTATCAGTCATCGATTCACCGAACCGGCTATGCGGAATGGAACATTTTCAATACTTTTGTTGTTTATGAATCCGAACGTGCCAAAGTGGTATAAATGTTCTAGTAATACGTTATTCTATACATTTTAATGTTTTTTTATATAGGTTGTCAGTCATCGATTCACCGATCCGACTATGCGAAACGAAACATTTTGAATAATTTAGTTATTTAAGAATCCGAACGTGCCAGAGTGGTATAAATGTTCTAGTAATACGTTATTCTATACGTTTTAATGTATTCTTTATATAGGTTGTCAGTCATCGATTCACCGAACCGACTATGCGGAACGAAAAATTTTCAATAATTTTGTTATTTACAAATCCGAACGTGCCAAAGTGGTATAAATGTTCTAGTAATACGTTACTCTATACGTGTTAATTTTTTTTTATATAGGTTATCAGTCATTGATTCACCGAACCGGCTATGCGGAATGAAACATTTTCAATAATTTAGTTATTTAAGAATCCGAACGTGCCCGAGTGGTATAAATGTTCTAGTAATACGTTATTCTATACGTTTTAATGTATTCTTTATATAGGTTATCAGTCATCGATTCACCGAACCGACTATGCGGACCGAAACATTTTCAATAATTTAGTTATTTATGAATCCGAACGTGCCAAAGTAGTATAAATGCTCCAGTAATACGTTACTCTATACGTGTTAATTTTCTTTTATATAGGTTATCAGTCATCGTTTCACCGAACCGGCCTTGCGGAATGAATCATTTTCAATACTTTTGTTATTTATGAATCCGAACGTGCCAAAGTGGTATAAATGTTCTAGTAATACGTTATTCTATACACTTTAATGTTTTTTTATATAGTTTGTCAGTCATCGATTCACGGAACCGACTATGCGGAACGAAACATTTTCAATAATATAGTTATTTAAGAATCCGAACGTGCCAGAGTGGTATGAATGTTCTAGTAATACGTTATTCTATACGTTTTAATGTATTCTTTATATACGTTGTCAGTCATCGATTCACCGAACCGACTATGCGGAACGAAACATTTCCAATAATTTAGTTATTTAAGAATCCGAACGAGCCAGAGTGGTATAAATGTTCTAGTAATACGTTACTCTATACGTGTTAATTTTTTTTTATATAGGTTATCAGTCATCGATTCACCGAACCGGCTATGCGGAATGGAACATTTTCAATAATTTTGTTATTTAAGAATCCGCATGTGCCAAAGTGGTATAAATGTTCTAGCAATACATTATTCTATACGTTTTAATGTTTTTTTTTATATAGGTTATCAGTCATCGATTCACCGAACCGGCTATGCGGAACGAAACATTTTCAATAATATAGTTATTTAAGAATCCGAACGTGCCAGAGTGGTATAAATGTTCTAGTAATACATTATTCTATACGTTTTAATGTGTTCTTTATATAGGTTATCAGTCATCGATTCACCGAACCGACTATGCAGAACGAAACATTTTCATTAATTTTGTTATTTAAGAATCCGTGCGTGCCAGAGTGGTATAAATGTTCTAGTAATATGTTATTCTATTCGTGTTAATTTTTTTTTATATAGGTTATCAGTCATCGATTCCCCGAACCGGCTATGCGGAATGAAACATTTTCAATACTTTTGTTATTTATGAATCCGAACGTGTCAAAGTGGTATAAATGTTCTAGTAATACGTTATTCTATACATTTTAATGTTTTTTTATATAGGTTGTCAGTCATCGATTCATCGAACCGACTATGCGGAACGAAACATTTTGAATAATTTAGTTATTTAAGAATCCGAACGTGCCAGAGTGGTATAAATATTCTAGTAATACGTTATTCTATACGTTTTAATGTATTCTTTATATAGGTTGTCAGTCATCGATTCACCGAACCGACTATGCGGAACGAAACATTTTCAATAATTTTGTTATTTAAGAATCCAAACGTGCCAGAGTGGTATAAATGTTCTAGTAATACGTTATTCTATACGTTTTAATGTATTCTTTATATAGGTTGTCAGTCATCGATTCACCGAACCGACTATGCGGAACGAAACATTTTCAATAATTTAGTTATTTAAGAATCCGAACGTGCCAGAGTGGTATAAATGTTCTAGTAATACGTTATTCTATACGTGTTAATTGTTTTTTATATAGGTTATCAGTCATCGATTCACCGAACCGCCTATACGGAACGAAAAATGTTCAATAATTTTGTTATTTAAGAATCCGAACGTGCCAAAGTGGTATAAATGTTCTAGTAATACGTTATTCTATACATTTTAATGTTTTTTTATATAGGTTGTCAGTCATCGATTCACCGAACCGACTATGCGGAACGAAACATTTTCAATAATATAGTTATTTAAGAATCCGAACGTGCCAGAGTGGTATAAATGTTCTAGTAATACGTTATTCTATACGTTTTAATGTGTTCTTTATATAGGTTATCAGTCATCGATTCACCGAACCGACTATGCGGAACGAAACATTTTCAATAATTTAGTTATTTAAGAATCCGAACGTGCCAGAGTGGTATAAATGTTCTAGTAATACGTTATTCTATACTTTTTAATGTACTCTTTATATAGGTTATCAGTCATCGATTCACCGAACCGACTATGCGGAACGAAACATTTTCAATAGTTTTGTTATTTAAGAATCCGAACGGGCCAGAGTGGTATAAATGTTCTAGTAATACGTTATTCTATACGTTTTAATGTATTCTTTATATAGGTTGTCAGCCGTCGATTCACCGAACCGACTATGCGGAACGAAACATTTTCAATAATTTAGTTATTTAAGAATCCGAACGTGCCAGAGTGGTATAAATACTCTAGTAATACGTTATTCTATACGTTTTAATGTATTCTTTATATAGGTTGTCAGTCATCGATTCACCGAACCGACTATGCGGAACGAAACATTTTCAATAATTTTGTTATTTAAGAATCCAAACGTGCCAGAGTGGTATAAATGTTCTAGTAATACGTTATTCTATACGTTTTAATGTATTCTTTATATAGGTTGTCAGTCATCGATTCACCGAACCGACTATGCGGAACGAAACATTTTCAATAATTTAGTTATTTAAGAATCCGAACGTGCCAGAGTGGTATAAATGTTCTAGTAATACGTTATTCTATACGTGTTAATTGTTTTTTATATAGGTTATCAGTCATCGATTCACCGAACCGCCTATACGGAACGAAAAATGTTCAATAATTTTGTTATTTAAGAATCCGAACGTGCCAAAGTGGTATAAATGTTCTAGTAATACGTTATTCTATACATTTTAATGTTTTTTTATATAGGTTGTCAGTCATCGATTCACCGAACCGACTATGCGGAACGAAACATTTTCAATAATTTAGTTATTTAAGAATCCGAACGTGCCAGAGTGGTATAAATGTTCTAGTAATACGTTATTCTATACTTTTTAATGTACTCTTTATATAGGTTATCAGTCATCGATTCACCGAACCGACTATGCGGAACGAAACATTTTCAATAGTTTTGTTATTTAAGAATCCGAACGGGCCAGAGTGGTATAAATGTTCTAGTAATACGTTATTCTATACGTTTTAATGTATTCTTTATATAGGTTGTCAGCCGTCGATTCACCGAACCGACTATGCGGAACGAAACATTTTCAATAATTTAGTTATTTAAGAATCCGAACGTGCCAAAGTGGTATAAATGTTCTAGTAATACGTTATTCTATACTTTTTAATGTACTCTTTATATAGGTTATCAGTCATCGATTCACCGAACCGACTATGCGGAACGAAACATTTTCAATAATTTTGTTATTTAAGAATCCGAACGAGCCAGAGTGGTATAAATGTTCTAGTAATACGTTATTCTATACGTTTTAATGTATTCTTTATATAGGTTGTCAGCCGTCGATTCACCGAACCGACTATGCGGAACGAAACATTTTCAATAATTTAGTTATTTAAGAATCCGAACGTGCCAGAGTGGTATAAATGTTCTAGTAATACGTTATTCTATACTTTTTAATGTATTCTTTATATAGGTTGTCAGCCGTCGATTCACCGAACCGACTATGCGGAACGAAACATTTTCAATAATTTTGTTATTTAAGAATCCAAACGTGCCAGAGTGGTATAAATGTTCTAGTAATACGTTATTCTATACGTTTTAATGTATTCTTTACATAGGTTGTCAGTCATCGATTCACCGAACCGACTATGCGGAACGAAAAATTTACAATAATTTTGTTATTTACAAATCCGAACGTGCCAAAGTGGTATAAATGCTCTAGTAATACGTTATTCTATACGTGTTAATTGTTTTTTATATAGGTTATCAGTCATCGATTCACCGAACCGCCTATACGGACCGAAAAATGTTCAATAATTTTGTTATTTAAGAATCCGAACGTGCCAAAGTGGTATAAATGTTCTAGTAATACGTTACTCTATACGTGTTAATTTTTTTTTATATAGGTTATCAGTCATCGATTCACCGAACCGGCTATGCGGAATGGAACATTTTCAATACTTTTGTTATTTATGAATCCGATCGTGCCAAAGTGGTATAAATGTTCTAGTAATACGTTATTCTATACATTTTAATGTTTTTTTATATAGGTTGTCAGTCATCGATTCACCGATCCGACTATGCGAAACGAAACATTTTGAATAATTTAGTTATTTAAGAATCCGAACGTGCCAGAGTGGTATAAATGTTCTAGTAATACGTTATTCTATACGTTTTAATGTATTCTTTATATAGGTTGTCAGTCATCGATTCACCGAACCGACTATGCGGAACGAAAAATTTTCAATAATTTTGTTATTTACAAATCCGAACGTGCCAAAGTGGTATAAATGTTCTAGTAATACGTTACTCTATACGTGTTAATTTTTTTTTATATAGGTTATCAGTCATCGATTCACCGAACCGGCTATGCGGAATGAAACATTTTCAATAATTTAATTATTTAAGAATCCGAACGTGCCCGAGTGGTATAAATGTTCTAGTAATACGTTATTCTATACGTTTTAATGTATTCTTTATATAGGTTATCAGTCATCGATTCACCGAACCGACTATGCGGACCGAAACATTTTCAATAATTTAGTTATTTAAGAATCCGAACGTGCCAGAGTGGTATAAATGTTCTAGTAATACGTTATTCTATACGTTTTAATGTATTCTTTATATACGTTGTCAGTCATCGATTCACCGAACCGACTATGCGGAACGAAACATTTCCAATAATTTAGTTATTTAAGAATCCGAACGAGCCAGAGTGGTATAAATGTTCTAGTAATACGTTACTCTATACGTGTTAATTTTTTTTTATATAGGTTATCAGTCATCGATTCACCGAACCGGCTATGCGGAATGGAACATTTTCAATAATTTTGTTATTTAAGAATCCGCATGTGCCAAAGTGGTATAAATGTTCTAGCAATACATTATTCTATACGTTTTAATGTTTTTTTTTATATAGGTTATCAGTCATCGATTCACCGAACCGGCTATGCGGAATGAAACATTTTCAATACATTTGTTATTTATGAATCCGAACGTGCCAAAGTGGTATAAATGTTCTAGTAATACGTTATTCTATACACTTTAATGTTTTTTTATATAGGTTGTCAGTCATCGATTCACCGAACCGACTATGCGGAACGAAACATTTTCAATAATATAGTTATTTAAGAATCCGAACGTGCCAGAGTGGTATAAATGTTCTAGTAATACATTATTCTATACGTTTTAATGTGTTCTTTATATAGGTTATCAGTCATCGATTCACCGAACCGACTCTGCGGAACGAAACATTTTCATTAATTTTGTTATTTAAGAATCCGTGCGTGCCAGAGTGGTATAAATGTTCTAGTAATATGTTATTCTATTCGTGTTAATTTTTTTTTATATAGGTTATCAGTCATCGATTCCCCGAACCGGCTATGCGGAATGAAACATTTTCAATACTTTTGTTATTTATGAATCCGAACGTGCCAAAGTGGTATAAATGTTCTAGTAATACGTTATTCTATACATTTTAATGTTTTTTTATATAGGTTGTCAGTCATCGATTCATCGAACCGACTATGCGGAACGAAACATTTTGAATAATTTAGTTATTTAAGAATCCGAACGTGCCAGAGTGGTATAAATGTTCTAGTAATACGTTATTCTATACGTTTTAATGTATTCTTTATATAGGTTGTCAGTCATCGATTCACCGAACCGACTATGCGGAACGAAACATTTTCAATAATTTTGTTATTTAAGAATCCAAACGTGCCAGAATGGTATAAATGTTCTAGTAATACGTTATTCTATACGTTTTAATGTATTCTTTATATAGGTTGTCAGTCATCGATTCACCGAACCGACAATGCGGAACGAAACATTTTCAATAATTTAGTTATTTAAGAATCCGAACGTGCCAGAGTGGTATAAATGTTCTAGTAATACGTTATTCTATACGTGTTAATTGTTTTTTATATAGGTTATCAGTCATCGATTCACCGAACCGCCTATACGGACCGAAAAATGTTCAATAATTTTGTTATTTAAGAATCCGAACGTGCCAAAGTGGTATAAATGTTCTAGTAATACGTTACTCTATACGTGTTAATTTTTTTTTATATAGGTTATCAGTCATCGATTCACCGAACCGGCTATGCGGAACGAAAAATTTTCAATAATTTTGTTATTTACAAATCCGAACGTGCCAAAGTGGTATAAATGTTCTAGTAATACGTTACTCTATACGTGTTAATTTTTTTTTATATAGGTTATCAGTCATCGATTCACCGAACCGGCTATGCGGAATGAAACATTTTCAATAATTTAATTATTTAAGAATCCGAACGTGCCCGAGTGGTATAAATGTTCTAGTAATACGTTATTCTATACGTTTTAATGTATTCTTTATATAGGTTATCAGTCATCGATTCACCGAACCGACTATGCGGACCGAAACATTTTCAATAATTTAGTTATTTAAGAATCCGAACGTGCCAGAGTGGTATAAATGTTCTAGTAATACGTTATTCTATACGTGTTAATTGTTTTTTATATAGGTTATCAGTCATCGATTCACCGAACCGCCTATACGGACCGAAAAATGTTCAATAATTTTGTTATTTAAGAATCCGAACGTGCCAAAGTGGTATAAATGTTCTAGTAATACGTTACTCTATACGTGTTAATTTTTTTTATATAGGTTATCAGTCATCGATTCACCGAACCGGCTATGCGGAATGGAACATTTTCAATACTTTTGTTATTTATGAATCCGAACGTGCCAAAGTGGTATAAATGTTCTAGTAATACGTTATTCTATACATTTTAATGTTTTTTTATATGGGTTGTCAGTCATCGATTCACCGAACCGACTATGCGGAACGAAACATTTTCAATAATATAGTTATTTAAGAATCCGAACGTGCCAGAGTGGTATAAATGTTCTAGTAATACATTATTCTATACGTTTTAATGTGTTCTTTATATAGGTTATCAGTCATCGATTCCCCGAACCGGCTATGCGGAATGAAACATTTTCAATACTTTTGTTATTTATGAATCCGAACGTGCCAAAGTGGTATAAATGTTCTAGTAATACGTTATTCTATACATTTTAATTTTTTTTTATATAGGTTATCAGTCATCGATTCCCCGAACCGGCTATGCGGAATGAAACATTTTGAATACTTTTGTTATTTATGAATCCGAACGTGCCAGAGTGGTATAAATGTTCTAGTAATACGTTATTCTATACGTTTTAATGTATTCTTTATATAGGTTGTCAGTCATCGATTCACCGAACCGACTATGCGGAACGAAACATTTTCAATAATTTTGTTATTTAAGAATCCAAACGTGCCGGAGTGGTATAAATGTTCTAGTAATACGTTATTCTATACGTTTTAATGTATTCTTTATATAGGTTGTCAGTCATCGTTTCACCGAACCGACTATGCGGAACGAAACATTTTCAATAATTTAGTTATTTAAGAATCCGAACGTGCCAGAGTGGTATAAATGTTCTAGTAATACGTTATACTATACGTGTTAATTGTTTTTTACATAGGTTATCAGTCATCGATTCACCGAACCGCCTATACGGAACGAAGAATGTTCAATAATTTTGTTATTTAAGAATCCGAACGTGCCAAAGTGGTATAAATGTTCTAGTAATACGTTATTCTATACATTTTAATGTCTTTTTATATATGTTGTCAGTCATCGATTCACCGAACCGACTATGCGGAAAGAAACATTTCCAATAATATAGTTATTTAAGAATCCGAACGTGCCAGAGTGGTATAAATGTTCTAGTAATACGTTATTCTATACGTTTTAATGTGTTCTTTATATAGGTTATCAGTCATCGATTCACCGAACCGACTATGCGGAACGAAGCATTTTCAATAATTTTGTTATTTATGAATCCGAACGTGCCAAAGTGGTATAAATGTTCTAGTAATACGTTACTCTATACGTGTTAATTTTTTTTTATATAGGTTATCAGTCATCGATTCACCGAACCGACTATGCGGAACGAAACATTTTCAATAATTTAGTTATTTAAGAATCCGGACGTGCCAGAGTGGTATAAATGTTCTAGTAATACGTTATTCTATATTTTTTAATGTACTCTTTATATAGGTTATCAGTCATCGATTCACCGAACCGACTATGCGGAACGAAACATTTTCAATAATTTTGTTATTTAAGAATCCGAACGAGCCAGAGTGGTATAAATGTTCTAGTAATACGTTATTCTATACGTTTTAATGTATTCTTTATATAGGTTATCAGTCATCGATTCACCGAACCGACTATGCGGAACGAAAAATTTTCAATAATTTTGTTATTTACAAATCCGAACGTGCCAAAGTGGTATAAATGTTCTAGTAATACGTTACTCTATACGTGTTAATTTTTTTTTATATAGGTTATCAGTCATTGATTCACCGAACCGGCTATGCGGAATGAAACATTTTCAATAATTTAGTTATTTAAGAATCCGAACGTGCCCGAGTGGTATAAATGTTCTAGTAATACGTTATTCTATACGTTTTAATGTATTCTTTATATAGGTTATCAGTCATCGATTCACCGAACCGACTATGCGGACCGAAACATTTTCAATAATTTAGTTATTTATGAATCCGAACGTGCCAAAGTAGTATAAATGCTCCAGTAATACGTTACTCTATACGTGTTAATTTTCTTTTATATAGGTTATCAGTCATCGTTTCACCGAACCGGCCTTGCGGAATGAATCATTTTCAATACTTTTGTTATTTATGAATCCGAACGTGCCAAAGTGGTATAAATGTTCTAGTAATACGTTATTCTATACGTTTTAATGTATTCTTTATATAGGTTGTCAGTCATCGATTCACCGAACCGACTATGCGGAACGAAACATTTTCAATAATTTTGTTATTTAAGAATCCAAACGTGCCGGAGTGGTATAAATGTTCTAGTAATACGTTATTCTATACGTTTTAATGTATTCTTTATATAGGTTGTCAGTCATCGTTTCACCGAACCGACTATGCGGAACGAAACATTTTCAATAATTTAGTTATTTAAGAATCCGAACGTGCCAGAGTGGTATAAATGTTCTAGTAATACGTTATACTATACGTGTTAATTGTTTTTTACATAGGTTATCAGTCATCGATTCACCGAACCGCCTATACGGAACGAAGAATGTTCAATAATTTTGTTATTTAAGAATCCGAACGTGCCAAAGTGGTATAAATGTTCTAGTAATACGTTATTCTATACATTTTAATGTCTTTTTATATATGTTGTCAGTCATCGATTCACCGAACCGACTATGCGGAAAGAAACATTTCCAATAATATAGTTATTTAAGAATCCGAACGTGCCAGAGTGGTATAAATGTTCTAGTAATACGTTATTCTATACGTTTTAATGTGTTCTTTATATAGGTTATCAGTCATCGATTCACCGAACCGACTATGCGGAACGAAGCATTTTCAATAATTTTGTTATTTATGAATCCGAACGTGCCAAAGTGGTATAAATGTTCTAGTAATACGTTACTCTATACGTGTTAATTTTTTTTTATATAGGTTATCAGTCATCGATTCACCGAACCGACTATGCGGAACGAAACATTTTCAATAATTTAGTTATTTAAGAATCCGGACGTGCCAGAGTGGTATAAATGTTCTAGTAATACGTTATTCTATACTTTTTAATGTACTCTTTATATAGGTTATCAGTCATCGATTCACCGAACCGACTATGCGGAACGAAACATTTTCAATAATTTTGTTATTTAAGAATCCGAACGAGCCAGAGTGGTATAAATGTTCTAGTAATACGTTATTCTATACGTTTTAATGTATTCTTTATATAGGTTGTCAGCCATCGATTCACCGAACCGACTATGCGGAACGAAACATTTTCAATAATTTTGTTATTTAAGAATCCGAACGTGCCAAAGTGGTATAAATGTTCTAGTAATACGTTACTCTATACGTGTTAATTTTTTTTTATATAGGTTATCAGTCATCGATTCACCGAACCGGCTATGCGGAATGGAACATTTTCAATACTTTTGTTGTTTATGAATCCGAACGTGCCAAAGTGGTATAAATGTTCTAGTAATACGTTATTCTATACATTTTAATGTTTTTTTATATAGGTTGTCAGTCATCGATTCACCGATCCGACTATGCGAAACGAAACATTTTGAATAATTTAGTTATTTAAGAATCCGAACGTGCCAGAGTGGTATAAATGTTCTAGTAATACGTTATTCTATACGTTTTAATGTATTCTTTATATAGGTTGTCAGTCATCGATTCACCGAACCGACTATGCGGAACGAAAAATTTTCAATAATTTTGTTATTTACAAATCCGAACGTGCCAAAGTGGTATAAATGTTCTAGTAATACGTTACTCTATACGTGTTAATTTTTTTTTATATAGGTTATCAGTCATCGATTCACCGAACCGGCTATGCGGAATGAAACATTTTCAATAATTTAATTATTTAAGAATCCGAACGTGCCCGAGTGGTATAAATGTTCTAGTAATACGTTATTCTATACGTTTTAATGTATTCTTTATATAGGTTATCAGTCATCGATTCACCGAACCGACTATGCGGACCGAAACATTTTCAATAATTTAGTTATTTAAGAATCCGAACGTGCCAGAGTGGTATAAATGTTCTAGTAATACGTTATTCTATACGTGTTAATTGTTTTTTATATAGGTTATCAGTCATCGATTCACCGAACCGCCTATACGGACCGAAAAATGTTCAATAATTTTGTTATTTAAGAATCCGAACGTGCCAAAGTGGTATAAATGTTCTAGTAATACGTTACTCTATACGTGTTAATTTTTTTTATATAGGTTATCAGTCATCGATTCACCGAACCGGCTATGCGGAATGGAACATTTTCAATACTTTTGTTATTTATGAATCCGAACGTGCCAAAGTGGTATAAATGTTCTAGTAATACGTTATTCTATACATTTTAATGTTTTTTTATATGGGTTGTCAGTCACCGATTCACCGATCCGACTATGCGAAACGAAACATTTTGAATAATTTAGTTATTTAAGAATCCGAACGTGCCAGAGTGGTATAAATGTTCTAGTAATACGTTATTCTATACGTTTTAATGTATTCTTTATATAGGTTGTCAGTCATCGATTCACCGAACCGACTATGCGGAACGAAACATTTCCAATAATTTAGTTATTTAAGAATCTGAACGAGCCAGAGTGGTATAAATGTTCTAGTAATACGTTACTCTATACGTGTTAATTTTTTTTTATATAGGTTATCAGTCATCGATTCACAGAACCGGCTATGCGGAATGAAACATTTTCAATACATTTGTTATTTATGAATCCGAACGTGCCAAAGTGGTTTAAATGTTCTAGTAACACGTTATTCTATACATTTTAATGTTTTTTTATATAGGTTGTCAGTCATCGATTCACCGAACCGACTATGCGGAACGAAACATTTTCAATAATATAGTTATTTAAGAATCCGAACGTGCCAGAGTGGTATAAATGTTCTAGTAATACATTATTCTATACGTTTTAATGTGTTCTTTATATAGGTTATCAGTCATCGATTCCCCGAACCGGCTATGCGGAATGAAACATTTTCAATACTTTTGTTATTTATGAATCCGAACGTGCCAAAGTGGTATAAATGTTCTAGTAATACGTTATTCTATACATTTTAATTTTTTTTTATATAGGTTATCAGTCATCGATTCCCCGAACCGGCTATGCGGAATGAAACATTTTGAATACTTTTGTTATTTATGAATCCGAACGTGCCAGAGTGGTACAAATGTTCTAGTAATACGTTATTCTATACGTTTTAATGTATTCTTTATATAGGTTGTCAGTCATCGATTCACCGAACCGACTATGTGGAACGAAACATTTTCAATAATTTTGTTATTTAAGAATCCAAACGTGCCGGAGTGGTATAAATGTTCTAGTAATACGTTATTCTATACGTTTTAATGTATTCTTTATATAGGTTGTCAGTCATCGTTTCACCGAACCGACTATGCGGAACGAAACATTTTCAATAATTTAGTTATTTAAGAATCCGAACGTGCCAGAGTGGTATAAATGTTCTAGTAATACGTTATACTATACGTGTTAATTGTTTTTTACATAGGTTATCAGTCATCGATTCACCGAACCGCCTATACGGAACGAAGAATGTTCAATAATTTTGTTATTTAAGAATCCGAACGTGCCAAAGTGGTATAAATGTTCTAGTAATACGTTATTCTATACATTTTAATGTCTTTTTATATATGTTGTCAGTCATCGATTCACCGAACCGACTATGCGGAAAGAAACATTTCCAATAATATAGTTATTTAAGAATCCGAACGTGCCAGAGTGGTATAAATGTTCTAGTAATACGTTATTCTATACGTTTTAATGTGTTCTTTATATAGGTTATCAGTCATCGATTCACCGAACCGACTATGCGGAACGAAGCATTTTCAATAATTTTGTTATTTATGAATCCGAACGTGCCAAAGTGGTATAAATGTTCTAGTAATACGTTACTCTATACGTGTTAATTTTTTTTTATATAGGTTATCAGTCATCGATTCACCGAACCGACTATGCGGAACGAAACATTTTCAATAATTTAGTTATTTAAGAATCCGGACGTGCCAGAGTGGTATAAATGTTCTAGTAATACGTTATTCTATACTTTTTAATGTACTCTTTATATAGGTTATCAGTCATCGATTCACCGAACCGACTATGCGGAACGAAACATTTTCAATAATTTTGTTATTTAAGAATCCGAACGAGCCAGAGTGGTATAAATGTTCTAGTAATACGTTATTCTATACGTTTTAATGTATTCTTTATATAGGTTATCAGTCATCGATTCACCGAACCGACTATGCGGAACGAAAAATTTTCAATAATTTTGTTATTTACAAATCCGAACGTGCCAAAGTGGTATAAATGTTCTAGTAATACGTTACTCTATACGTGTTAATTTTTTTTTATATAGGTTATCAGTCATTGATTCACCGAACCGGCTATGCGGAATGAAACATTTTCAATAATTTAGTTATTTAAGAATCCGAACGTGCCCGAGTGGTATAAATGTTCTAGTAATACGTTATTCTATACGTTTTAATGTATTCTTTATATAGGTTATCAGTCATCGATTCACCGAACCGACTATGCGGACCGAAACATTTTCAATAATTTAGTTATTTATGAATCCGAACGTGCCAAAGTAGTATAAATGCTCCAGTAATACGTTACTCTATACGTGTTAATTTTCTTTTATATAGGTTATCAGTCATCGTTTCACCGAACCGGCCTTGCGGAATGAATCATTTTCAATACTTTTGTTATTTATGAATCCGAACGTGCCAAAGTGGTATAAATGTTCTAGTAATACGTTATTCTATACGTTTTAATGTATTCTTTATATAGGTTGTCAGTCATCGATTCACCGAACCGACTATGCGGAACGAAACATTTTCAATAATTTTGTTATTTAAGAATCCAAACGTGCCGGAGTGGTATAAATGTTCTAGTAATACGTTATTCTATACGTTTTAATGTATTCTTTATATAGGTTGTCAGTCATCGTTTCACCGAACCGACTATGCGGAACGAAACATTTTCAATAATTTAGTTATTTAAGAATCCGAACGTGCCAGAGTGGTATAAATGTTCTAGTAATACGTTATACTATACGTGTTAATTGTTTTTTACATAGGTTATCAGTCATCGATTCACCGAACCGCCTATACGGAACGAAGAATGTTCAATAATTTTGTTATTTATGAATCCGAACGTGCCAAAGTGGTATAAATGTTCTAGTAATACGTTATTCTATACATTTTAATGTCTTTTTATATATGTTGTCAGTCATCGATTCACCGAACCGACTATGCGGAACGAAACATTTTCAATAATTTAGTTATTTAAGAATCCGGACGTGCCAGAGTGGTATAAATGTTCTAGTAATACGTTATTCTATACTTTTTAATGTACTCTTTATATAGGTTATCAGTCATCGATTCACCGAACCGACTATGCGGAACGAAACATTTTCAATAATTTTGTTATTTAAGAATCCGAACGAGCCAGAGTGGTATAAATGTTCTAGTAATACGTTATTCTATACGTTTTAATGTATTCTTTATATAGGTTGTCAGCCATCGATTCACCGAACCGACTATGCGGAACGAAACATTTTCAATAATTTTGTTATTTAAGAATCCGAACCTGCCAAAGTGGTATAAATGTTCTAGTAATACGTTACTCTATACGTGTTAATTTTTTTTTATATAGGTTATCAGTCATCGATTCACCGAACCGGCTATGCGGAATGGAACATTTTCAATACTTTTGTTGTTTATGAATCCGAACGTGCCAAAGTGGTATAAATGTTCTAGTAATACGTTATTCTATACATTTTAATGTTTTTTTATATAGGTTGTCAGTCATCGATTCACCGATCCGACTATGCGAAACGAAACATTTTGAATAATTTAGTTATTTAAGAATCCGAACGTGCCAGAGTGGTATAAATGTTCTAGTAATACGTTATTCTATACGTTTTAATGTATTCTTTATATAGGTTGTCAGTCATCGATTCACCGAACCGACTATGCGGAACGAAAAATTTTCAATAATTTTGTTATTTACAAATCCGAACGTGCCAAAGTGGTATAAATGTTCTAGTAATACGTTACTCTATACGTGTTAATTTTTTTTTATATAGGTTATCAGTCATTGATTCACCGAACCGGCTATGCGGAATGAAACATTTTCAATAATTTAGTTATTTAAGAATCCGAACGTGCCCGAGTGGTATAAATGTTCTAGTAATACGTTATTCTATACGTTTTAATGTATTCTTTATATAGGTTATCAGTCATCGATTCACCGAACCGACTATGCGGACCGAAACATTTTCAATAATTTAGTTATTTATGAATCCGAACGTGCCAAAGTAGTATAAATGCTCCAGTAATACGTTACTCTATACGTGTTAATTTTCTTTTATATAGGTTATCAGTCATCGTTTCACCGAACCGGCCTTGCGGAATGAATCATTTTCAATACTTTTGTTATTTATGAATCCGAACGTGCCAAAGTGGTATAAATGTTCTAGTAATACGTTATTCTATACACTTTAATGTTTTTTTATATAGTTTGTCAGTCATCGATTCACCGAACCGACTATGCGGAACGAAACATTTTCAATAATATAGTTATTTAAGAATCCGAACGTGCCAGAGTGGTATGAATGTTCTAGTAATACGTTATTCTATACGTTTTAATGTATTCTTTATATACGTTGTCAGTCATCGATTCACCGAACCGACTATGCGGAACGAAACATTTCCAATAATTTAGTTATTTAAGAATCCGAACGAGCCAGAGTGGTATAAATGTTCTAGTAATACGTTACTCTATACGTGTTAATTTTTTTTTATATAGGTTATCAGTCATCGATTCACCGAACCGGCTATGCGGAATGGAACATTTTCAATAATTTTGTTATTTAAGAATCCGCATGTGCCAAAGTGGTATAAATGTTCTAGCAATACATTATTCTATACGTTTTAATGTTTTTTTTTATATAGGTTATCAGTCATCGATTCACCGAACCGGCTATGCGGAACGAAACATTTTCAATAATATAGTTATTTAAGAATCCGAACGTGCCAGAGTGGTATAAATGTTCTAGTAATACATTATTCTATACGTTTTAATGTGTTCTTTATATAGGTTATCAGTCATCGATTCACCGAACCGACTATGCAGAACGAAACATTTTCATTAATTTTGTTATTTAAGAATCCGTGCGTGCCAGAGTGGTATAAATGTTCTAGTAATATGTTATTCTATTCGTGTTAATTTTTTTTTATATAGGTTATCAGTCATCGATTCCCCGAACCGGCTATGCGGAATGAAACATTTTCAATACTTTTGTTATTTATGAATCCGAACGTGTCAAAGTGGTATAAATGTTCTAGTAATACGTTATTCTATACATTTTAATGTTTTTTTATATAGGTTGTCAGTCATCGATTCATCGAACCGACTATGCGGAACGAAACATTTTGAATAATTTAGTTATTTAAGAATCCGAACGTGCCAGAGTGGTATAAATATTCTAGTAATACGTTATTCTATACGTTTTAATGTATTTTTTATATAGGTTGTCAGTCATCGATTCACCGAACCGACTATGCGGAACGAAACATTTTCAATAATTTTGTTATTTAAGAATCCAAACGTGCCAGAGTGGTATAAATGTTCTAGTAATACGTTATTCTATACGTTTTAATGTATTCTTTATATAGGTTGTCAGTCATCGATTCACCGAACCGACTATGCGGAACGAAAAATTTTCAATAATTTAGTTATTTAAGAATCCGAACGTGCCAGAGTGGTATAAATGTTCTAGTAATACGTTATTCTATACGTGTTAATTGTTTTTTATATAGGTTATCAGTCATCGATTCACCGAACCGCCTATACGGAACGAAAAATGTTCAATAATTTTGTTATTTAAGAATCCGAACGTGCCAAAGTGGTATAAATGTTCTAGTAATACGTTATTCTATACATTTTAATGTTTTTTTATATAGGTTGTCAGTCATCGATTCACCGAACCGACTATGCGGAACGAAACATTTTCAATAATATAGTTATTTAAGAATCCGAACGTGCCAGAGTGGTATAAATGTTCTAGTAATACGTTATTCTATACGTTTTAATGTGTTCTTTATATAGGTTATCAGTCATCGATTCACCGAACCGACTATGCGGAACGAAACATTTTCAATAATTTAGTTATTTAAGAATCCGAACGTGCCAGAGTGGTATAAATGTTCTAGTAATACGTTACTCTATACGTGTTAATTTTTTTTTATATAGGTTATCAGTCATCGATTCACAGAACCGGCTATGCGGAATGAAACATTTTCAATACATTTGTTATTTATGAATCCGAACGTGCCAAAGTGGTTTAAATGTTCTAGTAACACGTTATTCTATACATTTTAATGTTTTTTTATATAGGTTGTCAGTCATCGATTCACCGAACCGACTATGCGGAACGAAACATTTTCAATAATATAGTTATTTAAGAATCCGAACGTGCCAGAGTGGTATAAATGTTCTAGTAATACATTATTCTATACGTTTTAATGTGTTCTTTATATAGGTTATCAGTCATCGATTCCCCGAACCGGCTATGCGGAATGAAACATTTTCAATACTTTTGTTATTTATGAATCCGAACGTGCCAAAGTGGTATAAATGTTCTAGTAATACGTTATTCTATACATTTTAATTTTTTTTTATATAGGTTATCAGTCATCGATTCCCCGAACCGGCTATGCGGAATGAAACATTTTGAATACTTTTGTTATTTATGAATCCGAACGTGCCAGAGTGGTATAAATGTTCTAGTAATACGTTATTCTATACGTTTTAATGTATTCTTTATATAGGTTGTCAGTCATCGATTCACCGAACCGACTATGCGGAACGAAACATTTTCAATAATTTTGTTATTTAAGAATCCAAACGTGCCGGAGTGGTATAAATGTTCTAGTAATACGTTATTCTATACGTTTTAATGTATTCTTTATATAGGTTGTCAGTCATCGTTTCACCGAACCGACTATGCGGAACGAAACATTTTCAATAATTTAGTTATTTAAGAATCCGAACGTGCCAGAGTGGTATAAATGTTCTAGTAATACGTTATACTATACGTGTTAATTGTTTTTTACATAGGTTATCAGTCATCGATTCACCGAACCGCCTATACGGAACGAAGAATGTTCAATAATTTTGTTATTTAAGAATCCGAACGTGCCAAAGTGGTATAAATGTTCTAGTAATACGTTATTCTATACATTTTAATGTCTTTTTATATATGTTGTCAGTCATCGATTCACCGAACCGACTATGCGGAAAGAAACATTTCCAATAATATAGTTATTTAAGAATCCGAACGTGCCAGAGTGGTATAAATGTTCTAGTAATACGTTATTCTATACGTTTTAATGTGTTCTTTATATAGGTTATCAGTCATCGATTCACCGAACCGACTATGCGGAACGAAGCATTTTCAATAATTTTGTTATTTATGAATCCGAACGTGCCAAAGTGGTATAAATGTTCTAGTAATACGTTACTCTATACGTGTTAATTTTTTTTTATATAGGTTATCAGTCATCGATTCACCGAACCGACTATGCGGAACGAAACATTTTCAATAATTTAGTTATTTAAGAATCCGGACGTGCCAGAGTGGTATAAATGTTCTAGTAATACGTTATTCTATACTTTTTAATGTACTCTTTATATAGGTTATCAGTCATCGATTCACCGAACCGACTATGCGGAACGAAACATTTTCAATAATTTTGTTATTTAAGAATCCGAACGAGCCAGAGTGGTATAAATGTTCTAGTAATACGTTATTCTATACGTTTTAATGTATTCTTTATATAGGTTATCAGTCATCGATTCACCGAACCGACTATGCGGAACGAAAAATTTTCAATAATTTTGTTATTTACAAATCCGAACGTGCCAAAGTGGTATAAATGTTCTAGTAATACGTTACTCTATACGTGTTAATTTTTTTTTATATAGGTTATCAGTCATTGATTCACCGAACCGGCTATGCGGAATGAAACATTTTCAATAATTTAGTTATTTAAGAATCCGAACGTGCCCGAGTGGTATAAATGTTCTAGTAATACGTTATTCTATACGTTTTAATGTATTCTTTATATAGGTTATCAGTCATCGATTCACCGAACCGACTATGCGGACCGAAACATTTTCAATAATTTAGTTATTTATGAATCCGAACGTGCCAAAGTAGTATAAATGCTCCAGTAATACGTTACTCTATACGTGTTAATTTTCTTTTATATAGGTTATCAGTCATCGTTTCACCGAACCGGCCTTGCGGAATGAATCATTTTCAATACTTTTGTTATTTATGAATCCGAACGTGCCAAAGTGGTATAAATGTTCTAGTAATACGTTATTCTATACGTTTTAATGTATTCTTTATATAGGTTGTCAGTCATCGATTCACCGAACCGACTATGCGGAACGAAACATTTTCAATAATTTTGTTATTTAAGAATCCAAACGTGCCGGAGTGGTATAAATGTTCTAGTAATACGTTATTCTATACGTTTTAATGTATTCTTTATATAGGTTGTCAGTCATCGATTCACCGAACCGACTATGCGGAACGAAACATTTTCAATAATTTAGTTATTTAAGAATCCGAACGTGCCAGAGTGGTATAAATGTTCTAGTAATACGTTATACTATACGTGTTAATTGTTTTTTACATAGGTTATCAGTCATCGATTCACCGAACCGCCTATACGGAACGAAGAATGTTCAATAATTTTGTTATTTAAGAATCCGAACGTGCCAAAGTGGTATAAATGTTCTAGTAATACGTTATTCTATACATTTTAATGTCTTTTTATATATGTTGTCAGTCATCGATTCACCGAACCGACTATGCGGAAAGAAACATTTCCAATAATATAGTTATTTAAGAATCCGAACGTGCCAGAGTGGTATAAATGTTCTAGTAATACGTTATTCTATACGTTTTAATGTGTTCTTTATATAGGTTATCAGTCATCGATTCACCGAACCGACTATGCGGAACGAAGCATTTTCAATAATTTTGTTATTTATGAATCCGAACGTGCCAAAGTGGTATAAATGTTCTAGTAATACGTTACTCTATACGTGTTAATTTTTTTTTATATAGGTTATCAGTCATCGATTCACCGAACCGACTATGCGGAACGAAACATTTTCAATAATTTAGTTATTTAAGAATCCGGACGTGCCAGAGTGGTATAAATGTTCTAGTAATACGTTATTCTATACTTTTTAATGTACTCTTTATATAGGTTATCAGTCATCGATTCACCGAACCGACTATGCGGAACGAAACATTTTCAATAATTTTGTTATTTAAGAATCCGAACGAGCCAGAGTGGTATAAATGTTCTAGTAATACGTTATTCTATACGTTTTAATGTATTCTTTATATAGGTTGTCAGCCATCGATTCACCGAACCGACTATGCGGAACGAAACATTTTCAATAATTTTGTTATTTACAAATCCGAACGTGCCAAAGTGGTATAAATGTTCTAGTAATACGTTATTCTATACGTGTTAACTGTTTTTTATATATGTTATCAGTCATCGATTCACCGAACCGCCTATACGGACCGAAAAATGTTCAATAATTTTGTTATTTAAGAATCCGAACGTGCCAAAGTGGTATAAATGTTCTAGTAATACGTTACTCTATACGTGTTAATTTTTTTTTATATAGGTTATCAGTCATCGATTCACCGAACCGGCTATGCGAAACGAAACATTTTGAATAATTTAGTTATTTAAGAATCCGAACGTGCCAGAGTGGTATAAATGTTCTAGTAATACGTTATTCTATACGTTTTAATGTATTCTTTATATAGGTTGTCAGTCATCGATTCACCGAACCGACTATGCGAAACGAAACATTTTGAATAATTTAGTTATTTAAGAATCCGAACGTGCCAGAGTGGTATAAATGTTCTAGTAATACGTTATTCTATACGTTTTAATGTATTCTTTATATAGGTTGTCAGTCATCGATTCACCGAACCGACTATGCGGAACGAAAAATTTTCAATAATTTTGTTATTTACAAATCCGAACGTGCCAAAGTGGTATAAATGTTCTAGTAATACGTTACTCTATACGTGTTAATTGTTTTTTATATAGGTTATCAGTCATCGATTCACCGAACCGCCTATACGGAACGAAAAATGTTCAATAATTTTGTTATTTAAGAATCCGAACGTGCCAAAGTGGTATAAATGTTCTAGTAATACGTTATTCTATACATTTTAATGTTTTTTTATATAGGTTGTCAGTCATCGATTCACCGAACCGACTATGCGGAACGAAACATTTTCAATAATATAGTTATTTAAGAATCCGAACGTGCCAGAGTGGTATAAATGTTCTAGTAATACGTTATTCTATACGTTTTAATGTGTTCTTTATATAGGTTATCAGTCATCGATTCACCGAACCGACTATGCGGAACGAAACATTTTCAATAATTTAGTTATTTAAGAATCCGAACGTGCCAGAGTGGTATAAATGTTCTAGTAATACGTTACTCTATACGTGTTAATTTTTTTTTATATAGGTTATCAGTCATCGATTCACAGAACCGGCTATGCGGAATGAAACATTTTCAATACATTTGTTATTTATGAATCCGAACGTGCCAAAGTGGTTTAAATGTTCTAGTAACACGTTATTCTATACATTTTAATGTTTTTTTATATAGGTTGTCAGTCATCGATTCACCGAACCGACTATGCGGAACGAAACATTTTCAATAATATAGTTATTTAAGAATCCGAACGTGCCAGAGTGGTATAAATGTTCTAGTAATACATTATTCTATACGTTTTAATGTGTTCTTTATATAGGTTATCAGTCATCGATTCCCCGAACCGGCTATGCGGAATGAAACATTTTCAATACTTTTGTTATTTATGAATCCGAACGTGCCAAAGTGGTATAAATGTTCTAGTAATACGTTATTCTATACATTTTAATTTTTTTTTATATAGGTTATCAGTCATCGATTCCCCGAACCGGCTATGCGGAATGAAACATTTTGAATACTTTTGTTATTTATGAATCCGAACGTGCCAGAGTGGTATAAATGTTCTAGTAATACGTTATTCTATACGTTTTAATGTATTCTTTATATAGGTTGTCAGTCATCGATTCACCGAACCGACTATGCGGAACGAAACATTTTCAATAATTTTGTTATTTAAGAATCCAAACGTGCCGGAGTGGTATAAATGTTCTAGTAATACGTTATTCTATACGTTTTAATGTATTCTTTATATAGGTTGTCAGTCATCGTTTCACCGAACCGACTATGCGGAACGAAACATTTTCAATAATTTAGTTATTTAAGAATCCGAACGTGCCAGAGTGGTATAAATGTTCTAGTAATACGTTATACTATACGTGTTAATTGTTTTTTACATAGGTTATCAGTCATCGATTCACCGAACCGCCTATACGGAACGAAGAATGTTCAATAATTTTGTTATTTAAGAATCCGAACGTGCCAAAGTGGTATAAATGTTCTAGTAATACGTTATTCTATACATTTTAATGTCTTTTTATATATGTTGTCAGTCATCGATTCACCGAACCGACTATGCGGAAAGAAACATTTCCAATAATATAGTTATTTAAGAATCCGAACGTGCCAGAGTGGTATAAATGTTCTAGTAATACGTTATTCTATACGTTTTAATGTGTTCTTTATATAGGTTATCAGTCATCGATTCACCGAACCGACTATGCGGAACGAAGCATTTTCAATAATTTTGTTATTTATGAATCCGAACGTGCCAAAGTGGTATAAATGTTCTAGTAATACGTTACTCTATACGTGTTAATTTTTTTTTATATAGGTTATCAGTCATCGATTCACCGAACCGACTATGCGGAACGAAACATTTTCAATAATTTAGTTATTTAAGAATCCGGACGTGCCAGAGTGGTATAAATGTTCTAGTAATACGTTATTCTATACTTTTTAATGTACTCTTTATATAGGTTATCAGTCATCGATTCACCGAACCGACTATGCGGAACGAAACATTTTCAATAATTTTGTTATTTAAGAATCCGAACGAGCCAGAGTGGTATAAATGTTCTAGTAATACGTTATTCTATACGTTTTAATGTATTCTTTATATAGGTTATCAGTCATCGATTCACCGAACCGACTATGCGGAACGAAAAATTTTCAATAATTTTGTTATTTACAAATCCGAACGTGCCAAAGTGGTATAAATGTTCTAGTAATACGTTACTCTATACGTGTTAATTTTTTTTTATATAGGTTATCAGTCATTGATTCACCGAACCGGCTATGCGGAATGAAACATTTTCAATAATTTAGTTATTTAAGAATCCGAACGTGCCCGAGTGGTATAAATGTTCTAGTAATACGTTATTCTATACGTTTTAATGTATTCTTTATATAGGTTATCAGTCATCGATTCACCGAACCGACTATGCGGACCGAAACATTTTCAATAATTTAGTTATTTATGAATCCGAACGTGCCAAAGTAGTATAAATGCTCCAGTAATACGTTACTCTATACGTGTTAATTTTCTTTTATATAGGTTATCAGTCATCGTTTCACCGAACCGGCCTTGCGGAATGAATCATTTTCAATACTTTTGTTATTTATGAATCCGAACGTGCCAAAGTGGTATAAATGTTCTAGTAATACGTTATTCTATACGTTTTAATGTATTCTTTATATAGGTTGTCAGTCATCGATTCACCGAACCGACTATGCGGAACGAAACATTTTCAATAATTTTGTTATTTAAGAATCCAAACGTGCCGGAGTGGTATAAATGTTCTAGTAATACGTTATTCTATACGTTTTAATGTATTCTTTATATAGGTTGTCAGTCATCGATTCACCGAACCGACTATGCGGAACGAAACATTTTCAATAATTTAGTTATTTAAGAATCCGAACGTGCCAGAGTGGTATAAATGTTCTAGTAATACGTTATACTATACGTGTTAATTGTTTTTTACATAGGTTATCAGTCATCGATTCACCGAACCGCCTATACGGAACGAAGAATGTTCAATAATTTTGTTATTTAAGAATCCGAACGTGCCAAAGTGGTATAAATGTTCTAGTAATACGTTATTCTATACATTTTAATGTCTTTTTATATATGTTGTCAGTCATCGATTCACCGAACCGACTATGCGGAAAGAAACATTTCCAATAATATAGTTATTTAAGAATCCGAACGTGCCAGAGTGGTATAAATGTTCTAGTAATACGTTATTCTATACGTTTTAATGTGTTCTTTATATAGGTTATCAGTCATCGATTCACCGAACCGACTATGCGGAACGAAGCATTTTCAATAATTTTGTTATTTATGAATCCGAACGTGCCAAAGTGGTATAAATGTTCTAGTAATACGTTACTCTATACGTGTTAATTTTTTTTTATATAGGTTATCAGTCATCGATTCACCGAACCGACTATGCGGAACGAAACATTTTCAATAATTTAGTTATTTAAGAATCCGGACGTGCCAGAGTGGTATAAATGTTCTAGTAATACGTTATTCTATACTTTTTAATGTACTCTTTATATAGGTTATCAGTCATCGATTCACCGAACCGACTATGCGGAACGAAACATTTTCAATAATTTTGTTATTTAAGAATCCGAACGAGCCAGAGTGGTATAAATGTTCTAGTAATACGTTATTCTATACGTTTTAATGTATTCTTTATATAGGTTGTCAGCCATCGATTCACCGAACCGACTATGCGGAACGAAACATTTTCAATAATTTTGTTATTTACAAATCCGAACGTGCCAAAGTGGTATAAATGTTCTAGTAATACGTTATTCTATACGTGTTAACTGTTTTTTATATATGTTATCAGTCATCGATTCACCGAACCGCCTATACGGACCGAAAAATGTTCAATAATTTTGTTATTTAAGAATCCGAACGTGCCAAAGTGGTATAAATGTTCTAGTAATACGTTACTCTATACGTGTTAATTTTTTTTCATATAGGTTATCAGTCATCGATTCACCGAACCGGCTATGCGGAATGGAACATTTTCAATACTTTTGTTGTTTATGAATCCGAACGTGCCAAAGTGGTATAAATGTTCTAGTAATACGTTATTCTATACATTTTAATGTTTTTTTATATAGGTTGTCAGTCATCGATTCACCGATCCGACTATGCGAAACGAAACATTTTGAATAATTTAGTTATTTAAGAATCCGAACGTGCCAGAGTGGTATAAATGTTCTAGTAATACGTTATTCTATACGTTTTAATGTATTCTTTATATAGGTTGTCAGTCATCGATTCACCGAACCGACTATGCGGAACGAAAAATTTTCAATAATTTTGTTATTTACAAATCCGAACGTGCCAAAGTGGTATAAATGTTCTAGTAATACGTTACTCTATACGTGTTAATTTTTTTTTATATAGGTTATCAGTCATTGATTCACCGAACCGGCTATGCGGAATGAAACATTTTCAATAATTTAGTTATTTAAGAATCCGAACGTGCCCGAGTGGTATAAATGTTCTAGTAATACGTTATTCTATACGTTTTAATGTATTCTTTATATAGGTTATCAGTCATCGATTCACCGAACCGACTATGCGGACCGAAACATTTTCAATAATTTAGTTATTTATGAATCCGAACGTGCCAAAGTAGTATAAATGCTCCAGTAATACGTTACTCTATACGTGTTAATTTTCTTTTATATAGGTTATCAGTCATCGTTTCACCGAACCGGCCTTGCGGAATGAATCATTTTCAATACTTTTGTTATTTATGAATCCGAACGTGCCAAAGTGGTATAAATGTTCTAGTAATACGTTATTCTATACACTTTAATGTTTTTTTATATAGTTTGTCAGTCATCGATTCACCGAACCGACTATGCGGAACGAAACATTTTCAATAATATAGTTATTTAAGAATCCGAACGTGCCAGAGTGGTATGAATGTTCTAGTAATACGTTATTCTATACGTTTTAATGTATTCTTTATATACGTTGTCAGTCATCGATTCACCGAACCGACTATGCGGAACGAAACATTTCCAATAATTTAGTTATTTAAGAATCCGAACGAGCCAGAGTGGTATAAATGTTCTAGTAATACGTTACTCTATACGTGTTAATTTTTTTTTATATAGGTTATCAGTCATCGATTCACCGAACCGGCTATGCGGAATGGAACATTTTCAATAATTTTGTTATTTAAGAATCCGCATGTGCCAAAGTGGTATAAATGTTCTAGCAATACATTATTCTATACGTTTTAATGTTTTTTTTTATATAGGTTATCAGTCATCGATTCACCGAACCGGCTATGCGGAACGAAACATTTTCAATAATATAGTTATTTAAGAATCCGAACGTGCCAGAGTGGTATAAATGTTCTAGTAATACATTATTCTATACGTTTTAATGTGTTCTTTATATAGGTTATCAGTCATCGATTCACCGAACCGACTATGCAGAACGAAACATTTTCATTAATTTTGTTATTTAAGAATCCGTGCGTGCCAGAGTGGTATAAATGTTCTAGTAATATGTTATTCTATTCGTGTTAATTTTTTTTTATATAGGTTATCAGTCATCGATTCCCCGAACCGGCTATGCGGAATGAAACATTTTCAATACTTTTGTTATTTATGAATCCGAACGTGTCAAAGTGGTATAAATGTTCTAGTAATACGTTATTCTATACATTTTAATGTTTTTTTATATAGGTTGTCAGTCATCGATTCATCGAACCGACTATGCGGAACGAAACATTTTGAATAATTTAGTTATTTAAGAATCCGAACGTGCCAGAGTGGTATAAATATTCTAGTAATACGTTATTCTATACGTTTTAATGTATTCTTTATATAGGTTGTCAGTCATCGATTCACCGAACCGACTATGCGGAACGAAACATTTTCAATAATTTTGTTATTTAAGAATCCAAACGTGCCAGAGTGGTATAAATGTTCTAGTAATACGTTATTCTATACGTTTTAATGTATTCTTTATATAGGTTGTCAGTCATCGATTCACCGAACCGACTATGCGGAACGAAAAATTTTCAATAATTTAGTTATTTAAGAATCCGAACGTGCCAGAGTGGTATAAATGTTCTAGTAATACGTTATTCTATACGTGTTAATTGTTTTTTATATAGGTTATCAGTCATCGATTCACCGAACCGCCTATACGGAACGAAAAATGTTCAATAATTTTGTTATTTAAGAATCCGAACGTGCCAAAGTGGTATAAATGTTCTAGTAATACGTTATTCTATACATTTTAATGTTTTTTTATATAGGTTGTCAGTCATCGATTCACCGAACCGACTATGCGGAACGAAACATTTTCAATAATATAGTTATTTAAGAATCCGAACGTGCCAGAGTGGTATAAATGTTCTAGTAATACGTTATTCTATACGTTTTAATGTGTTCTTTATATAGGTTATCAGTCATCGATTCACCGAACCGACTATGCGGAACGAAACATTTTCAATAATTTAGTTATTTAAGAATCCGAACGTGCCAGAGTGGTATAAATACTCTAGTAATACGTTATTCTAAACGTTTTAATGTATTCTTTATATAGGTTGTCAGTCATCGATTCACCGAACCGACTATGCGGAACGAAACATTTTCAATAATTTTGTTATTTAAGAATCCAAACGTGCCAGAGTGGTATAAATGTTCTAGTAATACGTTATTCTATACGTTTTAATGTATTCTTTATATAGGTTGTCAGTCATCGATTCACCGAACCGACTATGCGGAACGAAACATTTTCAATAATTTAGTTATTTAAGAATCCGAACGTGCCAGAGTGGTATAAATGTTCTAGTAATACGTTATTCTATACGTGTTAATTGTTTTTTATATAGGTTATCAGTCATCGATTCACCGAACCGCCTATACGGAACGAAAAATGTTCAATAATTTTGTTATTTAAGAATCCGAACGTGCCAAAGTGGTATAAATGTTCTAGTAATACGTTATTCTATACATTTTAATGTTTTTTTATATAGGTTGTCAGTCATCGATTCACCGAACCGACTATGCGGAACGAAACATTTTCAATAATTTAGTTATTTAAGAATCCGAACGTGCCAGAGTGGTATAAATGTTCTAGTAATACGTTATTCTATACTTTTTAATGTACTCTTTATATAGGTTATCAGTCATCGATTCACCGAACCGACTATGCGGAACGAAACATTTTCAATAGTTTTGTTATTTAAGAATCCGAACGGGCCAGAGTGGTATAAATGTTCTAGTAATACGTTATTCTATACGTTTTAATGTATTCTTTATATAGGTTGTCAGCCGTCGATTCACCGAACCGACTATGCGGAACGAAACATTTTCAATAATTTAGTTATTTAAGAATCCGAACGTGCCAAAGTGGTATAAATGTTCTAGTAATACGTTATTCTATACTTTTTAATGTACTCTTTATATAGGTTATCAGTCATCGATTCACCGAACCGACTATGCGGAACGAAACATTTTCAATAATTTTGTTATTTAAGAATCCGAACGAGCCAGAGTGGTATAAATGTTCTAGTAATACGTTATTCTATACGTTTTAATGTATTCTTTATATAGGTTGTCAGCCGTCGATTCACCGAACCGACTATGCGGAACGAAACATTTTCAATAATTTAGTTATTTAAGAATCCGAACGTGCCAGAGTGGTATAAATGTTCTAGTAATACGTTATTCTATACTTTTTAATGTATTCTTTATATAGGTTGTCAGCCGTCGATTCACCGAACCGACTATGCGGAACGAAACATTTTCAATAATTTTGTTATTTAAGAATCCAAACGTGCCAGAGTGGTATAAATGTTCTAGTAATACGTTATTCTATACGTTTTAATGTATTCTTTACATAGGTTGTCAGTCATCGATTCACCGAACCGACTATGCGGAACGAAAAATTTACAATAATTTTGTTATTTACAAATCCGAACGTGCCAAAGTGGTATAAATGCTCTAGTAATACGTTATTCTATACGTGTTAATTGTTTTTTATATAGGTTATCAGTCATCGATTCACCGAACCGCCTATACGGACCGAAAAATGTTCAATAATTTTGTTATTTAAGAATCCGAACGTGCCAAAGTGGTATAAATGTTCTAGTAATACGTTACTCTATACGTGTTAATTTTTTTTTATATAGGTTATCAGTCATCGATTCACCGAACCGGCTATGCGGAATGGAACATTTTCAATACTTTTGTTATTTATGAATCCGATCGTGCCAAAGTGGTATAAATGTTCTAGTAATACGTTATTCTATACATTTTAATGTTTTTTTATATAGGTTGTCAGTCATCGATTCACCGATCCGACTATGCGAAACGAAACATTTTGAATAATTTAGTTATTTAAGAATCCGAACGTGCCAGAGTGGTATAAATGTTCTAGTAATACGTTATTCTATACGTTTTAATGTATTCTTTATATAGGTTGTCAGTCATCGATTCACCGAACCGACTATGCGGAACGAAAAATTCTCAATAATTTTGTTATTTACAAATCCGAACGTGCCAAAGTGGTATAAATGTTCTAGTAATACGTTACTCTATACGTGTTAATTTTTTTTTATATAGGTTATCAGTCATCGATTCACCGAACCGGCTATGCGGAATGAAACATTTTCAATAATTTAATTATTTAAGAATCCGAACGTGCCCGAGTGGTATAAATGTTCTAGTAATACGTTATTCTATACGTTTTAATGTATTCTTTATATACGTTGTCAGTCATCGATTCACCGAACCGACTATGCGGAACGAAACATTTCCAATAATTTAGTTATTTAAGAATCCGAACGAGCCAGAGTGGTATAAATGTTCTAGTAATACGTTACTCTATACGTGTTAATTTTTTTTTATATAGGTTATCAGTCATCGATTCACCGAACCGGCTATGCGGAATGGAACATTTTCAATAATTTTGTTATTTAAGAATCCGCATGTGCCAAAGTGGTATAAATGTTCTAGCAATACATTATTCTATACGTTTTAATGTTTTTTTTTATATAGGTTATCAGTCATCGATTCACCGAACCGGCTATGCGGAATGAAACATTTTCAATTCATTTGTTATTTATGAATCCGAACGTGCCAAAGTGGTATAAATGTTCTAGTAATACGTTATTCTATACACTTTAATGTTTTTTTATATAGGTTGTCAGTCATCGATTCACCGAACCGACTATGCGGAACGAAACATTTTCAATAATATAGTTATTTAAGAATCCGAACGTGCCAGAGTGGTATAAATGTTCTAGTAATACATTATTCTATACGTTTTAATGTGTTCTTTATATAGGTTATCAGTCATCGATTCACCGAACCGACTCTGCGGAACGATACATTTTCATTAATTTTGTTATTTAAGAATCCGTGCGTGCCAGAGTGGTATAAATGTTCTAGTAATATGTTATTCTATTCGTGTTAATTTTTTTTTATATAGGTTATCAGTCATCGATTCACCGAACCGCCTATACGGACCGAAAAATGTTCAATAATTTTGTTATTTAAGAATCCGAACGTGCCAAAGTGGTATAAATGTTCTAGTAATACGTTACTCTATACGTGTTAATTTTTTTTTATATAGGTTATCAGTCATCGATTCACCGAACCGGCTATGCGGAACGAAAAATTTTCAATAATTTTGTTATTTACAAATCCGAACGTGCCAAAGTGGTATAAATGTTCTAGTAATACGTTACTCTATACGTGTTAATTTTTTTTTATATAGGTTATCAGTCATCGATTCACCGAACCGGCTATGCGGAATGAAACATTTTCAATAATTTAATTATTTAAGAATCCGAACGTGCCCGAGTGGTATAAATGTTCTAGTAATACGTTATTCTATACGTTTTAATGTATTCTTTATATAGGTTATCAGTCATCGATTCACCGAACCGACTATGCGGACCGAAACATTTTCAATAATTTAGTTATTTAAGAATCCGAACGTGCCAGAGTGGTATAAATGTTCTAGTAATACGTTATTCTATACGTTTTAATGTATTCTTTATATACGTTGTCAGTCATCGATTCACCGAACCGACTATGCGGAACGAAACATTTCCAATAATTTAGTTATTTAAGAATCCGAACGAGCCAGAGTGGTATAAATGTTCTAGTAATACGTTACTCTATACGTGTTAATTTTTTTTTATATAGGTTATCAGTCATCGATTCACCGAACCGGCTATGCGGAATGGAACATTTTCAATAATTTTGTTATTTAAGAATCCGCATGTGCCAAAGTGGTATAAATGTTCTAGCAATACATTATTCTATACGTTTTAATGTTTTTTTTTATATAGGTTATCAGTCATCGATTCACCGAACCGGCTATGCGGAATGAAACATTTTCAATACATTTGTTATTTATGAATCCGAACGTGCCAAAGTGGTATAAATGTTCTAGTAATACGTTATTCTATACATTTTAATGTTTTTTTATATAGGTTGTCAGTCATCGATTCACCGAACCGACTATGCGGAACGAAACATTTTCAATAATATAGTTATTTAAGAATCCGAACGTGCCAGAGTGGTATAAATGTTCTAGTAATACATTATTCTATACGTTTTAATGTGTTCTTTATATAGGTTATCAGTCATCGATTCACCGAACCGACTCTGCGGAACGAAACATTTTCATTAATTTTGTTATTTAAGAATCCGTGCGTGCCAGAGTGGTATAAATGTTCTAGTAATATGTTATTCTATTCGTGTTAATTTTTTTTTATATAGGTTATCAGTCATCGATTCCCCGAACCGGCTATGCGGAATGAAACATTTTCAATACTTTTGTTATTTATGAATCCGAACGTGCCAAAGTGGTATAAATGTTCTAGTAATACGTTATTCTATACATTTTAATGTTTTTTTATATAGGTTGTCAGTCATCGATTCATCGAACCGACTATGCGGAACGAAACATTTTGAATAATTTAGTTATTTAAGAATCCGAACGTGCCAGAGTGGTATAAATGTTCTAGTAATACGTTATTCTATACGTTTTAATGTATTCTTTATATAGGTTGTCAGTCATCGATTCACCGAACCGACTATGCGGAACGAAACATTTTCAATAATTTTGTTATTTAAGAATCCAAACGTGCCAGAATGGTATAAATGTTCTAGTAATACGTTATTCTATACGTTTTAATGTATTCTTTATATAGGTTGTCAGTCATCGATTCACCGAACCGACAATGCGGAACGAAACATTTTCAATAATTTAGT
The DNA here is from genome assembly GCA_963576845.1 of Megachile leachella. Classification (NCBI taxonomy): domain Eukaryota; kingdom Metazoa; phylum Arthropoda; class Insecta; order Hymenoptera; family Megachilidae; genus Megachile; species Megachile leachella. The sequence continues at coordinate 853,695 of CAUYWW010000182.1, forward strand.
TATTTAAGAATCCGAACGTGCCAGAGTGGTATAAATGTTCTAGTAATACGTTATTCTATACGTGTTAATAGTTTTTTATATAGGTTATCAGTCATCGATTCACCGAACCGCCTATACGGACCGAAAAATGTTCAATAATTTTGTTATTTAAGAATCCGAACGTGCCAAAGTGGTATAAATGTTCTAGTAATACGTTACTCTATACGTGTTAATTTTTTTTTATATAGGTTATCAGTCATCGATTCACCGAACCGGCTATGCGGAACGAAAAATTTTCAATAATTTTGTTATTTACAAATCCGAACGTGCCAAAGTGGTATAAATGTTCTAGTAATACGTTACTCTATACGTGTTAATTTTTTTTTATATAGGTTATCAGTCATCGATTCACCGAACCGGCTATGCGGAATGAAACATTTTCAATAATTTAATTATTTAAGAATCCGAACGTGCCCGAGTGGTATAAATGTTCTAGTAATACGTTATTCTATACGTTTTAATGTATTCTTTATATAGGTTATCAGTCATCGATTCACCGAACCGACTATGCGGACCGAAACATTTTCAATAATTTAGTTATTTAAGAATCCGAACGTGCCAGAGTGGTATAAATGTTCTAGTAATACGTTATTCTATACGTTTTAATGTATTCTTTATATACGTTGTCAGTCATCGATTCACCGAACCGACTATGCGGAACGAAACATTTCCAATAATTTAGTTATTTAAGAATCCGAACGAGCCAGAGTGGTATAAATGTTCTAGTAATACGTTACTCTATACGTGTTAATTTTTTTTTATATAGGTTATCAGTCATCGATTCACCGAACCGGCTATGCGGAATGGAACATTTTCAATAATTTTGTTATTTAAGAATCCGCATGTGCCAAAGTGGTATAAATGTTCTAGCAATACATTATTCTATACGTTTTAATGTTTTTTTTTATATAGGTTATCAGTCATCGATTCACCGAACCGGCTATGCGGAATGAAACATTTTCAATACATTTGTTATTTATGAATCCGAACGTGCCAAAGTGGTATAAATGTTCTAGTAATACGTTATTCTATACATTTTAATGTTTTTTTATATAGGTTGTCAGTCATCGATTCACCGAACCGACTATGCGGAACGAAACATTTTCAATAATATAGTTATTTAAGAATCCGAACGTGCCAGAGTGGTATAAATGTTCTAGTAATACATTATTCTATACGTTTTAATGTGTTCTTTATATAGGTTATCAGTCATCGATTCACCGAACCGACTCTGCGGAACGAAACATTTTCATTAATTTTGTTATTTAAGAATCCGTGCGTGCCAGAGTGGTATAAATGTTCTAGTAATATGTTATTCTATTCGTGTTAATTTTTTTTTATATAGGTTATCAGTCATCGATTCCCCGAACCGGCTATGCGGAATGAAACATTTTCAATACTTTTGTTATTTATGAATCCGAACGTGCCAAAGTGGTATAAATGTTCTAGTAATACGTTATTCTATACATTTTAATGTTTTTTTATATAGGTTGTCAGTCATCGATTCATCGAACCGACTATGCGGAACGAAACATTTTGAATAATTTAGTTATTTAAGAATCCGAACGTGCCAGAGTGGTATAAATGTTCTAGTAATACGTTATTCTATACGTTTTAATGTATTCTTTATATAGGTTGTCAGTCATCGATTCACCGAACCGACTATGCGGAACGAAACATTTTCAATAATTTTGTTATTTAAGAATCCAAACGTGCCAGAATGGTATAAATGTTCTAGTAATACGTTATTCTATACGTTTTAATGTATTCTTTATATAGGTTGTCAGTCATCGATTCACCGAACCGACAATGCGGAACGAAACATTTTCAATAATTTAGTTATTTAAGAATCCGAACGTGCCAGAGTGGTATAAATGTTCTAGTAATACGTTATTCTATACGTGTTAATTGTTTTTTATATAGGTTATCAGTCATCGATTCACCGAACCGCCTATACGGAACGAAAAATGTTCAATAATTTTGTTATTTAAGAATCCGAACGTGCCAAAGTGGTATAAATGTTCTAGTAATACGTTATTCTATACATTTTAATGTTTTTTTATATAGGTTGTCAGTCATCGATTCACCGAACCGACTATGCGGAACGAAACATTTTCAATAATATAGTTATTTAAGAATCCGAACGTGCCAGAGTGGTATAAATGTTCTAGTAATACGTTATTCTATACGTTTTAATGTGTTCTTTATATAGGTTATCAGTCATCGATTCACCGAACCGACTATGCGGGACGAAACATTTTCAATAATTTTGTTATTTATGAATCCGAACGTGCCAAAGTGGTATAAATGTTCTAGTAATACGTTACTCTATACGTGTTAATTTTTTTTTATATAGGTTATCAGTCATCGATTCACCGAACCGACTATGCGGAACGAAACATTTTCAATAATTTAGTTATTTAAGAATCCGAACGTGCCAGAGTGGTATAAATGTTCTAGTAATACGTTATTCTATACTTTTTAATGTATTCTTTATATAGGTTGTCAGCCGTCGATTCACCGAACCGACTATGCGGAACGAAACATTTTCAATAATTTTGTTATTTAAGAATCCAAACGTGCCAGAGTGGTATAAATGTTCTAGTAATACGTTATTCTATACGTTTTAATGTATTCTTTACATAGGTTGTCAGTCATCGATTCACCGAACCGACTATGCGGAACGAAAAATTTTCAATAATTTTGTTATTTACAAATCCGAACGTGCCAAAGTGGTATAAATGTTCTAGTAATACGTTATTCTATACGTGTTAATTGTTTTTTATATAGGTTATCAGTCATCGATTCACCGAACCGCCTATACGGACCGAAAAATGTTCAATAATTTTGTTATTTAAGAATCCGAACGTGCCAAAGTGGTATAAATGTTCTAGTAATACGTTACTCTATACGTGTTAATTTTTTTTTATATAGGTTATCAGTCATCGATTCACCGAACCGGCTATGCGGAATGGAACATTTTCAATACTTTTGTTATTTATGAATCCGAACGTGCCAAAGTGGTATAAATGTTCTAGTAATACGTTATTCTATACATTTTAATGTTTTTTTATATAGGTTGTCAGTCATCGATTCACCGATCCGACTATGCGAAACGAAACATTTTGAATAATTTAGTTATTTAAGAATCCGAACGTGCCAGAGTGGTATAAATGTTCTAGTAATACGTTATTCTATACGTTTTAATGTATTCTTTATATAGGTTGTCAGTCATCGATTCACCGAACCGACTATGCGGAACGAAAAATTTTCGATAATTTTGTTATTTACAAATCCGAACGTGCCAAAGTGGTATAAATGTTCTAGTAATACGTTACTCTATACGTGTTAATTTTTTTTTATATAGGTTATCAGTCATCGATTCACCGAACCGGCTGTGCGGAATGAAACATTTTCAATAATTTAGTTATTTATGAATCCGAACGTGCCAAAGTCGTATAAATGCTCTAGTAATACGTTACTCTATACGTGTTAATTTTCTTTTATATAGGTTATCAGTCATCGTTTCACCGAACCGGCTATGCGGAATGAAACATTTTCAATACTTTTGTTATTTATGAATCCGAACGTGCCAAAGTGGTATAAATGTTCTAGTAATACGTTATTCTATACATTTTAATGTTTTTTTATATAGTTTGTCAGTCATCGATTCACCGAACCGACTATGCGGAACGAAACATTTTCAATAATATAGTTATTTAAGAATCCGAACGTGCCAGAGTGGTATAAATGTTCTAGTAATACGTTATTCTATACGTTTTAATGTATTCTTTATATACGTTGTCAGTCATTGATTCACCGAACCGACTATGCGGAACGAAACATTTTCAATAATTTAGTTATTTAAGAATCCGAACGAGCCAGAGTGGTATAAATGTTCTAGTAATACGTTACTCTATACGTGTTAATTGTTTTATATGTAGGTTATCAGTCATCGATTCTCCGAACCGACTATGCGGAACGAAAAATTTTCAATAGTTTTGTTATTTATGAATCCGAACGTGCCAAAGTGGTATAAATGTTCTAGTAATACGTTATTCTATACATTTTAATGTTTTTTTATATAGGTTGTCAGTCATCGATTCACCGAACCGACTATGCGGAACGGAACATTTTCAATAATTTTGTTATTTAAGAATCCGCATGTGCCAAAGTGGTATAAATGTTCTAGCAACACATTATTCTATACGTTTTAATGTTTTTTTTTATATAGGTTATCAGTCATCGATTCACCGAACCGGCTATGCGGAATGAAACATTTTCAATACATTTGTTATTTATGAATCCGAACGTGCCAAAGTGGTATAAATGTTCTAGTAATACGTTATTCTATACATTTTAATGTTTTTTTATATAGGTTGTCAGTCATCGATTCACCGAACCGACTATGCGGAACGGAACATTTTCAATAATTTTGTTATTTAAGAATCCGAACGTGCCAGAGTGGTATAAATGTTCTAGTAATACATTATTCTATACGTTTTAATGTGTTCTTTATATAGGTTATCAGTCATCGATTCACAGAACCGACTATGCGGAACGAAACATTTTCATTAATTTTGTTATTTAAGAATCCGTGCGTGCCAGAGTGATATAAATGTTCTAGTAATATGTTATTCTATTCGTGTTAATTTTTTTTTATATAGGTTATCAGTCATCGATTTCCCGAACCGGCTATGCGGAATGAAACATTTTCAATACTTTTGTTATTTATGAATCCGAACGTGCCAAAGTGGTATAATTGTTCTAGTAATACGTTATTCTATACATTTTAATGTTTTTTTGTATAGGTTGTCAGTCATCGATTCATCGAACCGACTATGCGGAACGAAACATTTTGAATAATTTAGTTATTTAAGAATCCGAACGTGCCAGAGTGGTATAAATGTTCTAGTAATACGTTATTCTATACGTTTTAATGTATTCTTTATATAGGTTGTCAGTCATCGATTCACCGAACCGACTATGCGGAACGAAACATTTTCAATAATTTTGTTATTTAAGAATCCAAACGTGCCAGAGTGGTATAAATGTTCTAGTAATACGTTATTCTATACGTTTTAATGTATTCTTTATATAGGTTATCAGTCATCGATTCACCGAACCGACTATGCGGACCGAAACATTTTCAATAATTTAGTTATTTATGAATCCGAACGTGCCAAAGTAGTATAAATGCTCTAGTAATACGTTACTCTATACGTGTTAATTTTCTTTTATATAGGTTATCAGTCATCGTTTCACCGAACCGGCTATGCGGAATGAATCATTTTCAATACTTTTGTTATTTATGAATCCGAACGTGCCAAAGTGGTATAAATGTTCTAGTAATACGTTATTCTATACACTTTAATGTTTTTTTATATAGTTTGTCAGTCATCGATTCACCGAACCGACTATACGGAACGAAACATTTTCAATAATATAGTTATTTAAGAATCCGAACGTGCCAGAGTGGTATAAATGTTCTAGTAATGCGTTATTCTATACGTTTTAATGTATTCTTTATATACGTTGTCAGTCATCGATTCACCGAACCGACTATGCGGAACGAAACATTTCCAATAATTTAGTTATTTAAGAATCCGAACGAGCCAGAGTGGTATAAATGTTCTAGTAATACGTTACTCTATACGTGTTAATTTTTTCTTATATAGGTTATCAGTCATCGATTCACCGAACCGACTATGCGGACCGAAACATTTTCAATAATTTAGTTATTTATGAATCCGAACGTGCCAAAGTAGTATAAATGCTCTAGTAATACGTTACTCTATACGTGTTAATTTTCTTTTATATAGGTTATCAGTCATCGTTTCACCGAACCGGCTATGCGGAATGAATCATTTTCAATACTTTTGTTATTTATGAATCCGAACGTGCCAAAGTGGTATAAATGTTCTAGTAATACGTTATTCTATACACTTTAATGTTTTTTTATATAGTTTGTCAGTCATCGATTCACCGAACCGGCTATGCGGAATGAAACATTTTCAATACATTTGTTATTTATGAATCCGAACGTGCCAAAGTGGTATAAATGTTCTAGTAATACGTTATTCTATACATTTTAATGTTTTTTTATATAGGTTGTCAGTCATCGATTCACCGAACCGACTATGCGGAACGAAACATTTTCAATAATTTTGTTATTTAAGAATCCAAACGTGCCAGAGTGGTATAAATGTTCTAGTAATACGTTATTCTATACTTTTTAATGTACTCTTTATATAGGTTATCAGTCATCGATTCACCGAACCGACTATGCGGAACGAAACATTTTCAATAGTTTTGTTATTTAAGAATCCGAACGGGCCAGAGTGGTATAAATGTTCTAGTAATACGTTATTCTATACGTTTTAATGTATTCTTTATATAGGTTGTCAGCCGTCGATTCACCGAACCGACTATGCGGAACGAAACATTTTCAATAATTTAGTTATTTAAGAATCCGAACGTGCCAGAGTGGTATAAATGTTCTAGTAATACGTTATTCTATACTTTTTAATGTACTCTTTATATAGGTTATCAGTCATCGATTCACCGAACCGGCTATGCGGAATGAAACATTTTCAATAATTTAATTATTTAAGAATCCGAACGTGCCCGAGTGGTATAAATGTTCTAGTAATACGTTATTCTATACGTTTTAATGTATTCTTTATATAGGTTATCAGTCATCGATTCACCGAACCGACTATGCGGACCGAAACATTTTCAATAATTTAGTTATTTAAGAATCCGAACGTGCCAGAGTGGTATAAATGTTCTAGTAATACGTTATTCTATACGTTTTAATGTATTCTTTATATACGTTGTCAGTCATCGATTCACCGAACCGACTATGCGGAACGAAACATTTCCAATAATTTAGTTATTTAAGAATCCGAACGAGCCAGAGTGGTATAAATGTTCTAGTAATACGTTACTCTATACGTGTTAATTTTTTTTTATATAGGTTATCAGTCATCGATTCACCGAACCGGCTATGCGGAATGGAACATTTTCAATAATTTTGTTATTTAAGAATCCGCATGTGCCAAAGTGGTATAAATGTTCTAGCAATACATTATTCTATACGTTTTAATGTTTTTTTTTATATAGGTTATCAGTCATCGATTCACCGAACCGGCTATGCGGAACGAAACATTTTCAATAATATAGTTATTTAAGAATCCGAACGTGCCAGAGTGGTATAAATGTTCTAGTAATACATTATTCTATACGTTTTAATGTGTTCTTTATATAGGTTATCAGTCATCGATTCACCGAACCGACTATGCGGAACGAAACATTTTCATTAATTTTGTTATTTAAGAATCCGTGCGTGCCAGAGTGGTATAAATGTTCTAGTAATATGTTATTCTATTCGTGTTAATTTTTTTTTATATAGGTTATCAGTCATCGATTCCCCGAACCGGCTATGCGGAATGAAACATTTTCAATACTTTTGTTATTTATGAATCCGAACGTGCCAAAGTGGTATAAATGTTCTAGTAATACGTTATTCTATACACTTTAATGTTTTTTTATATAGTTTGTCAGTCATCGATTCACAGAACCGACTATACGGAACGAAACATTTTCAATAATATAGTTATTTAAGAATCCGAACGTGCCAGAGTGGTATAAATGTTCTAGTAATACGTTATTCTATACGTTTTAATGTATTCTTTATATACGTTGTCAGTCATCGATTCACCGAACCGACTATGCGGAACGAAACATTTCCAATAATTTAGTTATTTAAGAATCCGAACGAGCCAGAGTGGTATAAATGTTCTAGTAATACGTTACTCTATACGTGTTAATTTTTTCTTATATAGGTTATCAGTCATCGATTCACCGAACCGACTATGCGGACCGAAACATTTTCAATAATTTAGTTATTTATGAATCCGAACGTGCCAAAGTAGTATAAATGCTCTAGTAATACGTTACTCTATACGTGTTAATTTTCTTTTATATAGGTTATCAGTCATCGTTTCACCGAACCGGCTATGCGGAATGAATCATTTTCAATACTTTTGTTATTTATGAATCCGAACGTGCCAAAGTGGTATAAATGTTCTAGTAATACGTTATTCTATACACTTTAATGTTTTTTTATATAGTTTGTCAGTCATCGATTCACCGAACCGGCTATGCGGAATGAAACATTTTCAATACATTTGTTATTTATGAATCCGAACGTGCCAAAGTGGTATAAATGTTCTAGTAATACGTTATTCTATACATTTTAATGTTTTTTTATATAGGTTGTCAGTCATCGATTCACCGAACCGACTATGCGGAACGAAACATTTTCAATAATTTTGTTATTTAAGAATCCAAACGTGCCAGAGTGGTATAAATGTTCTAGTAATACGTTATTCTATACGTTTTAATGTATTCTTTATATAGGTTATCAGTCATCGATTCACCGAACCGACTATGCAGAACGAAACATTTTCATTAATTTTGTTATTTAAGAATCCGTGCGTTCCAGAGTGGTATAAATGTTCTAGTAATATGTTATTCTATTCGTGTTAATTTCTTTTATATAGGTTATCAGTCATCGATTCCCCGAACCGGCTATGCGGAATGAAACATTTTCAATACTTTTGTTATTTATGAATCCGAACGTGTCAAAGTGGTATAAATGTTCTAGTAATACGTTATTCTATACATTTTAATGTTTTTTTATATAGGTTGTCAGTCATCGATTCATCGAACCGACTATGCGGAACGAAACATTTTGAATAATTTAGTTATTTAAGAATCCGAACGTGCCAGAGTGGTATAAATATTCTAGTAATACGTTATTCTATACGTTTTAATGTATTCTTTATATAGGTTGTCAGTCATCGATTCACCGAACCGACTATGCGGAACGAAACATTTTCAATAATTTTGTTATTTAAGAATCCAAACGTGCCAGAGTGGTATAAATGTTCTAGTAATACGTTATTCTATACGTTTTAATGTATTCTTTATATAGGTTGTCAGTCATCGATTCACCGAACCGACTATGCGGAACGAAACATTTTCAATAATTTAGTTATTTAAGAATCCGAACGTGCCAGAGTGGTATAAATGTTCTAGTAATACGTTATTCTATACGTGTTAATTGTTTTTTATATAGGTTATCAGTCATCGATTCACCGAACCGGCTATGCGGAATGAAACATTTTCAATAATTTTGTTATTTAAGAATCCAAACGTGCCAGAGTGGTATAAATGTTCTAGTAATACGTTATTCTATACGTTTTAATGTATTCTTTATATAGGTTGTCAGTCATCGATTCACCGAACCGACTATGCGGAACGAAACATTTTCAATAATTTAGTTATTTAAGAATCCGAACGTGCCAGAGTGGTATAAATGTTCTAGTAATACGTTATTCTATACGTGTTAATTGTTTTTTATATAGGTTATCAGTCATCGATTCACCGAACCGGCTATGCGGAATGAAACATTTTCAATAATTTAATTATTTAAGAATCCGAACGTGCCCGAGTGGTATAAATGTTCTAGTAATACGTTATTCTATACGTTTTAATGTATTCTTTATATAGGTTATCAGTCATCGATTCACCGAACCGACTATGCGGACCGAAACATTTTCATTAATTTTGTTATTTAAGAATCCGTGCGTGCCAGAGTGGTATAAATGTTCTAGTAATATGTTATTCTATTCGTGTTAATTTTTTTTTATATAGGTTATCAGTCATCGATTCCCCGAACCGGCTATGCGGAATGAAACATTTTCAATACTTTTGTTATTTATGAATCCGAACGTGCCAAAGTGGTATAAATGTTCTAGTAATACGTTATTCTATACATTTTAATGTTTTTTTATATAGGCTGTCAGTCATCGATTCATCGAACCGACTATGCGGAACGAAACATTTTGAATAATTTAGTTATTTAAGAATCCGAACGTGCCAGAGTGGTATAAATGTTCTAGTAATACGTTATTCTATACGTTTTAATGTATTCTTTATATAGGTTGTCAGTCATCGATTCACCGAACCGACTATGCGGAACGAAACATTTTCAATAATTTTGTTATTTAAGAATCCAAACGTGCCAGAATGGTATAAATGTTCTAGTAATACGTTATTCTATACGTTTTAATGTATTCTTTATATAGGTTGTCAGTCATCGATTCACCGAACCGACAATGCGGAACGAAACATTTTCAATAATTTAGTTATTTAAGAATCCGAACGTGCCAGAGTGGTATAAATGTTCTAGTAATACGTTATTCTATACGTGTTAATTGTTTTTTATATAGGTTATCAGTCATCGATTCACCGAACCGCCTATACGGAACGAAAAATGTTCAATAATTTTGTTATTTAAGAATCCGAACGTGCCAAAGTGGTATAAATGTTCTAGTAATACGTTATTCTATACATTTTAATGTTTTTTTATATAGGTTGTCAGTCATCGATTCACCGAACCGACTATGCGGAACGAAACATTTTCAATAATATAGTTATTTAAGAATCCGAACGTGCCAGAGTGGTATAAATGTTCTAGTAATACGTTATTCTATACGTTTTAATGTGTTCTTTATATAGGTTATCAGTCATCGATTCACCGAACCGACTATGCGGGACGAAACATTTTCAATAATTTTGTTATTTATGAATCCGAACGTGCCAAAGTGGTATAAATGTTCTAGTAATACGTTACTCTATACGTGTTAATTTTTTTTTATATAGGTTATCAGTCATCGATTCACCGAACCGACTATGCGGAACGAAACATTTTCAATAATTTGGTTATTTAAGAATCCGAACGTGCCAGAGTGGTATAAATGTTCTAGTAATACGTTATTCTATACTTTTTAATGTACTCTTTATATAGGTTATCAGTCATCGATTCACCGAACCGACTATGCGGAACGAAACATTTTCAATAATTTTGTTATTTAAGAATCCGAACGAGCCAGAGTGGTATAAATGTTCTAGTAATACGTTATTCTATACGTTTTAATGTATTCTTTATATAGGTTGTCAGCCGTCGATTCACCGAACCGACTATGCGGAACGAAACATTTTCAATAATTTTGTTATTTAAGAATCCAAACGTGCCAGAGTGGTATAAATGTTCTAGTAATACGTTATTCTATACGTTTTAATGTATTCTTTACATAGGTTGTCAGTCATCGATTCACCGAACCGACTATGCGGAACGAAAAATTTTCAATAATTTTGTTATTTACAAATCCGAACGTGCCAAAGTGGTATAAATGTTCTAGTAATACGTTATTCTATACGTGTTAATTGTTTTTTATATAGGTTATCAGTCATCGATTCACCGAACCGCCTATACGGACCGAAAAATGTTCAATAATTTTGTTATTTAAGAATCCGAACGTGCCAAAGTGGTATAAATGTTCTAGTAATACGTTACTCTATACGTGTTAATTTTTTTTTATATAGGTTATCAGTCATCGATTCACCGAACCGGCTATGCGGAATGGAACATTTTCAATACTTTTGTTATTTATGAATCCGAACGTGCCAAAGTGGTATAAATGTTCTAGTAATACGTTATTCTATACATTTTAATGTTTTTTTATATAGTTTGTCAGTCATCGATTCACCGATCCGACTATGCGAAACGAAACATTTTGAATAATTTAGTTATTTAAGAATCCGAACGTGCCAGAGTGGTATAAATGTTCTAGTAATACGTTATTCTATACGTTTTAATGTATTCTTTATATAGGTTGTCAGTCATCGATTCACCGATCCGACTATGCGGAACGAAAAATTTTCAATAATTTTGTTATTTACAAATCCGAACGTGCCAAAGTGGTATAAATGTTCTAGTAATACGTTACTCTATACGTGTTAATTTTTTTTTATATAGGTTATCAGTCATCGATTCACCGAACCGGCTGTGCGGAATGAAACATTTTCAATAATTTAGTTATTTAAGAATCCGAACGTGCCCGAGTGGTATAAATGTTCTAGTAATACGTTATTCTATACGTTTTAATGTATTCTTTATATAGGTTATCATTCATCGATTCACCGAACCGACTATGCGGACCGAAACATTTTCAATAATTTAGTTATTTATGAATCCGAACGTGCCAAAGTCGTATAAATGCTCTAGTAATACGTTACTCTATACGTGTTAATTTTCTTTTATATAGGTTATCAGTCATCGTTTCACCGAACCGGCTATGCGGAATGAAACATTTTCAATACTTTTGTTATTTATGAATCCGAACGTGCCAAAGTGGTATAAATGTTCTAGTAATACGTTATTCTATACATTTTAATGTTTTTTTATATAGTTTGTCAGTCATCGATTCACCGAACCGACTATGCGGAACGAAACATTTTCAATAATATAGTTATTTAAGAATCCGAACGTGCCAGAGTGGTATAAATGTTCTAGTAATACGTTATTCTATACGTTTTAATGTATTCTTTATATACGTTGTCAGTCATTGATTCACCGAACCGACTATGCGGAACGAAACATTTTCAATAATTTTGTTATTTAAGAATCCGAACGAGCCAGAGTGGTATAAATGTTCTAGTAATACGTTACTCTATACGTGTTAATTGTTTTATATGTAGGTTATCAGTCATCGATTCTCCGAACCGACTATGCGGAACGAAAAATTTTCAATAGTTTTGTTATTTATGAATCCGAACGTGCCAAAGTGGTATAAATGTTCTAGTAATACGTTATTCTATACATTTTAATGTTTTTTTATATAGGTTGTCAGTCATCGATTCACCGAACCGACTATGCGGAACGGAACATTTTCAATAATTTTGTTATTTAAGAATCCGCATGTGCCAAAGTGGTATAAATGTTCTAGTAATACGTTATTCTATACGTTTTAATGTATTCTTTATATACGTTGTCAGTCATTGATTCACCGAACCGACTATGCGGAACGAAACATTTTCAATAATTTAGTTATTTAAGAATCCGAACGAGCCAGAGTGGTATAAATGTTCTAGTAATACGTTACTCTATACGTGTTAATTGTTTTATATGTAGGTTATCAGTCATCGATTCTCCGAACCGACTATGCGGAACGAAAAATTTTCAATAGTTTTGTTATTTATGAATCCGAACGTGCCAAAGTGGTATAAATGTTCTAGTAATACGTTATTCTATACATTTTAATGTTTTTTTATATAGGTTGTCAGTCATCGATTCACCGAACCGACTATGCGGAACGGAACATTTTCAATAATTTTGTTATTTAAGAATCCGCATGTGCCAAAGTGGTATAAATGTTCTAGTAATACGTTACTCTATACGTGTTAATTTTTTTTTATATAGGTTATCAGTCATCGATTCACCGAACCGGCTATGCGGAATGGAACATTTTCAATACTTTTGTTATTTATGAATCCGAACGTGCCAAAGTGGTATAAATGTTCTAGTAATACGTTATTCTATACATTTTAATGTTTTTTTATATAGGTTGTCAGTCATCGAATCACCGATCCGACTATGCGAAACGAAACATTTTGAATAATTTAGTTATTTAAGAATCCGAACGTGCCAGAGTGGTATAAATGTTCTAGTAATACGTTATTCTATACGTTTTAATGTATTCTTTATATAGGTTGTCAGTCATCGATTCACCGAACCGACTATGCGGAACGAAAAATTTTCAATGATTTTGTTATTTACAAATCCGAACGTGCCAAAGTGGTATAAATGTTCTAGTAATACGTTACTCTATACGTGTTAATTTTTTTTTATATAGGTTATCAGTCATCGATTCACCGAACCGGCTGTGCGGAATGAAACATTTTCAATAATTTAGTTATTTAAGAATCCGAACGTGCCCGAGTGGTATAAATGTTCTAGTAATACGTTATTCTATACGTTTTAATGTATTCTTTATATAGGTTATCATTCATCGATTCACCGAACCGACTATGCGGACCGAAACATTTTCAATAATTTAGTTATTTATGAATCCGAACGTGCCAAAGTCGTATAAATGCTCTAGTAATACGTTACTCTATACGTGTTAATTTTCTTTTATATAGGTTATCAGTCATCGTTTCACCGAACCGGCTATGCGGAATGAAACATTTTCAATACTTTTGTTATTTATGAATCCGAACGTGCCAAAGTGGTATAAATGTTCTAGTAATACGTTATTCTATACATTTTAATGTTTTTTTATATAGGTTGTCAGTCATCGATTCACCGAACCGACTATGCGGAACGGAACATTTTCAATAATTTTGTTATTTAAGAATCCGCATGTGCCAAAGTGGTATAAATGTTCTAGTAATACGTTACTCTATACGTGTTAATTTTTTTTTATATAGGTTATCAGTCATCGATTCACCGAACCGGCTATGCGGAATGGAACATTTTCAATACTTTTGTTATTTATGAATCCGAACGTGCCAAAGTGGTATAAATGTTCTAGTAATACGTTATTCTATACATTTTAATGTTTTTTTATATAGGTTGTCAGTCATCGAATCACCGATCCGACTATGCGAAACGAAACATTTTGAATAATTTAGTTATTTAAGAATCCGAACGTGCCAGAGTGGTATAAATGTTCTAGTAATACGTTATTCTATACGTTTTAATGTATTCTTTATATAGGTTGTCAGTCATCGATTCACCGAACCGACTATGCGGAACGAAAAATTTTCAATGATTTTGTTATTTACAAATCCGAACGTGCCAAAGTGGTATAAATGTTCTAGTAATACGTTACTCTATACGTGTTAATTTTTTTTTATATAGGTTATCAGTCATCGATTCACCGAACCGGCTGTGCGGAATGAAACATTTTCAATAATTTAGTTATTTAAGAATCCGAACGTGCCCGAGTGGTATAAATGTTCTAGTAATACGTTATTCTATACGTTTTAATGTATTCTTTATATAGGTTATCATTCATCGATTCACCGAACCGACTATGCGGACCGAAACATTTTCAATAATTTAGTTATTTATGAATCCGAACGTGCCAAAGTCGTATAAATGCTCTAGTAATACGTTACTCTATACGTGTTAATTTTCTTTTATATAGGTTATCAGTCATCGTTTCACCGAACCGGCTATGCGGAATGAAACATTTTCAATACTTTTGTTATTTATGAATCCGAACGTGCCAAAGTGGTATAAATGTTCTAGTAATACGTTATTCTATACATTTTAATGTTTTTTTATATAGGTTGTCAGTCATCGATTCACCGAACCGACTATGCGGAACGGAACATTTTCAATAATTTTGTTATTTAAGAATCCGCATGTGCCAAAGTGGTATAAATGTTCTAGTAATACGTTACTCTATACGTGTTAATTTTTTTTTATATAGGTTATCAGTCATCGATTCACCGAACCGGCTATGCGGAATGGAACATTTTCAATACTTTTGTTATTTATGAATCCGAACGTGCCAAAGTGGTATAAATGTTCTAGTAATACGTTATTCTATACATTTTAATGTTTTTTTATATAGGTTGTCAGTCATCGAATCACCGATCCGACTATGCGAAACGAAACATTTTCAATAATTTAGTTATTTATGAATCCGAACGTGCCAAAGTAGTATAAATGCTCTAGTAATACGTTACTCTATACGTGTTAATTTTCTTTTATATAGGTTATCAGTCATCGTTTCACCGAACCGGCTATGCGGAATGAATCATTTTCAATACTTTTGTTATTTATGAATCCGAACGTGCCAAAGTGGTATAAATGTTCTAGTAATACGTTATTCTATACACTTTAATGTTTTTTTATATAGTTTGTCAGTCATCGATTCACCGAACCGGCTATGCGGAATGAAACATTTTCAATACATTTGTTATTTATGAATCCGAACGTGCCAAAGTGGTATAAATGTTCTAGTAATACGTTATTCTATACATTTTAATGTTTTTTTATATAGGTTGTCAGTCATCGATTCACCGAACCGACTATGCGGAACGAAACATTTTCAATAATTTTGTTATTTAAGAATCCAAACGTGCCAGAGTGGTATAAATGTTCTAGTAATACGTTATTCTATACGTTTTAATGTATTCTTTATATAGGTTATCAGTCATCGATTCACCGAACCGACTATGCAGAACGAAACATTTTCATTAATTTTGTTATTTAAGAATCCGTGCGTTCCAGAGTGGTATAAATGTTCTAGTAATATGTTATTCTATTCGTGTTAATTTCTTTTATATAGGTTATCAGTCATCGATTCCCCGAACCGGCTATGCGGAATGAAACATTTTCAATACTTTTGTTATTTATGAATCCGAACGTGTCAAAGTGGTATAAATGTTCTAGTAATACGTTATTCTATACATTTTAATGTTTTTTTATATAGGTTGTCAGTCATCGATTCATCGAACCGACTATGCGGAACGAAACATTTTGAATAATTTAGTTATTTAAGAATCCGAACGTGCCAGAGTGGTATAAATATTCTAGTAATACGTTATTCTATACGTTTTAATGTATTCTTTATATAGGTTGTCAGTCATCGATTCACCGAACCGACTATGCGGAACGAAACATTTTCAATAATTTTGTTATTTAAGAATCCAAACGTGCCAGAGTGGTATAAATGTTCTAGTAATACGTTATTCTATACGTTTTAATGTATTCTTTATATAGGTTGTCAGTCATCGATTCACCGAACCGACTATGCGGAACGAAACATTTTCAATAATTTAGTTATTTAAGAATCCGAACGTGCCAGAGTGGTATAAATGTTCTAGTAATACGTTATTCTATACGTGTTAATTGTTTTTTATATAGGTTATCAGTCATCGATTCACCGAACCGGCTATGCGGAATGAAACATTTTCAATAATTTTGTTATTTAAGAATCCAAACGTGCCAGAGTGGTATAAATGTTCTAGTAATACGTTATTCTATACGTTTTAATGTATTCTTTATATAGGTTGTCAGTCATCGATTCACCGAACCGACTATGCGGAACGAAACATTTTCAATAATTTAGTTATTTAAGAATCCGAACGTGCCAGAGTGGTATAAATGTTCTAGTAATACGTTATTCTATACGTGTTAATTGTTTTTTATATAGGTTATCAGTCATCGATTCACCGAACCGGCTATGCGGAATGAAACATTTTCAATAATTTAATTATTTAAGAATCCGAACGTGCCCGAGTGGTATAAATGTTCTAGTAATACGTTATTCTATACGTTTTAATGTATTCTTTATATAGGTTATCAGTCATCGATTCACCGAACCGACTATGCGGACCGAAACATTTTCATTAATTTTGTTATTTAAGAATCCGTGCGTGCCAGAGTGGTATAAATGTTCTAGTAATATGTTATTCTATTCGTGTTAATTTTTTTTTATATAGGTTATCAGTCATCGATTCCCCGAACCGGCTATGCGGAATGAAACATTTTCAATACTTTTGTTATTTATGAATCCGAACGTGCCAAAGTGGTATAAATGTTCTAGTAATACGTTATTCTATACATTTTAATGTTTTTTTATATAGGCTGTCAGTCATCGATTCATCGAACCGACTATGCGGAACGAAACATTTTGAATAATTTAGTTATTTAAGAATCCGAACGTGCCAGAGTGGTATAAATGTTCTAGTAATACGTTATTCTATACGTTTTAATGTATTCTTTATATAGGTTGTCAGTCATCGATTCACCGAACCGACTATGCGGAACGAAACATTTTCAATAATTTTGTTATTTAAGAATCCAAACGTGCCAGAATGGTATAAATGTTCTAGTAATACGTTATTCTATACGTTTTAATGTATTCTTTATATAGGTTGTCAGTCATCGATTCACCGAACCGACAATGCGGAACGAAACATTTTCAATAATTTAGTTATTTAAGAATCCGAACGTGCCAGAGTGGTATAAATGTTCTAGTAATACGTTATTCTATACGTGTTAATTGTTTTTTATATAGGTTATCAGTCATCGATTCACCGAACCGCCTATACGGAACGAAAAATGTTCAATAATTTTGTTATTTAAGAATCCGAACGTGCCAAAGTGGTATAAATGTTCTAGTAATACGTTATTCTATACATTTTAATGTTTTTTTATATAGGTTGTCAGTCATCGATTCACCGAACCGACTATGCGGAACGAAACATTTTCAATAATATAGTTATTTAAGAATCCGAACGTGCCAGAGTGGTATAAATGTTCTAGTAATACGTTATTCTATACGTTTTAATGTGTTCTTTATATAGGTTATCAGTCATCGATTCACCGAACCGACTATGCGGGACGAAACATTTTCAATAATTTTGTTATTTATGAATCCGAACGTGCCAAAGTGGTATAAATGTTCTAGTAATACGTTACTCTATACGTGTTAATTTTTTTTTATATAGGTTATCAGTCATCGATTCACCGAACCGACTATGCGGAACGAAACATTTTCAATAATTTGGTTATTTAAGAATCCGAACGTGCCAGAGTGGTATAAATGTTCTAGTAATACGTTATTCTATACTTTTTAATGTACTCTTTATATAGGTTATCAGTCATCGATTCACCGAACCGACTATGCGGAACGAAACATTTTCAATAATTTTGTTATTTAAGAATCCGAACGAGCCAGAGTGGTATAAATGTTCTAGTAATACGTTATTCTATACGTTTTAATGTATTCTTTATATAGGTTGTCAGCCGTCGATTCACCGAACCGACTATGCGGAACGAAACATTTTCAATAATTTTGTTATTTAAGAATCCAAACGTGCCAGAGTGGTATAAATGTTCTAGTAATACGTTATTCTATACGTTTTAATGTATTCTTTACATAGGTTGTCAGTCATCGATTCACCGAACCGACTATGCGGAACGAAAAATTTTCAATAATTTTGTTATTTACAAATCCGAACGTGCCAAAGTGGTATAAATGTTCTAGTAATACGTTATTCTATACGTGTTAATTGTTTTTTATATAGGTTATCAGTCATCGATTCACCGAACCGCCTATACGGACCGAAAAATGTTCAATAATTTTGTTATTTAAGAATCCGAACGTGCCAAAGTGGTATAAATGTTCTAGTAATACGTTACTCTATACGTGTTAATTTTTTTTTATATAGGTTATCAGTCATCGATTCACCGAACCGGCTATGCGGAATGGAACATTTTCAATACTTTTGTTATTTATGAATCCGAACGTGCCAAAGTGGTATAAATGTTCTAGTAATACGTTATTCTATACATTTTAATGTTTTTTTATATAGTTTGTCAGTCATCGATTCACCGATCCGACTATGCGAAACGAAACATTTTGAATAATTTAGTTATTTAAGAATCCGAACGTGCCAGAGTGGTATAAATGTTCTAGTAATACGTTATTCTATACGTTTTAATGTATTCTTTATATAGGTTGTCAGTCATCGATTCACCGATCCGACTATGCGGAACGAAAAATTTTCAATAATTTTGTTATTTACAAATCCGAACGTGCCAAAGTGGTATAAATGTTCTAGTAATACGTTACTCTATACGTGTTAATTTTTTTTTATATAGGTTATCAGTCATCGATTCACCGAACCGGCTGTGCGGAATGAAACATTTTCAATAATTTAGTTATTTAAGAATCCGAACGTGCCCGAGTGGTATAAATGTTCTAGTAATACGTTATTCTATACGTTTTAATGTATTCTTTATATAGGTTATCATTCATCGATTCACCGAACCGACTATGCGGACCGAAACATTTTCAATAATTTAGTTATTTATGAATCCGAACGTGCCAAAGTCGTATAAATGCTCTAGTAATACGTTACTCTATACGTGTTAATTTTCTTTTATATAGGTTATCAGTCATCGTTTCACCGAACCGGCTATGCGGAATGAAACATTTTCAATACTTTTGTTATTTATGAATCCGAACGTGCCAAAGTGGTATAAATGTTCTAGTAATACGTTATTCTATACATTTTAATGTTTTTTTATATAGTTTGTCAGTCATCGATTCACCGAACCGACTATGCGGAACGAAACATTTTCAATAATATAGTTATTTAAGAATCCGAACGTGCCAGAGTGGTATAAATGTTCTAGTAATACGTTATTCTATACGTTTTAATGTATTCTTTATATACGTTGTCAGTCATTGATTCACCGAACCGACTATGCGGAACGAAACATTTTCAATAATTTTGTTATTTAAGAATCCGAACGAGCCAGAGTGGTATAAATGTTCTAGTAATACGTTACTCTATACGTGTTAATTGTTTTATATGTAGGTTATCAGTCATCGATTCTCCGAACCGACTATGCGGAACGAAAAATTTTCAATAGTTTTGTTATTTATGAATCCGAACGTGCCAAAGTGGTATAAATGTTCTAGTAATACGTTATTCTATACATTTTAATGTTTTTTTATATAGGTTGTCAGTCATCGATTCACCGAACCGACTATGCGGAACGGAACATTTTCAATAATTTTGTTATTTAAGAATCCGCATGTGCCAAAGTGGTATAAATGTTCTAGTAATACGTTATTCTATACGTTTTAATGTATTCTTTATATACGTTGTCAGTCATTGATTCACCGAACCGACTATGCGGAACGAAACATTTTCAATAATTTAGTTATTTAAGAATCCGAACGAGCCAGAGTGGTATAAATGTTCTAGTAATACGTTACTCTATACGTGTTAATTGTTTTATATGTAGGTTATCAGTCATCGATTCTCCGAACCGACTATGCGGAACGAAAAATTTTCAATAGTTTTGTTATTTATGAATCCGAACGTGCCAAAGTGGTATAAATGTTCTAGTAATACGTTATTCTATACATTTTAATGTTTTTTTATATAGGTTGTCAGTCATCGATTCACCGAACCGACTATGCGGAACGGAACATTTTCAATAATTTTGTTATTTAAGAATCCGCATGTGCCAAAGTGGTATAAATGTTCTAGTAATACGTTACTCTATACATTTTAATGTTTTTTTATATAGGTTGTCAGTCATCGAATCACCGATCCGACTATGCGAAACGAAACATTTTGAATAATTTAGTTATTTAAGAATCCGAACGTGCCAGAGTGGTATAAATGTTCTAGTAATACGTTATTCTATACGTTTTAATGTATTCTTTATATAGGTTGTCAGTCATCGATTCACCGAACCGACTATGCGGAACGAAAAATTTTCAATGATTTTGTTATTTACAAATCCGAACGTGCCAAAGTGGTATAAATGTTCTAGTAATACGTTACTCTATACGTGTTAATTTTTTTTTATATAGGTTATCAGTCATCGATTCACCGAACCGGCTGTGCGGAATGAAACATTTTCAATAATTTAGTTATTTAAGAATCCGAACGTGCCCGAGTGGTATAAATGTTC
Source organism: Megachile leachella (assembly GCA_963576845.1). NCBI lineage: Eukaryota > Metazoa > Arthropoda > Insecta > Hymenoptera > Megachilidae > Megachile > Megachile leachella. The sequence goes on from CAUYWW010000182.1 coordinate 875,107, forward strand.
TAGTAATACGTTATTCTATACGTTTTAATGTATTCTTTATATAGGTTATCATTCATCGATTCACCGAACCGACTATGCGGACCGAAACATTTTCAATAATTTAGTTATTTATGAATCCGAACGTGCCAAAGTCGTATAAATGCTCTAGTAATACGTTACTCTATACGTGTTAATTTTCTTTTATATAGGTTATCAGTCATCGTTTCACCGAACCGGCTATGCGGAATGAAACATTTTCAATACTTTTGTTATTTATGAATCCGAACGTGCCAAAGTGGTATAAATGTTCTAGTAATACGTTATTCTATACATTTTAATGTTTTTTTATATAGGTTGTCAGTCATCGATTCACCGAACCGACTATGCGGAACGGAACATTTTCAATAATTTTGTTATTTAAGAATCCGCATGTGCCAAAGTGGTATAAATGTTCTAGTAATACGTTACTCTATACGTGTTAATTTTTTTTTATATAGGTTATCAGTCATCGATTCACCGAACCGGCTATGCGGAATGGAACATTTTCAATACTTTTGTTATTTATGAATCCGAACGTGCCAAAGTGGTATAAATGTTCTAGTAATACGTTATTCTATACATTTTAATGTTTTTTTATATAGGTTGTCAGTCATCGAATCACCGATCCGACTATGCGAAACGAAACATTTTGAATAATTTAGTTATTTAAGAATCCGAACGTGCCAGAGTGGTATAAATGTTCTAGTAATACGTTATTCTATACGTTTTAATGTATTCTTTATATAGGTTGTCAGTCATCGATTCACCGAACCGACTATGCGGAACGAAAAATTTTCAATAATTTTGTTATTTACAAATCCGAACGTGCCAAAGTGGTATAAATGTTCTAGTAATACGTTACTCTATACGTGTTAATTTTTTTTTATATAGGTTATCAGTCATCGATTCACCGAACCGGCTGTGCGGAATGAAACATTTTCAATAATTTAGTTATTTAAGAATCCGAACGTGCCCGAGTGGTATAAATGTTCTAGTAATACGTTATTCTATACGTTTTAATGTATTCTTTATATAGGTTATCATTCATCGATTCACCGAACCGACTATGCGGACCGAAACATTTTCAATAATTTAGTTATTTATGAATCCGAACGTGCCAAAGTCGTATAAATGCTCTAGTAATACGTTACTCTATACGTGTTAATTTTCTTTTATATAGGTTATCAGTCATCGTTTCACCGAACCGGCTATGCGGAATGAAACATTTTCAATACTTTTGTTATTTATGAATCCGAACGTGCCAAAGTGGTATAAATGTTCTAGTAATACGTTATTCTATACATTTTAATGTTTTTTTATATAGTTTGTCAGTCATCGATTCACCGAACCGACTATGCGGAACGAAACATTTTCAATAATATAGTTATTTAAGAATCCGAACGTGCCAGAGTGGTATAAATGTTCTAGTAATACGTTATTCTATACGTTTTAATGTATTCTTTATATACGTTGTCAGTCATTGATTCACCGAACCGACTATGCGGAACGAAACATTTTCAATAATTTTGTTATTTAAGAATCCGAACGAGCCAGAGTGGTATAAATGTTCTAGTAATACGTTACTCTATACGTGTTAATTGTTTTATATGTAGGTTATCAGTCATCGATTCTCCGAACCGACTATGCGGAACGAAAAATTTTCAATAGTTTTGTTATTTATGAATCCGAACGTGCCAAAGTGGTATAAATGTTCTAGTAATACGTTATTCTATACATTTTAATGTTTTTTTATATAGGTTGTCAGTCATCGATTCACCGAACCGACTATGCGGAACGGAACATTTTCAATAATTTTGTTATTTAAGAATCCGCATGTGCCAAAGTGGTATAAATGTTCTAGCAATACATTATTCTATACGTTTTAATGTTTTTTTTTATATAGGTTATCAGTCATCGATTCACCGAACCGGCTATGCGGAATGAAACATTTTCAATACATTTGTTATTTATGAATCCGAACGTGCCAAAGTGGTATAAATGTTCTAGTAATACGTTATTCTATACATTTTAATGTTTTTTTATATAGGTTGTCAGTCATCGATTCACCGAACCGACTATGCGGAACGAAACATTTTCAATAATATAGTTATTTAAGAATCCGAACGTGCCAGAGTGGTATAAATGTTCTAGTAATACATTATTCTATACGTTTTAATGTGTTCTTTATATAGGTTATCAGTCATCGATTCACCGAACCGACTATGCGGAACGAAACATTTTCATTAATTTTGTTATTTAAGAATCCGTGCGTGCCAGAGTGATATAAATGTTCTAGTAATATGTTATTCTATTCGTGTTAATTTTTTTTTATATAGGTCATCAGTCATCGATTCCCCGAACCGGCTATGCGGAATGAAACATTTTCAATACTTTTGTTATTTATGAATCCGAACGTGCCAAAGTGGTATAATTGTTCTAGTAATACGTTATTCTATACATTTTAATGTTTTTTTATATAGGTTGTCAGTCATCGATTCATCGAACCGACTATGCGGAACGAAACATTTTGAATAATTTAGTTATTTAAGAATCCGAACGTGCCAGAGTGGTATAAATGTTCTAGTAATACGTTATTCTATACGTCTTAATGTATTCTTTATATAGGTTGTCAGTCATCGATTCACCGAACCGACTATGCGGAACGAAACATTTTCAATAATTTTGTTATTTATGAATCCGAACGTGCGAAAGTGGTATAAATGTTCTAGTAACACGTTACTCTATACGTGTTAATTTTTTTTTATATAGGTTATCAGTCATCGATTCACCGAACCGACTATGCGGAACGAAACATTTTCAATAATTTAGTTATTTAAGAATCCGAACGTGCCAGAGTGGTATAAATGTTCTAGTAATACGTTATTCTATACTTTTTAATGTACTCTTTATATAGGTTATCAGTCATCGATTCACCGAACCGACTATGCGGAACGAAACATTTTCAATAATTTTGTTATTTAAGAATCCGAACGAGCCTGAGTGGTGTAAATGTTCTAGTAATACGTTATTCTATACGTTTTAATGTATTCTTTATATAGGTTGTCAGTCATCGATTCACCGAACCGACTATGCGGAACGAAAAATTTTCAATAATTTTGTTATTTACAAATCCGAACGTGCCAAAGTGGTATAAATGTTCTAGTAATACGTTATTCTATACGTGTTAATTGTTTTTTATATAGGTTATCAGTCATCGATTCACCGAACCGCCTATACGGACCGAAAAATGTTCAATAATTTTGTTATTTAAGAATCCGAACGTGCCAGAGTGGTATAAATGTTCTAGTAATACGTTATTCTATACGTTTTAATGTATTCTTTATATAGGTTGTCAGTCATCGATTCACCGAACCGACTATGCGGAACGAAACATTTTCAATAATTTTGTTATTTAAGAATCCAAACGTGCCAGAGTGGTATAAATGTTCTAGTAATACGTTATTCTATACGTTTTAATGTATTCTTTATATAGGTTATCAGTCATCGATTCACCGAACCGACTATGCGGACCGAAACATTTTCAATAATTTAGTTATTTATGAATCCGAACGTGCCAAAGTCGTATAAATGCTCTAGTAATACGTTACTCTATACGTGTTAATTTTCTTTTATATAGGTTATCAGTCATCGTTTCACCGAACCGGCTATGCGGAATGAAACATTTTCAATACTTTTGTTATTTATGAATCCGAACGTGCCAAAGTGGTATAAATGTTCTAGTAATACGTTATTCTATACATTTTAATGTTTTTTTATATAGTTTGTCAGTCATCGATTCACCGAACCGACTATGCGGAACGAAACATTTTCAGTAATATAGTTATTTAAGAATCCGAACGTGCCAGAGTGGTATAAATGTTCTAGTAATACGTTATTCTATACGTTTTAATGTATTCTTTATATACGTTGTCAGTCATTGATTCACCGAACCGACTATGCGGAACGAAACATTTTCAATAATTTAGTTATTTAAGAATCCGAACGAGCCAGAGTGGTATAAATGTTCTAGTAATACGTTACTCTATACGTGTTAATTGTTTTATATGTAGGTTATCAGTCATCGATTCTCCGAACCGACTATGCGGAACGAAAAATTTTCAATAGTTTTGTTATTTATGAATCCGAACGTGCCAAAGTGGTATAAATGTTCTAGTAATACGTTATTCTATACATTTTAATGTTTTTTTATATAGGTTGTCAGTCATCGATTCACCGAACCGACTATGCGGAACGGAACATTTTCAATAATTTTGTTATTTAAGAATCCGCATGTGCCAAAGTGGTATAAATGTTCTAGCAATACATTATTCTATACGTTTTAATGTTTTTTTTTATATAGGTTATCAGTCATCGATTCACCGAACCGGCTATGCGGAATGAAACATTTTCAATACATTTGTTATTTATGAATCCGAACGTGCCAAAGTGGTATAAATGTTCTAGTAATACGTTATTCTATACATTTTAATGTTTTTTAATATAGGTTGTCAGTCATCGATTCACCGAACCGACTATGCGGAACGAAACATTTTCAATAATATAGTTATTTAAGAATCCGAACGTGCCAGAGTGGTATAAATGTTCTAGTAATACATTATTCTATACGTTTTAATGTGTTCTTTATATAGGTTATCAGTCATCGATTCACCGAACCGACTATGCGGAACGAAACATTTTCATTAATTTTGTTATTTAAGAATCCGTGCGTGCCAGAGTGATATAAATGTTCTAGTAATATGTTATTCTATTCGTGTTAATTTTTTTTTATATAGGTTATCAGTCATCGATTCCCCGAACCGGCTATGCGGAATGAAACATTTTCAATACTTTTGTTATTTATGAATCCGAACGTGCCAAAGTGGTATAATTGTTCTAGTAATACGTTATTCTATACATTTTAATGTTTTTTTATATAGGTTGTCAGTCATCGATTCATCGAACCGACTATGCGGAACGAAACATTTTGAATAATTTAGTTATTTAAGAATCCGAACGTGCCAGAGTGGTATAAATGTTCTAGTAATACGTTATTCTATACGTCTTAATGTATTCTTTATATAGGTTGTCAGTCATCGATTCACCGAACCGACTATGCGGAACGAAACATTTTCAATAATTTTGTTATTTATGAATCCGAACGTGCGAAAGTGGTATAAATGTTCTAGTAACACGTTACTCTATACGTGTTAATTTTTTTTTATATAGGTTATCAGTCATCGATTCACCGAACCGACTATGCGGAACGAAACATTTTCAATAATTTAGTTATTTAAGAATCCGAACGTGCCAGAGTGGTATAAATGTTCTAGTAATACGTTATTCTATACTTTTTAATGTACTCTTTATATAGGTTATCAGTCATCGATTCACCGAACCGACTATGCGGAACGAAACATTTTCAATAATTTTGTTATTTAAGAATCCGAACGAGCCAGAGTGGTATAAATGTTCTAGTAATACGTTATTCTATACGTTTTAATGTACTCTTTATATAGGTTATCAGTCATCGATTCACCGAACCGACTATGCGGAACGAAACATTTTCAATAATTTTGTTATTTAAGAATCCGAACGAGCCTGAGTGGTGTAAATGTTCTAGTAATACGTTATTCTATACGTTTTAATGTATTCTTTATATAGGTTGTCAGTCATCGATTCACCGAACCGACTATGCGGAACGAAAAATTTTCAATAATTTTGTTATTTACAAATCCGAACGTGCCAAAGTGGTATAAATGTTCTAGTAATACGTTATTCTATACGTGTTAATTGTTTTTTATATAGGTTATCAGTCATCGATTCACCGAACCGCCTATACGGACCGAAAAATGTTCAATAATTTTGTTATTTAAGAATCCGAACGTGCCAGAGTGGTATAAATGTTCTAGTAATACGTTATTCTATACGTTTTAATGTATTCTTTATATAGGTTGTCAGTCATCGATTCACCGAACCGACTATGCGGAACGAAACATTTTCAATAATTTTGTTATTTAAGAATCCAAACGTGCCAGAGTGGTATAAATGTTCTAGTAATACGTTATTCTATACGTTTTAATGTATTCTTTATATAGGTTATCAGTCATCGATTCACCGAACCGACTATGCGGACCGAAACATTTTCAATAATTTAGTTATTTATGAATCCGAACGTGCCAAAGTAGTATAAATGCTCTAGTAATACGTTACTCTATACGTGTTAATTTTCTTTTATATAGGTTATCAGTCATCGTTTCACCGAACCGGCTATGCGGAATGAATCATTTTCAATACTTTTGTTATTTATGAATCCGAACGTGCCAAAGTGGTATAAATGTTCTAGTAATACGTTATTCTATACACTTTAATGTTTTTTTATATAGTTTGTCAGTCATCGATTCACCGAACCGACTATACGGAACGAAACATTTTCAATAATATAGTTATTTAAGAATCCGAACGTGCCAGAGTGGTATAAATGTTCTAGTAATACGTTATTCTATACGTTTTAATGTATTCTTTATATAGGTTATCAGTCATCGATTCACCGAACCGACTATGCGGACCGAAACATTTTCAATAATTTAGTTATTTATGAATCCGAACGTGCCAAAGTAGTATAAATGCTCTAGTAATACGTTACTCTATACGTGTTAATTTTCTTTTATATAGGTTATCAGTCATCGTTTCACCGAACCGGCTATGCGGAATGAATCATTTTCAATACTTTTGTTATTTATGAATCCGAACGTGCCAAAGTGGTATAAATGTTCTAGTAATACGTTATTCTATACACTTTAATGTTTTTTTATATAGTTTGTCAGTCATCGATTCACCGAACCGACTATACGGAACGAAACATTTTCAATAATATAGTTATTTAAGAATCCGAACGTGCCAGAGTGGTATAAATGTTCTAGTAATACGTTATTCTATACGTTTTAATGTATTCTTTATATACGTTGTCAGTCATCGATTCACCGAACCGACTATGCGGAACGAAACATTTCCAATAATTTAGTTATTTAAGAATCCGAACGAGCCAGAGTGGTATAAATGTTCTAGTAATACGTTACTCTATACGTGTTAATTTTTTTTTATATAGGTTATCAGTCATCGATTCACCGAACCGACTATGCGGACCGAAACATTTTCAATAATTTAGTTATTTATGAATCCGAACGTGCCAAAGTAGTATAAATGCTCTAGTAATACGTTACTCTATACGTGTTAATTTTCTTTTATATAGGTTATCAGTCATCGTTTCACCGAACCGGCTATGCGGAATGAATCATTTTCAATACTTTTGTTATTTATGAATCCGAACGTGCCAAAGTGGTATAAATGTTCTAGTAATACGTTATTCTATACACTTTAATGTTTTTTTATATAGTTTGTCAGTCATCGATTCACCGAACCGGCTATGCGGAATGAAACATTTTCAATACTTTTGTTATTTATGAATCCGAACGTGCCAAAGTGGTATAAATGTTCTAGTAATACGTTATTCTATACATTTTAATGTTTTTTTATATAGGTTGTCAGTCATCGATTCATCGAACCGACTATGCGGAACGAAACATTTTGAATAATTTAGTTATTTAAGAATCCGAACGTGCCAGAGTGGTATAAATGTTCTAGTAATACGTTATTCTATACGTTTTAATGTATTCTTTAAATAGGTTGTCAGTCATCGATTCACCGAACCGACTATGCGGAACGAAACATTTTCAATAATTTTGTTATTTAAGAATCCAAACGTGCCAGAGTGGTATAAATGTTCTAGTAATACATTATTCTATACGTTTTAATGTATTCTTTATATAGGTTGTCAGTCATCGATTCACCGAACCGACAATGCGGAACGAAACATTTTCAATAATTTAGTTATTTAAGAATCCGAACGTGCCAGAGTGGTATAAATGTTCTAATAATACGTTACTCTATACGTGTTAATTTTTTTTTATATAGGTTATCAGTCATCGATTCACCGAACCGGCTATGCGGAATGGAACATTTTCAATACTTTTGTTATTTATGAATCCGAACGTGCCAAAGTGGTATAAATGTTCTAGTAATACGTTATTCTATACATTTTAATGTTTTTTTATATAGGTTGTCAGTCATCGAATCACCGATCCGACTATGCGAAACGAAACATTTTGAATAATTTAGTTATTTAAGAATCCGAACGTGCCAGAGTGGTATAAATGTTCTAGTAATACGTTATTCTATACGTTTTAATGTATTCTTTATATAGGTTGTCAGTCATCGATTCACCGAACCGACTATGCGGAACGAAAAATTTTCAATGATTTTGTTATTTACAAATCCGAACGTGCCAAAGTGGTATAAATGTTCTAGTAATACGTTACTCTATACGTGTTAATTTTTTTTTATATAGGTTATCAGTCATCGATTCACCGAACCGGCTGTGCGGAATGAAACATTTTCAATAATTTAGTTATTTAAGAATCCGAACGTGCCCGAGTGGTATAAATGTTCTAGTAATACGTTATTCTATACGTTTTAATGTATTCTTTATATAGGTTATCATTCATCGATTCACCGAACCGACTATGCGGACCGAAACATTTTCAATAATTTAGTTATTTATGAATCCGAACGTGCCAAAGTCGTATAAATGCTCTAGTAATACGTTACTCTATACGTGTTAATTTTCTTTTATATAGGTTATCAGTCATCGTTTCACCGAACCGGCTATGCGGAATGAAACATTTTCAATACTTTTGTTATTTATGAATCCGAACGTGCCAAAGTGGTATAAATGTTCTAGTAATACGTTATTCTATACATTTTAATGTTTTTTTATATAGGTTGTCAGTCATCGATTCACCGAACCGACTATGCGGAACGGAACATTTTCAATAATTTTGTTATTTAAGAATCCGCATGTGCCAAAGTGGTATAAATGTTCTAGTAATACGTTACTCTATACGTGTTAATTTTTTTTTATATAGGTTATCAGTCATCGATTCACCGAACCGGCTATGCGGAATGGAACATTTTCAATACTTTTGTTATTTATGAATCCGAACGTGCCAAAGTGGTATAAATGTTCTAGTAATACGTTATTCTATACATTTTAATGTTTTTTTATATAGGTTGTCAGTCATCGAATCACCGATCCGACTATGCGAAACGAAACATTTTGAATAATTTAGTTATTTAAGAATCCGAACGTGCCAGAGTGGTATAAATGTTCTAGTAATACGTTATTCTATACGTTTTAATGTATTCTTTATATAGGTTGTCAGTCATCGATTCACCGAACCGACTATGCGGAACGAAAAATTTTCAATAATTTTGTTATTTACAAATCCGAACGTGCCAAAGTGGTATAAATGTTCTAGTAATACGTTACTCTATACGTGTTAATTTTTTTTTATATAGGTTATCAGTCATCGATTCACCGAACCGGCTGTGCGGAATGAAACATTTTCAATAATTTAGTTATTTAAGAATCCGAACGTGCCCGAGTGGTATAAATGTTCTAGTAATACGTTATTCTATACGTTTTAATGTATTCTTTATATAGGTTATCATTCATCGATTCACCGAACCGACTATGCGGACCGAAACATTTTCAATAATTTAGTTATTTATGAATCCGAACGTGCCAAAGTCGTATAAATGCTCTAGTAATACGTTACTCTATACGTGTTAATTTTCTTTTATATAGGTTATCAGTCATCGTTTCACCGAACCGGCTATGCGGAATGAAACATTTTCAATACTTTTGTTATTTATGAATCCGAACGTGCCAAAGTGGTATAAATGTTCTAGTAATACGTTATTCTATACATTTTAATGTTTTTTTATATAGTTTGTCAGTCATCGATTCACCGAACCGACTATGCGGAACGAAACATTTTCAATAATATAGTTATTTAAGAATCCGAACGTGCCAGAGTGGTATAAATGTTCTAGTAATACGTTATTCTATACGTTTTAATGTATTCTTTATATACGTTGTCAGTCATTGATTCACCGAACCGACTATGCGGAACGAAACATTTTCAATAATTTTGTTATTTAAGAATCCGAACGAGCCAGAGTGGTATAAATGTTCTAGTAATACGTTACTCTATACGTGTTAATTGTTTTATATGTAGGTTATCAGTCATCGATTCTCCGAACCGACTATGCGGAACGAAAAATTTTCAATAGTTTTGTTATTTATGAATCCGAACGTGCCAAAGTGGTATAAATGTTCTAGTAATACGTTATTCTATACATTTTAATGTTTTTTTATATAGGTTGTCAGTCATCGATTCACCGAACCGACTATGCGGAACGGAACATTTTCAATAATTTTGTTATTTAAGAATCCGCATGTGCCAAAGTGGTATAAATGTTCTAGCAATACATTATTCTATACGTTTTAATGTTTTTTTTTATATAGGTTATCAGTCATCGATTCACCGAACCGGCTATGCGGAATGAAACATTTTCAATACATTTGTTATTTATGAATCCGAACGTGCCAAAGTGGTATAAATGTTCTAGTAATACGTTATTCTATACATTTTAATGTTTTTTTATATAGGTTGTCAGTCATCGATTCACCGAACCGACTATGCGGAACGAAACATTTTCAATAATATAGTTATTTAAGAATCCGAACGTGCCAGAGTGGTATAAATGTTCTAGTAATACATTATTCTATACGTTTTAATGTGTTCTTTATATAGGTTATCAGTCATCGATTCACCGAACCGACTATGCGGAACGAAACATTTTCATTAATTTTGTTATTTAAGAATCCGTGCGTGCCAGAGTGATATAAATGTTCTAGTAATATGTTATTCTATTCGTGTTAATTTTTTTTTATATAGGTCATCAGTCATCGATTCCCCGAACCGGCTATGCGGAATGAAACATTTTCAATACTTTTGTTATTTATGAATCCGAACGTGCCAAAGTGGTATAATTGTTCTAGTAATACGTTATTCTATACATTTTAATGTTTTTTTATATAGGTTGTCAGTCATCGATTCATCGAACCGACTATGCGGAACGAAACATTTTGAATAATTTAGTTATTTAAGAATCCGAACGTGCCAGAGTGGTATAAATGTTCTAGTAATACGTTATTCTATACGTCTTAATGTATTCTTTATATAGGTTGTCAGTCATCGATTCACCGAACCGACTATGCGGAACGAAACATTTTCAATAATTTTGTTATTTATGAATCCGAACGTGCGAAAGTGGTATAAATGTTCTAGTAACACGTTACTCTATACGTGTTAATTTTTTTTTATATAGGTTATCAGTCATCGATTCACCGAACCGACTATGCGGAACGAAACATTTTCAATAATTTAGTTATTTAAGAATCCGAACGTGCCAGAGTGGTATAAATGTTCTAGTAATACGTTATTCTATACTTTTTAATGTACTCTTTATATAGGTTATCAGTCATCGATTCACCGAACCGACTATGCGGAACGAAACATTTTCAATAATTTTGTTATTTAAGAATCCGAACGAGCCTGAGTGGTGTAAATGTTCTAGTAATACGTTATTCTATACGTTTTAATGTATTCTTTATATAGGTTGTCAGTCATCGATTCACCGAACCGACTATGCGGAACGAAAAATTTTCAATAATTTTGTTATTTACAAATCCGAACGTGCCAAAGTGGTATAAATGTTCTAGTAATACGTTATTCTATACGTGTTAATTGTTTTTCATATAGGTTATCAGTCATCGATTCACCGAACCGCCTATACGGACCGAAAAATGTTCAATAATTTTGTTATTTAAGAATCCGAACGTGCCAGAGTGGTATAAATGTTCTAGTAATACGTTATTCTATACGTTTTAATGTATTCTTTATATAGGTTGTCAGTCATCGATTCACCGAACCGACTATGCGGAACGAAACATTTTCAATAATTTTGTTATTTAAGAATCCAAACGTGCCAGAGTGGTATAAATGTTCTAGTAATACGTTATTCTATACGTTTTAATGTATTCTTTATATAGGTTATCAGTCATCGATTCACCGAACCGACTATGCGGACCGAAACATTTTCAATAATTTAGTTATTTATGAATCCGAACGTGCCAAAGTCGTATAAATGCTCTAGTAATACGTTACTCTATACGTGTTAATTTTCTTTTATATAGGTTATCAGTCATCGTTTCACCGAACCGGCTATGCGGAATGAAACATTTTCAATACTTTTGTTATTTATGAATCCGAACGTGCCAAAGTGGTATAAATGTTCTAGTAATACGTTATTCTATACATTTTAATGTTTTTTTATATAGTTTGTCAGTCATCGATTCACCGAACCGACTATGCGGAACGAAACATTTTCAGTAATATAGTTATTTAAGAATCCGAACGTGCCAGAGTGGTATAAATGTTCTAGTAATACGTTATTCTATACGTTTTAATGTATTCTTTATATACGTTGTCAGTCATTGATTCACCGAACCGACTATGCGGAACGAAACATTTTCAATAATTTAGTTATTTAAGAATCCGAACGAGCCAGAGTGGTATAAATGTTCTAGTAATACGTTACTCTATACGTGTTAATTGTTTTATATGTAGGTTATCAGTCATCGATTCTCCGAACCGACTATGCGGAACGAAAAATTTTCAATAGTTTTGTTATTTATGAATCCGAACGTGCCAAAGTGGTATAAATGTTCTAGTAATACGTTATTCTATACATTTTAATGTTTTTTTATATAGGTTGTCAGTCATCGATTCACCGAACCGACTATGCGGAACGGAACATTTTCAATAATTTTGTTATTTAAGAATCCGCATGTGCCAAAGTGGTATAAATGTTCTAGCAATACATTATTCTATACGTTTTAATGTTTTTTTTTATATAGGTTATCAGTCATCGATTCACCGAACCGGCTATGCGGAATGAAACATTTTCAATACATTTGTTATTTATGAATCCGAACGTGCCAAAGTGGTATAAATGTTCTAGTAATACGTTATTCTATACATTTTAATGTTTTTTAATATAGGTTGTCAGTCATCGATTCACCGAACCGACTATGCGGAACGAAACAATTTCAATAATATAGTTATTTAAGAATCCGAACGTGCCAGAGTGGTATAAATGTTCTAGTAATACATTATTCTATACGTTTTAATGTGTTCTTTATATAGGTTATCAGTCATCGATTCACCGAACCGACTATGCGGAACGAAACATTTTCATTAATTTTGTTATTTAAGAATCCGTGCGTGCCAGAGTGATATAAATGTTCTAGTAATATGTTATTCTATTCGTGTTAATTTTTTTTTATATAGGTTATCAGTCATCGATTCCCCGAACCGGCTATGCGGAATGAAACATTTTCAATACTTTTGTTATTTATGAATCCGAACGTGCCAAAGTGGTATAATTGTTCTAGTAATACGTTATTCTATACATTTTAATGTTTTTTTATATAGGTTGTCAGTCATCGATTCATCGAACCGACTATGCGGAACGAAACATTTTGAATAATTTAGTTATTTAAGAATCCGAACGTGCCAGAGTGGTATAAATGTTCTAGTAATACGTTATTCTATACGTCTTAATGTATTCTTTATATAGGTTGTCAGTCATCGATTCACCGAACCGACTATGCGGAACGAAACATTTTCAATAATTTTGTTATTTATGAATCCGAACGTGCGAAAGTGGTATAAATGTTCTAGTAACACGTTACTCTATACGTGTTAATTTTTTTTTATATAGGTTATCAGTCATCGATTCACCGAACCGACTATGCGGAACGAAACATTTTCAATAATTTAGTTATTTAAGAATCCGAACGTGCCAGAGTGGTATAAATGTTCTAGTAATACGTTATTCTATACTTTTTAATGTACTCTTTATATAGGTTATCAGTCATCGATTCACCGAACCGACTATGCGGAACGAAACATTTTCAATAATTTTGTTATTTAAGAATCCGAACGAGCCAGAGTGGTATAAATGTTCTAGTAATACGTTATTCTATACGTTTTAATGTACTCTTTATATAGGTTATCAGTCATCGATTCACCGAACCGACTATGCGGAACGAAACATTTTCAATAATTTTGTTATTTAAGAATCCGAACGAGCCTGAGTGGTGTAAATGTTCTAGTAATACGTTATTCTATACGTTTTAATGTATTCTTTATATAGGTTGTCAGTCATCGATTCACCGAACCGACTATGCGGAACGAAAAATTTTCAATAATTTTGTTATTTACAAATCCGAACGTGCCAAAGTGGTATAAATGTTCTAGTAATACGTTATTCTATACGTGTTAATTGTTTTTTATATAGGTTATCAGTCATCGATTCACCGAACCGCCTATACGGACCGAAAAATGTTCAATAATTTTGTTATTTAAGAATCCGAACGTGCCAGAGTGGTATAAATGTTCTAGTAATACGTTATTCTATACGTTTTAATGTATTCTTTATATAGGTTGTCAGTCATCGATTCACCGAACCGACTATGCGGAACGAAACATTTTCAATAATTTTGTTATTTAAGAATCCAAACGTGCCAGAGTGGTATAAATGTTCTAGTAATACGTTATTCTATACGTTTTAATGTATTCTTTATATAGGTTATCAGTCATCGATTCACCGAACCGACTATGCGGACCGAAACATTTTCAATAATTTAGTTATTTATGAATCCGAACGTGCCAAAGTAGTATAAATGCTCTAGTAATACGTTACTCTATACGTGTTAATTTTCTTTTATATAGGTTATCAGTCATCGTTTCACCGAACCGGCTATGCGGAATGAATCATTTTCAATACTTTTGTTATTTATGAATCCGAACGTGCCAAAGTGGTATAAATGTTCTAGTAATACGTTATTCTATACACTTTAATGTTTTTTTATATAGTTTGTCAGTCATCGATTCACCGAACCGACTATACGGAACGAAACATTTTCAATAATATAGTTATTTAAGAATCCGAACGTGCCAGAGTGGTATAAATGTTCTAGTAATACGTTATTCTATACGTTTTAATGTATTCTTTATATAGGTTATCAGTCATCGATTCACCGAACCGACTATGCGGACCGAAACATTTTCAATAATTTAGTTATTTATGAATCCGAACGTGCCAAAGTAGTATAAATGCTCTAGTAATACGTTACTCTATACGTGTTAATTTTCTTTTATATAGGTTATCAGTCATCGTTTCACCGAACCGGCTATGCGGAATGAATCATTTTCAATACTTTTGTTATTTATGAATCCGAACGTGCCAAAGTGGTATAAATGTTCTAGTAATACGTTATTCTATACACTTTAATGTTTTTTTATATAGTTTGTCAGTCATCGATTCACCGAACCGACTATACGGAACGAAACATTTTCAATAATATAGTTATTTAAGAATCCGAACGTGCCAGAGTGGTATAAATGTTCTAGTAATACGTTATTCTATACGTTTTAATGTATTCTTTATATACGTTGTCAGTCATCGATTCACCGAACCGACTATGCGGAACGAAACATTTCCAATAATTTAGTTATTTAAGAATCCGAACGAGCCAGAGTGGTATAAATGTTCTAGTAATACGTTACTCTATACGTGTTAATTTTTTTTTATATAGGTTATCAGTCATCGATTCACCGAACCGACTATGCGGACCGAAACATTTTCAATAATTTAGTTATTTATGAATCCGAACGTGCCAAAGTAGTATAAATGCTCTAGTAATACGTTACTCTATACGTGTTAATTTTCTTTTATATAGGTTATCAGTCATCGTTTCACCGAACCGGCTATGCGGAATGAATCATTTTCAATACTTTTGTTATTTATGAATCCGAACGTGCCAAAGTGGTATAAATGTTCTAGTAATACGTTATTCTATACACTTTAATGTTTTTTTATATAGTTTGTCAGTCATCGATTCACCGAACCGGCTATGCGGAATGAAACATTTTCAATACTTTTGTTATTTATGAATCCGAACGTGCCAAAGTGGTATAAATGTTCTAGTAATACGTTATTCTATACATTTTAATGTTTTTTTATATAGGTTGTCAGTCATCGATTCATCGAACCGACTATGCGGAACGAAACATTTTGAATAATTTAGTTATTTAAGAATCCGAACGTGCCAGAGTGGTATAAATGTTCTAGTAATACGTTATTCTATACGTTTTAATGTATTCTTTAAATAGGTTGTCAGTCATCGATTCACCGAACCGACTATGCGGAACGAAACATTTTCAATAATTTTGTTATTTAAGAATCCAAACGTGCCAGAGTGGTATAAATGTTCTAGTAATACATTATTCTATACGTTTTAATGTATTCTTTATATAGGTTGTCAGTCATCGATTCACCGAACCGACAATGCGGAACGAAACATTTTCAATAATTTAGTTATTTAAGAATCCGAACGTGCCAGAGTGGTATAAATGTTCTAATAATACGTTATTCTATACGTGTTAATTGTTTTTTATATAGGTTATCAGTCATCGATTCACCGAACCGACTATGCGGAACGAAACATTTTCAATAATTTTGTTATTTAAGAATCCGAACGTGCCAAAGTGGTATAAATGTTCTAGTAATACGTTACTCTATACGTGTTAATTTTTTTTTATATAGGTTATCAGTCATCGATTCACCGAACCGGCTATGCGGAATGGAACATTTTCAATACTTTTGTTATTTATGAATCCGAACGTGCCAAAGTGGTATAAATGTTCTAGTAATACGTTACTCTATACGTGTTAATTTTTTTTTATATAGGTTATCAGTCATCGATTCACCGAACCGGCTGTGCGGAATGAAATATTTTCAATAATTTAGTTATTTAAGACTCCGAACGTGCCCGAGTGGTATAAATGTTCTAGTAATACGTTATTCTATACATTTTAATGTTTTTTTATATAGGTTGTCAGTAATCGATTCACCGAACCGACTATGCGGAACGAAACATTTTCAATAATTTTGTTATTTATGAATCCGAACGTGCCAAAGTGGTATAAATGTTCTAGTAATACGTTATTCTATACGTTTTAATGTATTCTTTATATAGGTTGTCAGCCGTCGATTCACCGAACCGACTATGCGGAACGAAAAATTTTCAATAATTTTGTTATTTACAAATCCGAACGTGCCAAAGTGGTATAAATGTTCTAGTAATACGTTATTCTATACATTTTAATGTTTTTTTATATAGGTTGTCAGTCATCGATTCACCGATCCGACTATGCGAAACGAAACATTTTGAATAATTTAGTTATTTAAGAATCCGAAAGTGCCAGAGTGGCATAAATGTTCTAGTAATACGTTATTCTATACGTGTTAATTTTTTTTTATATAGGTTATCAGTCATCGATTCACCGAACCGGCTATGCGGAATGGAACATTTTCAATACTTTTGTTATTTATGAATCCGAACGTGCCAAAGTGGTATAAATGTTCTAGTAATACGTTATTCTATACGTTTTAATGTATTCCTTATATAGGTTGTCAGTCATCGATTCACCGATCCGACTATGCGGAACGAAAAATTTTCAATAATTTTGTTATTTACAAATCCGAACGTGCCAAAGTGGTATAAATGTTCTAGTAATACGTTACTCTATACGTGTTAATTTTTTTTTATATAGGTTATCAGTCATCGATTCACCGAACCGGCTATGCGGAATGGAACATTTTCAATACTTTTGTTATTTATGAATCCGAACGTGCCAAAGTGGTATAAATGTTCTAGTAATACGTTATTCTATACATTTTAATGTTTTTTTATATAGGTTGTCAGTCATCGAATCACCGATCCGACTATGCGAAACGAAACATTTTGAATAATTTAGTTATTTAAGAATCCGAACGTGCCAGAGTGGTATAAATGTTCTAGTAATACGTTATTCTATACGTTTTAATGTATTCCTTATATAGGTTGTCAGTCATCGATTCACCGATCCGACTATGCGGAACGAAAAATTTTCAATAATTTTGTTATTTACAAATCCGAACGTGCCAAAGTGGTATAAATGTTCTAGTAATACGTTACTCTATACGTGTTAATTTTTTTTTATATAGGTTATCAGTCATCGATTCACCGAACCGGCTGTGCGGAATGAAACATTTTCAATAATTTAGTTATTTAAGAATCCGAACGTGCCCGAGTGGTATAAATGTTCTAGTAATACGTTATTCTATACGTTTTAATGTATTCTTTATATAGGTTATCATTCATCGATTCACCGAACCGACTATGCGGACCGAAACATTTTCAATAATTTAGTTATTTATGAATCCGAACGTGCCAAAGTCGTATAAATGCTCTAGTAATACGTTACTCTATACGTGTTAATTTTCTTTTATATAGGTTATCAGTCATCGTTTCACCGAACCGGCTATGCGGAATGAAACATTTTCAATACTTTTGTTATTTATGAATCCGAACGTGCCAAAGTGGTATAAATGTTCTAGTAATACGTTATTCTATACATTTTAATGTTTTTTTATATAGTTTGTCAGTCATCGATTCACCGAACCGACTATGCGGAACGAAACATTTTCAATAATATAGTTATTTAAGAATCCGAACGTGCCAGAGTGGTATAAATGTTCTAGTAATACGTTATTCTATACGTTTTAATGTATTCTTTATATACGTTGTCAGTCATTGATTCACCGAACCGACTATGCGGAACGAAACATTTTCAATAATTTAGTTATTTAAGAATCCGAACGAGCCAGAGTGGTATAAATGTTCTAGTAATACGTTACTCTATACGTGTTAATTGTTTTATATGTAGGTTATCAGTCATCGATTCTCCGAACCGACTATGCGGAACGAAAAATTTTCAATAGTTTTGTTATTTATGAATCCGAACGTGCCAAAGTGGTATAAATGTTCTAGTAATACGTTATTCTATACATTTTAATATTTTTTTATATAGGTTGTCAGTCATCGATTCACCGCACCGACTATGCGGAACGGAACATTTTCAATAATTTTGTTATTTAAGAATCCGCATGTGCCAAAGTGGTATAAATGTTCTAGTAATACGTTACTCTATACGTGTTAATTTTTTTTTATATAGGTTATCAGTCATCGATTCACCGAACCGGCTATGCGGAATGGAACATTTTCAATACTTTTGTTATTTATGAATCCGAACGTGCCAAAGTGGTATAAATGTTCTAGTAATACGTTATTCTATACATTTTAATGTTTTTTTATATAGGTTGTCAGTCATCGAATCACCGATCCGACTATGCGAAACGAAACATTTTGAATAATTTAGTTATTTAAGAATCCGAACGTGCCAGAGTGGTATAAATGTTCTAGTTATACGTTATTCTATACGTTTTAATGTATTCTTTATATAGGTTGTCAGTCATCGATTCACCGAACCGACTATGCGGAACGAAAAATTTTCAATAATTTTGTTATTTACAAATCCGAACGTGCCAAAGTGGTATAAATGATCTAGTAATACGTTACTCTATACGTGTTAATTTTTTTTTATATAGGTTATCAGTCATCGATTCACCGAACCGGCTGTGCGGAATGAAACATTTTCAATAATTTAGTTATTTAAGAATCCGAACGTGCCCGAGTGGTATAAATGTTCTAGTAATACGTTATTCTATACGTTTTAATGTATTCTTTATATAGGTTATCATTCATCGATTCACCGAACCGACTATGCGGACCGAAACATTTTCAATAATTTAGTTATTTATGAATCCGAACGTGCCAAAGTCGTATAAATGCTCTAGTAATACGTTACTCTATACGTGTTAATTTTCTTTTATATAGGTTATCAGTCATCGTTTCACCGAACCGGCTATGCGGAATGAAACATTTTCAATACTTTTGTTATTTATGAATCCGAACGTGCCAAAGTGGTATAAATGTTCTAGTAATACGTTATTCTATACATTTTAATGTTTTTTTATATAGGTTGTCAGTCATCGATTCACCGAACCGACTATGCGGAACGGAACATTTTCAATAATTTTGTTATTTAAGAATCCGCATGTGCCAAAGTGGTATAAATGTTCTAGTAATACGTTACTCTATACGTGTTAATTTTTTTTTATATAGGTTATCAGTCATCGATTCACCGAACCGGCTATGCGGAATGGAACATTTTCAATACTTTTGTTATTTATGAATCCGAACGTGCCAAAGTGGTATAAATGTTCTAGTAATACGTTATTCTATACATTTTAATGTTTGTTTATATAGGTTGTCAGTCATCGAATCACCGATCCGACTATGCGAAACGAAACATTTTGAATAATTTAGTTATTTAAGAATCCGAACGTGCCAGAGTGGTATAAATGTTCTAGTAATACGTTATTCTATACGTTTTAATGTATTCTTTATATAGGTTGTCAGTCATCGATTCACCGAACCGACTATGCGGAACGAAAAATTTTCAATAATTTTGTTATTTACAAATCCGAACGTGCCAAAGTGGTATAAATGTTCTAGTAATACGTTACTCTATACGTGTTAATTTTTTTTTATATAGGTTATCAGTCATCGATTCACCGAACCGGCTGTGCGGAATGAAACATTTTCAATAATTTAGTTATTTAAGAATCCGAACGTGCCCGAGTGGTATAAATGTTCTAGTAATACGTTATTCTATACGTTTTAATGTATTCTTTATATAGGTTATCATTCATCGATTCACCGAACCGACTATGCGGACCGAAACATTTTCAATAATTTAGTTATTTATGAATCCGAACGTGCCAAAGTCGTATAAATGCTCTAGTAATACGTTACTCTATACGTGTTAATTTTCTTTTATATAGGTTATCAGTCATCGTTTCACCGAACCGGCTATGCGGAATGAAACATTTTCAATACTTTTGTTATTTATGAATCCGAACGTGCCAAAGTGGTATAAATGTTCTAGTAATACGTTATTCTATACATTTTAATGTTTTTTTATATAGTTTGTCAGTCATCGATTCACCGAACCGACTATGCGGAACGAAACATTTTCAATAATATAGTTATTTAAGAATCCGAACGTGCCAGAGTGGTATAAATGTTCTAGTAATACGTTATTCTATACGTTTTAATGTATTCTTTATATACGTTGTCAGTCATTGATTCACCGAACCGACTATGCGGAACGAAACATTTTCAATAATTTAGTTATTTAAGAATCCGAACGAGCCAGAGTGGTATAAATGTTCTAGTAATACGTTACTCTATACGTGTTAATTGTTTTATATGTAGGTTATCAGTCATCGATTCTCCGAACCGACTATGCGGAACGAAAAATTTTCAATAGTTTTGTTATTTATGAATCCGAACGTGCCAAAGTGGTATAAATGTTCTAGTAATACGTTATTCTATACATTTTAATGTTTTTTTATATAGGTTGTCAGTCATCGATTCACCGAACCGACTATGCGGAACGGAACATTTTCAATAATTTTGTTATTTAAGAATCCGCATGTGCCAAAGTGGTATAAATGTTCTAGCAATACATTATTCTATACGTTTTAATGTTTTTTTTTATATAGGTTATCAGTCATCGATTCACCGAACCGGCTATGCGGAATGAAACATTTTCAATACATTTGTTATTTATGAATCCGAACGTGCCAAAGTGGTATAAATGTTCTAGTAATACGTTATTCTATACATTTTAATGTTTTTTTATATAGGTTGTCAGTCATCGATTCACCGAACCGACTATGCGGAACGAAACATTTTCAATAATATAGTTATTTAAGAATCCGAACGTGCCAGAGTGGTATAAATGTTCTAGTAATACATTATTCTATACGTTTTAATGTGTTCTTTATATAGGTTATCAGTCATCGATTCACCGAACCGACTATGCGGAACGAAACATTTTCATTAATTTTGTTATTTAAGAATCCGTGCGTGCCAGAGTGATATAAATGTTCTAGTAATATGTTATTCTATTCGTGTTAATTTTTTTTTATATAGGTCATCAGTCATCGATTCCCCGAACCGGCTATGCGGAATGAAACATTTTCAATACTTTTGTTATTTATGAATCCGAACGTGCCAAAGTGGTATAATTGTTCTAGTAATACGTTATTCTATACGTCTTAATGTATTCTTTATATAGGTTGTCAGTCATCGATTCACCGAACCGACTATGCGGAACGAAAAATTTTCAATAATTTTGTTATTTACAAATCCGAACGTGCCAAAGTGGTATAAATGTTCTAGTAATACGTTATTCTATACGTGTTAATTGTTTTTTATATAGGTTATCAGTCATCGATTCACCGAACCGCCTATACGGACCGAAAAATGTTCAATAATTTTGTTATTTAAGAATCCGAACGTGCCAGAGTGGTATAAATGTTCTAGTAATACGTTATTCTATACGTTTTAATGTATTCTTTATATAGGTTGTCAGTCATCGATTCACCGAACCGACTATGCGGAACGAAACATTTTCAATAATTTTGTTATTTAAGAATCCAAACGTGCCAGAGTGGTATAAATGTTCTAGTAATACGTTATTCTATACGTTTTAATGTATTCTTTATATAGGTTATCAGTCATCGATTCACCGAACCGACTATGCGGACCGAAACATTTTCAATAATTTAGTTATTTATGAATCCGAACGTGCCAAAGTCGTATAAATGCTCTAGTAATACGTTACTCTATACGTGTTAATTTTCTTTTATATAGGTTATCAGTCATCGTTTCACCGAACCGGCTATGCGGAATGAAACATTTTCAATACTTTTGTTATTTATGAATCCGAACGTGCCAAAGTGGTATAAATGTTCTAGTAATACGTTATTCTATACATTTTAATGTTTTTTTATATAGTTTGTCAGTCATCGATTCACCGAACCGACTATGCGGAACGAAACATTTTCAATAATATAGTTATTTAAGAATCCGAACGTGCCAGAGTGGTATAAATGTTCTAGTAATACGTTATTCTATACGTTTTAATGTATTCTTTATATACGTTGTCAGTCATTGATTCACCGAACCGACTATGCGGAACGAAACATTTTCAATAATTTAGTTATTTAAGAATCCGAACGAGCCAGAGTGGTATAAATGTTCTAGTAATACGTTACTCTATACGTGTTAATTGTTTTATATGTAGGTTATCAGTCATCGATTCTCCGAACCGACTATGCGGAACGAAAAATTTTCAATAGTTTTGTTATTTATGAATCCGAACGTGCCAAAGTGGTATAAATGTTCTAGTAATACGTTATTCTATACATTTTAATGTTTTTTTATATAGGTTGTCAGTCATCGATTCACCGAACCGACTATGCGGAACGGAACATTTTCAATAATTTTGTTATTTAAGAATCCGCATGTGCCAAAGTGGTATAAATGTTCTAGCAATACATTATTCTATACGTTTTAATGTTTTTTTTTATATAGGTTATCAGTCATCGATTCACCGAACCGGCTATGCGGAATGGAACATTTTCAATACTTTTGTTATTTATGAATCCGAACGTGCCAAAGTGGTATAAATGTTCTAGTAATACGTTATTCTATACACTTTAATGTTTTTTTATATAGTTTGTCAGTCATCGATTCACCGAACCGACTATACGGAACGAAACATTTTCAATAATATAGTTATTTAAGAATCCGAACGTGCCAGAGTGGTATAAATGTTCTAGTAATACGTTATTCTATACGTTTTAATGTATTCTTTATATACGTTGTCAGTCATCGATTCACCGAACCGACTATGCGGAACGAAACATTTCCAATAATTTAGTTATTTAAGAATCCGAACGAGCCAGAGTGGTATAAATGTTCTAGTAATACGTTACTCTATACGTGTTAATTTTTTTTTATATAGGTTATCAGTCATCGATTCACCGAACCGACTATGCGGACCGAAACATTTTCAATAATTTAGTTATTTATGAATCCGAACGTGCCAAAGTAGTATAAATGCTCTAGTAATACGTTACTCTATACGTGTTAATTTTCTTTTATATAGGTTATCAGTCATCGTTTCACCGAACCGGCTATGCGGAATGAATCATTTTCAATACTTTTGTTATTTATGAATCCGAACGTGCCAAAGTGGTATAAATGTTCTAGTAATACGTTATTCTATACACTTTAATGTTTTTTTATATAGTTTGTCAGTCATCGATTCACCGAACCGGCTATGCGGAATGAAACATTTTCAATACTTTTGTTATTTATGAATCCGAACGTGCCAAAGTGGTATAAATGTTCTAGTAATACGTTATTCTATACATTTTAATGTTTTTTTATATAGGTTGTCAGTCATCGATTCATCGAACCGACTATGCGGAAGGAAACATTTTGAATAATTTAGTTATTTAAGAATCCGAACGTGCCAGAGTGGTATAAATGTTCTAGTAATACGTTATTCTATACGTTTTAATGTATTCTTTAAATAGGTTGTCAGTCATCGATTCACCGAACCGACTATGCGGAACGAAACATTTTCAATAATTTTGTTATTTAAGAATCCAAACGTGCCAGAGTGGTATAAATGTTCTAGTAATACATTATTCTATACGTTTTAATGTATTCTTTATATAGGTTGTCAGTCATCGATTCACCGAACCGACAATGCGGAACGAAACATTTTCAATAATTTAGTTATTTAAGAATCCGAACGTGCCAGAGTGGTATAAATGTTCTAATAATACGTTATTCTATACGTGTTAATTGTTTTTTATATAGGTTATCAGTCATCGAATCACCGAACCGACTATGCGGAACGAAACATATTCAATAATTTTGTTATTTAAGAATCCGAACGTGCCAAAGTGGTATAAATGTTCTAGTAATACGTTACTCTATACGTGTTAATTTTTTTTTATATAGGTTATCAGTCATCGATTCACCGAACCGGCTATGCGGAATGGAACATTTTCAATACTTTTGTTATTTATGAATCCGAACGTGCCAAAGTGGTATAAATGTTCTAGTAATACGTTATTCTATACATTTTAATGTTTTTTTATATAGGTTGTCAGTCATCGATTCACCGATCCGACTATGCGAAACGAAACATTTTGAATAATTTAGTTATTTAAGAATCCGAACGTGCCAGAGTGGTATAAATGTTCTAGTAATACGTTATTCTATACGTTTTAATGTATTCTTTATATAGGTTGTCAGTCATCGATTCACCGAACCGACTATGCGGAACGAAAAATTTTCAATAATTTTGTTATTTACAAATCCGAACGTGCCAAAGTGGTATAAATGTTCTAGTAATACGTTACTCTATACGTGTTAATTTTTTTTTATATAGGTTATCAGTCATCGATTCACCGAACCGGCTGTGCGGAATGAAATATTTTCAATAATTTAGTTATTTAAGACTCCGAACGTGCCCGAGTGGTATAAATGTTCTAGTAATACGTTATTCTATACATTTTAATGTTTTTTTATATAGGTTGTCAGTAATCGATTCACCGAACCGACTATGCGGAACGAAACATTTTCAATAATTTTGTTATTTATGAATCCGAACGTGCCAAAGTGGTATAAATGTTCTAGTAATACGTTATTCTATACGTTTTAATGTATTCTTTATATAGGTTGTCAGCCGTCGATTCACCGAACCGACTATGCGGAACGAAAAATTTTCAATAATTTTGTTATTTACAAATCCGAACGTGCCAAAGTGGTATAAATGTTCTAGTAATACGTTATTCTATACATTTTAATGTTTTTTTATATAGGTTGTCAGTCATCGATTCACCGATCCGACTATGCGAAACGAAACATTTTGAATAATTTAGTTATTTAAGAATCCGAAAGTGCCAGAGTGGCATAAATGTTCTAGTAATACGTTATTCTATACGTGTTAATTTTTTTTTATATAGGTTATCAGTCATCGATTCACCGAACCGGCTATGCGGAATGGAACATTTTCAATACTTTTGTTATTTATGAATCCGAACGTGCCAAAGTGGTATAAATGTTCTAGTAATACGTTATTCTATACGTTTTAATGTATTCCTTATATAGGTTGTCAGTCATCGATTCACCGATCCGACTATGCGGAACGAAAAATTTTCAATAATTTTGTTATTTACAAATCCGAACGTGCCAAAGTGGTATAAATGTTCTAGTAATACGTTACTCTATACGTGTTAATTTTTTTTTATATAGGTTATCAGTCATCGATTCACCGAACCGGCTATGCGGAATGGAACATTTTCAATACTTTTGTTATTTATGAATCCGAACGTGCCAAAGTGGTATAAATGTTCTAGTAATACGTTATTCTATACATTTTAATGTTTTTTTATATAGGTTGTCAGTCATCGAATCACCGATCCGACTATGCGAAACGAAACATTTTGAATAATTTAGTTATTTAAGAATCCGAACGTGCCAGAGTGGTATAAATGTTCTAGTAATACGTTATTCTATACGTTTTAATGTATTCCTTATATAGGTTGTCAGTCATCGATTCACCGATCCGACTATGCGGAACGAAAAATTTTCAATAATTTTGTTATTTACAAATCCGAACGTGCCAAAGTGGTATAAATGTTCTAGTAATACGTTACTCTATACGTGTTAATTTTTTTTTATATAGGTTATCAGTCATCGATTCACCGAACCGGCTGTGCGGAATGAAACATTTTCAATAATTTAGTTATTTAAGAATCCGAACGTGCCCGAGTGGTATAAATGTTCTAGTAATACGTTATTCTATACGTTTTAATGTATTCTTTATATAGGTTATCATTCATCGATTCACCGAACCGACTATGCGGACCGAAACATTTTCAATAATTTAGTTATTTATGAATCCGAACGTGCCAAAGTCGTATAAATGCTCTAGTAATACGTTACTCTATACGTGTTAATTTTCTTTTATATAGGTTATCAGTCATCGTTTCACCGAACCGGCTATGCGGAATGAAACATTTTCAATACTTTTGTTATTTATGAATCCGAACGTGCCAAAGTGGTATAAATGTTCTAGTAATACGTTATTCTATACATTTTAATGTTTTTTTATATAGTTTGTCAGTCATCGATTCACCGAACCGACTATGCGGAACGAAACATTTTCAATAATATAGTTATTTAAGAATCCGAACGTGCCAGAGTGGTATAAATGTTCTAGTAATACGTTATTCTATACGTTTTAATGTATTCTTTATATACGTTGTCAGTCATTGATTCACCGAACCGACTATGCGGAACGAAACATTTTCAATAATTTAGTTATTTAAGAATCCGAACGAGCCAGAGTGGTATAAATGTTCTAGTAATACGTTACTCTATACGTGTTAATTGTTTTATATGTAGGTTATCAGTCATCGATTCTCCGAACCGACTATGCGGAACGAAAAATTTTCAATAGTTTTGTTATTTATGAATCCGAACGTGCCAAAGTGGTATAAATGTTCTAGTAATACGTTATTCTATACATTTTAATGTTTTTTTATATAGGTTGTCAGTCATCGATTCACCGCACCGACTATGCGGAACGGAACATTTTCAATAATTTTGTTATTTAAGAATCCGCATGTGCCAAAGTGGTATAAATGTTCTAGTAATACGTTACTCTATACGTGTTAATTTTTTTTTATATAGGTTATCAGTCATCGATTCACCGAACCGGCTATGCGGAATGGAACATTTTCAATACTTTTGTTATTTATGAATCCGAACGTGCCAAAGTGGTATAAATGTTCTAGTAATACGTTATTCTATACATTTTAATGTTTTTTTATATAGGTTGTCAGTCATCGAATCACCGATCCGACTATGCGAAACGAAACATTTTGAATAATTTAGTTATTTAAGAATCCGAACGTGCCAGAGTGGTATAAATGTTCTAGTTATACGTTATTCTATACGTTTTAATGTATTCTTTATATAGGTTGTCAGTCATCGATTCACCGAACCGACTATGCGGAACGAAAAATTTTCAATAATTTTGTTATTTACAAATCCGAACGTGCCAAAGTGGTATAAATGTTCTAGTAATACGTTACTCTATACGTGTTAATTTTTTTTTATATAGGTTATCAGTCATCGATTCACCGAACCGGCTGTGCGGAATGAAACATTTTCAATAATTTAGTTATTTAAGAATCCGAACGTGCCCGAGTGGTATAAATGTTCTAGTAATACGTTATTCTATACGTTTTAATGTATTCTTTATATAGGTTATCATTCATCGATTCACCGAACCGACTATGCGGACCGAAACATTTTCAATAATTTAGTTATTTATGAATCCGAACGTGCCAAAGTCGTATAAATGCTCTAGTAATACGTCACTCTATACGTGTTAATTTTCTTTTATATAGGTTATCAGTCATCGTTTCACCGAACCGGCTATGCGGAATGAAACATTTTCAATACTTTTGTTATTTATGAATCCGAACGTGCCAAAGTGGTATAAATGTTCTAGTAATACGTTATTCTATACATTTTAATGTTTTTTTATATAGGTTGTCAGTCATCGATTCACCGAACCGACTATGCGGAACGGAACATTTTCAATAATTTTGTTATTTAAGAATCCGCATGTGCCAAAGTGGTATAAATGTTCTAGTAATACGTTATTCTATACATTTTAATGTTTTTTTATATAGGTTGTCAGTCATCGATTCACCGAACCGACTATGCGGAACGGAACATTTTCAATAATTTTGTTATTTAAGAATCCGCATGTGCCAAAGTGGTATAAATGTTCTAGCAATACATTATTCTATACGTTTTAATGTTTTTTTTTATATAGGTTATCAGTCATCGATTCACCGAACCGGCTATGCGGAATGAAACATTTTCAATACATTTGTTATTTATGAATCCGAACGTGCCAAAGTGGTATAAATGTTCTAGTAATACGTTATTCTATACATTTTAATGTTTTTTTATATAGGTTGTCAGTCATCGATTCACCGAACCGACTATGCGGAACGAAACATTTTCAATAATATAGTTATTTAAGAATCCGAACGTGCCAGAGTGGTATAAATGTTCTAGTAATACATTATTCTATACGTTTTAATGTGTTCTTTATATAGGTTATCAGTCATCGATTCACCGAACCGACTATGCGGAACGAAACATTTTCATTAATTTTGTTATTTAAGAATCCGTGCGTGCCAGAGTGATATAAATGTTCTAGTAATATGTTATTCTATTCGTGTTAATTTTTTTTTATATAGGTCATCAGTCATCGATTCCCCGAACCGGCTATGCGGAATGAAACATTTTCAATACTTTTGTTATTTATGAATCCGAACGTGCCAAAGTGGTATAAATGTTCTAGTAATACGTTATTCTATACATTTTAATGTTTTTTTATATAGGTTGTCAGTCATCGATTCACCGAACCGACTATGCGGAACGGAACATTTTCAATAATTTTGTTATTTAAGAATCCGCATGTGCCAAAGTGGTATAAATGTTCTAGCAATACATTATTCTATACGTTTTAATGTTTTTTTTTATATAGGTTATCAGTCATCGATTCACCGAACCGGCTATGCGGAATGAAACATTTTCAATACATTTGTTATTTATGAATCCGAACGTGCCAAAGTGGTATAAATGTTCTAGTAATACGTTATTCTATACATTTTAATGTTTTTTTATATAGGTTGTCAGTCATCGATTCACCGAACCGACTATGCGGAACGAAACATTTTCAATAATATAGTTATTTAAGAATCCGAACGTGCCAGAGTGGTATAAATGTTCTAGTAATACATTATTCTATACGTTTTAATGTGTTCTTTATATAGGTTATCAGTCATCGATTCACCGAACCGACTATGCGGAACGAAACATTTTCATTAATTTTGTTATTTAAGAATCCGTGCGTGCCAGAGTGATATAAATGTTCTAGTAATATGTTATTCTATTCGTGTTAATTTTTTTTTATATAGGTCATCAGTCATCGATTCCCCGAACCGGCTATGCGGAATGAAACATTTTCAATACTTTTGTTATTTATGAATCCGAACGTGCCAAAGTGGTATAATTGTTCTAGTAATACGTTATTCTATACATTTTAATGTTTTTTTATATAGGTTGTCAGTCATCGATTCATCGAACCGACTATGCGGAACGAAACATTTTGAATAATTTAGTTATTTAAGAATCCGAACGTGCCAGAGTGGTATAAATGTTCTAGTAATACGTTATTCTATACGTCTTAATGTATTCTTTATATAGGTTGTCAGTCATCGATTCACCGAACCGACTATGCGGAACGAAACATTTTCAATAATTTTGTTATTTATGAATCCGAACGTGCGAAAGTGGTATAAATGTTCTAGTAACACGTTACTCTATACGTGTTAATTTTTTTTTATATAGGTTATCAGTCATCGATTCACCGAACCGACTATGCGGAACGAAACATTTTCAATAATTTAGTTATTTAAGAATCCGAACGTGCCAGAGTGGTATAAATGTTCTAGTAATACGCTATTCTATACTTTTTAATGTACTCTTTATATAGGTTATCAGTCATCGATTCACCGAACCGACTATGCGGAACGAAACATTTTCAATAATTTTGTTATTTAAGAATCCGAACGAGCCAGAGTGGTATAAATGTTCTAGTAATACGTTATTCTATACGTTTTAATGTACTCTTTATATAGGTTATCAGTCATCGATTCACCGAACCGACTATGCGGAACGAAACATTTTCAATAATTTTGTTATTTAAGAATCCGAACGAGCCTGAGTGGTGTAAATGTTCTAGTAATACGTTATTCTATACGTTTTAATGTATTCTTTAT
Source organism: Megachile leachella (assembly GCA_963576845.1). Classification (NCBI taxonomy): domain Eukaryota; kingdom Metazoa; phylum Arthropoda; class Insecta; order Hymenoptera; family Megachilidae; genus Megachile; species Megachile leachella. Next base: position 905,911 of record CAUYWW010000182.1, read on the forward strand.
ATAGGTTGTCAGTCATCGATTCACCGAACCGACTATGCGGAACGAAAAATTTTCAATAATTTTGTTATTTACAAATCCGAACGTGCCAAAGTGGTATAAATGTTCTAGTAATACGTTATTCTATACGTGTTAATTGTTTTTTATATAGGTTATCAGTCATCGATTCACCGAACCGCCTATACGGACCGAAAAATGTTCAATAATTTTGTTATTTAAGAATCCGAACGTGCCAGAGTGGTATAAATGTTCTAGTAATACGTTATTCTATACGTTTTAATGTATTCTTTATATAGGTTGTCAGTCATCGATTCACCGAACCGACTATGCGGAACGAAACATTTTCAATAATTTTGTTATTTAAGAATCCAAACGTGCCAGAGTGGTATAAATGTTCTAGTAATACGTTATTCTATACGTTTTAATGTATTCTTTATATAGGTTATCAGTCATCGATTCACCGAACCGACTATGCGGACCGAAACATTTTCAATAATTTAGTTATTTATGAATCCGAACGTGCCAAAGTCGTATAAATGCTCTAGTAATACGTTACTCTATACGTGTTAATTTTCTTTTATATAGGTTATCAGTCATCGTTTCACCGAACCGGCTATGCGGAATGAAACATTTTCAATACTTTTGTTATTTATGAATCCGAACGTGCCAAAGTGGTATAAATGTTCTAGTAATACGTTATTCTATACATTTTAATGTTTTTTTATATAGTTTGTCAGTCATCGATTCACCGAACCGACTATGCGGAACGAAACATTTTCAATAATATAGTTATTTAAGAATCCGAACGTGCCAGAGTGGTATAAATGTTCTAGTAATACGTTATTCTATACGTTTTAATGTATTCTTTATATACGTTGTCAGTCATTGATTCACCGAACCGACTATGCGGAACGAAACATTTTCAATAATTTAGTTATTTAAGAATCCGAACGAGCCAGAGTGGTATAAATGTTCTAGTAATACGTTACTCTATACGTGTTAATTGTTTTATATGTAGGTTATCAGTCATCGATTCTCCGAACCGACTATGCGGAACGAAAAATTTTCAATAGTTTTGTTATTTATGAATCCGAACGTGCCAAAGTGGTATAAATGTTCTAGTAATACGTTATTCTATACATTTTAATGTTTTTTTATATAGGTTGTCAGTCATCGATTCACCGAACCGACTATGCGGAACGGAACATTTTCAATAATTTTGTTATTTAAGAATCCGCATGTGCCAAAGTGGTATAAATGTTCTAGCAATACATTATTCTATACGTTTTAATGTTTTTTTTTATATAGGTTATCAGTCATCGATTCACCGAACCGGCTATGCGGAATGAAACATTTTCAATACATTTGTTATTTATGAATCCGAACGTGCCAAAGTGGTATAAATGTTCTAGTAATACGTTATTCTATACATTTTAATGTTTTTTAATATAGGTTGTCAGTCATCGATTCACCGAACCGACTATGCGGAACGAAACATTTTGAATAATTTAGTTATTTAAGAATCCGAACGTGCCAGAGTGGTATAAATGTTCTAGTAATACGTTATTCTATACGTCTTAATGTATTCTTTATATAGGTTGTCAGTCATCGATTCACCGAACCGACTATGCGGAACGAAACATTTTCAATAATTTTGTTATTTAAGAATCCGAACGAGCCTGAGTGGTGTAAATGTTCTAGTAATACGTTATTCTATACGTTTTAATGTATTCTTTATATAGGTTGTCAGTCATCGATTCACCGAACCGACTATGCGGAACGAAAAATTTTCAATAATTTTGTTATTTACAAATCCGAACGTGCCAAAGTGGTATAAATGTTCTAGTAATACGTTATTCTATACGTGTTAATTGTTTTTTATATAGGTTATCAGTCATCGATTCACCGAACCGCCTATACGGACCGAAAAATGTTCAATAATTTTGTTATTTAAGAATCCGAACGTGCCAGAGTGGTATAAATGTTCTAGTAATACGTTATTCTATACGTTTTAATGTATTCTTTATATAGGTTGTCAGTCATCGATTCACCGAACCGACTATGCGGAACGAAACATTTTCAATAATTTTGTTATTTAAGAATCCAAACGTGCCAGAGTGGTATAAATGTTCTAGTAATACGTTATTCTATACGTTTTAATGTATTCTTTATATAGGTTATCAGTCATCGATTCACCGAACCGACTATGCGGACCGAAACATTTTCAATAATTTAGTTATTTATGAATCCGAACGTGCCAAAGTAGTATAAATGCTCTAGTAATACGTTACTCTATACGTGTTAATTTTCTTTTATATAGGTTATCAGTCATCGTTTCACCGAACCGGCTATGCGGAATGAATCATTTTCAATACTTTTGTTATTTATGAATCCGAACGTGCCAAAGTGGTATAAATGTTCTAGTAATACGTTATTCTATACACTTTAATGTTTTTTTATATAGTTTGTCAGTCATCGATTCACCGAACCGACTATACGGAACGAAACATTTTCAATAATATAGTTATTTAAGAATCCGAACGTGCCAGAGTGGTATAAATGTTCTAGTAATACGTTATTCTATACGTTTTAATGTATTCTTTATATAGGTTATCAGTCATCGATTCACCGAACCGACTATGCGGACCGAAACATTTTCAATAATTTAGTTATTTATGAATCCGAACGTGCCAAAGTAGTATAAATGCTCTAGTAATACGTTACTCTATACGTGTTAATTTTCTTTTATATAGGTTATCAGTCATCGTTTCACCGAACCGGCTATGCGGAATGAATCATTTTCAATACTTTTGTTATTTATGAATCCGAACGTGCCAAAGTGGTATAAATGTTCTAGTAATACGTTATTCTATACACTTTAATGTTTTTTTATATAGTTTGTCAGTCATCGATTCACCGAACCGACTATACGGAACGAAACATTTTCAATAATATAGTTATTTAAGAATCCGAACGTGCCAGAGTGGTATAAATGTTCTAGTAATACGTTATTCTATACGTTTTAATGTATTCTTTATATACGTTGTCAGTCATCGATTCACCGAACCGACTATGCGGAACGAAACATTTCCAATAATTTAGTTATTTAAGAATCCGAACGAGCCAGAGTGGTATAAATGTTCTAGTAATACGTTACTCTATACGTGTTAATTTTTTTTTATATAGGTTATCAGTCATCGATTCACCGAACCGACTATGCGGACCGAAACATTTTCAATAATTTAGTTATTTATGAATCCGAACGTGCCAAAGTAGTATAAATGCTCTAGTAATACGTTACTCTATACGTGTTAATTTTCTTTTATATAGGTTATCAGTCATCGTTTCACCGAACCGGCTATGCGGAATGAATCATTTTCAATACTTTTGTTATTTATGAATCCGAACGTGCCAAAGTGGTATAAATGTTCTAGTAATACGTTATTCTATACACTTTAATGTTTTTTTATATAGTTTGTCAGTCATCGATTCACCGAACCGGCTATGCGGAATGAAACATTTTCAATACTTTTGTTATTTATGAATCCGAACGTGCCAAAGTGGTATAAATGTTCTAGTAATACGTTATTCTATACATTTTAATGTTTTTTTATATAGGTTGTCAGTCATCGATTCATCGAACCGACTATGCGGAACGAAACATTTTGAATAATTTAGTTATTTAAGAATCCGAACGTGCCAGAGTGGTATAAATGTTCTAGTAATACGTTATTCTATACGTTTTAATGTATTCTTTAAATAGGTTGTCAGTCATCGATTCTCCGAACCGACTATGCGGAACGAAACATTTTCAATAATTTTGTTATTTAAGAATCCAAACGTGCCAGAGTGGTATAAATGTTCTAGTAATACATTATTCTATACGTTTTAATGTATTCTTTATATAGGTTGTCAGTCATCGATTCACCGAACCGACAATGCGGAACGAAACATTTTCAATAATTTAGTTATTTAAGAATCCGAACGTGCCAGAGTGGTATAAATGTTCTAATAATACGTTATTCTATACGTGTTAATTGTTTTTTATATAGGTTATCAGTCATCGATTCACCGAACCGACTATGCGGAACGAAACATTTTCAATAATTTTGTTATTTAAGAATCCGAACGTGCCAAAGTGGTATAAATGTTCTAGTAATACGTTACTCTATACGTGTTAATTTTTTTTTATATAGGTTATCAGTCATCGATTCACCGAACCGGCTATGCGGAATGGAGCATTTTCAATACTTTTGTTATTTATGAATCCGAACGTGCCAAAGTGGTATAAATGTTCTAGTAATACGTTATTCTATACATTTTAATGTTTTTTTATATAGGTTGTCAGTCATCGATTCACCGAACCGACTATGCGGAACGGAACATTTTCAATAATTTTGTTATTTAAGAATCCGCATGTGCCAAAGTGGTATAAATGTTCTAGCAATACATTATTCTATACGTTTTAATGTTTTTTTTTTATATAGGTTATCAGTCATCGATTCACCGAACCGGCTATGCGGAATGAAACATTTTCAATACATTTGTTATTTATGAATCCGAACGTGCCAAAGTGGTATAAATGTTCTAGTAATACGTTATTCTATACATTTTAATGTTTTTTTATATAGGTTGTCAGTCATCGATTCACCGAACCGACTATGCGGAACGAAACATTTTCAATAATATAGTTATTTAAGAATCCGAACGTGCCAGAGTGGTATAAATGTTCTAGTAATACATTATTCTATACGTTTTAATGTGTTCTTTATATAGGTTATCAGTCATCGATTCACCGAACCGACTATGCGGAACGAAACATTTTCATTAATTTTGTTATTTAAGAATCCGTGCGTGCCAGAGTGATATAAATGTTCTAGTAATATGTTATTCTATTCGTGTTAATTTTTTTTTATATAGGTCATCAGTCATCGATTCCCCGAACCGGCTATGCGGAATGAAACATTTTCAATACTTTTGTTATTTATGAATCCGAACGTGCCAAAGTGGTATAAATGTTCTAGTAATACGTTATTCTATACATTTTAATGTTTTTTTATATAGGTTGTCAGTCATCGATTCACCGAACCGACTATGCGGAACGGAACATTTTCAATAATTTTGTTATTTAAGAATCCGCATGTGCCAAAGTGGTATAAATGTTCTAGCAATACATTATTCTATACGTTTTAATGTTTTTTTTTATATAGGTTATCAGTCATCGATTCACCGAACCGGCTATGCGGAATGAAACATTTTCAATACATTTGTTATTTATGAATCCGAACGTGCCAAAGTGGTATAAATGTTCTAGTAATACGTTATTCTATACATTTTAATGTTTTTTTATATAGGTTGTCAGTCATCGATTCACCGAACCGACTATGCGGAACGAAACATTTTCAATAATATAGTTATTTAAGAATCCGAACGTGCCAGAGTGGTATAAATGTTCTAGTAATACATTATTCTATACGTTTTAATGTGTTCTTTATATAGGTTATCAGTCATCGATTCACCGAACCGACTATGCGGAACGAAACATTTTCATTAATTTTGTTATTTAAGAATCCGTGCGTGCCAGAGTGATATAAATGTTCTAGTAATATGTTATTCTATTCGTGTTAATTTTTTTTTATATAGGTCATCAGTCATCGATTCCCCGAACCGGCTATGCGGAATGAAACATTTTCAATACTTTTGTTATTTATGAATCCGAACGTGCCAAAGTGGTATAATTGTTCTAGTAATACGTTATTCTATACATTTTAATGTTTTTTTATATAGGTTGTCAGTCATCGATTCATCGAACCGACTATGCGGAACGAAACATTTTGAATAATTTAGTTATTTAAGAATCCGAACGTGCCAGAGTGGTATAAATGTTCTAGTAATACGTTATTCTATACGTCTTAATGTATTCTTTATATAGGTTGTCAGTCATCGATTCACCGAACCGACTATGCGGAACGAAACATTTTCAATAATTTTGTTATTTATGAATCCGAACGTGCGAAAGTGGTATAAATGTTCTAGTAACACGTTACTCTATACGTGTTAATTTTTTTTTATATAGGTTATCAGTCATCGATTCACCGAACCGACTATGCGGAACGAAACATTTTCAATAATTTAGTTATTTAAGAATCCGAACGTGCCAGAGTGGTATAAATGTTCTAGTAATACGCTATTCTATACTTTTTAATGTACTCTTTATATAGGTTATCAGTCATCGATTCACCGAACCGACTATGCGGAACGAAACATTTTCAATAATTTTGTTATTTAAGAATCCGAACGAGCCAGAGTGGTATAAATGTTCTAGTAATACGTTATTCTATACGTTTTAATGTACTCTTTATATAGGTTATCAGTCATCGATTCACCGAACCGACTATGCGGAACGAAACATTTTCAATAATTTTGTTATTTAAGAATCCGAACGAGCCTGAGTGGTGTAAATGTTCTAGTAATACGTTATTCTATACGTTTTAATGTATTCTTTATATAGGTTGTCAGTCATCGATTCACCGAACCGACTATGCGGAACGAAAAATTTTCAATAATTTTGTTATTTACAAATCCGAACGTGCCAAAGTGGTATAAATGTTCTAGTAATACGTTATTCTATACGTGTTAATTGTTTTTTATATAGGTTATCAGTCATCGATTCACCGAACCGCCTATACGGACCGAAAAATGTTCAATAATTTTGTTATTTAAGAATCCGAACGTGCCAGAGTGGTATAAATGTTCTAGTAATACGTTATTCTATACGTTTTAATGTATTCTTTATATAGGTTGTCAGTCATCGATTCACCGAACCGACTATGCGGAACGAAACATTTTCAATAATTTTGTTATTTAAGAATCCAAACGTGCCAGAGTGGTATAAATGTTCTAGTAATACGTTATTCTATACGTTTTAATGTATTCTTTATATAGGTTATCAGTCATCGATTCACCGAACCGACTATGCGGACCGAAACATTTTCAATAATTTAGTTATTTATGAATCCGAACGTGCCAAAGTCGTATAAATGCTCTAGTAATACGTTACTCTATACGTGTTAATTTTCTTTTATATAGGTTATCAGTCATCGTTTCACCGAACCGGCTATGCGGAATGAAACATTTTCAATACTTTTGTTATTTATGAATCCGAACGTGCCAAAGTGGTATAAATGTTCTAGTAATACGTTATTCTATACATTTTAATGTTTTTTTATATAGTTTGTCAGTCATCGATTCACCGAACCGACTATGCGGAACGAAACATTTTCAATAATATAGTTATTTAAGAATCCGAACGTGCCAGAGTGGTATAAATGTTCTAGTAATACGTTATTCTATACGTTTTAATGTATTCTTTATATACGTTGTCAGTCATTGATTCACCGAACCGACTATGCGGAACGAAACATTTTCAATAATTTAGTTATTTAAGAATCCGAACGAGCCAGAGTGGTATAAATGTTCTAGTAATACGTTACTCTATACGTGTTAATTGTTTTATATGTAGGTTATCAGTCATCGATTCTCCGAACCGACTATGCGGAACGAAAAATTTTCAATAGTTTTGTTATTTATGAATCCGAACGTGCCAAAGTGGTATAAATGTTCTAGTAATACGTTATTCTATACATTTTAATGTTTTTTTATATAGGTTGTCAGTCATCGATTCACCGAACCGACTATGCGGAACGGAACATTTTCAATAATTTTGTTATTTAAGAATCCGCATGTGCCAAAGTGGTATAAATGTTCTAGCAATACATTATTCTATACGTTTTAATGTTTTTTTTTATATAGGTTATCAGTCATCGATTCACCGAACCGGCTATGCGGAATGAAACATTTTCAATACATTTGTTATTTATGAATCCGAACGTGCCAAAGTGGTATAAATGTTCTAGTAATACGTTATTCTATACATTTTAATGTTTTTTAATATAGGTTGTCAGTCATCGATTCACCGAACCGACTATGCGGAACGAAACATTTTGAATAATTTAGTTATTTAAGAATCCGAACGTGCCAGAGTGGTATAAATGTTCTAGTAATACGTTATTCTATACGTCTTAATGTATTCTTTATATAGGTTGTCAGTCATCGATTCACCGAACCGACTATGCGGAACGAAACATTTTCAATAATTTTGTTATTTAAGAATCCGAACGAGCCTGAGTGGTGTAAATGTTCTAGTAATACGTTATTCTATACGTTTTAATGTATTCTTTATATAGGTTGTCAGTCATCGATTCACCGAACCGACTATGCGGAACGAAAAATTTTCAATAATTTTGTTATTTACAAATCCGAACGTGCCAAAGTGGTATAAATGTTCTAGTAATACGTTATTCTATACGTGTTAATTGTTTTTTATATAGGTTATCAGTCATCGATTCACCGAACCGCCTATACGGACCGAAAAATGTTCAATAATTTTGTTATTTAAGAATCCGAACGTGCCAGAGTGGTATAAATGTTCTAGTAATACGTTATTCTATACGTTTTAATGTATTCTTTATATAGGTTGTCAGTCATCGATTCACCGAACCGACTATGCGGAACGAAACATTTTCAATAATTTTGTTATTTAAGAATCCAAACGTGCCAGAGTGGTATAAATGTTCTAGTAATACGTTATTCTATACGTTTTAATGTATTCTTTATATAGGTTATCAGTCATCGATTCACCGAACCGACTATGCGGACCGAAACATTTTCAATAATTTAGTTATTTATGAATCCGAACGTGCCAAAGTAGTATAAATGCTCTAGTAATACGTTACTCTATACGTGTTAATTTTCTTTTATATAGGTTATCAGTCATCGTTTCACCGAACCGGCTATGCGGAATGAATCATTTTCAATACTTTTGTTATTTATGAATCCGAACGTGCCAAAGTGGTATAAATGTTCTAGTAATACGTTATTCTATACACTTTAATGTTTTTTTATATAGTTTGTCAGTCATCGATTCACCGAACCGACTATACGGAACGAAACATTTTCAATAATATAGTTATTTAAGAATCCGAACGTGCCAGAGTGGTATAAATGTTCTAGTAATACGTTATTCTATACGTTTTAATGTATTCTTTATATAGGTTATCAGTCATCGATTCACCGAACCGACTATGCGGACCGAAACATTTTCAATAATTTAGTTATTTATGAATCCGAACGTGCCAAAGTAGTATAAATGCTCTAGTAATACGTTACTCTATACGTGTTAATTTTCTTTTATATAGGTTATCAGTCATCGTTTCACCGAACCGGCTATGCGGAATGAATCATTTTCAATACTTTTGTTATTTATGAATCCGAACGTGCCAAAGTGGTATAAATGTTCTAGTAATACGTTATTCTATACACTTTAATGTTTTTTTATATAGTTTGTCAGTCATCGATTCACCGAACCGACTATACGGAACGAAACATTTTCAATAATATAGTTATTTAAGAATCCGAACGTGCCAGAGTGGTATAAATGTTCTAGTAATACGTTATTCTATACGTTTTAATGTATTCTTTATATACGTTGTCAGTCATCGATTCACCGAACCGACTATGCGGAACGAAACATTTCCAATAATTTAGTTATTTAAGAATCCGAACGAGCCAGAGTGGTATAAATGTTCTAGTAATACGTTACTCTATACGTGTTAATTTTTTTTTATATAGGTTATCAGTCATCGATTCACCGAACCGACTATGCGGACCGAAACATTTTCAATAATTTAGTTATTTATGAATCCGAACGTGCCAAAGTAGTATAAATGCTCTAGTAATACGTTACTCTATACGTGTTAATTTTCTTTTATATAGGTTATCAGTCATCGTTTCACCGAACCGGCTATGCGGAATGAATCATTTTCAATACTTTTGTTATTTATGAATCCGAACGTGCCAAAGTGGTATAAATGTTCTAGTAATACGTTATTCTATACACTTTAATGTTTTTTTATATAGTTTGTCAGTCATCGATTCACCGAACCGGCTATGCGGAATGAAACATTTTCAATACTTTTGTTATTTATGAATCCGAACGTGCCAAAGTGGTATAAATGTTCTAGTAATACGTTATTCTATACATTTTAATGTTTTTTTATATAGGTTGTCAGTCATCGATTCATCGAACCGACTATGCGGAACGAAACATTTTGAATAATTTAGTTATTTAAGAATCCGAACGTGCCAGAGTGGTATAAATGTTCTAGTAATACGTTATTCTATACGTTTTAATGTATTCTTTAAATAGGTTGTCAGTCATCGATTCTCCGAACCGACTATGCGGAACGAAACATTTTCAATAATTTTGTTATTTAAGAATCCAAACGTGCCAGAGTGGTATAAATGTTCTAGTAATACATTATTCTATACGTTTTAATGTATTCTTTATATAGGTTGTCAGTCATCGATTCACCGAACCGACAATGCGGAACGAAACATTTTCAATAATTTAGTTATTTAAGAATCCGAACGTGCCAGAGTGGTATAAATGTTCTAATAATACGTTATTCTATACGTGTTAATTGTTTTTTATATAGGTTATCAGTCATCGATTCACCGAACCGACTATGCGGAACGAAACATTTTCAATAATTTTGTTATTTAAGAATCCGAACGTGCCAAAGTGGTATAAATGTTCTAGTAATACGTTACTCTATACGTGTTAATTTTTTTTTATATAGGTTATCAGTCATCGATTCACCGAACCGGCTATGCGGAATGGAGCATTTTCAATACTTTTGTTATTTATGAATCCGAACGTGCCAAAGTGGTATAAATGTTCTAGTAATACGTTATTCTATACATTTTAATGTTTTTTTATATAGGTTGTCAGTCATCGATTCACCGATCCGACTATGCGAAACGAAACATTTTGAATAATTTAGTTATTTAAGAATCCGAACGTGCCAGAGTGGTATAAATGTTCTAGTAATACGTTATTCTATACGTTTTAATGTATTCTTTATATAGGTTGTCAGTCATCGATTCACCGAACCGACTATGCGGAACGAAAAATTTTCAATAATTTTGTTATTTACAAATCCGAACGTGCCAAAGTGGTATAAATGTTCTAGTAATACGTTACTCTATACGTGTTAATTTTTTTTTATATAGGTTATCAGTCATCGATTCACCGAACCGGCTGTGCGGAATGAAATATTTTCAATAATTTAGTTATTTAAGACTCCGAACGTGCCCGAGTGGTATAAATGTTCTAGTAATACGTTATTCTATACATTTTAATGTTTTTTTATATAGGTTGTCAGTAATCGATTCACCGAACCGACTATGCGGAACGAAACATTTTCAATAATTTTGTTATTTATGAATCCGAACGTGCCAAAGTGGTATAAATGTTCTAGTAATACGTTATTCTATACGTTTTAATGTATTCTTTATATAGGTTGTCAGCCGTCGATTCACCGAACCGACTATGCGGAACGAAAAATTTTCAATAATTTTGTTATTTACAAATCCGAACGTGCCAAAGTGGTATAAATGTTCTAGTAATACGTTATTCTATACATTTTAATGTTTTTTTATATAGGTTGTCAGTCATCGATTCACCGATCCGACTATGCGAAACGAAACATTTTGAATAATTTAGTTATTTAAGAATCCGAAAGTGCCAGAGTGGCATAAATGTTCTAGTAATACGTTATTCTATACGTGTTAATTTTTTTTTATATAGGTTATCAGTCATCGATTCACCGAACCGGCTATGCGGAATGGAACATTTTCAATACTTTTGTTATTTATGAATCCGAACGTGCCAAAGTGGTATAAATGTTCTAGTAATACGTTATTCTATACATTTTAATGTTTTTTTATATAGGTTGTCAGTCATCGATTCACCGATCCGACTATGCGAAACGAAACATTTTGAATAATTTAGTTATTTAAGAATCCGAACGTGCCAGAGTGGTATAAATGTTCTAGTAATACGTTATTCTATACGTTTTAATGTATTCTTTATATAGGTTGTCAGTCATCGATTCACCGAACCGACTATGCGGAACGAAACATTTTCAATAATATAGTTATTTAAGAATCCGAACGTGCCAGAGTGGTATAAATGTTCTAGTAATACATTATTCTATACGTTTTAATGTGTTCTATATATAGGTTATCAGTCATCGATTCACCGAACCGACTATGCGGAACGAAACATTTTCATTAATTTTGTTATTTAAGAATCCGTGCGTGCCAGAGTGGTATAAATGTTCTAGTAATACGTTATTCTATTCGTGTTAATTTTTTTTATATAGGTTATCAGTCATCGATTCCCCGAACCGGCTATGCGGAATGAAACATTTTCAATACTTTTGTTATTTATGAATCCGAACGTGCCAAAGTGGTATAAATGTTCTAGTAATACGTTATTCTATACATTTTAATGTTTTTTTATATAGGTTGTCAGTCATCGATTCACCGAACCGACTATGCGGAACGGAACATTTTGAATAATTTAGTTATTTAAGAATCCGAACGTGCCAGAGTGGTATAAATGTTCTAGTAATACGTTATTCTATACGTTTTAATGTATTCTTTATATAGGTTGTCAGTCATCGATTCACCGAACCGACTATGCGGAACGAAAAATTTTCAATAATTTTGTTATTTACAAATCCGAACGTGCCAAAGTGGTATAAATGTTCTAGTAATACGTTACTCTATACGTGTTAATTTTTTTTTATATAGGTTATCAGTCATCGATTCACCGAACCGGCTGTGCGGAATGAAATATTTTCAATAATTTAGTTATTTAAGACTCCGAACGTGCCCGAGTGGTATAAATGTTCTAGTAATACGTTATTCTATACATTTTAATGTTTTTTTATATAGGTTGTCAGTAATCGATTCACCGAACCGACTATGCGGAACGAAACATTTTCAATAATTTTGTTATTTATGAATCCGAACGTGCCAAAGTGGTATAAATGTTCTAGTAATACGTTATTCTATACGTTTTAATGTATTCTTTATATAGGTTGTCAGCCGTCGATTCACCGAACCGACTATGCGGAACGAAAAATTTTCAATAATTTTGTTATTTACAAATCCGAACGTGCCAAAGTGGTATAAATGTTCTAGTAATACGTTATTCTATACGTTTTAATGTGTTCTTTATATAGGTTATCAGTCATCGATTCACCGAACCGACTATGCGGAACGAAACATTTTCATTAATTTTGTTATTTAAGAATCCGTGCGTGCCAGAGTGGTATAAATGTTCTAGTAATATGTTATTCTATTCGTGTTAATTTTTTTTTATATAGGTTATCAGTCATCGATTCCCCGAACCGGCTATGCGGAATGAAACATTTTCAATACTTTTGTTATTTATGAATCCGAACGTGCCAAAGTGGTATAAATGTTCTAGTAATACGTTATTCTATACATTTTAATGTTTTTTTATATAGGTTGTCAGTCATCGATTCATCGAACCGACTATGCGGAACGAAACATTTTGAATAATTTAGTTATTTAAGAATCCGAACGTGCCAGAGTGGTATAAATGTACTAGTAATACGTTATTCTATACGTTTTAATGTATTCTTTATATAGGTTGTCAGTCATCGATTCACCGAACCGACTATGCGGAACGAAACATTTTCAATAATTTAGTTATTTAAGAATCCGAACGTGCCAGAGTGGTATAAATGTTCTAGTAATACGTTATTCTATACGTTTTAATGTATTCTTTATATAGGTTGTCAGTCATCGATTCACCGAACCGACTATGCGGAACGAAACATTTTCAATAATTTTGTTATTTAAGAATCCAAACGTGCCAGAGTGGTATAAATGTTCTAGTAATACGTTATTCTATACGTTTTAATGTATTCTTTATATAGGTTGTCAGTCATCGATTCACCGAACCGACTATGCGGAACGAAACATTTTCAATAATTTAGTTATTTAAGAATCCGAACGTGCCAGAGTGGTATAAATGTTCTAGTAATACGTTATTCTATACTTTTTAATGTACTCTTTATATAGGTTATCAGTCATCGATTCACCGAACCGACTATGCGGAACGAAACATTTTCAATAATTTTGTTATTTAAGAATCCGAACGAGCCAGAGTGGTATGAATGTTCTAGTAATACGTTATTCTATACGTTTTAATGTATTCTTTATATAGGTTATCAGTCATCGATTCCCCGAACCGGCTATGCGGAATGAAACATTTTCAATACTTTTGTTATTTATGAATCCGAACGTGCCAAAGTGGTATAAATGTTCTAGTAATACGTTATTCTATACATTTTAATGTTTTTTTATATAGGTTGTCAGTCATCGATTCATCGAACCGACTATGCGGAACGAAACATTTTGAATAATTTAGTTATTTAAGAATCCGAACGTGCCAGAGTGGTATAAATGTTCTAGTAATACGTTATTCTATACGTTTTAATGTATTCTTTATATAGGTTGTCAGTCATCGATTCACCGAACCGACTATGCGGAACGAAACATTTTCAATAATTTTGTTATTTAAGAATCCAAACGTGCCAGAGTGGTATAAATGTTCTAGTAATACGTTATTCTATACGTTTTAATGTATTCTTTATATAGGTTGTCAGTCATCGATTCACCGAACCGACTATGCGGAACGAAACATTTTCAATAATTTAGTTATTTAAGAATCCGAACGTGCCAGAGTGGTATAAATGTTCTAGTAATACGTTATTCTATACTTTTTAATGTACTCTTTATATAGGTTATCAGTCATCGATTCACCGAACCGACTATGCGGAACGAAACATTTTCAATAATTTTGTTATTTAAGAATCCGAACGAGCCAGAGTGGTATGAATGTTCTAGTAATACGTTATTCTATACGTTTTAATGTATTCTTTATATAGGTTATCAGTCATCGATTCCCCGAACCGGCTATGCGGAATGAAACATTTTCAATACTTTTGTTATTTATGAATCCGAACGTGCCAAAGTGGTATAAATGTTCTAGTAATACGTTATTCTATACATTTTAATGTTTTTTTATATAGGTTGTCAGTCATCGATTCATCGAACCGACTATGCGGAACGAAACATTTTGAATAATTTAGTTATTTAAGAATCCGAACGTGCCAGAGTGGTATAAATGTACTAGTAATACGTTATTCTATACGTTTTAATGTATTCTTTATATAGGTTGTCAGTCATCGATTCACCGAACCGACTATGCGGAACGAAACATTTTCAATAATTTAGTTATTTAAGAATCCGAACGTGCCAGAGTGGTATAAACGTTCTAGTAATACGTTATTCTATACGTTTTAATGTATTCTTTATATAGGTTGTCAGTCATCGATTCACCGAACCGGCTATGCGGAATGGAACATTTTCAATACTTTTGTTATTTAAGAATCCGAACGAGCCAGAGTGGTATGAATGTTCTAGTAATACGTTATTCTATACGTTTTAATGTATTCTTTATATAGGTTGTCAGCCGTCGATTCACCGAACCGACTATGCGAAACGAAACATTTTCAATAATTTTGTTATTTATGAATCCGAACGTGCGAAAGTGGTATAAATGTTCTAGTAACACGTTACTCTATACGTGTTAATTTTTTTTTATATAGGTTATCAGTCATCGATTCACCGAACCGACTATGCGGAACGAAACATTTTCAATAATTTAGTTATTTAAGAATCCGAACGTGCCAGAGTGGTATAAATGTTCTAGTAATACGTTATTCTATACTTTTTAATGTACTCTTTATATAGGTTATCAGTCATCGATTCACCGAACCGACTATGCGGAACGAAACATTTTCAATAATTTTGTTATTTAAGAATCCGAACGAGCCAGAGTGGTATAAATGTTCTAGTAATACGTTATTCTATACGTTTTAATGTACTCTTTATATAGGTTATCAGTCATCGATTCACCGAACCGACTATGCGGAACGAAACATTTTCAATAATTTTGTTATTTAAGAATCCGAACGAGCCTGAGTGGTGTAAATGTTCTAGTAATACGTTATTCTATACGTTTTAATGTATTCTTTATATAGGTTGTCAGTCATCGATTCACCGAACCGACTATGCGGAACGAAAAATTTTCAATAATTTTGTTATTTACAAATCCGAACGTGCCAAAGTGGTATAAATGTTCTAGTAATACGTTATTCTATACGTGTTAATTGTTTTTTATATAGGTTATCAGTCATCGATTCACCGAACCGCCTATACGGACCGAAAAATGTTCAATAATTTTGTTATTTAAGAATCCGAACGTGCCAGAGTGGTATAAATGTTCTAGTAATACGTTATTCTATACGTTTTAATGTATTCTTTATATAGGTGGTCAGTCATCGATTCACCGAACCGACTATGCGGAACGAAACATTTTCAATAATTTTGTTATTTAAGAATCCAAACGTGCCAGAGTGGTATAAATGTTCTAGTAATACGTTATTCTATACGTTTTAATGTATTCTTTATATAGGTTATCAGTCATCGATTCACCGAACCGACTATGCGGACCGAAACATTTTCAATAATTTAGTTATTTATGAATCCGAACGTGCCAAAGTAGTATAAATGCTCTAGTAATACGTTACTCTATACGTGTTAATTTTCTTTTATATAGGTTATCAGTCATCGTTTCACCGAACCGGCTATGCGGAATGAATCATTTTCAATACTTTTGTTATTTATGAATCCGAACGTGCCAAAGTGGTATAAATGTTCTAGTAATACGTTATTCTATACACTTTAATGTTTTTTTATATAGTTTGTCAGTCATCGATTCACCGAACCGACTATACGGAACGAAACATTTTCAATAATATAGTTATTTAAGAATCCGAACGTGCCAGAGTGGTATAAATGTTCTAGTAATACGTTATTCTATACGTTTTAATGTATTCTTTATATAGGTTATCAGTCATCGATTCACCGAACCGACTATGCGGACCGAAACATTTTCAATAATTTAGTTATTTATGAATCCGAACGTGCCAAAGTAGTATAAATGCTCTAGTAATACGTTACTCTATACGTGTTAATTTTTTTTTATATAGGTTATCAGTCATCGATTCACCGAACCGACTATGCGGAACGAAACATTTTCAATAATTTAGTTATTTAAGAATCCGAACGTGCCAGAGTGGTATAAATGTTCTAGTAATACGTTATTCTATACTTTTTAATGTACTCTTTATATAGGTTATCAGTCATCGATTCACCGAACCGACTATGCGGAACGAAACATTTTCAATAATTTTGTTATTTAAGAATCCGAACGAGCCAGAGTGGTATAAATGTTCTAGTAATACGTTATTCTATACGTTTTAATGTACTCTTTATATAGGTTATCAGTCATCGATTCACCGAACCGACTATGCGGAACGAAACATTTTCAATAATTTTGTTATTTAAGAATCCGAACGAGCCTGAGTGGTGTAAATGTTCTAGTAATACGTTATTCTATACGTTTTAATGTATTCTTTATATAGGTTGTCAGTCATCGATTCACCGAACCGACTATGCGGAACGAAAAATTTTCAATAATTTTGTTATTTACAAATCCGAACGTGCCAAAGTGGTATAAATGTTCTAGTAATACGTTATTCTATACGTGTTAATTGTTTTTTATATAGGTTATCAGTCATCGATTCACCGAACCGCCTATACGGACCGAAAAATGTTCAATAATTTTGTTATTTAAGAATCCGAACGTGCCAGAGTGGTATAAATGTTCTAGTAATACGTTATTCTATACGTTTTAATGTATTCTTTATATAGGTGGTCAGTCATCGATTCACCGAACCGACTATGCGGAACGAAACATTTTCAATAATTTTGTTATTTAAGAATCCAAACGTGCCAGAGTGGTATAAATGTTCTAGTAATACGTTATTCTATACGTTTTAATGTATTCTTTATATAGGTTATCAGTCATCGATTCACCGAACCGACTATGCGGACCGAAACATTTTCAATAATTTAGTTATTTATGAATCCGAACGTGCCAAAGTAGTATAAATGCTCTAGTAATACGTTACTCTATACGTGTTAATTTTCTTTTATATAGGTTATCAGTCATCGTTTCACCGAACCGGCTATGCGGAATGAATCATTTTCAATACTTTTGTTATTTATGAATCCGAACGTGCCAAAGTGGTATAAATGTTCTAGTAATACGTTATTCTATACACTTTAATGTTTTTTTATATAGTTTGTCAGTCATCGATTCACCGAACCGACTATACGGAACGAAACATTTTCAATAATATAGTTATTTAAGAATCCGAACGTGCCAGAGTGGTATAAATGTTCTAGTAATACGTTATTCTATACGTTTTAATGTATTCTTTATATAGGTTATCAGTCATCGATTCACCGAACCGACTATGCGGACCGAAACATTTTCAATAATTTAGTTATTTATGAATCCGAACGTGCCAAAGTAGTATAAATGCTCTAGTAATACGTTACTCTATACGTGTTAATTTTCTTTTATATAGGTTATCAGTCATCGTTTCACCGAACCGGCTATGCGGAATGAATCATTTTCAATACTTTTGTTATTTATGAATCCGAACGTGCCAAAGTGGTATAAATGTTCTAGTAATACGTTATTCTATACACTTTAATGTTTTTTTATATAGTTTGTCAGTCATCGATTCACCGAACCGACTATACGGAACGAAACATTTTCAATAATATAGTTATTTAAGAATCCGAACGTGCCAGAGTGGTATAAATGTTCTAGTAATACGTTATTCTATACGTTTTAATGTATTCTTTATATACGTTGTCAGTCATCGATTCACCGAACCGACTATGCGGAACGAAACATTTCCAATAATTTAGTTATTTAAGAATCCGAACGAGCCAGAGTGGTATAAATGTTCTAGTAATACGTTACTCTATACGTGTTAATTTTTTTTTATATAGGTTATCAGTCATCGATTCACCGAACCGACTATGCGGACCGAAACATTTTCAATAATTTAGTTATTTATGAATCCGAACGTGCCAAAGTAGTATAAATGCTCTAGTAATACGTTACTCTATACGTGTTAATTTTCTTTTATATAGGTTATCAGTCATCGTTTCACCGAACCGGCTATGCGGAATGAATCATTTTCAATACTTTTGTTATTTATGAATCCGAACGTGCCAAAGTGGTATAAATGTTCTAGTAATACGTTATTCTATACACTTTAATGTTTTTTTATATAGTTTGTCAGTCATCGATTCACCGAACCGGCTAT
Organism: Megachile leachella; assembly: GCA_963576845.1. Taxonomy (NCBI): domain Eukaryota; kingdom Metazoa; phylum Arthropoda; class Insecta; order Hymenoptera; family Megachilidae; genus Megachile; species Megachile leachella. The sequence continues at coordinate 925,167 of CAUYWW010000182.1, forward strand.
GCGGAATGAAACATTTTCAATACTTTTGTTATTTATGAATCCGAACGTGCCAAAGTGGTATAAATGTTCTAGTAATACGTTATTCTATACATTTTAATGTTTTTTTATATAGGTTGTCAGTCATCGATTCATCGAACCGACTATGCGGAACGAAACATTTTGAATAATTTAGTTATTTAAGAATCCGAACGTGCCAGAGTGGTATAAATGTTCTAGTAATACGTTATTCTATACGTTTTAATGTATTCTTTAAATAGGTTGTCAGTCATCGATTCACCGAACCGACTATGCGGAACGAAACATTTTCAATAATTTTGTTATTTAAGAATCCAAACGTGCCAGAGTGGTATAAATGTTCTAGTAATACATTATTCTATACGTTTTAATGTATTCTTTATATAGGTTGTCAGTCATCGATTCACCGAACCGACAATGCGGAACGAAACATTTTCAATAATTTAGTTATTTAAGAATCCGAACGTGCCAGAGTGGTATAAATGTTCTAATAATACGTTATTCTATACGTGTTAATTGTTTTTTATATAGGTTATCAGTCATCGATTCACCGAACCGACTATGCGGAACGAAACATTTTCAATAATTTTGTTATTTAAGAATCCGAACGTGCCAAAGTGGTATAAATGTTCTAGTAATACGTTACTCTATACGTGTTAATTTTTTTTTATATAGGTTATCAGTCATCGATTCACCGAACCGGCTATGCGGAATGGAACATTTTCAATACTTTTGTTATTTATGAATCCGAACGTGCCAAAGTGGTATAAATGTTCTAGTAATACGTTATTCTATACATTTTAATGTTTTTTTATATAGGTTGTCAGTCATCGATTCACCGATCCGACTATGCGAAACGAAACATTTTGAATAATTTAGTTATTTAAGAATCCGAACGTGCCAGAGTGGTATAAATGTTCTAGTAATACGTTATTCTATACGTTTTAATGTATTCTTTATATAGGTTGTCAGTCATCGATTCACCGAACCGACTATGCGGAACGAAAAATTTTCAATAATTTTGTTATTTACAAATCCGAACGTGCCAAAGTGGTATAAATGTTCTAGTAATACGTTACTCTATACGTGTTAATTTTTTTTTATATAGGTTATCAGTCATCGATTCACCGAACCGGCTGTGCGGAATGAAATATTTTCAATAATTTAGTTATTTAAGACTCCGAACGTGCCCGAGTGGTATAAATGTTCTAGTAATACGTTATTCTATACATTTTAATGTTTTTTTATATAGGTTGTCAGTAATCGATTCACCGAACCGACTATGCGGAACGAAACATTTTCAATAATTTTGTTATTTATGAATCCGAACGTGCCAAAGTGGTATAAATGTTCTAGTAATACGTTATTCTATACGTTTTAATGTATTCTTTATATAGGTTGTCAGCCGTCGATTCACCGAACCGACTATGCGGAACGAAAAATTTTCAATAATTTTGTTATTTACAAATCCGAACGTGCCAAAGTGGTATAAATGTTCTAGTAATACGTTATTCTATACATTTTAATGTTTTTTTATATAGGTTGTCAGTCATCGATTCACCGATCCGACTATGCGAAACGAAACATTTTGAATAATTTAGTTATTTAAGAATCCGAAAGTGCCAGAGTGGCATAAATGTTCTAGTAATACGTTATTCTATACGTGTTAATTTTTTTTTATATAGGTTATCAGTCATCGATTCACCGAACCGGCTATGCGGAATGGAACATTTTCAATACTTTTGTTATTTATGAATCCGAACGTGCCAAAGTGGTATAAATGTTCTAGTAATACGTTATTCTATACATTTTAATGTTTTTTTATATAGGTTGTCAGTCATCGATTCACCGATCCGACTATGCGAAACGAAACATTTTGAATAATTTAGTTATTTAAGAATCCGAACGTGCCAGAGTGGTATAAATGTTCTAGTAATACGTTATTCTATACGTTTTAATGTATTCTTTATATAGGTTGTCAGTCATCGATTCACCGAACCGACTATGCGGAACGAAACATTTTCAATAATATAGTTATTTAAGAATCCGAACGTGCCAGAGTGGTATAAATGTTCTAGTAATACATTATTCTATACATTTTAATGTTTTTTTATATAGGTTATCAGTCATCGATTCACCGAACCGGCTGTGCGGAATGAAATATTTTCAATAATTTAGTTATTTAAGACTCCGAACGTGCCAGAGTGGTATAAATGTTCTAGTAATACGTTATTCTATACGTTTTAATGTATTCTTTATATAGGTTGTCAGTCATCGATTCACCGAACCGACTATGCGGAACGAAACATTTTCAATAATTTAGTTATTTAAGAATCCGAACGTGCCAGAGTGGTATAAATGTTCTAGTAATACGTTATTCTATACTTTTTAATGTACTCTTTATATAGGTTATCAGTCATCGATTCACCGAACCGACTATGCGGAACGAAACATTTTCAATAATTTTGTTATTTAAGAATCCGAACGAGCCAGAGAGGTATGAATGTTCTAGTAATACGTTATTCTATACGTTTTAATGTATTCTTTATATAGGTTATCAGTCATCGATTCCCCGAACCGGCTATGCGGAATGAAACATTTTCAATACTTTTGTTATTTATGAATCCGAACGTGCCAAAGTGGTATAAATGTTCTAGTAATACGTTATTCTATACATTTTAATGTTTTTTTATATAGGTTGTCAGTCATCGATTCATCGAACCGACTATGCGGAACGAAACATTTTGAATAATTTAGTTATTTAAGAATCCGAACGTGCCAGAGTGGTATAAATGTTCTAGTAATACGTTATTCTATACGTTTTAATGTATTCTTTATATAGGTTGTCAGTCATCGATTCACCGAACCGACTATGCGGAACGAAACATTTTCAATAATTTAGTTATTTAAGAATCCGAACGTGCCAGAGTGGTATAAATGTTCTAGTAATACGTTATTCTATACGTTTTAATGTATTCTTTATATAGGTTGTCAGTCATCGATTCACCGAACCGACTATGCGGAACGAAACATTTTCAATAATTTTGTTATTTAAGAATCCAAACGTGCCAGAGTGGTATAAATGTTCTAGTAATACGTTATTCTATACGTTTTAATGTATTCTTTATATAGGTTGTCAGTCATCGATTCACCGAACCGACTATGCGGAACGAAACATTTTCAATAATTTAGTTATTTAAGAATCCGAACGTGCCAGAGTGGTATAAATGTTCTAGTAATACGTTATTCTATACTTTTTAATGTACTCTTTATATAGGTTGTCAGTCATCGATTCACCGAACCGACTATGCGGAACGAAACATTTTCAATAATTTTGTTATTTAAGAATCCAAACGTGCCAGAGTGGTATAAATGTTCTAGTAATACGTTATTCTATACGTTTTAATGTATTCTTTATATAGGTTGTCAGTCATCGATTCACCGAACCGACTATGCGGAACGAAACATTTTCAATAATTTAGTTATTTAAGAATCCGAACGTGCCAGAGTGGTATAAATGTTCTAGTAATACGTTATTCTATACTTTTTAATGTACTCTTTATATAGGTTATCAGTCATCGATTCACCGAACCGACTATGCGGAACGAAACATTTTCAATAATTTTGTTATTTAAGAATCCGAACGAGCCAGAGTGGTATGAATGTTCTAGTAATACGTTATTCTATACGTTTTAATGTATTCTTTATATAGGTTATCAGTCATCGATTCCCCGAACCGGCTATGCGGAATGAAACATTTTCAATACTTTTGTTATTTATGAATCCGAACGTGCCAAAGTGGTATAAATGTTCTAGTAATACGTTATTCTATACATTTTAATGTTTTTTTATATAGGTTGTCAGTCATCGATTCATCGAACCGACTATGCGGAACGAAACATTTTGAATAATTTAGTTATTTAAGAATCCGAACGTGCCAGAGTGGTATAAATGTTCTAGTAATACGTTATTCTATACGTTTTAATGTATTCTTTATATAGGTTGTCAGTCATCGATTCACCGAACCGACTATGCGGAACGAAACATTTTCAATAATTTTGTTATTTAAGAATCCAAACGTGCCAGAGTGGTATAAATGTTCTAGTAATACGTTATTCTATACGTTTTAATGTATTCTTTATATAGGTTGTCAGTCATCGATTCACCGAACCGACTATGCGGAACGAAACATTTTCAATAATTTAGTTATTTAAGAATCCGAACGTGCCAGAGTGGTATAAATGTTCTAGTAATACGTTATTCTATACTTTTTAATGTACTCTTTATATAGGTTATCAGTCATCGATTCACCGAACCGACTATGCGGAACGAAACATTTTCAATAATTTTGTTATTTAAGAATCCGAACGAGCCAGAGTGGTATGAATGTTCTAGTAATACGTTATTCTATACGTTTTAATGTATTCTTTATATAGGTTGTCAGCCGTCGATTCACCGAACCGACTATGCGAAACGAAACATTTTCAATAATTTTGTTATTTAAGAATCCGCATGTGCCAAAGTGGTATAAATGTTCTAGCAATACATTATTCTATACGTTTTAATGTTTTTTTTTATATAGGTTATCAGTCATCGATTCACCGAACCGGCTATGCGGAATGAAATATTTTCACTACTTTTGTTATTTATGAATCCGAACGTGCCAAAGTGGTATAAATGTTCTAGTAATACGTTATTCTATACATTTTAATGTTTTTTTATATATGTTGTTAGTCATCGATTCACCGAACCGACTATGCGGAACGAAACATTTTCAATAATTTAGTTATTTAAGAATCCGAACGTGCCAGAGTGGTACATATGTTCTAGTAATACGTTATTCTATACGTTTTAATGTATTCTTTATATAGGTTATCAGTCATCGATTCATCGAGCCGAATATGCGGAACGAAAAATTTTCAATAATTTTGTTATTTAAGAATGCGAATGTGCCAAAGTGGTATAAATTTTCTAGTGGTACGTTATTCTATACATTTTAATGTTTTTTTATATAGGTTGTGTCATCGATTCACCGAACCGACTATGCCGGGCGGACTTTGGCATGTTCGAACTGGGCGCCGAACCCACTATGCGGAACGAAAAATTTTCAATAATTTTGTTATTTAAGAATCCGAACGTGCCAAAGTTGTATAAATGTTCTAGTGGTGCGTTATTCTATACATTTTAATGTTTTTTTATATAGGTTGTTAGTCATCGATTCACCGAACCGACTATGCCGGGCGGACTTTGGCATGTTCGAACTGGGCGCCGAACCCACTATGCGGAACGAAAAATTTTCAATAATTTTGTTATTTAAGAATCCGAACGTGCCAAAGTTGTATAAATGTTCTAGTGGTGCGTTATTCTATACATTTTAATGTTTTTTTATATAGGTTGTTAGTCATCGATTCACCGAACCGACTATGCCGGGCGGACTTTGGCATGTTCGAACTGGGCGCCGAACCCACTATGCGGAACGAAAAATTTTCAATAATTTTGTTATTTAAGAATCCGAACGTGCCAAAGTTGTATAAATGTTCTAGTGGTACGTTATTCTATACATTTTAATGTTTTTTTATATAGGTTCTTAGTCATCGATTCACTCAACCGAATATGCGGAACGAATCATTTTCAATAATTTTGTTATTTATGAATCTTAACGTGCCAAAGTGGTATAAATGTTCTAGTAATACGTTATTCTATACTTTTTAATGTACTCTTTATATAGGTTATCAGTCATCGATTCACCGAACCGACTATGCGGAACGAAACATTTTCAATAATTTTGTTATTTAAGAATCCGAACGAGCCAGAGTGGTATGAATGTTCTAGTAATACGTTATTCTATACGTTTTAATGTATTCTTTATATAGGTTGTCAGCCGTCGATTCACCGAACCGACTATGCGGAACGAAACATTTTCAATAATTTTGTTATTTAAGAATCCAAACGTGCCAGAGTGGTATAAATGTTCTAGTAATACGTTATTCTATACGTTTTAATGTATTCTTTACATAGGTTGTCAGTCATCGATTCACCGAACCGACTATGCGGAACGAAAAATTTTCAATAATTTTGTTATTTACAAATCCGAACGTGCCAAAGTGGTATAAATGTTCTAGTAATACGTTATTCTATACGTGTTAATTGTTTTTTATATAGGTTATCAGTCATCGATTCACCGAACCGTGTATGCGGAACGAAAAATTGTCAATAATTTTGTTATTTAAGAATCCGAACGTGCCAAAGTGGTATAAATGTTCTAGTGGTACGTTATTCTATACGTTTTAATGGTTTTTTATATATGTTATCAGTCATCGATTCACCGAACCGTGTATGCGGAACGAAAAATTGTCAATAATTTTGTTATTTAAGAATCCGAACGTGCCAAAGTGGTATAAATGTTCTAGTGGTACGTTATTCTATACGTTTTAATTGTTTGTTATATAGGATATCAGTCATCGATTCACCGAGCCGACTATGCGAAACGAGAAATTGTCAATAATTTTGTTATTTATGAATCCGAACGTGCCAAAGTGGTATAAATGATCTAGGAGAACGTTAGTCTATACGTTTTAGTGGTTTTTTATATATGTTATCAGTCATCGATTCACCGAACCGACTATGCGGAACGAAAAATTGTCAATAATTTTATTTAAGAATCCGAACGCGCCAAAGTGGTATAAATGTTCTAGTAATACCTTATTATATACGTTTTAATGTTTTTTTTTAAATAGGTTATCAGTCATCGATTCACCGAACCGACTATGCGAAACGAAACATTTTCAATAATTTTGTTATTTAAGAATCCGCATGTGCCAAAGTGGTATAAATGTTCTAGCAATACATTATTCTATACGTTTTAATGTTTTTTTTTATATAGGTTATCAGTCATCGATTCACCGAACCGGCTATGCGGAATGAAATATTTTCACTACTTTTGTTATTTATGAATCCGAACGTGCCAAAGTGGTATAAATGTTCTAGTAATACGTTATTCTATACATTTTAATGTTTTTTTATATATGTTGTTAGTCATCGATTCACCGAACCGACTATGCGGAACGAAACATTTTCAATAATTTAGTTATTTAAGAATCCGAACGTGCCAGAGTGGTACATATGTTCTAGTAATACGTTATTCTATACGTTTTAATGTATTCTTTATATAGGTTATCAGTCATCGAATCATCGAGCCGAATATGCGGAACGAAAAATTTTCAATAATTTTGTTATTTAAGAATGCGAATGTGCCAAAGTGGTATAAATTTTCTAGTGGTACGTTATTCTATACATTTTAATGTTTTTTTATATAGGTTGTGTCATCGATTCACCGAACCGACTATGCCGGGCGGACTTTGGCATGTTCGAACTGGGCGCCGAACCCACTATGCGGAACGAAAAATTTTCAATAATTTTGTTATTTAAGAATCCGAACGTGCCAAAGTTGTATAAATGTTCTAGTGGTGCGTTATTCTATACATTTTAATGTTTTTTTATATAGGTTGTTAGTCATCGATTCACCGAACCGACTATGCCGGGCGGACTTTGGCATGTTCGAACTGGGCGCCGAACCCACTATGCGGAACGAAAAATTTTCAATAATTTTGTTATTTAAGAATCCGAACGTGCCAAAGTTGTATAAATGTTCTAGTGGTACGTTATTCTATACATTTTAATGTTTTTTTATATAGGTTCTCAGTCATCGATTCACTCAACCGAATATGCGGAACGAATCATTTTCAATAATTTTGTTATTTATGAATCTTAACGTGCCAAAGTCGTATAAATGCTCTAGTAATACGTTGCTCTATACGTGTTAATTGTTTTTTGTATATGTTATCAGTCATCGATTCTCCGAACCGACTTTGGGGAATGAAACATTTTCAATAATTTTGTTATTTAAGAATCCGAACGTGCCAAAGTGGTATAAATGTTCTAGTGGTACGTTATTCTATACATTTTAATGTTTTTTTATATAGGTTGTCAGTCATCGATTCACCGAACCGACTATGCGAAACGAAACATTTTCAATAATTTTGTTATTTAAGAATCCGCATGTGCCAAAGTGGTATAAATGTTCTAGCAATACATTATTCTATACGTTTTAATGTTTTTTTTTATATAGGTTATCAGTCATCGATTCACCTAAGCGACTATGCGGAACGAAACATTTTCAATAATTTAGTTATTTAAGAATCCGAACGTGAAAGAGTGGTATAAATGTTCTAGTAATACGTTATTCTATACATTTTAATGTTTTTTTATATAGGTTGTCAGTCATCGATTCACCGAACCGCCTATACGGAACGAAAAATGTTCAATAATTTTGTTATTTAAGAATCCGAACGTGAAAGAGTGGTATAAATGTTCTAGTAATACGTTATTCTATACGTTTTAATGTATTCTTTATATAGGTTGTCAGCCACTGTTACGGCCTGGCTTCCGTGACGAAATATTACGAGATTCAACTCGCGTTATCGGCCGCTATTTCCTGTGTTGCACTCAGCTTTCAGGCGAACGCAGCTCTTAAGCACGCGTCTGAACCCTGGGTCCGTGAGGTTGCCGTATGGAGACGTCGAAATATTCTTCTACCGGGTAGCAAGTGATTGTCTTTTCTTATGCATTAGCATAAGCACTCGGATGACTAGGAGAATAGGTTTCGCGTCGTGCAGGTTTCGTAGATATCAAAGTAGATGCAATTCAAAGTATATGTGTATATATTCTCCAAGTATATATATATATGTCGTACAATGTTCCTTTATAATAATCCTTACTCACTCGGTCGCCAAGGGGAGTCGGTTACGATCTCCCGAAAGGAAATATGTGTTGATGTGTTTTGTATATCGACGGGCCTGGAGCAGGATTACCTGTCTCCGAGGTTACCGTGGCGCAGAACTGAACTGTGTCGGGCGGATAGGATGGGGTGGTATTTATACAGCTGGGAGACAAAGGAGATTGGAGATTTGTTCTAGAAGGTTCTGGACTGATGCAAGAGGATGTTGTGGTTACCGGTTCTTAGAAGTGTTTTGGTCGGTTTATCGGGAGGATGTTTAGGCTATTTGATAAGGAGTTTTGAAGAGGATGTTTATGTGACTGGAGTCAGGAGAAAGGATCGATGTCGACGGGATGTTTATAAGATAAGGAGTTCGAGTAAAGGATGTTTTGTCAGATTGGAGTTCGGAGAATAAGACTGGTGATTTGATGGGAAAGTTCCGAGTGAGTGCCTATGCTAAGTGGTTACATAATGTTCCCTAATCTAACCGCTGCGTGTACAGTATAGCGCGTCGATAATATATCTTACAGGCTACGAGGTTATACATGTCTTACGAACTATGGTTACACGTGGAATAAGTATTACAGGCTACGAGGTTATACATGTCTTACGAACTATGGTTACATGTGGAATAAGTATAGTATATGGAATATATATATGACATAACGTCTTACAGGCTATGATTATATGTTGTATAATAAAAAGGATAGAGTATATACGTTCTTATAACTAATATCAACGTCGGTCGTCCGACGTCACACCACCGATTCACCGAACCGCCTATACGGAACGAAAAATGTTCAATAATTTTGTTATTTAAGAATCCGAACGTGCCAAAGTGGTATTAATGTTCTAGTAATACGTTACTCTATACGTGTTAATGTTTTTTTATATAGGTTGTCAGTCATCGATTCACCGAACGGACTATGCGGAACGAAACATTTTCAATAATTTTGTTATTTACAAATCCGAACGTGCCAAAGTGGTATAAATGTTCTAGAAATACGTTATACTATACGTTTTAATGTTTTTTTATATAGGTTCTCAGTCATCGATTCACCGAACCGACTATGCCGGGCGGACTTTGGCATGTTCGAACTGGGCGCCGAACCCACTTTGCGGAACGAAAAATTTTCAATAATTTTGTTATTTAAGAATCCGAACGTGCCAAAGTGGTATAAATGTTCTAGTGGTACGTTATTCTATACATTTTAATGTTTTTTTATATAGGTTCTTAGTCATCGATTCACCGAACCGACTATGCGGAATGAAACATTTTCAACAATTTTGTTATTTATGAATCCGGACGTGCCAAAGTGGTATAAATGTTCTAGTAATACGTTATTCTATACGTCTTAATGTTTTTTTTATATAGGTTATCAGTCATCGATTCACCGAACCGAGTATGCGGAACGAGAAATTTTCAATAATTTTGTTATGTAAGAATCCGAACGTGCCAAAGTGGTATAAATGTTCTAGTAATACGTTATTCTATACGTTTTAATGTTTTTTTTATATAGGTTATCAGTCATCGATTCACCGAACCGAGTATGCGGAACGAGAAATTTTCAATAATTTTGTTACTTAAGAATCCGAACGTGCCAAAGTGGTATAAATGTTCTAGTAATACGTTATTCTATACGTTTTAATGTTTTTTTTTATATAGGTTATCAGTCATCGATTCACCGAACCGACTATGCGGAATGAAACATTTTCAATAATTTTGTTATTTAAGAATTCAAACGTGCCAAAGTGGTATAAATGTTCTAGTAATACGTTATTCTATACGTGTTAATTGCTTTTTATATAGGTTATCAGTCATCGATTCACCGAACCGACTTTGCGGAATGAAACATTTTCAATAATTTTGTTATTTACGACTCCGAACGTGCCTAAGTGGTATAAATGTTCTAGTAATACGTTATTCTATACGTGTTAATTGTTTTTTATATAGGTTATCTGTCATCGATTCACCGAACCGACTATGCGGAATGAAACATTTTCAACAATTTTGTTATTTATGAATCCGAACGTGCCAAAGTGGTATAAATGTTCTAGTAGTACGTTATTCTATACGTTTTAATTGTTTGTTATATAGGTTATCAGTCATCGATTCACCGAGCCGACTATGCGGAACGAGAAATTGTCAATAATTTTGTTATTTATGAATCCGAACGTGCCAAAGTGGTATAAATGTTCTAGTAGAACGTTAGTCTATACCAATTAATGGTTTTTTATATATGTTATCAGTCATCGATTCACCGAACCGTGTATGCGGAACGAAAAATTGTCAATAATTTTGCTATTTATGAATCCGAACGTGCCAAAATGGTATAAATGTTCTAGTAATACGTTATTCTATACGTTTTAATGGTTTTTTGTACAGGTTATCTGTCATCGATTCACCGAACCGACTTCGCGGAATAAAACATTTTCAATCATTTTGTTATTTACGAATCCGATCGTGCCAAAGTGGTATGAATGTTCTAGTAATACGTTATTCTAGACGTGTTCATTGTTTTTTAGATAGGTTATCAGTCATCGATTCGCCGAACCGACTATGCGGAATGAAACATTTTCAACAATTTTGTTATTTATGAATCCGGACGTGCCAAAGTGGTATAAATGTTCTAGTAATACGTTATTCTATACGTCTTAATGTTTTTTTTATATAGGTTATCAGTCATCGATTCACCGAACCGAATATGCGGAACGAGAAATTTTCAATAATTTTGTTATTTAAGAATCCGAACGTGCCAAAGTGGTATAAATGTTCTAGTAATACGCTATTCTATACGTTTTAATGTTTTTTTTATATAGGTTATCACTCATCGATTCACCGAACCGAGTATGCGGAACAAGAAATTTTCAATAATTTTGTTATTTAAGAATCCGAACGTGCCAAAGTGCTATAAATGTTCTAGTGGTACGTTATTCTATACGTTTTAATTGTTTGTTATATAGGTTATCAGTCATCGATTCACCGAGCCGACTATGCGGAACGAGAAATTGTCAATAATTTTGTTATTTATGAATCCGAACGTGCCAAAGTGGTATAAATGTTCTAGTAGAACGTTAGTCTATACGTGTTAATTGTTTTTTATATAGGTTATCAGTCATCGATTCACCGAACCGTGTATGCGGAACGAAAAATTGTCAATAATTTTGTTATTTAAGAATCCGAACGTGCCAAAGTGGTATAAATGTTCTAGTAATACGTTATTCTATGCGTTTTAATGGTTTTTTGTATAGGTTATCAGTCATCGATTCACCGAACCGACTATGCGGAACGAAAAATTGTCAATAATTTTATTTAAGAATCCGAACGCGCCAAAGTGGTATAAATGTTCTACTAATACCTTATTATATACGTTTTAATGTTTTTTTTAAATAGGTTATCAGTCATCGACTCACCGAACCGACTATGCGGAACGAAAATTTTCAATAATTTTGTTATTTAAGAATCCGAACGCGCCAAAGTGGTATAAATGTTCTACTAATACGTTATTCTATACGATTTATTGGTTTTTTGTATAGGTTATCAGCCATCGATTCACCGAACCGACTATGCGGAACGAAAAATTGTCAATAATTTTGTTATTTATGTATCCGAACGTGCCAAAGTGGTATAAATGTTCTAGTAGAACGTTAGTCTATACGTTTTAATGGTTTTTTTATATATGTTATCAGTCATCGATTCACCGAACCGTGTATGCGGAACGAAAAATTGTCAATAATTTTGCTATTTATGAATCCGAACGTGCCAAAGTGGTATAAATGTTCTAGTAATACGTTATTCTATACGTTGTAATGGTTTTTTGTATAGGTTATCAGACATCGATTCACCGAACCGACTATGCGGAACGAAAAATTGTCAATAATTTTATTTGAGAATCCGAACGCGCCAAAGTGGTATAAATGTTCTAGTAATACCTTATTATATACGTTTTAATGTTTTTTTTAAATAGGTTATCAGTCATCGACTCACCGAACCGACTACGCGGAGCGAAAAATTTTCAATAATTTTGTTATTTAGGAATCCGAACGCGCCAAAGTGGTATAAATGTTCTAGTAATACCTTATTATATACGTTTTAATGTTTTTTTTAAATAGGTTATCAGTCATCGACTCACCGAACCGACTACGCGGTGCGAAAAATTTTCAATAATTTTGTTATTTAGGAATCGCAACGTGCGAAACTGGTACAAATGTTCTAGTAGTACGTTAGTCTATACGTTTTAATGGTTTTTTATATATGTTATCAGTCATCGATTCACCGAACCGTGTATGCGGAACGAAAAATTGTCAATAATTTTGCTATTTATGAATCCGAACGTGCCAAAGTGGTATAAATGTTCTAGTAATACGTTATTCTATGCGTTTTAATGGTTTTTTGTATAGGTTATCAGTCATCGATTCACCGAACCGACTTTGCGGAATGAAACATTTTCAATAATTTTGTTATTTACGAATCCGAACGTGCCTAAGTGGTATAAATGTTCTAGTAATACGTTATTCTATACGTGTTAATTGTTTTTTATATAGGTTATCTGTCATCGATTCACCGAACCGGCTATGCGGAATGACACATTTTCAATAATTTTGTTATTTATGAATCCGGACGTGCCAAAGTGGTATAAATGTTCTAGTAATACGTTATTCTATACGTGTTCCGAACGTGCGACGGAACACAATACGCGAGGATTTCGTAGGTAGTTTATGATGGGTCCGGGTCTAACAGTTATTTTTGAAGGACAGATTTTTAGCCATCGACGGCAATTTAGTTTTACATTTTTTCGGACAATGCCTTTAGAATTTCTAAGTTTCATTTAGCCTTCAGTAACTACTCCGTCATAAACTGGGTTTTTCCCGAAGGGTCATCGCGGATGGGCCTCGGTCCCATCCTAGCGGTATTTTTTAGGACAACGTGCGTGTCACCTGGAGGGAAATTCCCCGGCGTTGCCGGCTTTCGAGATCCTCCCGTACTCATCGGTTATTTTTCCCACCCTCTTCCAAAAAGGGCGCGCTCAGGGCGCAAGAGAGGGTGGGCCCAAGTCAAGGGGCATGTTGATTGGAAAATCAGCGTTTCTAATGAGCACCAATCAGCATGCCTTCTTGCACTTCCGACGTTTCGAGGAAGCAACGACGAAACGTCTCGTCAGATAACATACATCAGTCATTCGAGTCGGACTAAAAAATAACTAAAAAGTCAACCGTTTCGGACTTAAAGTCAACCGATTAAAGTCATCTTCGGACTTAGAAATTTTGCGAATCATTCGTTTCGGATTTAGTAACCTTTCTTCGTCACCGTTTAAGACGACTTGCCGAGTCAATCGTTCGGACTCGCATTCAAATTATTATCCTTCGGGTTAATTTCTGTTGGATAACGTGCGCGAGACAGCACATTTTTTGGTCCTTCGAGCCGGATACGCGATCTGTGGAGTGCAGTGCGCAAACGAACTACATCTAGTGCCACGTGCGATTTTGATCTTGCGCTTCGAAAGAGACAATTGACACGTTCAAGAAGACCACGGTGTTTTCCTATCGACAAGCGCCAACTCCTACCAAGCGGGTCCGTCACATCAGGAGATCATCGCTCGGGATAAACTTTCTGGATTTGGACAACCTGTGCCTGGAAGCTGTACTGCCGCCTTACAACCGGTGCTACAGGTCAACAGCGACGATTCGAGCTCAAGACGACTCCAGTACGCAGAATCCAGCCAAAGGTAGGCTCGTTACTACGAATTCTCAATCAGATCCCTCGTACATTTTCTCCTTTCGTATTTTTCCGTTGTTCCTAATTTTTTCCGACCTCGTTTGAAATGGGCAACTCCGACAATTCCGATAGAACCGACGCGCATATCGAAGAATTGAAACACAAACGGCGTACCTTCAAGTCTCAATGTACGATGTTCGCGAAATACCTTGAAAAGTTCCAAAATACCCGTAAAGAGCGCGTTAAGCTACGTGACCGGATCGAAAAGATGCGTAGGCAATATACGGCATATAGTGCGATTCAGGATGAATTAGGGAGGATTGAAGATTACGAGAAGGCAGAAGAGGAACGCGAAGCGACGACCGATTTCTTTGACGACATTATTGCGTCCGCGACTATCATTTTAGAAGATGCCGAGAACATCGTAACTCCTACGCGGTCGTCGGACGAACAATTTTCGCGAGAATCACCCGCGTCAAATGCCTCACGGTTTTCGTTGCCAGTCAATTTACCCAAGATAGATTTACCCAAGTTTGACGGACGGATTGAAACTTGGGTCACATTTAAAGACGCGTTCCACACTTTAATTCACACGCAACCGGGTCTTAGTGGAGTGCAAAAATTGCATTATTTGAAGCTTTCGTTGTCTGGACGAGCCGAAGACGCGATTGCTGCATTTACCATTACCGAAGAAAATTACGAGGCCGCATGGAAGCATCTATCCGAAATTTACAACAACAAACGGGTGCTTGTTTTGCGTCATGCCGCCATGTTACGCGATACCCCCGCGATGGCTAACGATTCATCGGAAGCGATTCGGGATTTGGTGAATCACATGCAGCTGCACGTGCGATCGCTCCAAGCACTGGGCAGATCGTGGGAAGAAATGGCGAGCGATTTTTTGTGTAGCGTCGTAATTTCGAAGATGGGAAAAGAGACGCGAAGGGCTTGGGAGCGGACCTTATCGGACACGGAGGTCCCCGCTATCGATGATATCTTTAAATATTTGCACAACGCATCTCATCAGAGTAAGGAGTACGCAGATGAAGTTAAATCGAGAGCGTATCGTTCCGACCAACAACCGGATCGTTTTCGACCGCGTCCCGCGCCAGCGCGTTCGTACAATTTCCCGTCGAGACCAATGCCGTCGCAACCGAGGCAACAAACGTTCGTGACGCAAAAATCGGGTCCGCGATCGCCGCCAACGTCGCCGCGTTCACGAAGACGACAACCGCCGATCAACGCCTATACCGAGGCAATGAACGTTCAGCCATCTCGACCTACTACAAGCGTGAAATGTCGAATTTGTTCGGGACATCACGCGGAGTATCAATGTCCGAGATTCATTGATATGGAGGTTCCGCAACGAATTGAAGCCGCGAAGAACGCTCGGTTATGCCTCAATTGCCTCAAATCGGACCACGCAATCGAGGACTGCACTTTCGGGAAGTGTCGTGTGTGCAAACGAGCACACAACACCCAGCTACATCAGGACGCGCGACCGAACAGCGAATCGAGATCCTGACCAAGCTATCCGCAAAGGTCGCATCTTGGACATGGCACCGCGTTCGTAACGGACGTGCCTACGAACGGGTTGCTAGCTACCGCGAAAATCTATGTTCTGGATCGGGACCAGAAAGCGGTAGAATGTCGAACGTTAATAGACACGTGTTCAAATGCGAATTTTATCACCGACGAACTGGCATCGAAATTACGGCTAACGACAAAAAATCACACAACGACAATAGAATCACTAAATCAATTATGCACCGTCACCAGTAAAATTGTAACCGCAGTAATTAAATCTAGGGTATCAAATTTCAAACGTACGCTCACATTTATTACCATACCGAAAATATCAGGATCCGTCCCTGATCAACACATCGACCGCCGAAAAATTCCAATTCCCGCGAACATCAATCTAGCTGACCCACAATTTGATCAACCGAAGCCCGTTGACATGCTAATAGGCATCGGTCCGGCCTTAGCATGTTTGAGCGTTGGTCAAATAGATATTTCTCCGTCGAAGAAAACCGACTTGATTCTCCAGAAGACGTTGCTGGGATGGATCATCGGGGGGAATATATCTGCTACAACGGGGAAGCACAGGACTTACATCGCTACTCCAAATTTCGACTTACAGAAATTTTGGGAGATAGAGGAGGGTCCTCAGGTACGACACCTGTCCAACGAGGAAAATGCATGCGAGGAGCATTTTCTGAAGACTACAACGCGGGATAACACGGGTCGATACGTCGTAGCGTTACCTTTTAATGACCGGAAATCACAATTAGGCGAATCTCGTGCGCGCGCCTTAAACCGCTTCCTATCGTTGGAAAAGAAGTTCAACCGCGATCCGGAGTTGAAACGCGAATATTCCGCCGTAATTCGGGAATATCAAGAGCTCGGACATATGAGCGAAGTGCAGCCACAGGGTCGAGAAGGTTTTTATTTACCACATCATGCGGTGGTAAAGCCTTCAAGCACGACCACGAAGGTCCGCGTCGTTTTTGATGGGTCGGCTAAATCGAGTAGCGGTCTGTCTCTCAATGACGCACTAATGACAGGCCCCACGATCCAGGATGATCTGTTTTCGCTGCTTTTACGTTTCCGTATGTACGCATATGTAATGACCGGGGACATAGAGAAAATGTACCGGCAATTCCTCGTTCGACCGGAGGATCGTGCGTACCAACGCATCTTATGCAGAGACGATCGTGGAAACTTAGCAACGTTCGAGCTAAACGGGGGTGTCCCACTTGGACGTCGACCGATTGGACGCGTTCCGTTTGGACGGTCCCGATTCGACGCGTTCCAATTCGAAGCGGTGCCGATTGGACGCGTCCCAATTCGAAGAGCTTAGATTTGGTTAGGTTAGGTTCTATAAGCCCTGCTTAGAATTGGAACGCGTCCAATCGGCACCGCTTCGAATTGGAGCGAGTCGAATCGGGACGCGTCCAAGCGGTCGGCGTCCAAGTGGGCATCACTCGAGCTAAACACGGTAACGTTCGGTCTCTCTTCAGCCCCGTACCTCGCTATAAGGTGTCTTCATCAGCTGGCGGATGATGAAAGAAGCAGGTTTCCGGAAGCTGCAGAAATCGTAAAACGAGACCTTTACGTCGACGACCTTCTTACCGGTGCGGACACGATCGAAGAAGCGCGAGCGGTTCAAGGACAAATATGCAGGATGCTCACGAAGGGTGGCCTCAATATTCGTCAATGGGCTTCGAACGATTCGAAGCTTCTCCAAGGACTCGATGAAGATCAGATTCATCCCAAAATCCTGGGAGAAACCGCCACGGTGAAGACTTTGGGAATTGCCTGGGACGCGCGGCAGGACAAAATTCTTTACACCGTCGAATCTATAGCTGTCGATAAAGTTACGAAACGGTCAATATTATCCTCGATTGCGAAAATATTTGATCCGTTAGGGTTATTGGCACCGGTTATTATTACAGCCAAGATCCTGTTACAACGTTTGTGGCAGTTGAAGTTGGACTGGGACGAGTCGATACCAGCCAGTCTTCACACTGAATGGTGTAATTTTGCTGCGGACTTTAATACGTTAGACATATGCTCGTTCGGTCGAAGAGTATGTCAAGGCGCGGTCAAAAGATTAGAACTCCATGGGTTCTGCGACGCGAGCGAGCGAGCCTATGGAGCGTGTATTTACGTACGTTCCATTAACAAATCCGGAAATATTCAAACCGAATTGTTATGTGCGAAATCGCGCGTCGCACCATTGAAAACCATCAGTTTGGCTCGTCTGGAATTATGCGGAGCAGTTTTGTTATCATCGTTATACGACACCGTTTCGAAGGCAATAACCCACAATCTCGATAGCATCAACTTTTGGACCGACTCGACAATAGTTTTAAATTGGATCAACAAAGAACCTTCTACATTAAAGACATTCGTTGCGAATCGCGTCGCGGAAGTACAATTAAAAACTAAAATCAATACATGGAAACACGTTAAGTCCGAAGACAATCCAGCAGATTTGATTAGCAGGGGACTATCGCCGTCGCAGTTCCTGTCCGAATCTGTATGGCGTCATGGACCAGCTTGGCTCGCCAGCGACGAATCGGTCTGGCCTGAGTCTAAGTTCGTCATCACGCAAGAAATTCCAGAATCGAGACCAGTAGTCTGCCTTGCAACCGTCAATCGTGACGATTCGATTCTAACCCGATATTCGTGCATAAAAAAGCTCCGTAGGATTATTGCTTATTGTTTAAGGTTTCTTCCGTCGAATAGAGTTAAGGGTCCTCTCACCGTTGAGGAAATTCGCGACGCCGACGAGCGAATTATTAAAATAGTCCAGTCTTCATCGTTCGCACAGGAGATAAAGGACTTACAACATGGATCAAGATTACAGTCTAATAGTAAATTAGTGCCGTTACAACCTTTCATCGATGGAAAGGGAATATTACGAGTTGGTGGCCGGTTACAAAATGCACAAATTTCATTCGACGCAAAACATCCGATGTTAATTCCGAAAAATCATCCGGTCACTGTTCTTATTATTCGTAACGCCCATTTGGAAGGACACCATCTAGGCATCAATTCGACATTATATAATATTCGCCAGCGTTATTGGATCATTGACGGCAAGAACACCGTGCGGAAGATTGTTCGTCAGTGCGTCAGGTGTTTCCGTATGAACCCTCCGGTTACCAGGTATACTATGGGAAATCTACCTGCTACGCGGATCACGGAAAGCAGGCCCTTTACCAATTGCGGCATCGATTATTGCGGTCCGTTTTTCATAAAGGAGCGACGCGTGCGAAACCGCTCCCGTATTAAAATTTATGTTGCGGTATTTATCTGCTTCTCAACCAAGGCCGTGCACCTTGAGGTGGTCAGTGATATGACCACGGAAGCTTTTATTGCCGCATTTAAGAGATTCATTGCGCGAAGAGGAATTTGTCGAAACGTGTACTCCGATAACGGGACAAATTTCGTGGGAGCGAATAAAGAACTGTTGGACGTAGAACGGACACTTCAAGAGGACGATAGGGTTCGACATTTTTTAATAGACAAGCGAATCTCGTGGCATTTCATGCCAGCTTTGTCACCTAATTTTGGGGGTTTATGGGAGGCCGCCGTTAAGTCATTCAAGCATCACCTGAAACGCGTCGTCGGTGAGGAATTGTTTACGTTCGAACAATTTAACACACTTGTTATTGAGATCGAGGCTATCCTTAACTCTCGTCCTCTCGTTCCATTATCCTCTGACCCCAACGATCCCTCAGCCTTAACCCCTGCTCATTTTCTGATTGGTAATTCTTTAACGAGTTTGCCTGAGGTTGATTTCAGCGAAACACCTTTGAATCGTCTTTCAAAATGGCAACACATTCAGAAGGTGAAGCAGGATTTCTGGTCCAGGTGGTATAAGGAGTATATCCACCAATTGAACGTGCGCCAAAAGTGGACCAGAGGCTCGCACGAGATCAAGGAGGGATCCCTTGTAGTGATGAGGGATGATCATCTACCACCGCTCCAGTGGCATCTCGGTCGTGTGGAGAAGATTCATCCTGGCCAGGACAACATCATCCGGGCAGTCACCGTTCGGACTTCCCATGGCAGCTACAGGAGGAACGTTCAGAAGTTGGCTCAGCTTCCGATAGCTGACTCGGAGGAATGCATCACGGCGTCATAGCATTTCTCGTTTTATATGCTTACTTTTATATTCTTCATTTATGTTATTTCGTGTCTATTAGTTATTCAGCGTGATTTAGATTTAGTATTTTGCGATTAGTTAATGTATTTTGATCGGCAAGGCTCTCAAGGGGGGAGCATGTTCCGAACGTGCGACGGAACACAATACGCGAGGATTTCGTAGGTAGTTTATGATGGGTCCGGGTCTAACAGTTATTTTTGAAGGACAGATTTTTAGCCATCGACGGCAATTTAGTTTTACATTTTTTCGGACAATGCCTTTAGAATTTCTAAGTTTCATTTAGCCTTCAGTAACTACTCCGTCATAAACTGGGTTTTTCCCGAAGGGTCATCACGGATGGGCCTCGGTCCCATCCTAGCGGTATTTTTTAGGACAACGTGCGTGTCACCTGGAGGGAAATTCCCCGGCGTTGCCGGCTTTCGAGATCCTCCCGTACTCATCGGTTATTTTTCCCACCCTCTTCCAAAAAGGGCGCGCTCAGGGCGCAAGAGAGGGTGGGCCCAAGTCAAGGGGCATGTTGATTGGAAAATCAGCGTTTCTAATGAGCACCAATCAGCATGCCTCCTTGCACTTCCGCGGTTCGAGGAAGCAACGACGAAACGTCTCATCAGATAACATACATCAGTCATTCGAGTCGGACTAAAAAATAACTAAAAAGTCAACCGTTTCGGACTTAAAGTCAACCGATTAAAGTCATCTTCGGACTTAGAAATTTTGCGAATCATTCGTTTCGGATTTAGTAACCTTTCTTCGTCACCGTTTAAGACGACTTGCCGAGTCAATCGTTCGGACTCGCATTCAAATTATTATCGTTCGGGTTCATTTCAGTTGGATAACGTGCGCGAGACAGCACAATACGTCTTAATGTTTTTTTTATATATGTTATCTGTCATCGATTCACCGAACCGCCTATACGGAACGAAAAATTTTCAATAATTTTGTTATTTATGATTCCGAACGTGCCAAAGTGGTATAAATGTTCTAGTAATACGTTATTCTATACGTGTTAATTTTTTTTTATATAGGTTATCAGTCATCGATTCACCGAACCGAGTATGCGGAACGAGAAATTTCCAATAATTTTGTTATTTAAGAATCCGAACGTGCCACAGTGGTATAAATGTTCTAATAATACGTTATTCTATACGTGTTAATTGTTTTTATATATGTTATCAGTCATCGATTCACCGAACCGCCTATACGGAACGAAAAATTTTCAATAATTTTGTTATTTAAGAATCCGAACGTGCCAAAGTGGTATAAATGTTCTAGTAATACGTTATTTTATACGTGTTAATTTTTTTTGTATAGGTTATCTGTCATCGATTCACCGAACCGACTTCGCGGAATAAAACATTTTCAATCATTTTGTTATTTACGAATCCGAACGTGCCAAAGTGGTATGAATGTTCTAGTAATACGTTATTCTAGACGTGTTCATTGTTTTTTAGATAGGTTATCAGTCATCGGTTCACCGAACCGACTATGCGGAATGAAACATTTTCAACAATTTTGTTATTTATGAATCCGGACGTGCCAAAGTGGTATAAATGTTCTAGTAATACGTTATTCTATACGTCTTAATGTTTTTTTTATATAGTTATCAGTCATCGATTCACCGAACCGAGTATGCGGAACGAGAAATTTTCAATAATTTTGTTATTTAAGAATCCGAACGTGCCAAAGTGGTATAAATGTTCTAGTAATACGCTATTCTATACGTTTTAATGTTTTTTTTATATAGGTTATCACTCATCGATTCACCGAACCGAGTATGCGGAACGAGAAATTTTCAATAATTTTGTTATTTAAGAATCCGAACGTGCCAAAGTGGTATAAATGTTCTAGTGGTACGTTATTCTATACGTTTTAATTGTTTGTTATATAGGTTATCAGTCATCGATTCACCGAGCCGACTATGCGGAACGAAAAATTTTCAATAATTTTGTTATTTATGAATCCGAACGTGCCAAAGTGGTATAAATGTTCTAGTAGAACGTTAGTCTATACGTTTTAATGGTTTTTTATATATGTTATCAGTCATCGATTCACCGAACCGTGTATGCGGAACGAAAAATTGTCAATAATTTTGCTATTTATGAATCCGAACGTGCCAAAGTGGTATAAATGTTCTAGTAATACGTTATACTATACGTTTTAATGGTTTTTTGTATAGGTTATCTGTCATCGATTCACCGAACCGACTTCGCGGAATAAAACATTTTCAATCATTTTGTTATTTACGAATCCGATCGTGCCAAAGTGGTATGAATGTTCTAGTAATACGTTATTCTAGACGTGTTCATTGTTTTTTAGATAGGTTATCAGTCATCGATTCGCCGAACCGACTATGCGGAATGAAACATTTTCAACAATTTTGTTATTTATGAATCCGGACGTGCCAAAGTGGTATAAATGTTCTAGTAATACGTTATTCTATACGTCTTAATGTTTTTTTTATATAGGTTATCAGTCATCGATTCACCGAACTGAATATGCGGGACGAGAAATTTTCAATAATTTTGTTATTTAAGAATCCGAACGTGCCAAAGTGGTATAAATGTTCTAGTAATACGCTATTCTATACGTTTTAATGTTTTTTTTATATAGGTTATCACTCATCGATTCACCGAACCGAGTATGCGGAACAAGAAATTTTCAATAATTTTGTTATTTAAGAATCCGAACGTGCCAAAGTGGTATAAATGTTCTAGTGGTACGTTATTCTATACGTTTTAATTGTTTGTTATATATGTTATCAGTCATCGATTCACCGAGCCGACTATGCGGAACGAGAAATTGTCAATAATTTTGTTATTTATGAATCCGAACGTGCCAAAGTGGTATAAATGTTCTAGTAGAACGTTAGTCTATACGTTTTAATGGTTTTTTATATATGTTATCAGTCATCGATTCACCGAACCGACTATGCGGAACGAAAAATTGTCAATAATTTTGTTATTTATGAATCCGAACGTGCCAAAGTGGTATAAATGTTCTAGTAGAACGTTAGTCTATACGTTTTAATGGTTTTTTATATATGTTATCAGTCATCGATTCACCGAACCGACTATGCGGAACGAGAAATTGTCAATAATTTTGTTATTTATGAATCCGAACGTGCCAAAGTGGTATAAATGTTCTAGTAATACCTTATTATATACGTTTTAATGTTTTTTTTTTAAATAGGTTATCAGTCATCGACTCACCGAACCGACTACGCGGAGCGAAAAATTTTCAATAATTTTGTTATTTAGGAATCCGAGCGCGCCAAAGTGGTATAAATGTTCTAGAAATACCTTATTATATACGTTTTAATGTTTTTTTAAATAGGTTATCAGTCATCGACTCACCGAACCGACTACGCGGAGCGAAAAATTGTCAATAATTTTGTTATTTAGGAATCGGAACGTGCGAAACTGGTATAAATGTTCTAGTAGTACGTTACTCTATACGTTTTAATGGTTTTTTATATACAGTATGTCCGCGGCTAAGTGTGACAGCTTGATATCTCTTGAACTATTGATGTCACGAAAAAGTGCTTATATGGAAATTGCAGGGTAAAAGAGGCCCAATGTTTTGGCCGAAGCGAAATTTTTTTATTGTTATTAATGTAAAAGATATGATAGTGAAGTTTCGATTTATACCTGGAATTTCAATTTTTTTTTCGATCAGGCGATAGTGCTTTTCAAGACGAATTCATCAAGGTTTTATGTACCTACCCGATTTTTAGTAGTTTTCGAGATATAACGCTTAGAAATTTACTGATTTTCAGCAGTGACGTCTCGGTTTGACGAGTAAGCCATAAAAACGATCTTATTGTTACGGTAAGTGCCGCTGGTTAGACCCTGCCTGCCGAAACAGATAGGCGGAGTCTATGGCCAAAATGGTAGTTCCGAAGAGTAAGAAACGTGAAAAGTATTGTCCATTACAGTCTAAGATTTCCGTATCGAAGATTATATTAATAGTTCGGGAGTTTGGGACATTTATTTAAATGTTTCAGTAGAAGGTAGGTATAAAGACAATTTAATAAAAAGTAAATGAAAAATTTATTGTACATGTCCTCCGCCATTTAAGATACAAGTATGTACATATTTATACAAAAAACAATTATTCAACGTGCCCTCCGCCATTTAAGATACAAGTATTTATACGTTTAAGAAATTCTTTCTCTACATTTTCTATTATTTCGCACGGAATATTCATGCATACATTTGTAATTCTATTTTTTAAGTCGCATAAATTAATAATAGGAGTTTTATAAATTTCCTGTTTTACATATCCCCATAGGAAAAAATCACATGAAGTTAAATCAGGTGACCGTGGTGGCCAAGAAATTGGTCCACCACGGCCTATCCACCTGTCATTAAATATTTTTCTCATCAAGTCTCTTGTCCTTTTTGCATAATGCGGAGGAGCTCCGTCATGTTGATACCACATATTTTTCCTATCTTGGAGGTTCATTTCCTCCAAGATAGGAAATCAAAAATTGTTTAATAAAGAAGTGTACGATTTTGCCGTAACGGAGTCTTGAAAAAAGAAAGGACCATAAATTTTTTTGTTAAAAATTCCACACCAGACCATCACACTGGATTTAATTTGTGTGTTTACCTCCTTTTTCCAATGTGGATTATTAACGGACCACATACGCGAATGTTGGTTAGACGCTTGTCCGTTTGTCGAGAAAAGACACTCGTCCGTGAAAAATATATTATGCGCAAAATGGGGATTTTCAGTTAGTTTATTTGAAAACCAGAAACAAAATTGCAGTCTGGCCGCGTAATCCCTTTCAAATAACTTGTGAACTCTTATTGGTTTAAATGGTTTCATACTGTTCTTCTTAAGAATTTTGTGCAC
Source organism: Megachile leachella (assembly GCA_963576845.1). Lineage (NCBI taxonomy): Eukaryota > Metazoa > Arthropoda > Insecta > Hymenoptera > Megachilidae > Megachile > Megachile leachella. The sequence goes on from CAUYWW010000182.1 coordinate 950,211, forward strand.
CGTTGATTTTGAAATTCCGTAGTTTCTCCCCAATTCCCGCAGGGAACTGTTTGGCCTCTGCTGAATTTCTTCCAGTATGCGAATCTCTGCACCCAAATTTTCGATCACTGGCGTGATGCGTCTCGGTATTCTTTTTTGGCTCACGGACCCTGTTAGCCGGAACCGATCACAAATTCTTTTTATCTGAAAATATAGCAATTTCATATAAACACGAGTACAGAAAACAACTTCAGAGAAAACAATATCAATATCTATTAGTGTTTTGATGAATGAAAAAGGAAACTTCACTTACCATCATTGGATGGGGTTTTGGGCGACTTGGATGTCGCACGGAAAAAAGAGCGCTTATCTCTCGATATGATAAGGAGGGTACACCTCCTCTTAATTGTATAAATTCTATTTTTTCATCCACTGTGAAATCAGACATTTTTAACGCTTGTTTTTCTCTCACTCAAATACTACTGTTTCCAGATCTGAAGAATTCTGGTTTAAATACTGTTCTGTACTTTTCGAAGGAATCTTTTAGAAGATATGATTGGTTCCTTTCTAAATAAAGAAACTTCTTTTATTGGTTTAAAAAGTCTAAGTAAATAGTAAACCGAAGGGAACGAAAGCCTTAAAACGCTAAAGAATATACAATTTGTTAATAACCGAACGATTCATAAAACGCACTGGACACTGGATTTTGGTACACAATAATCTCATAAAACACCAGCAAGCCTAGTCAGATGTTCTCGGGAAAGGAAAATTTTTACTAGCGGTTTTGTAACCCAATATAATAAATGAATTACTTGTGTGTACCGCTAGGAAAGACTTTGCCTATGCCTAATGATCGCTCTTACAAGGCGACCACCTGTGAGGAACAATGCACTAAGTCCGTCTACCTGGTAACCAGGTTACAAACAATAATCTCATAAAGCTTTGCTTCTTAAAGCACATCTGTGAATCATATATTCAGATTGTTCCTCATTGTTCGAATTGTTGTAAAAATTTCAACTTTCCCGAGAACATCTGACTAGGCTTGCTGGTGTTTTATGAGATTATTGTGTACCAAAATCCAGTGTCCAGTGCGTTTTATGAATCGTTCGGTTATTAACAAATTGTATATTCTTTAGCGTTTTAAGGCTTTCGTTCCCTTCGGTTTACTATTTACTTAGACTTTTTAAACCAATAAAAGAAGTTTCTTTATTTAGAAAGGAACCAATCATATCTTCTAAAAGATTCCTTCGAAAAGTACAGAACAGTATTTAAACCAGAATTCTTCAGATCTGGAAACAGTAGTATTTGAGTGAGAGAAAAACAAGCGTTAAAAATGTCTGATTTCACAGTGGATGAAAAAATAGAATTTATACAATTAAGAGGAGGTGTACCCTCCTTATCATATCGAGAGATAAGCGCTCTTTTTTCCGTGCGACATCCAAGTCGCCCAAAACCCCATCCAATGATGGTAAGTGAAGTTTCCTTTTTCATTCATCAAAACACTAATAGATATTGATATTGTTTTCTCTGAAGTTGTTTTCTGTACTCGTGTTTATATGAAATTGCTATATTTTCAGATAAAAAGAATTTGTGATCGGTTCCGGCTAACAGGGTCCGTGAGCCAAAAAAGAATACCGAGACGCATCACGCCAGTGATCGAAAATTTGGGTGCAGAGATTCGCATACTGGAAGAAATTCAGCAGAGGCCAAACAGTTCCCTGCGGGAATTGGGGAGAAACTACGGAATTTCAAAATCAACGGTGCACAAAATTCTTAAGAAGAACAGTATGAAACCATTTAAACCAATAAGAGTTCACAAGTTATTTGAAAGGGATTACGCGGCCAGACTGCAATTTTGTTTCTGGTTTTCAAATAAACTAACTGAAAATCCCCATTTTGCGCATAATATATTTTTCACGGACGAGTGTCTTTTCTCGACAAACGGACAAGCGTCTAACCAACATTCGCGTATGTGGTCCGTTAATAATCCACATTGGAAAAAGGAGGTAAACACACAAATTAAATCCAGTGTGATGGTCTGGTGTGGAATTTTTAACAAAAAAATTTATGGTCCTTTCTTTTTTCAAGACTCCGTTACGGCAAAATCGTACACTTCTTTATTAAACAATTTTTGATTTCCTATCTTGGAGGAAATGAACCTCCAAGATAGGAAAAATATGTGGTATCAACATGACGGAGCTCCTCCGCATTATGCAAAAAGGACAAGAGACTTGATGAGAAAAATATTTAATGACAGGTGGATAGGCCGTGGTGGACCAATTTCTTGGCCACCACGGTCACCTGATTTAACTTCATGTGATTTTTTCCTATGGGGATATGTAAAACAGGAAATTTATAAAACTCCTATTATTAATTTATGCGACTTAAAAAATAGAATTACAAATGTATGCATGAATATTCCGTGCGAAATAATAGAAAATGTAGAGAAAGAATTTCTTAAACGTATAAATACTTGTATCTTAAATGGCGGAGGGCACGTTGAATAATTGTTTTTTGTATAAATATGTACATACTTGTATCTTAAATGGCGGAGGACATGTACAATAAATTTTTCATTTACTTTTTATTAAATTGTCTTTATACCTACCTTCTACTGAAACATTTAAATAAATGTCCCAAACTCCCGAACTATTAATATAATCTTCGATACGGAAATCTTAGACTGTAATGGACAATACTTTTCACGTTTCTTACTCTTCGGAACTACCATTTTGGCCATAGACTCCGCCTATCTGTTTCGGCAGGCAGGGTCTAACCAGCGGCACTTACCGTAACAATAAGATCGTTTTTATGGCTTACTCGTCAAACCGAGACGTCACTGCTGAAAATCAGTAAATTTCTAAGCGTTATATCTCGAAAACTACTAAAAATCGGGTAGGTACATAAAACCTTGATGAATTCGTCTTGAAAAGCACTATCGCCTGATCGAAAAAAAAATTGAAATTCCAGGTATAAATCGAAACTTCACTATCATATCTTTTACATTAATAACAATAAAAAAATTTCGCTTCGGCCAAAACATTGGGCCTCTTTTACCCTGCAATTTCCATATAAGCACTTTTTCGTGACATCAATAGTTCAAGAGATATCAAGCTGTCACACTTAGCCGCGGACATACTGTATGTTATCAGTCATCGATTCACCGAACCGTGTATGCGGAACGAAAAATTGTCAATAATTTTGTTATTTAGGAATCGGAACGTGCGAAAGTGGTATAAATGTTCTAGTAGTACGTTAGTCTATACCTTTTAATGGTTTTTTGTATATGTTATCAGTCATCGATTCACCGAACCGTGTATGCGGAACGAAAAATTGTCAATAATTTTGTTATTTAAGAATCCGAACGTGCCAAAGTGGTATAAATGTTCTAGTAGTACGTTATTCTATACGTTTTAATTGTTTGTTATATAGGTTATCAGTCATCGATTCACCGAGCCGACTATGCGGAACGAGAAATTGTCAATAATTTTGTTATTTATGAATCCGAACGTGCCAAAGTGGTATAAATGTTCTAGTAGAACGTTAGTCTATACGTTTTAATGGTTTTTTATATATGTTATCAGTCATCGATTCACCGAACCGTGTATGCGGAACGAAAAATTGTCAATAATTTTGCTATTTATGAATCCGAACGCGCCAAAGTGGTATAAATGTTCTAGTAATACCTTATTATATACGTTTTAATGTTTTTTTAAATAGGTTATCAGTCATCGACTCACCGAACCGACTACGCGGAGCGAAAAATTGTCAATAATTTTGTTATTTAGGAATCGGAACGTGCGAAACTAGTATAAATGTTCTAGTAGTACGTTACTCTATACGTTTTAATGGTTTTTTATATATGTTATCAGTCATCGATTCACCGAACCGTGTATGCGGAACGAAAAATTGTCAATAATTTTGTTATTTAGGAATCGGAACGTGCGAAAGTGGTATAAATGTTCTAGTAGTACGTTAGTCTATACCTTTTAATGGTTTTTTATATATGTTATCAGTCATCGATTCACCGAACCGTGTATGCGGAACGAAAAATTGTCAATAATTTTGTTATTTAAGAAACCGAACGTGCCAAAGTGGTATAAATGTTCTAGTAGTACGTTATTCTATACGTTTTAATTGTTTGTTATATAGGTTATCAGTCATCGATTCACCGAGCCGACTATGCGGAACGAGAAATTGTCAATAATTTTGTTATTTATGAATCCGAACGTGCCAAAGTGGTATAAATGTTCTAGTAGAACGTTAGTTTATACGTTTTAATGGTTTTTTATATATGTTATCAGTCATCGATTCACCGAACCGTGTATGCGGAACGAAAAGTTGTCAATAATTTTGCTATTTATGAATCCGAACGTGCCAAAGTGGTATAAATGTTCTAGTAATACGTTATTCTATACGTTTTAATGGTTTTTTTTATAGGTTATCAGTCATCGATTCACCGAACCGACTATGCGGAACGAAAAATTGTCAATAATTTTATTTAAGAATCCGAACGCGCCAAAGTGGTATAAATGTTCTAGTAATACCTTATTATATACGTTTTAATGTTTTTTTTTAAATAGGTTATCAGTCATCGACTCACCGAACCGACTATGCGGAACGAAAATTTTCAATAATTTTGTTATTTAAGAATCCGAACGCGCCAAAGTGGTATAAATGTTCTAGTAATTCGATATTCTGTACGTTTTACTGGTTTTTTGTATAGGTTATTAGTCATCGATTCATCGAACCGACTATGCGGAACGAAAAATTGTCAATAATTTTGTTATTTAGGAATCGGACCGTGCGAAGGGGATATAAATGTTCTAGTAATACGTTATTCTATACGTTTTAATGTTTTTTTATATAGGTTATCAGTCATCGATTCACCGAACCGACTACGCGGAACGAAAAATTGTCAATAATTTTGTTATTTAAGAATCCGAACGTGCCAAAGTGGTGTAAATGTTCTCGTAATACGTTATTCTATACGTGTTAATGGTTTTTTATATATGTTATCTGTCATCGATTCACCGAACCGCCTATACGGAACGAAAAATTTTCAATAATTTTGTTATTTATGATTCCGAACGTGCCAAAGTGGTATAAATGTTCTAGTAATACGTTATTTTATACGTGTTAATTTTTTTTGTATAGGTTATCTGTCATCGATTCACCGAACCGAGTTCGCGGAATAAAACATTTTCAATCATTTTGTTATTTACGAATCCGAACGTGCCAAAGTGGTATGAATGTTCTAGTAATACGTTATTCTAGACGTGTTCATTGTTTTTTAGATAGGTTATCAGTCATCGATTCACCGAACCGACTATGCGGAATGAAACATTTTCAACAATTTTGTTATTTATGAATCCGGACGTGCCAAAGTGGTATAAATGTTCTAGTAATACGTTATTCTATACGTCTTAATGTTTTTTTTATATAGGTTATCAGTCATCGATTCACCGAACCGAGTATGCGGAACGAGAAATTTTCAATAATTTTGTTATTTAAGAATCCGAACGTGCCAAAGTGGTATAAATGTTCTAGTAATACGCTATTCTATACGTTTTAATGTTTTTTTTATATAGGTTATCACTCATCGATTCACCGAACCGAGTATGCGGAACGAGAAATTTTCAATAATTTTGTTATTTAAGAATCCGAACGTGCCAAAGTGGTATAAATGTTCTAGTGGTACGTTATTCTATACGTTTTAATTGTTTGTTATATAGGTTATCAGTCATCGATTCACCGAGCCGACTATGCGGAACGAGAAATTGTCAATAATTTTGTTATTTATGAATCCGAACGTGCCAAAGTGGTATAAATGTTCTAGTAGAACGTTAGTCTATACGTTTTAATGGTTTTTTATATATGTTATCAGTCATCGATTCACCGAACCGTGTATGCGGAACGAAAAATTGTCAATAATTTTGTTATTTAGGAATCGGAACGTGCGAAAGTGGTATAAATGTTCTAGTAGTACGTTAGTCTATACCTTTTAATGGTTTTTTGTATATGTTATCAGTCATCGATTCACCGAACCGTGTATGCGGAACGAAAAATTGTCAATAATTTTGTTATTTAGGAATCCGGACGTGCCAAAGTGGTATAAATGTTCTAGTAATACGTTATTCTATACGTCTTAATGTTTTTTTTATATAGGTTATCAGTCATCGACTCACCGAACCGACTACGCGGAGCGAAAAATTGTCAATAATTTTGTTATTTAGGAATCGGAACGTGCGAAACTGGTATAAATGTTCTAGTAGTACGTTACTCTATACGTTTTAATGGTTTTTTATATATGTTATCAGTCATCGATTCACCGAACCGTGTATGCGGAACGAAAAATTGTCAATAATTTTGTTATTTAGGAATCCGGACGTGCCAAAGTGGTATAAATGTTCTAGTAATACGTTATTCTATACGTCTTAATGTTTTTTTTATATAGGTTATCAGTCATCGATTCACCGAACCGAATATGCGGAACGAAAAATTGTCAACAATTTTATTTAAGAATCCGAACGCGCCAAAGTGGTATAAATGTTCTAGTAATACCTTATTATCTACGTTTTAATGTTTTTTTTAAATAGGTTATCAGTCATCGACTCACCGAACCGACTATGCGGAACGAAAATTTTCAATAATTTTGTTATTTAAGAATCCGAACGCGCCAAAGTGGTATAAATGTTCTAGTAATTCGATATTCTGTACGTTTTACTGGTTTTTTGTATAGGTTATTAGTCATCGATTCATCGAACCGACTATGCGGAACGAAAAATTGTCAATAATTTTGTTATTTAGGAATCGGACCGTGCGAAAGGGATATAAATGTTCTAGTAATACGTTATTCTATACGTTTTAATGTTTTTTTATATAGGTTATCAGTCATCGATTCACCGAACCGACTATGCGGAACGAACAATTTTCAATAATTTTGTTATTTAGGAATCGGAACGTGCGAAAGTGGTATAAATGTTCTAGTAGTACGTTAGTCTATACGTTTTAATGGTTTTTTATATATGTTATCAGTCATCGATTCACCGAACCGTATATGCGGAACGAAAAATTGTCAATAATTTTGTTATTTAAGAATCCGAACGTGCCAAAGTGGTATAAATGTTCTAGTAGTACGTTATTCTATACGTTTTACTGGTTTTTTGTATTGGTTATCAGTCATCGATTCACCGAACAGCCTAGCGGAACGAACAATTTTCAATAATTTTGTTATTTATGAATCCGAACGTGCCAAAGCGGTATAAATGTTCTAGTAGTACGTTTTTTTATACGTTTTAATGGTTTTTTATATATGTTATCAGTCATCGATTCACCGAACCGTGTATGCGGAACGAAAAATTGTCAATAATTTTGTTATTTAGGAATCGGAACGTGCGAAACTGGTATAAATGTTCTAGTAGTACGTTACTCTATACGTTTTAATGGTTTTTTATATATGTTATCAGTCATCGATTCACCGAACCGTGTATGCGGAACGAAAAATTGTCAATAATTTTGTTATTTAGGAATCGGAACGTGCGAAAGTGGTATAAATGTTCTAGTAGTACGTTAGTCTATACCTTTTAATGGTTTTTTATATATGTTATCAGTCATCGATTCACCGAACCGTGTATGCGGAACGAAAAATTGTCAATAATTTTGTTATTTAAGAATCCGAACGTGCCAAAGTGGTATAAATGTTCTAGTAGTACGTTATTCTATACGTTTTAATTGTTTGTTATATAGGTTATCAGTCATCGATTCACCGAGCCGACTATGCGGAACGAGAAATTGTCAATAATTTTGCTATTTATGAATCCGAACGTGCCAAAGTGGTATAAATGTTCTAGTAATACGTTATTCTATACGTTTTAATGGTTTTTTGTATAAGTTATCTGTCATCGATTCACCGAACCGACTTCGCGGAATAAAACATTTTCAATCATTTTGTTATTTACGAATCCGATCGTGCCAAAGTGGTATGAATGTTCTAGTAATACGTTATTCTAGACGTGTTCATTGTTTTTTAGATAGGTTATCAGTCATCGATTCGCCGAACCGACTATGCGGAATGAAACATTTTCAACAATTTTGTTATTTATGAATCCGGACGTGCCAAAGTGGTATAAATGTTCTAGTAATACGTTGTTCTATACGTCTTAATGTTTTTTTTTATATAGGTTATCAGTCATCGATTCACCGAACCGAATATGCGGAACGAGAAATTTTCAATAATTTTGTTATTTACGAATCCGAACGTGCCAAAGTGGTATAAATGTTCTAGTAATACGTTATTCTATACGTTTTAATGTTTTTTTATATAGGTTATCAGTCATCGATTCACCGAACCGACTATGCGGAACGAATAATTTTCAATAATTTTGTTATTTATGAATCCGAACGTGCCAAAGTGGTATAAATGTTCCAGCAATACGTTATTCTATACGTTTTAATGGTTTTTCGTATAGGTTATCAGTCATCGATTCACCCAACCGACTATGCGGAACGAAAAATTGTCAATAATTTTGTTATTTAGGAATCGGAACGTGCGGAAGTGGTATAAATGTTCTAGTAGTACGTTAGTCTATACGTTTTAATGGTTTTTTATATATGTTATCAGTCATCGATTCACCGAACATTGTATGCGGAACGAAAAATTGTCAATAATTTTGTTATTTAAGAATCCGAACGTGCCAAAGTGGTATAAATGTTCTAGTATTTCGTTATTCTATATGTTTTAATTGTTTGTTATATAGGTTATCAGTCATCGATTCACCGAGCCGACTATGCGGAACGAAAAATTGTCAATAATTTTGTTATTTAAGAATCCGAACGTGCCAAAGTGGTGTAAATGTTCTAGTAATACGTTATTCTATACGTTTTAATGTTTTTTTTATATAGGTTATCAGTCATCGATTCACCGAACCGACTATGCGGAACGAAAATTTTCAATAATTTTGTTATTTAAGAATCCGAACGCGCCAAAGTGGTATAAATGTTCTAGTAATTCGTTATTCTGTACGTTTTACTGGTTTTTTGTATAGGTTATTAGTCATCGATTCATCGAACCGACTATGCGGAACGAAAAATTGTCAATAATTTTGTTATTTAGGAATCGGAACGTGCGAAAGTGGTATAAATGTTCTAGTAGTACGTTAGTCTATACGTTTTAATGGTTTTTTATATATGTTATCAGTCATCGATTCACCGAGCCGACTATGCGGAACGAGAAATTTTCAATAATCTTGTTATTCATGAATTCAAACGTGCCAAAGTGGTATAAATGTTCTAATAATACGTCATTCTATACGTTTTAATGTTTTTTTTATATAGGTTATCAGTCATCGATTCACCGAACCGACTATGCGGAACGAACAATTTTCAATAATTTTGTTATTTAAGAATCGGGACGTGCGAAAGTGGTATAAATGTTCTATTAATACCTTATTATATACGTTTTTATGTTTTTTTTTAAATAGGTTATCAGTCATCGACTCACCGAACCGACTACGCGGAGCGAAAAATTTTCAATAATTTTGTTATTTAAGAATCCGAACGCGCCAAAGTGGTATAAATGTTCTAGCAATACGTTATTCTATACGTTTCAATGGTAATTTGTATAAGTCATCAGTCATCGATTCACCGAACCGACTATGCGGAACGAAAAATTGTCAATAATTTTATTTAAGAATCCGGACGCGCCAAAATGGTATAAATGTTCTAGTAATACCTTATTATATACGTTTTAATGTTTTTTTTATATAGGTTGTCAGTCATCGATTCACCGAACCGACTATGCGGAAAGAAAAATTGTCAATAATTTTGTTATTTAGGAGTCGGAACGTGCGAAAGTGGCATAAATGTTCTAGTAGTACGTTAGTCTATACGTTTTAATGGTTTTTTATATATGTTATCAGTCATCGATTCACCGAACCGAGTATGCGGAACGAAAAATTGTCAATAATTTTGTTATTTAAAAATCCGAACGTGCCAAAGTGGTATAAATGTTCTAGTAGTACGTTATTCTATACGTTTTAATTGTTTGTTATATATGTTATCAGTCATCGATTCACCGAACCGAGTATGCGGAACGAAAAATTGTCAATAATTTTATTTAAGAATCCGAACGCGCCAAAGTGGTATAAATGTTCTAGTAATACCTTATTATATACGTTTTAATGTTTTTTTTATATATGTTATCAGTCATCGATTCACCGAACCGACTATGCGGAACGAGAAATTTTCAATACTTTTGTTATTTATGAATCCGAACGTGCCAAAGTGCTATAAATGTTCCAGCAATACGTTATTCTATACGTTTTAACGGTTTTTCGTATAGGTTATCAGTCATCGATTCACCCAACCGACTATGCGGAACGAAAAATTGTCAATAATTTTATTTAAGAATCCGAACGCGCCAAAGTGGTATAAATGTTCTAGTAATACCTTATTATATACGTTTTAATGTTTTTTTTATATATGTTATGAGTCATCGATTCACCGAACCGACTATGCGGAACGAGAAATTTTCAATAATCTTGTTATTTATGAATCCGAACGTGCCAAAGTGGTATAAATGTTCTACTAATACGTTATTCTATACGATTTATTGGTTTTTTGTATAGGTTATCAGCCATCGATTCACCGAACCGACTATGCGGAACGAAAAATTGTCAATAATTTTGCTATTTATGAATCCGAACGTGCCAAAGTGGTATAAATGTTCTAGTAATACGTTATTCTATGCGTTTTAATGGTTTTTTGTATAGGTTATCAGTCATCGATTCACCGAACCGACTATGCGGAACGAAAAATTGTCAATAATTTTATTTAAGAATCCGAACGCGCCAAAGTGGTATAAATGTTCTAGTAATTCGATATTCTGTACGTTTTACTGGTTTTTTGTATAGGTTATTAGTCATCGATTCATCGAACCGACTATGCGGAACGAAAAATTGTCAATAATTTTGTTATTTAGGAATCGGACCGTGCGAAAGGGATATAAATGTTCTAGTAATACGTTATTCTATACGTTTTAATGTTTTTTTATATAGGTTATCAGTCATCGATTCACCGAACCGACTATGCGGAACGAATAATTTTCAATAATTTTGTTATTTATGAATCCGAACGTGCCAAAGTGGTATAAATGTTCCAGCAATACGTTATTCTATACGTTTTAATGGTTTTTCGTATAGGTTATCAGTCATCGATTCACCCAACCGACTATGCGGAACGAAAAATTGTCAATAATTTTGTTATTTAGGAATCGGAACGTGCGCAAGTGGTATAAATGTTCTAGTAGTACGTTAGTCTATACGTTTTAATGTTTTTTTTATATAGGTTGTCAGTCATCGATTCACCGAACCGACTATGCGGAAAGAAAAATTGTCAATAATTTTGTTATTTAGGAATCGGAACGTGCGAAAGTGGCATAAATGTTCTAGTAGTACGTTAGTCTATACGTTTTAATGGTTTTTTATATATGTTATCAGTCATCGATTCACCGAACCGAGTATGCGGAACGAAAAATTGTCAATAATTTTGTTATTTAAAAATCCGAACGTGCCAAAGTGGTATAAATGTTCTAGTAGTACGTTATTCTATACGTTTTAATTGTTTGTTATATATGTTATCAGTCATCGACTCACCGAACCGACTACGCGGAGCGAAAAATTTTCAATAATTTTGTTATTTAGGAATCCGAACGCGCCAAAGTGGTATAAATGTTCTAGTAATACCTTATTATATACGTTTTAATGTTTTTCTTAAATAGGTTATCAGTCATCGACTCACCGAACCGACTACGCGGTGCGAAAAATTTTCAATAATTTTGTTATTTAAGAATCCGAACGCGCCAAAGTGGTATAAATGTTCTAGCAATACGTTATTCTATACGTTTTAACGGTTTTTCGTATAGGTTATCAGTCATCGATTCACCCAACCGACTATGCGGAACGAAAAATTGTCAATAATTTTGTTATTTAGGAATCGGAACGTGCGAAACTGGTATAAATGTTCTAGTAGTACGTTAGTCTATACGTTTTAATGGTTTTTTATATATGTTATCAGTCATCGATTCACCGAACCGTGTATGCGGAACGAAAAATTGTCAATAATTTTGCTATTTATGAATCCGAACGTGCCAAAGTGGTATAAATGTTCCAGTAATACGTTATTCTATGCGTTTTAATGGTTTTTTGTATAGGTTATCAGTCATCGATTCACCGAACCCACTATGCGGAACGAAAAATTGTCAATAATTTTATTTAAGAATCCGAACGCGCCAAAGTGGTATAAATGTTCTAGTAATTCGATATTCTGTACGTTTTACTGGTTTTTTGTATAGGTTATTAGTCATCGATTCATCGAACCGACTATGCGGAACGAAAAATTGTCAATAATTTTGTTATTTAGGAATCGGACCGTGCGAAAGGGATATAAATGTTCTAGTAATACGTTATTCTATACATTTTAATGTTTTTTTATATAGGTTATCAGTCATCGATTCACCGAACCGACTATGCGGAACGAATAATTTTCAATAATTTTGTTATTTATGAATCCGAACGTGCCAAAGTGGTATAAATGTTCCAGCAATACGTTATTCTATACGTTTTAATGGTTTTTCGTATAGGTTATCAGTCATCGATTCACCCAACCGACTATGCGGAACGAAAAATTGTCAATAATTTTGTTATTTAGGAATCGGAACGTGCGCAAGTGGTATAAATGTTCTAGTAGTACGTTAGTCTATACGTTTTAATGGTTTTTTATATATGTTATCAGTCATCGATTCACCGAACCGTGTATGCGGAACGAAAAATTGTCAATAATTTTGTTATTTAAGAATCCGAACGTGCCAAAGTGGTATAAATGTTCTAGTAGTACGTTATTCTATATGTTTTAATTGTTTGTTATATAGGTTATCAGTCATCGATTCACCGAGCCGACTATGCGGAACAAGAAATTTTCAATAATCTTGTTATTCATGAATCCGAACGTGCCAAAGTGGTATATATGTTCTAGTAATACGTTATTCTATACGTTTTACTGGTTTTTTGTATTAGTTATCAGTCATCGATTCACCGAACCGACTATGCGGAACGAAAAATTGTCAATAATTTTGTTATTTAAGAATCCGAACGTGCCAAAGTGGTGTAAATGTTCTAGTAATACGTTATTCTATACGTTTTAATGTTTTTTTTATATAGGTTATCAGTCATCGATTCACCGAACCGACTATGCGGAACGAAAATTTTCAATAATTTTGTTATTTAAGAATCCGAACGCGCCAAAGTGGTATAAATGTTCTAGTAATTCGTTATTCTGTACGTTTTACTGGTTTTTTGTATAGGTTATTAGTCATCGATTCATCGAACCGACTATGCGGAACGAAAAATTGTCAATAATTTTGTTATTTAGGAATCGGAACGTGCGAAAGTGGTATAAATGTTCTAGTAGTACGTTAGTCTATACGTTTTAATGGTTTTTTATATATGTTATTAGTCATCGATTCACCGAGCCGACTATGCGGAACGAGAAATTTTCAATAATCTTGTTATTCATGAATTCAAACGTGCCAAAGTGGTATAAATGTTCTAATAATACGTCATTCTATACGTTTTAATGTTTTTTTTATATAGGTTATCAGTCATCGATTCACCGAACCGACTATGCGGAACGAACAATTTTCAATAATTTTGTTATTTAAGAATCGGGACGTGCGAAAGTGGTATAAATGTTCTATTAATACCTTATTATATACGTTTTTATGTTTTTTTTTAAATAGGTTATCAGTCATCGACTCACCGAACCGACTACGCGGAGCGAAAAATTTTCAATAATTTTGTTATTTAAGAATCCGAACGCGCCAAAGTGGTATAAATGTTCTAGCAATACGTTATTCTATACGTTTCAATGGTAATTTGTATAAGTCATCAGTCATCGATTCACCGAACCGACTATGCGGAACGAAAAATTGTCAATAATTTTATTTAAGAATCCGGACGCGCCAAAATGGTATAAATGTTCTAGTAATACCTTATTATATACGTTTTAATGTTTTTTTTATATAGGTTGTCAGTCATCGATTCACCGAACCGACTATGCGGAAAGAAAAATTGTCAATAATTTTGTTATTTAGGAATCGGAACGTGCGAAAGTGGCATAAATGTTCTGGTAGTACGTTAGTCTATACGTTTTAATGGTTTTTTATATATGTTATCAGTCATCGATTCACCGAACCGACTATGCGGAACGAAAAATTGTCAATAATTTTGCTATTTATGAATCCGAACGTGCCAAAGTGGTATAAATGTTCTAGTAATACGTTATTCTATACGTTGTAATGGTTTTTTGTGTAGGTTATCAGACATCGATTCACCGAACCGACTATGCGGAACGAAAAATTGTCAATAATTTTATTTAAGAATCCGAACGCGCCAAAGTGGTATAAATGTTCTAGTAATACCTTATTATATACGTTTTAATGTTTTTTTTAAATAGGTTATCAGTCATCGACTCACCGAACCGACTACGCGGAGCGAAAAATTTTCAATAATTTTGTTATTTAGGAATCCGAACGCGCCAAAGTGGTATAAAGGTTCTAGTAATACCTTATTATATACGTTTTAATGTTTTTTTTAAATAGGTTATCAGTCATCGACTCACCGAACCGACTACGCGGTACGAAAAATTGTCAATAATTTTGTTATTTAAGAATCCGAACGCGCCAAAGTGGTATAAATGTTCTAGCAATACGTTATTCTATAGGCTTCAATGGTTTTTTGTATAAGTCATCAGTCATCGATTCACCGAACCGACTATGCGGAACGAAAAATTGTCAATAATTTTATTTAAGAATCCGGACGCGCCAAAATGGTATAAATGTTCTAGTAATACCTTATTATATACGTTTTAATGTTTTTTTTATATAGGTCATCAGTCATCGATTCACCGAACCGACTATGCGTATCGAAAAATTGTCAATAATATTGTTATTTAAGAATCCGAACGCGCCATAGTGGTATAAATGTTCTAGTAATTCGTTATTCTATACGTTTCAATGTTTTTTTTTAAATAGGTTCTCAGTCATCGATTCACCGCACCGACTATGCGGAGCGAAAAATTTTCAATAATTTTGTTATTTAAGAATCCGAACGCGCCAAAGTGGTATAAATGTTCTAGTAATACGTTATACTATACGTTTTACTGGTTTTTTGTATAGGTTTTCAGTCATCGATTCACCGAACCGACTATGCGGAACGAAAAATTGTCAATAATTTTGTTATTTATGAATCCGAACGTGCCAAAGTGGTATAAATGTTCCAGCAATATGTTATTCTATACGTTTTAATGTTTTTTTTATATAGGTTGTCAGTCATCGATTCATCGAACCGACTATGCGGAACGAAAATTTTCAATAATTTTGTTATTTAAGAATCCGAACGCGCCAAAGTGGTATAAATGTTCTAGTAATTCGTTATTCTATACGTTTTAATTGTTTTTTATATAGGTTATCAGTCATCGATTCACCGAGCCGACTATGCGGAACGGGAAATTTTCAATAATCTTGTTATTCATGAATTCAAACGTGCCAAAGTGGTATAAATGTTCTAATAATACGTCATTCTATACGTTTTAATGTTTTTTTTATATAGGTTATCAGTCATCGATTCACCGAACCGACTATGCGGAACGAACAATTTTCAATAATTTTGTTATTTAAGAATCGGGACGTGCGAAAGTGGTATAAATGTTCTATTAATACCTTATTATATACGTTTTTATGTTTTTTTTTTAAATAGGTTATCAGTCATCGATTCACCGAGCCGACTATGCGGAACGAAAAATTGTCAATAATTTTGTTATTTATGAATCCGAACGTGCTAAAGTGGTATAAATGTTCTAGTAATACGTTATTCTATACGTTTTAATGGTTTTTTGTATAGGTTATCAGTCATCGATTCACCGAACCGACTATGCGGAACGAGAAATTTTCAATAATCTTGTTATTTATGAATCCGAACGTGCCAAAGTGGTATAAATGTTCTACTAATACGTTATTCTATACGATTTATTGGTTTTTTGTATAGGTTATCAGCCATCGATTCACCGAACCGACTATGCGGAACGAAAAATTGTCAATAATTTTGTTATTTATGAATCCGAACGTGCCAAAGTGGTATAAATGTTCTAGTAGAACGTTAGTCTATACGTTTTAATGGTTTTTTTATATATGTTATCAGTCATCGATTTACCGAACCGTGTATGCGGAACGAAAAATTGTCAATAATTTTGCTATTTATGAATCCGAACGTGCCAAAGTGGTATAAATGTTCTAGTAATACGTTATTCTATACGTTGTAATGGTTTTTTGTATAGGTTATCAGACATCGATTCACCGAACCGACTATGCGGAACGAAAAATTGTCAATAATTTTATTTAAGAATCCGAACGCGCCAAAGTGGTATAAATGTTCTAGTAATACCTTATTATATACGTTTTAATGTTTTTTTTAAATAGGTTATCAGTCATCGACTCACCGAACCGACTACGCGGAGCGAAAAATTTTCAATAATTTTGTTATTTAGGAATCCGAACGCGCCAAAGTGGTATAAATGTTCTAGTAATACGTTATACTATACGTTTTAATGTTTTTTTTAAATAGGTTATCAGTCATCGACTCACCGAACCGACTACGCGGTGCGAAAAATTTTCAATAATTTTGTTATTTAAGAATCCGAACGCGCCAAAGTGGTATAAATGTTCTAGCAATACGTTATTCTATAGGCTTCAATGGTTTTTTGTATAAGTCATCAGTCATCGATTCAACGAACCGACAATGCGGAACGAAAAATTTTCAATAATTTTGTTATTTATGAATCCGAACGTGCCAAAGTGGTATAAATGTTCCAGCAATACGTTATTCTATACGTTTTAACGGTATTTCGTATAGGTTATCAGTCATCGATTCACCCAACCGACTATGCGGAACGAAAAATTGTCAATAATTTTGTTATTTAGGACTCGGAACGTGCGAAACTGGTACAAATGTTCTAGTAGTACGTTAGTCTATACGTTTTAATGGTTTTTTATATATGTTATCAGTCATCGATTCACCGAACCGTGTATGCGGAACGAAAAATTGTCAATAATTTTGCTATTTATGAATACGAACGTGCCAAAGTGGTATAAATGTTCTAGTAATACGTTATTCTATGCGTTTTAATGGTTTTTTGTATAGGTTATCAGTCATCGATTCACCGAACCGACTATGCGGAACGAAAAATTGTCAATAATTTTATTTAAGAATCCGAACGCGCCAAAGTGGTATAAATGTTCTAGTAATTCGATATTCTGTACGTTTTACTGGTTTTTTGTATAGGTTATTAGTCATCGATTCATCGAACCGACTATGCGGAACGAAAAATTGTCAATAATTTTGTTATTTAAGAATCGGGACGTGCGAAAGTGGTATAAATGTTCTATTAATACCTTATTATATACGTTTTTATGTTTTTTTTTAAATAGGTTATCAGTCATCGACTCACCGAACCGACTACGCGGAGCGAAAAATTTTTAATAATTTTGTTATTTAAGAATCCGAACGCGCCAAAGTGGTATAAATGTTCTAGCAATACGTTATTCTATACGTTTCAATGGTAATTTGTATAAGTCATCAGTCATCGATTCACCGAACCGACTATGCGGAACGAAAAATTGTCAATAATTTTGTTATTTAAGAATCCGAACGTGCCAAAGTGGTATAAATGTTCTAGTAGTACGTTATTCTATACGTTTTAACGTTTTTTTTTATATAGGTTGTCAGTCATCGACTCACCGAACCGACTGTGCGGAGCGAAAAATTTTCAATAATTTTGTTATTTATGAATCCGAACGCGCCAAAGTGGTATAAATGTTCTAGCAATACGTTATTCTATACGTTTTAATGGTTTTTTGTATAGGTTATCAGTCAGCGATTCACCCAACCGACTATGCGGAACGAAAAATTGTCAATAATTTTGTTATTTATGAATCCGAACGTGCCAAAGTGGTATAAATGTTCTAGTAATACGATATTCTATACGTTTTAATGTTTTTTTTATATAGGTTATCAGTCATCGACTCACCGAACCGACTATGCGGAGCGAAAAATTTTCAATAATTTTGTTATTTATGAATCCGAAGGCGCCAAAGTGGTATAAATGTTCTAGCAATACGTTATTCTATACGTTTTAATGGTTTTTCGTATAGGTTATCAGTCATCGATTCAACCAACCGACTATGCGGAACGAAAAATTTTCAATAATCTTGTTATTCATGAATCCGAACATGCCAAAATGGTATAAATGTTCTAGTAATACGTTATTCTATACGTTTTAATGGTTTTTCGTATAGGTTATCAGTCATCGACTCACCGAACCGACTATGCGGAACGAAAATTTTCAATAATTTTGTTATTTGAGAATCCGAACGCGCCAAAGTGGTATAAATGTTCTAGAAATTCGATATTCTGTACGTTTTACTGGTTTTTTGTATAGGTTATTAGTCATCGATTCATCGAACCGACTATGCGGAACGAACAATTTTCAATAATTTTGTTATTTAAGAATTGGGACGTGCGAAAGTGGTATAAATGTTCTATTAATACCTTATTATATACGTTTTTATGTTTTTTTTTTAAATAGGTTATCACTCATCGACTCACCGAACCGACTACGCGGTGCGAAAAATTTTCAATAATTTTGTTATTTAAGAATCCGAACGCGCCAAAGTGGTATAAATGTTCTAGCAATACGTTATTCTATAGGCTTCAATGGTTTTTTGTATAAGTCATCAGTCATCGATTCACCGAACCGACTATGCGGAACGAAAAATTGTCAATAATTTTATTTAAGAATCCGGACGCGCCAAAATGGTATAAATGTTCTAGTAATACCTTATTATATACGTTTTAATGTTTTTTTTATATAGGTCATCAGTCATCGATTCACCGAACCGACTATGCGTATCGAAAAATTGTCAATAATATTGTTATTTAAGAATCCGAACGCGCCATAGTGGTATAAATGTTCTAGTAATTCGTTATTCTATACGTTTCAATGTTTTTTTTTAAATAGGTTCTCAGTCATCGATTCACCGCACCGACTATGCGGAGCGAAAAATTTTCAATAATTTTGTTATTTAAGAATCCGAACGCGCCAAAGTGGTATAAATGTTCTAGTAATACGTTATACTATACGTTTTACTGGTTTTTTGTATAGGTTTTCAGTCATCGATTCACCGAACCGACTATGCGGAACGAAAAATTGTCAATAATTTTGTTATTTATGAATCCGAACGTGCCAAAGTGGTATAAATGTTCCAGCAATACGTTATTCTATACGTTTTAATGTTTTTTTTATATAGGTTGTCAGTCATCGATTCATCGAACCGACTATGCGGAACGAAAATTTTCAATAATTTTGTTATTTAAGAATCCGAACGCGCCAAAGTGGTATAAATGTTCTAGTAATTCGTTATTCTATACGTTTTAATTGTTTTTTATATAGGTTATCAGTCATCGATTCACCGAGCCGACTATGCGGAACGGGAAATTTTCAATAATCTTGTTATTCATGAATTCAAACGTGCCAAAGTGGTATAAATGTTCTAATAATACGTCATTCTATACGTTTTAATGTTTTTTTTTATATAGGTTATCAGTCATCGATTCACCGAACCGACTATGCGGAACGAACAATTTTCAATAATTTTGTTATTTAAGAATCGGGACGTGCGAAAGTGGTATAAATGTTCTATTAATACCTTATTATATACGTTTTTATGTTTTTTTTTTAAATAGGTTATCAGTCATCGATTCACCGAGCCGACTATGCGGAACGAAAAATTGTCAATAATTTTGTTATTTATGAATCCGAACGTGCTAAAGTGGTATAAATGTTCTAGTAATACGTTATTCTATACGTTTTAATGGTTTTTTGTATAGGTTATCAGTCATCGATTCACCGAACCGACTATGCGGAACGAGAAATTTTCAATAATCTTGTTATTTATGAATCCGAACGTGCCAAAGTGGTATAAATGTTCTACTAATACGTTATTCTATACGATTTATTGGTTTTTTGTATAGGTTATCAGCCATCGATTCACCGAACCGACTATGCGGAACGAAAAATTGTCAATAATTTTGTTATTTATGAATCCGAACGTGCCAAAGTGGTATAAATGTTCTAGTAGAACGTTAGTCTATACGTTTTAATGGTTTTTTTATATATGTTATCAGTCATCGATTCACCGAACCGTGTATGCGGAACGAAAAATTGTCAATAATTTTGCTATTTATGAATCCGAACGTGCCAAAGTGGTATAAATGTTCTAGTAATACGTTATTCTATACGTTGTAATGGTTTTTTGTATAGGTTATCAGACATCGATTCACCGAACCGACTATGCGGAACGAAAAATTGTCAATAATTTTATTTAAGAATCCGAACGCGCCAAAGTGGTATAAATGTTCTAGTAATACCTTATTATATACGTTTTAATGTTTTTTTTAAATAGGTTATCAGTCATCGACTCACCGAACCGACTACGCGGAGCGAAAAATTTTCAATAATTTTGTTATTTAGGAATCCGAACGCGCCAAAGTGGTATAAATGTTCTAGTAATACGTTATACTATACGTTTTAATGTTTTTTTTAAATAGGTTATCAGTCATCGACTCACCGAACCGACTACGCGGTGCGAAAAATTTTCAATAATTTTGTTATTTAAGAATCCGAACGCGCCAAAGTGGTATAAATGTTCTAGCAATACGTTATTCTATAGGCTTCAATGGTTTTTTGTATAAGTCATCAGTCATCGATTCAACGAACCGACAATGCGGAACGAAAAATTTTCAATAATTTTGTTATTTATGAATCCGAACGTGCCAAAGTGGTATAAATGTTCCAGCAATACGTTATTCTATACGTTTTAACGGTATTTCGTATAGGTTATCAGTCATCGATTCACCCAACCGACTATGCGGAACGAAAAATTGTCAATAATTTTGTTATTTAGGACTCGGAACGTGCGAAACTGGTACAAATGTTCTAGTAGTACGTTAGTCTATACGTTTTAATGGTTTTTTATATATGTTATCAGTCATCGATTCACCGAACCGTGTATGCGGAACGAAAAATTGTCAATAATTTTGCTATTTATGAATACGAACGTGCCAAAGTGGTATAAATGTTCTAGTAATACGTTATTCTATGCGTTTTAATGGTTTTTTGTATAGGTTATCAGTCATCGATTCACCGAACCGACTATGCGGAACGAAAAATTGTCAATAATTTTATTTAAGAATCCGAACGCGCCAAAGTGGTATAAATGTTCTAGTAATTCGATATTCTGTACGTTTTACTGGTTTTTTGTATAGGTTATTAGTCATCGATTCATCGAACCGACTATGCGGAACGAAAAATTGTCAATAATTTTGTTATTTAAGAATCCGAACGTGCCAAAGTGGTATAAATGTTCTAGTAGTACGTTATTCTATACGTTTTAACGTTTTTTTTTATATAGGTTGTCAGTCATCGACTCACCGAACCGACTGTGCGGAGCGAAAAATTTTCAATAATTTTGTTATTTATGAATCCGAACGCGCCAAAGTGGTATAAATGTTCTAGCAATACGTTATTCTATACGTTTTAATGGTTTTTTGTATAGGTTATCAGTCAGCGATTCACCCAACCGACTATGCGGAACGAAAAATTGTCAATAATTTTGTTATTTATGAATCCGAACGTGCCAAAGTGGTATAAATGTTCTAGTAATACGATATTCTATACGTTTTAATGTTTTTTTTATATAGGTTATCAGTCATCGACTCACCGAACCGACTATGCGGAGCGAAAAATTTTCAATAATTTTGTTATTTATGAATCCGAACGCGCCAAAGTGGTATAAATGTTCTAGCAATACGTTATTCTATACGTTTTAATGGTTTTTCGTATAGGTTATCAGTCATCGATTCACCCAACCGACTCATGCGGAACGAAAAATTTTCAATAATCTTGTTATTCATGAATCCGAACATGCCAAAATGGTATAAATGTTCTAGTAATACGTTATTCTATACGTTTTAATGGTTTTTCGTATAGGTTATCAGTCATCGACTCACCGAACCGACTATGCGGAACGAAAATTTTCAATAATTTTGTTATTTGAGAATCCGAACGCGCCAAAGTGGTATAAATGTTCTAGAAATTCGATATTCTGTACGTTTTACTGGTTTTTTGTATAGGTTATTAGTCATCGATTCATCGAACCGACTATGCGGAACGAAAAATTGTCAATAATTTTGTTATTTAGGAATCGGACCGTGCGAAAGGGATATAAATGTTCTAGTAATACGTTATTCTATACGTTTTAATGTTTTTTTATATAGGTTATCAGTCATCGATTCACCGAACCGACTATGCGGAACGAACAATTTTCAATAATTTTGTTATTTATGAATCCGAACGTGCCAAAGTGGTATAAATGTTCCAGCAATACGTTATTCTATACGTTTTGATGGTTTTTCGTATAGGTTATCAGTCATCGATTCACCCAACCGACTATGCGGAACGAAAAATTGTCAATAATTTTGTTATTTAGGAATCGGAACGTGCGAAAGTGGTATAAATGTTCTAGTAGTACGTTAGTCTATACGTTTTAAAGGTTTTTTATATATGTTATCAGTCATCGATTCACCGAACCGTGTATGCGGAACGAAAAATTGCCAATAATTTTGTTATTTAAGAATCCGAACGTGCCAAAGTGGTATAAATGTTCTAGTAGTACGTTATTCTATACGTTTTAATTGTTTGTTATATAGGTTATCAGTCATCGATTCACCGAGCCGACTATGCGGAACGAAAAATTGTCAATAATTTTGTTATTTATGAATCCGAACGTGCTAAAGTGGTATAAATGTTCTAGTAATACGTTATTCTATACGTTTTAATGGTTTTTTGTATAGGTTATCAGTCATCGATTCACCGAACCGACTATGCGGAACGAGAAATTTTCAATAATCTTGTTATTTATGAATCCGAACGTGCCAAAGTGGTATAAATGTTCTACTAATACGTTATTCTATACGATTTATTGGTTTTTTGTATAGGTTATCAGCCATCGATTCACCGAACCGACTATGCGGAACGAAAAATTGTCAATAATTTTGTTATTTATGAATCCGAACGTGCCAAAGTGGTATAAATGTTCTAGTAGAACGTTAGTCTATACGTTTTAATGGTTTTTTTATATATGTTATCAGTCATCGATTCACCGAACCGTGTATGCGGAACGAAAAATTGTCAATAATTTTGCTATTTATGAATCCGAACGTGCCAAAGTGGTATAAATGTTCTAGTAATACGTTATTCTATACGTTGTAATGGTTTTTTGTATAGGTTATCAGACATCGATTCACCGAACCGACTATGCGGAACGAAAAATTGTCAATAATTTTATTTAAGAATCCGAACGCGCCAAAGTGGTATAAATGTTCTAGTAATACCTTATTATATACGTTTTAATGTTTTTTTTAAATAGGTTATCAGTCATCGACTCACCGAACCGACTACGCGGAGCGAAAAATTTTCAATAATTTTGTTATTTAGGAATCCGAACGCGCCAAAGTGGTATAAATGTTCTAGTAATACGTTATACTATACGTTTTAATGTTTTTTTTAAATAGGTTATCAGTCATCGACTCACCGAACCGACTACGCGGTGCGAAAAATTTTCAATAATTTTGTTATTTAAGAATCCGAACGCGCCAAAGTGGTATAAATGTTCTAGCAATACGTTATTCTATAGGCTTCAATGGTTTTTTGTATAAGTCATCAGTCATCGATTCAACGAACCGACAATGCGGAACGAAAAATTTTCAATAATTTTGTTATTTATGAATCCGAACGTGCCAAAGTGGTATAAATGTTCCAGCAATACGTTATTCTATACGTTTTAACGGTATTTCGTATAGGTTATCAGTCATCGATTCACCCAACCGACTATGCGGAACGAAAAATTGTCAATAATTTTGTTATTTAGGACTCGGAACGTGCGAAACTGGTACAAATGTTCTAGTAGTACGTTAGTCTATACGTTTTAATGGTTTTTTATATATGTTATCAGTCATCGATTCACCGAACCGTGTATGCGGAACGAAAAATTGTCAATAATTTTGCTATTTATGAATACGAACGTGCCAAAGTGGTATAAATGTTCTAGTAATACGTTATTCTATGCGTTTTAATGGTTTTTTGTATAGGTTATCAGTCATCGATTCACCGAACCGACTATGCGGAACGAAAAATTGTCAATAATTTTATTTAAGAATCCGAACGCGCCAAAGTGGTATAAATGTTCTAGTAATTCGATATTCTGTACGTTTTACTGGTTTTTTGTATAGGTTATTAGTCATCGATTCATCGAACCGACTATGCGGAACGAAAAATTGTCAATAATTTTGTTATTTAAGAATCCGAACGTGCCAAAGTGGTATAAATGTTCTAGTAGTACGTTATTCTATACGTTTTAACGTTTTTTTTTATATAGGTTGTCAGTCATCGACTCACCGAACCGACTGTGCGGAGCGAAAAATTTTCAATAATTTTGTTATTTATGAATCCGAACGCGCCAAAGTGGTATAAATGTTCTAGCAATACGTTATTCTATACGTTTTAATGGTTTTTTGTATAGGTTATCAGTCAGCGATTCACCCAACCGACTATGCGGAACGAAAAATTGTCAATAATTTTGTTATTTATGAATCCGAACGTGCCAAAGTGGTATAAATGTTCTAGTAATACGATATTCTATACGTTTTAATGTTTTTTTTATATAGGTTATCAGTCATCGACTCACCGAACCGACTATGCGGAGCGAAAAATTTTCAATAATTTTGTTATTTATGAATCCGAACGCGCCAAAGTGGTATAAATGTTCTAGCAATACGTTATTCTATACGTTTTAATGGTTTTTCGTATAGGTTATCAGTCATCGATTCACCCAACCGACTATGCGGAACGAAAAATTTTCAATAATCTTGTTATTCATGAATCCGAACATGCCAAAATGGTATAAATGTTCTAGTAATACGTTATTCTATACGTTTTAATGGTTTTTCGTATAGGTTATCAGTCATCGACTCACCGAACCGACTATGCGGAACGAAAATTTTCAATAATTTTGTTATTTGAGAATCCGAACGCGCCAAAGTGGTATAAATGTTCTAGAAATTCGATATTCTGTACGTTTTACTGGTTTTTTGTATAGGTTATTAGTCATCGATTCATCGAACCGACTATGCGGAACGAAAAATTGTCAATAATTTTGTTATTTAGGAATCGGACCGTGCGAAAGGGATATAAATGTTCTAGTAATACGTTATTCTATACGTTTTAATGTTTTTTTATATAGGTTATCAGTCATCGATTCACCGAACCGACTATGCGGAACGAACAATTTTCAATAATTTTGTTATTTATGAATCCGAACGTGCCAAAGTGGTATAAATGTTCCAGCAATACGTTATTCTATACGTTTTGATGGTTTTTCGTATAGGTTATCAGTCATCGATTCACCCAACCGACTATGCGGAACGAAAAATTGTCAATAATTTTGTTATTTAGGAATCGGAACGTGCGAAAGTGGTATAAATGTTCTAGTAGTACGTTAGTCTATACGTTTTAAAGGTTTTTTATATATGTTATCAGTCATCGATTCACCGAACCGTGTATGCGGAACGAAAAATTGCCAATAATTTTGTTATTTAAGAATCCGAACGTGCCAAAGTGGTATAAATGTTCTAGTAGTACGTTATTCTATACGTTTTAATTGTTTGTTATATAGGTTATCAGTCATCGATTCACCGAGCCGAGTATGCGGAACAAGAAATTTTCAATAATCTTGTTATTCATGAATCCGAACGTGCCAAAGTGGTATAAATGTTCTAATAATACGTCATTCTATACGTTTTAATGTTTTTTTTATATAGGTTGTCAGTCATCGACTCACCGAACCGACTGTGCGGAGCGAAAAATTTTCAATAATTTTGTTATTTATGAATCCGAACGCGCCAAAGTGGTATAAATGTTCTAGCAATACGTTATTCTATACGTTTTAATGGTTTTTTGTATAGGTTATCAGTCATCGATTCACCCAACCGACTATGCGGAACGAAAAATTGTCAATAATTTTGTTATTTATGAATCCGAACGTGCCAAAGTGGTATAAATGTTCTAGTAATACGATATTCTATACGTTTCAATGTTTTTTTTATATAGGTTATCAGTCATCGACTCACCGAACCGACTGTGCGGAGCGAAAAATTTTCAATAATTTTGTTATTTATGAATCCGAACGCGCCAAAGTGGTATAAATGTTCTAGCAATACGTTATTCTATACGTTTTAATGGTTTTTTGTATAGGTTATCAGTCATCGATTCACCCAACCGAATATGCGGAACGAAAAATTGTCAATAATTTTGTTATTTATGAATCCGAACGTGCCAAAGTGGTATAAATGTTCTAGTAATACGATATTCTATACGTTTCAATGTTTTTTTTATATAGGTTATCAGTCATCGATTCACCGAACCGACTGTGCGGAGCGAAAAATTTTCAATAATTTTGTTATTTATGAATCCGAACGCGCCAAAGTGGTATAAATGTTCTAGCAATACGTTATTCTATACGTTTTAATGGTTTTTTGTATAGGTTATCAGTCATCGATTCACCCAACCGACTATGCGGAACGAAAAATTGTCAATAATTTTGTTATTTATGAATCCGAACGTGCCAAAGTGGTATAAATGTTCTAGTAATACGATATTCTATACGTTTTAATGTTTTTTTTATATAGGTTATCAGTCATCGACTCACCGAACCGACTATGCGGAGCGAAAAATTTTCAATAATTTTGTTATTTATGAATCCGAACGCGCCAAAGTGGTATAAATGTTCTAGCAATACGTTATTCTATACGTTTTAATGGTTTTTCGTATAGGTTATCAGTCATCGATTCACTCAACCGACTATGCGGAACGAAAAATTGTCAATAATTTTATTTAAGAATCCGGACGCGCCAAAATGGTATAAATGTTCTAGTAATACCTTATTATATACGTTTTAATGTTTTTTTTATATAGGTTGTCAGTCATCGATTCACCGAACCGACTATGCGGAAAGAAAAATTGTCAATAATTTTGTTATTTAGGAATCGGAACGTGCGAAAGTGGCATAAATGTTCTAGTAGTACGTTAGTCTATACGTTTTAATGGTTTTTTATATATGTTATGAGTCATCGATTCACCGAACCGAGTATGCGGAACGAAAAATTGTCAATAATTTTGTTATTTAAAAATCCGAACGTGCCAAAGTGGTATAAATGTTCTAGTAGTACGTTATTCTATACGTTTTAATTGTTTGTTATATATGTTATCAGTCATCGATTCACCGAACTGAGTATGCGGAACGAAAAATTGTCAATAATTTTGTTATTTATGAATCCGAACGTGCTAAAGTGGTATAAATGTTCTAGTAATACGTTATTCTATACGTTTTAATGGTTTTTTGTATAGGTTATCAGTCATCGATTCACCGAACCGACTATGCGGAACGAAAAATTGTCAATAATTTTATTTAAGAATCCGAACGCGCCAAAGTGGTATAAATGTTCTAGTAATACCTTATTATATACGTTTTAATGTTTTTTTTATATATGTTATCAGTCATCGATTCACCGAACCGACTATGCGGAACGAGAAATTTTCAATAATTTTGTTATTTATGAATCCGAACGTGCCAAAGTGGTATAAATGTTCCAGCAATACGTTATTCTATACGTTTTAACGGTTTTTCGTATAGGTTATCAGTCATCGATTCACCCAACCGACTATGCGGAACGAAAAATTGTCAATAATTTTATTTAAGAATCCGAACGCGCCAAAGTGGTATAAATGTTCTAGTAATACCTTATTATATAATTTTTAATGTTTTTTTTATATATGTTATCAGTCATCGATTCACCGAACCGACTATGCGGAACGAGAAATTTTCAATAATCTTGTTATTTATGAATCCGAACGTGCCAAAGTGGTATAAATGTTCTACTAATACGTTATTCTATACGATTTATTGGTTTTTTGTATAGGTTATCAGCCATCGATTCACCGAACCGACTATGCGGAACGAAAAATTGTCAATAATTTTGTTATTTATGAATCCGAACGTGCCAAAGTGGTATAAATGTTCTAGTAGAACGTTAGTCTATACGTTTTAATGGTTTTTTTATATATGTTATCAGTCATCGATTCACCGAACCGTGTATGCGGAACGAAAAATTGTCAATAATTTTGCTATTTATGAATCCGAACGTGCCAAAGTGGTATAAATGTTCTAGTAATACGTTATTCTATACGTTGTAATGGTTTTTTGTATAGGTTATCAGACATCGATTCACCGAACCGACTATGCGGAACGAAAAATTGTCAATAATTTTATTTAAGAATCCGAACGCGCCAAAGTGGTATAAATGTTTTAGTAATACCTTATTATATACGTTTTAATGTTTTTTTTAAATAGGTTATCAGTCATCGACTCACCGAACCGACTACGCGGAGCGAAAAATTTTCAATAATTTTGTTATTTAGGAATCCGAACGCGCCAAAGTGGTATAAAGGTTCTAGTAATACCTTATTATATACGTTTTAATGTTTTTTTTAAATAGGTTATCAGTCATCGACTCACCGAACCGACTACGCGGTACGAAAAATTTTCAATAATTTTGTTATTTAAGAATCCAAACGCGCCAAAGTGGTATAAATGTTCTAGCAATACGTTATTCTATAGGCTTCAATGGTTTTTTGTATAAGTCATCAGTCATCGATTCAACGAACCGACAATGGGGAACGAAAAATTTTCAATAATTTTGTTATTTATGAATCCGAACGTGCCAAAGTGGTATAAATGTTCCAGCAATACGTTATTCTATACGTTTTAACGGTTTTTCGTATAGGTTATCAGTCATCGATTCACCCAACCGACTATGCGGAACGAAAAATTGTCAATAATTTTGTTATTTATGAATCCGAACGTGCCAAAGTGGTATAAATGTTCTAGTAGAACGTTAGTCTATACGTTTTAATGGTTTTTTATATATGTTATCAGTCATCGATTCACCGAACCGTGTATGCGGAACGAAAAATTGTCAATAATTTTGCTATTTATGAATCCGAACGTGCCAAAGTGGTATAAATGTTCTAGTAATACGTTATTCTATGCGTTTTAATGGTTTTTTGTATAGGTTATCAGTCATCGATTCACCGAACCGACTATGCGGAACGAAAAATTGTCAATAATTTTATTTAAGAATCCGAACGCGCCAAAGTGGTATAAATGTTCTAGTAATTCGATATTCTGTACGTTTTACTGGTTTTTTGTATAGGTTATTAGTCATCGATTCATCGAACCGACTATGCGGAACGAAAAATTGTCAATAATTTTGTTATTTAGGAATCGGACCGTGCGAAAGGGATATAAATGTTCTAGTAATACGTTATTCTATACGTTTTAATGTTTTTTTATATAGGTTATCAGTCATCGATTCACCGAACCGACTATGCGGAACGAATAATTTTCAATAATTTTGTTATTTATGAATCCGAACGTGCCAAAGTGGTATAAATGTTCCAGCAATACGTTATTCTATACGTTTTAATGGTTTTTCGTATAGGTTATCAGTCATCGATTCACCCAAACGACTATGCGGAACGAAAAATTGTCAATAATTTTGTTATTTAGGAATCGGAACGTGCGCAAGTGGTATAAATGTTCTAGTAGTACGTTAGTCTATACGTTTTAATGTTTTTTTTATATAGGTTGTCAGTCATCGATTCACCGAACCGACTATGCGGAAAGGAAAATTGTCAATAATTTTGTTATTTAGGAATCGGAACGTGCGAAAGTGGCATAAATGTTCTAGTAGTACGTTAGTCTATACGTTTTAATGGTTTTTTATATATGTTATCAGTCATCGATTCACCGAACCGAGTATGCGGAACGAAAAATTGTCAATAATTTTGTTATTTAAAAATCCGAACGTGCCAAAGTGGTATAAATGTTCTAGTAGTACGTTATTCTATACGTTTTAATTGTTTGTTATATATGTTATCAGTCATCGACTCACCGAACCGACTGCGCGGAGCGAAAAATTTTCAATAATTTTGTTATTTAGGAATCCGAACGCGCCAAAGTGGTATAAATGTTCTAGTAATACCTTATTATATACGTTTTAATGTTTTTTTTAAATAGGTTATCAGTCATCGACTCACCGAACCGACTACGCGGTGCGAAAAATTTTCAATAATTTTGTTATTTAAGAATCCGAACGCGCCAAAGTGGTATAAATGTTCTAGCAATACGTTATTCTATACGTTTCAATGGTAATTTGTATAAGTCATCAGTCATCGATTCACCGAACCGACTATGCGGAACGAAAAATTGTCAATAATTTTATTTAAGAATCCGGACGCGCCAAAATGGCATAAATGTTCTAGTAATACCTTATTATATACGTTTTAATGTTTTTTTTATATAGGTTGTCAGTCATCGATTCACCGAACCGACTATGCGGAAAGAAAAATTGTCAATAATTTTGTTATTTAGGAATCGGAACGTGCGAAAGTGGCATAAATGTTCTAGTAGTACGTTAGTCTATACGTTTTAATGGTTTTTTATATATGTTATCAGTCATCGATTCACCGAACCGAGTATGCGGAACGAAAAATTGTCAATAATTTTGTTATTTAAGAATCCGAACGCGCCAAAGTGGTATAAATGTTCTAGTAATTCGTTATTCTGTACGTTTTACTGGTTTTTTGTATAGGTTATTAGTCATCGATTCATCGAACCGACTATGCGGAACGAAAAATTGTCAATAATTTTGTTATTTAGGAATCGGACCGTGCGAAAGGGATATAAATGTTCTAGTAATACGTTAGTCTATACGTTTTAATGGTTTTTTATATATGTTATCAGTCATCGATTCACCGAGCCGACTATGCGGAACGAGAAATTTTCAATAATCTTGTTATTCATGAATTCAAACGTGCCAAAGTGGTATAAATGTTCTAATAATACGTCATTCTATACGTTTTAATGTTTTTTTTATATAGGTTATCAGTCATCGATTCACCGAACCGACTATGCGGAACGAACAATTTTCAATAATTTTGTTATTTAAGAATCGGGACGTGCGAAAGTGGTATAAATGTTCTATTAATACCTTATTATATACGTTTTTATGTTTTTTTTTAAATAGGTTATCAGTCATCGACTCACCGAACCGACTACGCGGAGCGAAAAATTTTCAATAATTTTGTTATTTAAGAATCCGAACGCGCCAAAGTGGTATAAATGTTCTAGCAATACGTTATTCTATACGTTTCAATGGTAATTTGTATAAGTCATCAGTCATCGATTCACCGAACCGACTATGCGGAACGAAAAATTGTCAATAATTTTATTTAAGAATCCGGACGCGCCAAAATGGTATAAATGTTCTAGTAATACCTTATTATATACGTTTTAATGTTTTTTTTATGTAGGTTGTCAGTCATCGATTCACCGAACCGACTATGCGGAAAGAAAAATTGTCAATAATTTTGTTATTTAGGAATCGGAACGTGCGAAAGTGGCATAAATGTTCTAGTAGTACGTTAGTCTATACGTTTTAATGGTTTTTTATATATGTTATCAGTCATCGATTCACCGAACCGAGTATGCGGAACGAAAAATTGTCAATAATTTTGTTATTTAAAAATCCGAACGTGCCAAAGTGGTATAAATGTTCTAGTAGTACGTTATTCTATACGTTTTAATTGTTTGTTATATATGTTATCAGTCATCGATTCACCGAACCGAGTATGCGGGACGAAAAATTGTCAATAATTTTGTTATTTATGAATCCGAACGTGCTAAAGTGGTATAAATGTTCTAGTAGTACGTTATTCTATACGTTTTAATTGTTTGTTATATATGTTATCAGTCATCGACTCACCGAACCGACTACGCGGAGCGAAAAATTTTCAATAATTTTGTTATTTAGGAATCCGAACGCGCCAAAGTGGTATAAATGTTCTAGTAATACCTTATTATATACGTTTTAATGTTTTTTTTAAATAGGTTATCAGTCATCGACTCACCGAACCGACTACGCGGTGCGAAAAATTTTCAATAATTTTGTTATTTAAGAATCCGAACGCGCCAAAGTGGTATAAATGTTCTAGCAATACGTTATTCTATAGGCTGCAATGGTTTTTTGTATATGTCATCAGTCATCGATTCAACGAACCGACAATGCGGAACGAAAAATTTTCAATAATTTTGTTATTTATGAATCCGAACGTGCCAAAGTGGTATAAATGTTCCAGCAATACGTTATTCTATACGTTTTAACGGTTTTTCGTATAGGTTATCAGTCATCGATTCACCCAACCGACTATGCGGAACGAAAAATTGTCAATAATTTTGTTATTTAGGAATCGGATCGTGCGAAACTGGTATAAATGTTCTAGTAGTACGTTAGTCTATACGTTTTAATGGTTTTTTATATATGTTATCAGTCATCGATTCACCGAACCGTGTATGCGGAACGAAAAATTGTCAATAATTTTGCTATTTATGAATCCGAACGTGCCAAAGTGGTATAAATGTTCCAGTAATACGTTATTCTATGCGTTTTAATGGTTTTTTGTATAGGTCATCAGTCATCGATTCACCGAACCGACTATGCGGAACGAAAAATTGTCAATAATTTTATTTAAGAATCCGAACGCGCCAAAGTGGTATAAATGTTCTAGTAATTCGATATTCTGTACGTTTTACTGGTTTTTTGTATAGGTTATTAGTCATCGATTCATCGAACCGACTATGCGGAACGAAAAATTGTCAATAATTTTGTTATTTAGGAATCGGACCGTGCGAAAGGGATATAAATGTTCTAGTAATACGTTATTCTATACGTTTTAATGTTTTTTTATATAGGTTATCAGTCATCGATTCACCGAACCGACTATGCGGAACGAATAATTTTCAATAATTTTGTTATTTATGAATCCGAACGTGCCAAAGTGGTATAAATGTTCCAGCAATACGTTATTCTATACGTTTTAATGGTTTTTCGTATAGGTTGTCAGTCATCGATTCACCCAACCGACTATGCGGAACGAAAAATTGTCAATAATTTTGTTATTTAGGAATCGGAACGTGCGCAAGTGGTATAAATGTTATAGTAGTACGTTAGTCTATACGTTTTAATGGTTTTTTATATATGTTATCAGTCATCGATTCACCGAACCGTGTATGCGGAACGAAAAATTGTCAATAATTTTGTTATTTAAGAATCCGAACGTGCCAAAGTGGTATAAATGTTCTAGTAGTACGTTATTCTATATGTTTTAATTGTTTGTTATATAGGTTATCAGTCATCGATTCACCGAGCCGACTATGCGGAACAAGAAATTTTCAATAATCTTGTTATTCATGAATCCGAACGTGCCAAAGTGGTATATATGTTCTAGTAATACGTTATTCTATACGTTTTACTGGTTTTTTGTATTGGTTATCAGTCATCGATTCACCGAACCGACTATGCGGAACGAAAAATTGTCAATAATTTTGTTATTTAAGAATCCGAACGTGCCAAAGTGGTGTAAATGTTCTAGTAATACGTTATTCTATACGTTTTAATGTTTTTTTTATATAGGTTATCAGTCATCGATTCACCGAACCGACTATGCGGAACGAAAATTTTCAATAATTTTGTTATTTAAGAATCCGAACGCGCCAAAGTGGTATAAATGTTCTAGTAATTCGTTATTCTGTACGTTTTACTGGTTTTTTGTATAGGTTATTAGTCATCGATTCATCGAACCGACTATGCGGAACGAAAAATTGTCAATAATTTTGTTATTTAGGAATCGGAACGTGCGAAAGTGGTATAAATGTTCTAGTAGTACGTTAGTCTATACGTTTTAATGGTTTTTTATATATGTTATCAGTCATCGATTCACCGAGCCGACTATGCGGAACGAGAAATTTTCAATAATCTTGTTATTCATGAATTCAAACGTGCCAAAGTGGTATAAATGTTCTAATAATACGTCATTCTATACGTTTTAATGTTTTTTTTATATAGGTTATCAGTCATCGATTCACCGAACCGACTATGCGGAACGAACAATTTTCAATAATTTTGTTATTTAAGAATCGGGACGTGCGAAAGTGGTATAAATGTTCTATTAATACCTTATTATATACGTTTTTATGTTTTTTTTTAAATAGGTTATCAGTCATCGACTCACCGAACCGACTACGCGGAGCGAAAAATTTTCAATAATTTTGTTATTTAAGAATCCGAACGCGCCAAAGTGGTATAAATGTTCTAGCAATACGTTATTCTATACGTTTCAATGGTAATTTGTATAAGTCATCAGTCATCGATTCACCGAACCGACTATGCGGAACGAAAAATTGTCAATAATTTTATTTAAGAATCCGGACGCGCCAAAATGGTATAAATGTTCTAGTAATACCTTATTATATACGTTTTAATGTTTTTTTTATATAGGTTGTCAGTCATCGATTCACCGAACCGACTATGCGGAAAGAAAAATTGTCAATAATTTTGTTATTTAGGAATCGGAACGTGCGAAAGTGGCATAAATGTTCTAGTAGTACGTTAGTCTATACGTTTTAATGGTTTTTTATATATGTTATCAGTCATCGATTCACCGAACCGAGTATGCGGAACGAAAAATTGTCAATAATTTTGTTATTTAAAAATCCGAACGTGCCAAAGTGGTATAAATGTTCTAGTAGTACGTTATTCTATACGTTTTAATTGTTTGTTATATATGTTATCAGTCATCGATTCACCGAACCGAGTATGCGGGACGAAAAATTGTCAATAATTTTGTTATTTATGAATCCGAACGTGCCAAAGTGGTATAAATGTTCTAGTAGAACGTTAGTCTATACGTTTTAATGGTTTTTTTATATATGTTATCAGTCATCGATTCACCGAACCGAGTATGCGGGACGAAAAATTGTCAATAATTTTGTTATTTATGAATCCGAACGTGCTAAAGTGGTATAAATGTTCTAGTAATACGTTATTCTATACGTTTTAATGGTTTTTTGTATAGGTTATCAGTCATCGATTCACCGAACCGACTATGCGGAGCGAAAAATTTTCAATAATTTTGTTATTTAAGAATCCGAACGCGCCAAAGTGGTATAAATGTTCTAGTAATACCTTATTATATACGTTTTAATGTTTTTTTTAAATAGGTTATCAGTCATCGACTCACCGAACCGACTACGCGGAGCGAAAAATTTTCAATAATTTTGTTATTTAGGAATCCGAACGCGCCAAAGTGGTATAAAGGTTCTAGTAATACCTTATTATATACGTTTTAATGTTTTTTTTAAATAGGTTATCAGTCATCGACTCACCGAACCGACTACGCGGTACGAAAAATTTTCAATAATTTTGTTATTTAAGAATCCGAACGCGCCAAAGTGGTATAAATGTTCTAGCAATACGTTATTCTATAGGCTTCAATGGTTTTTTGTATAAGTCATCAGTCATCGATTCAACGAACCGACAATGCGGAACGAAAAATTTTCAATAATTTTGTTATTTATGAATCCGAACGTGCCAAAGTGGTATAAATGTTCCAGCAATACGTTATTCTATACGTTTTAACGGTTTTTCGTATAGGTTATCAGTCATCGATTCACCCAACCGACTATGCGGAACGAAAAATTGTCAATAATTTTGTTATTTAGGAATCGGAACGTGCGAAACTGGTATAAATGTTCTAGTAGTACGTTAGTCTATACGTTTTAATGGTTTTTTATATATGTTATCAGTCATCGATTCACCGAACCGTGTATGCGGAACGAAAAATTGTCAATAATTTTGCTATTTATGAATCCGAACGTGCCAAAGTGGTATAAATGTTCTAGTAATACGTTATTCTATGCGTTTTAATGGTTTTTTGTATAGGTTATCAGTCATCGATTCACCGAACCGACTATGCGGAACGAAAAATTGTCAATAATTTTATTTAAGAATCCGAACGCGCCAAAGTGGTATAAATGTTCTAGTAATACCTTATTATATACGTTTTAATGTTTTTTTTATATATGTTATCAGTCATCGATTCACCAAACCGACTATGCGGAACGAGAAATTTTCAATAATCTTGTTATTTATGAATCCGAACGTGCCAAAGTGGTATAAATGTTCTACTAATACGTTATTCTATACGATTTATTGGTTTTTTGTATAGGTTATCAGCCATCGATTCACCGAACCGACTATGCGGAACGAAAAATTGTCAATAATTTTGTTATTTATGAATCCGAACGTGCCAAAGTGGTATAAATGTTCTAGTAGAACGTTAGTCTATACGTTTTAATGGTTTTTTTATATATGTTATCAGTCATCGATTCACCGAACCGTGTATGCGGAACGAAAAATTGTCAATAATTTTGCTATTTATGAATCCGAACGTGCCAAAGTGGTATAAATGTTCTAGTAATACGTTATTCTATACGTTGTAATGGTTTTTTGTATAGGTTATCAGACATCGATTCACCGAACCGACTATGCGGAACGAAAAATTGTCAATAATTTTATTTAAGAATCCGAACGCGCCAAAGTGGTATAAATGTTTTAGTAATACCTTATTATATACGTTTTAATGTTTTTTTTAAATAGGTTATCAGTCATCGACTCACCGAACCGACTACGCGGAGCGAAAAATTTTCAATAATTTTGTTATTTAGGAATCCGAACGCGCCAAAGTGGTATAAAGGTTCTAGTAATACCTTATTATATACGTTTTAATGTTTTTTTTAAATAGGTTATCAGTCATCGACTCACCGAACCGACTACGTGGTACGAAAAATTTTCAATAATTTTGTTATTTAAGAATCCGAACGCGCCAAAGTGGTATAAATGTTCTAGCAATACGTTATTCTATAGGCTTCAATGGTTTTTTGTATAAGTCATCAGTCATCGATTCAACGAACCGACAATGGGGAACGAAAAATTTTCAATAATTTTGTTATTTATGAATCCGAACGTGCCAAAGTGGTATAAATGTTCCAGCAATACGTTATTCTATACGTTTTAATGGTTTTTCGTATAGGTTATCAGTCATCGATTCACCCAACCGACTATGCGGAACGAAAAATTGTCAATAATTTTGTTATTTAGGAATCGGAACGTGCGCAAGTGGTATAAATGTTCTAGTAGTACTTTAGTCTATACGTTTTAATGGTTTTTTATATATGTTATCAGTCATCGATTCACCGAACCGTGTATGCGGAACGAAAAATTGTCAATAATTTTGTTATTTAGGAATCGGAACGTGCGAAAGTGGCATAAATGTTCTAGTAGTACGTTAGTCTATACGTTTTAATGGTTTTTTATATATGTTATCAGTCATCGATTCACCGAACCGAGTATGCGGAACGAAAAATTGTCAATAATTTTGTTATTTAAAAATCCGAACGTGCCAAAGTGGTATAAATGTTCTAGTAGTACGTTATTCTATACGTTTTAATTGTTTGTTATATATGTTATCAGTCATCGACTCACCGAACCGACTACGCGGAGCGAAAAATTTTCAATAATATTGTTATTTAGGAATCCGAACGCGCCAAAGTGGTATAAAGGTTCTAGTAATACCTTATTATATACGTTTTAATGTTTTTTTTAAATAGGTTATCAGTCATCGACTCACCGAACCGACTATGCGGAACGAAAAATTGTCAATAATTTTGTTATTTAGGAATCGGAACGTGCGAAACTGGTATAAATGTTCTAGTAGTACGTTAGTCTATACGTTTTAATGGTTTTTTATATATGTTATCAGTCATCGATTCACCGAACCGTGTATGCGGAACGAAAAATTGTCAATAATTTTGCTATTTATGAATCCGAACGTGCCAAAGTGGTATAAATGTTCTAGTAATACGTTATTCTATACGTTGTAATGGTTTTTTGTATAGGTTATCAGACATCGATTCACCGAACCGACTATGCGGAACGAAAAATTGTCAATAATTTTATTTAAGAATCCGAACGCGCCAAAGTGGTATAAATGTTTTAGTAATACCTTATTATATACGTTTTAATGTTTTTTTTAAATAGGTTATCAGTCATCGACTCACCGAACCGACTACGCGGAGCGAAAAATTTTCAATAATTTTGTTATTTAGGAATCCGAACGCGCCAAAGTGGTATAAAGGTTCTAGTAATACCTTATTATATACGTTTTAATGTTTTTTTTAAATAGGTTATCAGTCATCGACTCACCGAACCGACTACGTGGTACGAAAAATTTTCAATAATTTTGTTATTTAAGAATCCGAACGCGCCAAAGTGGTATAAATGTTCTAGCAATACGTTATTCTATAGGCTTCAATGGTTTTTTGTATAAGTCATCAGTCATCGATTCAACGAACCGACAATGGGGAACGAAAAATTTTCAATAATTTTGTTATTTATGAATCCGAACGTGCCAAAGTGGTATAAATGTTCCAGCAATACGTTATTCTATACGTTTTAATGGTTTTTCGTATAGGTTATCAGTCATCGATTCACCCAACCGACTATGCGGAACGAAAAATTGTCAATAATTTTGTTATTTAGGAATCGGAACGTGCGCAAGTGGTATAAATGTTCTAGTAGTACTTTAGTCTATACGTTTTAATGGTTTTTTATATATGTTATCAGTCATCGATTCACCGAACCGTGTATGCGGAACGAAAAATTGTCAATAATTTTGTTATTTAGGAATCGGAACGTGCGAAAGTGGCATAAATGTTCTAGTAGTACGTTAGTCTATACGTTTTAATGGTTTTTTATATATGTTATCAGTCATCGATTCACCGAACCGAGTATGCGGAACGAAAAATTGTCAATAATTTTGTTATTTAAAAATCCGAACGTGCCAAAGTGGTATAAATGTTCTAGTAGTACGTTATTCTATACGTTTTAATTGTTTGTTATATATGTTATCAGTCATCGACTCACCGAACCGACTACGCGGAGCGAAAAATTTTCAATAATATTGTTATTTAGGAATCCGAACGCGCCAAAGTGGTATAAAGGTTCTAGTAATACCTTATTATATACGTTTTAATGTTTTTTTTAAATAGGTTATCAGTCATCGACTCACCGAAGCGACTATGCGGAACGAAAAATTGTCAATAATTTTGTTATTTAGGAATCGGAACGTGCGAAACTGGTATAAATGTTCTAGTAGTACGTTAGTCTATACGTTTTAATGGTTTTTTATATATGTTATCAGTCATCGATTCACCGAACCGTGTATGCGGAACGAAAAATTGTCAATAATTTTGCTATTTATGATTCCGAACGTGCCAAAGTGGTATAAATGTTCCAGTAATACGTTATTCTATGCGTTTTAATGGTTTTTTGTATAGGTTATCAGTCATCGATTCACCGAACCGACTATGCGGAACGAAAAATTGTCAATAATTTTATTTAAGAATCCGAACGCGCCAAAGTGGTATAAATGTTCTAGTAATTCGATATTCTGTACGTTTTACTGGTTTTTTGTATAGGTTATTAGTCATCGATTCATCGAACCGACTATGCGGAACGAAAAATTGTCAATAATTTTGTTATTTAGGAATCGGACCGTGCGAAAGGGATATAAATGTTCTAGTAATACGTTATTCTATACGTTTTAATGTTTTTTTATATAGGTTATCAGTCATCGATTCACCGAACCGACTATGCGGAACGAATAATTTTCAATAATTTTGTTATTTATGAATCCGAACGTGCCAAAGTGGTATAAATGTTCCAGCAATACGTTATTCTATACGTTTTAATGGTTTTTCGTATAGGTTATTAGTCATCGATTCACCCAACCGACTATGCGGAACGAAAAATTGTCAATAATTTTGTTATTTAGGAATCGGAACGTGCGCAAGTGGTATAAATGTTCTAGTAGTACGTTAGTCTATACGTTTTAATGGTTTTTTATATATGTTATCAGTCATCGATTCACCGAACCGTGTATGCGGAACGAAAAATTGTCAATAATTTTGTTATTTAAGAATCCGAACGTGCCAAAGTGGTATAAATGTTCTAGTAGTACGTTATTCTATATGTTTTAATTGTTTGTTATATAGGTTATCAGTCATCGATTCACCGAGCCGACTATGCGGAACGAAAAATTGTCAATAATTTTGTTATTTAAGAATCCGAACGTGCCAAAGTGGTGTAAATGTTCTAGTAATACGTTATTCTATACGTTTTAATGTTTTTTTTATATAGGTTATCAGTCATCGATTCACCGAACCGACTATGCGGAACGAAAATTTTCAATAATTTTGTTATTTAAGAATCCGAACGCGCCAAAGTGGTATAAATGTTCTAGTAATTCGTTATTCTGTACGTTTTACTGGTTTTTTGTATAGGTTATTAGTCATCGATTCATCGAACCGACTATGCGGAACGAAAAATTGTCAATAATTTTGTTATTTAGGAATCGGAACGTGCGAAAGTGGTATAAATGTTCTAGTAGTACGTTAGTCTATACGTTTTAATGGTTTTTTATATATGTTATCAGTCATCGATTCACCGAGCCGACTATGCGGAACGAGAAATTTTCAATAATCTTGTTATTCATGAATTCAAACGTGCCAAAGTGGTATAAATGTTCTAATAATACGTCATTCTATACGTTTTAATGTTTTTTTTATATAGGTTATCAGTCATCGATTCACCGAACCGACTATGCGGAACGAACAATTTTCAATAATTTTGTTATTTAAGAATCGGGACGTGCGAAAGTGGTATAAATGTTCTATTAATACCTTATTATATACGTTTTTATGTTTTTTTTTAAATAGGTTATCAGTCATCGACTCACCGAACCGACTACGCGGAGCGAAAAATTTTCAATAATTTTGTTATTTAAGAATCCGAACGCGCCAAAGTGGTATAAATGTTCTAGTAGTACGTTATTCTATACGTTTTAATTGTTTGTTATATATGTTATCAGTCATCGATTCACCGAACCGAGTATGCGGAACGAAAAATTGTCAATAATTTTGTTATTTATGAATCCGAACGTGCTAAAGTGGTATAAATGTTCTAGTAATACGTTATTCTATACGTTTTAATGGTTTTTTGTATAGGTTATCAGTCATCGATTCACCGAACCGACTATGCGGAACGAAAAATTGTCAATAATTTTATTTAAGAATCCGAACGCGCCAAAGTGGTATAAATGTTCTAGTAATACCTTATTATATACGTTTTAATGTTTTTTTTATATATGTTATCAGTCATCGATTCACCGAACCGACTATGCGGAACGAGAAATTTTCAATAATTTTGTTATTTATGAATCCGAACGTGCCAAAGTGGTATAAATGTTCCAGCAATACGTTATTCTATACGTTTTAACGGTTTTTCGTATAGGTTATCAGTCATCGATTCACCCAACCGACTATGCGGAACGAAAAATTGTCAATAATTTTATTTAAGAATCCGAACGCGCCAAAGTGGTATA
Source organism: Megachile leachella (assembly GCA_963576845.1). Taxonomy (NCBI): domain Eukaryota; kingdom Metazoa; phylum Arthropoda; class Insecta; order Hymenoptera; family Megachilidae; genus Megachile; species Megachile leachella. The sequence goes on from CAUYWW010000182.1 coordinate 991,872, forward strand.
AATGTTCTAGTAATACCTTATTATATACGTTTTAATGTTTTTTTTATATATGTTATCAGTCATCGATTCACCGAACCGACTATGCGGAACGAAAAATTGTCAATAATTTTATTTAAGAATCCGAACGCGCCAAAGTGGTATAAATTTTCTAGTAATACCTTATTATATACGTTTTAATGTTTTTTTTAAATAGGTTATCAGTCATCGACTCACCGAACCGACTACGCGGAGCGAAAAATTTTCAATAATTTTGTTATTTAGGAATCCGAACGCGCCAAAGTGGTATAAAGGTTCTAGTAATACCTTATTATATACGTTTTAATGTTTTTTTTAAATAGGTTATCAGTCATCGACTCACCGAACCGACTACGCGGTACGAAAAATTTTCAATAATTTTGTTATTTAAGAATCCGAACGCGCCAAAGTGGTATAAATGTTCTAGCAATACGTTATTCTATAGGCTTCAATGGTTTTTTGTATAAGTCATCAGTCATCGATTCAACGAACCGACAATGCGGAACGAAAAATTTTCAATAATTTTGTTATTTATGAATCCGAACGTGCCAAAGTGGTATAAATGTTCTAGTAATACGTTATTCTATGCGTTTTAATGGTTTTTTGTATAGGTTATCAGTCATCGATTCACCGAACCGACTATGCGGAACGAAAAATTGTCAATAATTTTATTTAAGAATCCGAACGCGCCAAAGTGGTATAAATGTTCTAGTAATTCGATATTCTGTACGTTTTACTGGTTTTTTGTATAGGTTATTAGTCATCGATTCATCGAACCGACTATGCGGAACGAAAAATTGTCAATAATTTTGTTATTTAGGAATCGGACCGTGCGAAAGGGATATAAATGTTCTAGTAATACGTTATTCTATACGTTTTAATGTTTTTTTATATAGGTTATCAGTCATCGATTCACCGAACCGACTATGCGGAACGAATAATTTTCAATAATTTTGTTATTTATGAATCCGAACGTGCGCAAGTGGTATAAATGTTCTAGTAGTACGTTAGTCTATACGTTTTAATGGTTTTTTATATATGTTATCAGTCATCGATTCACCGAACCGTGTATGCGGAACGAAAAATTGTCAATAATTTTGTTATTTAAGAATCCGAACGTGCCAAAGTGGTATAAATGTTCTAGTAGTACGTTATTCTATATGTTTTAATTGTTTGTTATATAGGTTATCAGTCATCGATTCACCGAGCCGACTATGCGGAACGAGAAATTTTCAATAATCTTGTTATTCATGAATTCAAACGTGCCAAAGTGGTATAAATGTTCTAATAATACGTCATTCTATACGTTTTAATGTTTTTTTTATATAGGTTATCAGTCATCGATTCACCGAACCGACTATGCGGAACGAACAACTTTCAATAATTTTGTTATTTAAGAATCGGGACGTGCGAAAGTGGTATAAATGTTCTATTAATACCTTATTATATACGTTTTTATGTTTTTTTTTAAATAGGTTATCAGTCATCGACTCACCGAACCGACTACGCGGAGCGAAAAATTTTCAATAATTTTGTTATTTAAGAATCCGAACGCGCCAAAGTGGTATAAATGTTCTAGTAGTACGTTATTCTATACGTTTTAATTGTTTGTTATATATGTTATCAGTCATCGATTCACCGAACCGAGTATGCGGAACGAAAAATTGTCAATAATTTTGTTATTTATGAATCCGAACGTGCTAAAGTGGTATAAATGTTCTAGTAATACGTTATTCTATACGTTTTAATGGTTTTTTGTATAGGTTATCAGTCATCGATTCACCGAACCGACTATGCGGAACGAAAAATTGTCAATAATTTTATTTAAGAATCCGAACGCGCCAAAGTGGTATAAATGTTCTAGTAATACCTTATTATATACGTTTTAATGTTTTTTTTATATATGTTATCAGTCATCGATTCACCGAACCGACTATGCGGAACGAGAAATTTTCAATAATTTTGTTATTTATGAATCCGAACGTGCCAAAGTGGTATAAATGTTCCAGCAATACGTTATTCTATACGTTTTAACGGTTTTTCGTATAGGTTATCAGTCATCGATTCACCCAACCGACTATGCGGAACGAAAAATTGTCAATAATTTTATTTAAGAATCCGAACGCGCCAAAGTGGTATAAATGTTCTAGTAATACCTTATTATATACGTTTTAATGTTTTTTTTATATATGTTATCAGTCATCGATTCACCGAACCGACTATGCGGAACGAAAAATTGTCAATAATTTTATTTAAGAATCCGAACGCGCCAAAGTGGTATAAATTTTCTAGTAATACCTTATTATATACGTTTTAATGTTTTTTTTAAATAGGTTATCAGTCATCGACTCACCGAACCGACTACGTGGAGCGAAAAATTTTCAATAATTTTGTTATTTAGGAATCCGAACGCGCCAAAGTGGTATAAAGGTTCTAGTAATACCTTATTATATACGTTTTAATGTTTTTTTTAAATAGGTTATCAGTCATCGACTCACCGAACCGACTACGCGGTACGAAAAATTTTCAATAATTTTGTTATTTAAGAATCCGAACGCGCCAAAGTGGTATAAATGTTCTAGCAATACGTTATTCTATAGGCTTCAATGGTTTTTTGTATAAGTCATCAGTCATCGATTCAACGAACCGACAATGCGGAACGAAAAATTTTCAATAATTTTGTTATTTATGAATCCGAACGTGCCAAAGTGGTATAAATGTTCTAGTAATACGTTATTCTATGCGTTTTAATGGTTTTTTGTATTGGTTATCAGTCATCGATTCACCGAACCGACTATGCGGAACGAAAAATTGTCAATAATTTTATTTAAGAATCCGAACGCGCCAAAGTGGTATAAATGTTCTAGTAATTCGATATTCTGTACGTTTTACTGGTTTTTTGTATAGGTTATTAGTCATCGATTCATCGAACCGACTATGCGGAACGAAAAATTGTCAATAATTTTGTTATTTAGGAATCGGACCGTGCGAAAGGGATATAAATGTTCTAGTAATACGTTATTCTATACGTTTTAATGTTTTTTTATATAGGTTATCAGTCATCGATTCACCGAACCGACTATGCGGAACGAATAATTTTCAATAATTTTGTTATTTATGAATCCGAACGTGCGCAAGTGGTATAAATGTTCTAGTAGTACGTTAGTCTATACGTTTTAATGGTTTTTTATATATGTTATCAGTCATCGATTCACCGAACCGTGTATGCGGAACGAAAAATTGTCAATAATTTTGTTATTTAAGAATCCGAACGTGCCAAAGTGGTATAAATGTTCTAGTAGTACGTTATTCTATATGTTTTAATTGTTTGTTATATAGGTTATCAGTCATCGATTCAGCGAGCCGACTATGCGGAACAAGAAATTTTCAATAATCTTGTTATTCATGAATCCGAACGTGCCAAAGTGGTATAAATGTTCTAGTAATACGTTATTCTATACGTTTTACTGGTTTTTTGTATAGGTTATTAGTCATCGATTCATCGAACCGACTATGCGGAACGAACAATTTTCAATAATTTTGTTATTTAAGAATCGGGACGTGCGAAAGTGGTATAAATGTTCTATTAATACCTTATTATATACGTTTTTATGTTTTTTTTTTAAATAGGTTATCAGTCATCGATTCACCGAGCCGACTATGCGGAACGAAAAATTGTCAATAATTTTGTTATTTATGAATCCGAACGTGCTAAAGTGGTATAAATGTTCTAGTAATACGTTATTCTATACGTTTTAATGGTTTTTTGTATAGGTTATCAGTCATCGATTCACCGAACCGACTATGCGGAACGAAAAATTGTCAATAATTTTATTTAAGAATCCGAACGCGCCAAAGTGGTATAAATGTTCTAGTTATACCTTATTATATACGTTTTAATGTTTTTTTTATATATGTTATCAGTCATCGATTCACCGAACCGACTATGCGGAACGAAAAATTGTCAATAATTTTATTTAAGAATCCGAACGCGCCAAAGTGGTATAAATGTTCTAGTAATACCTTATTATATACGTTTTAATGTTTTTTTTAAATAGGTTATCAGTCATCGACTCACCGAACCGACTACGCGGAGCGAAAAATTTTCAATAATTTTGTTATTTAAGAATCCGAACGCGCCAAAGTGGTATAAATGTTCTAGTAATTCGTTATTCTGTACGTTTTACTGGTTTTTTGTATAGGTTATTAGTCATCGATTCATCGAACCGACTATGCGGAACGAAAAATTGTCAATAATTTTGGTATTTAGGAATCGGACCGTGCGAAAGGGATATAAATGTTCTAATAATACGTTATTCTATACGTTTTAATGTTTTTTTATATAGGTTATCAGTCATCGATTCACCGAACCGAGTATGCGGCACGAACAGTTTTCAATAATTTTGTTATTTATGAATCCGAACGTGGCAAAGTGGTATAAATGTTCGAGCAATACGTTATTCTATACGTTTTAATGGTTTTTCGTATAGGTTATCAGTCATCGATTCACCGAACCGCCTAGCGGAACGAACAATTTTCAATAATTTTGTTATTTATGAATCCGAACGTGCCAAAGTGGTATAAATGTTCTAGTAGTACGTTATTCTATACGTTTTAATTGTTTTTTATATAGGTTATCAGTCATCGATTCACCGAGCCGACTATGCGGAACGGGAAATTTTCAATAATCTTGTTATTCATGAATTCAAACGTGCCAAAGTGGTATAAATGTTCTAATAATACGTCATTCTATACGTTTTAATGTTTTTTTTATATAGGTTATCAGTCATCGATTCACCGAACCGACTATGCGGAACGAACAATTTTCAATAATTTTGTTATTTAAGAATCGGGACGTGCGAAAGTGGTATAAATGTTCTATTAATACCTTATTATATACGTTTTTATGTTTTTTTTTTAAATAGGTTATCAGTCGTCGATTCACCGAGCCGACTATGCGGAACGAAAAATTGTCAATAATTTTGTTATTTATGAATCCGAACGTGCTAAAGTGGTATAAATGTTCTAGTAATACGTTATTCTATACGTTTTAATGGTTTTTTGTATAGGTTATCAGTCATCGATTCACCGAACCGACTATGCGGAACGAAAAATTGTCAATAATTTTATTTAAGAATCCGAACGCGCCAAAGTGGTATAAATGTTCTAGTAATACCTTGTTATATACGTTTTAATGTTTTTTTTATATATGTTATCAGTCATCGATTCACCGAACCGACTATGCGGAACGAGAAATTTTCAATAATCTTGTTATTTATGAATCCGAACGTGCCAAAGTGGTATAAATGTTCTACTAATACGTTATTCTATACGATTTATTGGTTTTTTGTATAGGTTATCAGCCATCGATTCACCGAACCGACTATGCGGAACGAAAAATTGTCAATAATTTTGTTATTTATGAATCCGAACGTGCCAAAGTGGTATAAATGTTCTAGTAGAACGTTAGTCTATACGTTTTAATGGTTTTTTTATATATGTTATCAGTCATCGATTCACCGAACCGTGTATGCGGAACGAAAAATTGTCAATAATTTTGCTATTTATGAATCCGAACGTGCCAAAGTGGTATAAATGTTCTAGTAATACGTTATTCTATACGTTGTAATGGTTTTTTGTATAGGTTATCAGACATCGATTCACCGAACCGACTATGCGGAACGAAAAATTCTCAATAATTTTATTTAAGAATCCGAACGCGCCAAAGTGGTATAAATGTTCTAGTAATACCTTATTATATACGTTTTAATGTTTTTTTTAAATAGGTTATCAGTCATCGACTCACCGAACCGACTACGCGGAGCGAAAAATTTTCAATAATTTTGTTATTTAGGAATCCGAACGCGCCAAAGTGGTATAAATGTTCTAGTAATACCTTATTATATACGTTTTAATGTTTTTTTTAAATAGGTTATCAGTCATCGACTCACCGAACCGACTACGCGGTGCGAAAAATTTTCAATAATTTTGTTATTTAAGAATCCGAACGCGCCAAAGTGGTATAAATGTTCTAGCAATACGTTATTCTATAGGCTTCAATGGTTTTTTGTATAAGTCATCAGTCATCGATTCAACGAACCGACAATGGGGAACGAAAAATTTTCAATAATTTTGTTATTTATGAATCCGAACGTGCCAAAGTGGTATAAATGTTCCAGCAATACGTTATTCTATACGTTTTAATGGTTTTTCGTATAGGTTATCAGTCATCGACTCACCGAACCGACTACGCGGTGCGAAAAATTTTCAATAATTTTGTTATTTAAGAATCCGAACGCGCCAAAGTGGTATAAATGTTCTAGCAATACGTTATTCTATAGGCTTCAATGGTTTTTTGTATAAGTCATCAGTCATCGATTCAACGAACCGACAATGCGGAACGAAAAATTTTCAATAATTTTGTTATTTATGAATCCGAACGTGCCAAAGTGGTATAAATGTTCTAGTAATACGTTATTCTATGCGTTTTAATGGTTTTTTGTATAGGTTATCAGTCATCGATTCACCGAACCGACTATGCGGAACGAAAAATTGTCAATAATTTTATTTAAGAATCCGAACGCGCCAAAGTGGTATAAATGTTCTAGTAATTCGATATTCTGTACGTTTTACTGGTTTTTTGTATAGGTTATTAGTCATCGATTCATCGAACCGACTATGCGGAACGAAAAATTGTCAATAATTTTGTTATTTAGGAATCGGACCGTGCGAAAGGGATATAAATGTTCTAGTAATACGTTATTCTATACGTTTTAATGTTTTTTTATATAGGTTATCAGTCATCGATTCACCGAACCGACTATGCGGAACGAATAATTTTCAATAATTTTGTTATTTATGAATCCGAACGTGCCAAAGTGGTATAAATGTTCCAGCAATACGTTATTCTATACGTTTTAATGGTTTTTCGTATAGGTTATCAGTCATCGATTCACCCAACCGACTATGCGGAACGAAAAATTGTCAATAATTTTGTTATTTAGGAATCGCAACGTGCGCAAGTGGTATAAATGTTCTAGTAGTACGTTAGTCTATACGTTTTAATGGTTTTTTATATATGTTATCAGTCATCGATTCACCGAACCGTGTATGCGGAACGAAAAATTGTCAATAATTTTGTTATTTAAGAATCCGAACGTGCCAAAGTGGTATAAATGTTCTAGTAGTACGTTATTCTATATGTTTTAATTGTTTGTTATATAGGTTATCAGTCATCGATTCAGCGAGCCGACTATGCGGAACAAGAAATTTTCAATAATCTTGTTATTCATGAATCCGAACGTGCCAAAGTGGTATAAATGTTCTAGTAATACGTTATTCTATACGTTTTACTGGTTTTTTGTATAGGTTATTAGTCATCGATTCATCGAACCGACTATGCGGAACGAACAATTTTCAATAATTTTGTTATTTAAGAATCGGGACGTGCGAAAGTGGTATAAATGTTCTATTAATACCTTATTATATACGTTTTTATGTTTTTTTTTTAAATAGGTTATCAGTCATCGATTCACCGAGCCGACTATGCGGAACGAAAAATTGTCAATAATTTTGTTATTTATGAATCCGAACGTGCTAAAGTGGTATAAATGTTCTAGTAATACGTTATTCTATACGTTTTAATGGTTTTTTGTATAGGTTATCAGTCATCGATTCACCGAACCGACTATGCGGAACGAAAAATTGTCAATAATTTTATTTAAGAATCCGAACGCGCCAAAGTGGTATAAATGTTCTAGTAATACCTTATTATATACGTTTTAATGTTTTTTTTATATATGTTATCAGTCATCGATTCACCGAACCGACTATGCGGAACGAAAAATTGTCAATAATTTTATTTAAGAATCCGAACGCGCCAAAGTGGTATAAATGTTCTAGTAATACCTTATTATATACGTTTTAATGTTTTTTTTATATATGTTATCAGTCATCGACTCACCGAACCGACTACGCGGAGCGAAAAATTTTCAATAATTTTGTTATTTAAGAATCCGAACGCGCCAAAGTGGTATAAATGTTCTAGTAATACGTTATACTATACGTTTTACTGGTTTTTTGTATAGGTTTTCAGTCATCGATTCACCGAACCGACTATGCGGAACGAAAAATTGTCAATAATTTTGTTATTTATGAATCCGAACGTGCCAAAGTGGTATAAATGTTCCAGCAATACGTTATTCTATACGTTTTAATGTTTTTTTTATATAGGTTGTCAGTCATCGATTCATCGAACCGACTATGCGGAACGAAAATTTTCAATAATTTTGTTATTTAAGAATCCGAACGCGCCAAAGTGGTATAAATGTTCTAGTAATTCGTTATTCTGTACGTTTTACTGGTTTTTTGTATAGGTTATTAGTCATCGATTCATCGAACCGACTATGCGGAACGAAAAATTGTCAATAATTTTGTTATTTAGGAATCGGACCGTGCGAAAGGGATATAAATGTTCTAGTAATACGTTATTCTATACGTTTTAATGTTTTTTTATATAGGTTATCAGTCATCGATTCACCGAACCGAGTATGCGGCACGAACAGTTTTCAATAATTTTGTTATTTATGAATCCGAACGTGCCAAAGTGGTATAAATGTTCGAGCAATACGTTATTCTATACGTTTTAATGGTTTTTCGTATAGGTTATCAGTCATCGATTCACCGAACCGCCTAGCGGAACGAACAATTTTCAATAATTTTGTTATTTATGAATCCGAACGTGCCAAAGTGGTATAAATGTTCTAGTAGTACGTTATTCTATACGTTTTAATTGTTTTTTATATAGGTTATCAGTCATCGATTCACCGAGCCGACTATGCGGAACGGGAAATTTTCAATAATCTTGTTATTCATGAATTCAAACGTGCCAAAGTGGTATAAATGTTCTAATAATACGTCATTCTATACGTTTTAATGTTTTTTTTATATAGGTTATCAGTCATCGATTCACCGAACCGACTATGCGGAACGAACAATTTTCAATAATTTTGTTATTTAAGAATCGGGACGTGCGAAAGTGGTATAAATGTTCTATTAATACCTTATTATATACGTTTTTATGTTTTTTTTTTAAATAGGTTATCAGTCGTCGATTCACCGAGCCGACTATGCGGAACGAAAAATTGTCAATAATTTTGTTATTTATGAATCCGAACGTGCCAAAGTGGTATAAATGTTCTAGTAGTCCGTTATTCTAGACGTTTTAATGTTGTTTTTTATAGGTTATCAGTCATCGATTCCCCGAACCGACTATGCGGAACGAAAAATTGTCAATAATTTTATTTAAGAATCCGAACGCGCCAAAGTGGTATAAATGTTCTAGTAATACCTTATTATATACGTTTTAATGTTTTTTTTATATATGTTATCAGTCATCGATTCACCGAACCGACTATGCGGAACGAAAAATTGTCAATAATTTTATTTAAGAATCCGAACGCGCCAAAGTGGTATAAATGTTCTAGTAATACCTTATTATATACGTTTTAATGTTTTTTTTAAATAGGTTATCAGTCATCGACTCACCGAACCGACTACGCGGAGCGAAAAATTTTCAATAATTTTGTTATTTAAGAATCCGAACGCGCCAAAGTGGTATAAATGTTCTAGTAATACGTTATACTATACGTTTTACTGGTTTTTTGTATAGGTTTTCAGTCATCGATTCACCGAACCGACTATGCGGAACGAAAAATTGTCAATAATTTTGTTATTTATGAATCCGAACGTGCCAAAGTGGTATAAATGTTCCAGCAATACGTTATTCTATACGTTTTAATGTTTTTTTTATATAGGTTGTCAGTCATCGATTCATCGAACCGACTATGCGGAACGAAAATTTTCAATAATTTTGTTATTTAAGAATCCGAACGCGCCAAAGTGGTATAAATGTTCTAGTAATTCGTTATTCTGTACGTTTTACTGGTTTTTTGTATAGGTTATTAGTCATCGATTCATCGAACCGACTATGCGGAACGAAAAATTGTCAATAATTTTGTTATTTAGGAATCGGACCGTGCGAAAGGGATATAAATGTTCTAGTAATACGTTATTCTATACGTTTTAATGTTTTTTTATATAGGTTATCAGTCATCGATTCACCGAACCGAGTATGCGGCACGAACAGTTTTCAATAATTTTGTTATTTATGAATCCGAACGTGCCAAAGTGGTATAAATGTTCGAGCAATACGTTATTCTATACGTTTTAATGGTTTTTCGTATAGGTTATCAGTCATCGATTCACCGAACCGCCTAGCGGAACGAACAATTTTCAATAATTTTGTTATTTATGAATCCGAACGTGCCAAAGTGGTATAAATGTTCTAGTAGTACGTTATTCTATACGTTTTAATTGTTTTTTATATAGGTTATCAGTCATCGATTCACCGAGCCGACTATGCGGAACGGGAAATTTTCAATAATCTTGTTATTCATGAATTCAAACGTGCCAAAGTGGTATAAATGTTCTAATAATACGTCATTCTATACGTTTTAATGTTTTTTTTATATAGGTTATCAGTCATCGATTCACCGAACCGACTATGCGGAACGAACAATTTTCAATAATATTGTTATTTAAGAATCGGGACGTGCGAAAGTGGTATAAATGTTCTATTAATACCTTATTATATACGTTTTTATGTTTTTTTTTTTAAATAGGTTATCAGTCGTCGATTCACCGAGCCGACTATGCGGAACGAAAAATTGTCAATAATTTTGTTATTTATGAATCCGAACGTGCTAAAGTGGTATAAATGTTCTAGTAATACGTTATTCTATACGTTTTAATGGTTTTTTGTATAGGTTATCAGTCATCGATTCACCGAACCGACTATGCGGAACGAAAAATTGTCAATAATTTTATTTAAGAATCCGAACGCGCCAAAGTGGTATAAATGTTCTAGTAATACCTTATTATATACGTTTTAATGTTTTTTTTATATATGTTATCAGTCATCGATTCACCGAACCGACTATGCGGAACGAGAAATTTTCAATAATCTTGTTATTTATGAATCCGAACGTGCCAAAGTGGTATAAATGTTCTACTAATACGTTATTCTATACGATTTATTGGTTTTTTGTATAGGTTATCAGCCATCGATTCACCGAACCGACTATGCGGAACGAAAAATTGTCAATAATTTTGTTATTTATGAATCCGAACGTGCCAAAGTGGTATAAATGTTCTAGTAGAACGTTAGTCTATACGTTTTAATGGTTTTTTTATATATGTTATCAGTCATCGATTCACCGAACCGTGTATGCGGAACGAAAAATTGTCAATAATTTTGCTATTTATGAATCCGAACGTGCCAAAGTGGTATAAATGTTCTAGTAATACGTTATTCTATACGTTGTAATGGTTTTTTGTATAGGTTATCAGACATCGATTCACCGAACCGACTATGCGGAACGAAAAATTGTCAATAATTTTATTTAAGAATCCGAACGCGCCAAAGTGGTATAAATGTTCTAGTAATACCTTATTATATACGTTTTAATGTTTTTTTTAAATAGGTTATCAGTCATCGACTCACCGAACCGACTACGCGGAGCGAAAAATTTTCAATAATTTTGTTATTTAGGAATCCGAACGCGCCAAAGTGGTATAAATGTTCTAGTAATACCTTATTATATACGTTTTAATGTTTTTTTTAAATAGGTTATCAGTCATCGACTCACCGAACCGACTACGCGGTGCGAAAAATTTTCAATAATTTTGTTATTTAAGAATCCGAACGCGCCAAAGTGGTATAAATGTTTTAGCAATACGTTATTCTATAGGCTTCAATGGTTTTTTGTATAAGTCATCAGTCATCGATTCAACGAACCGACAATGCGGAACGAAAAATTTTCAATAATTTTGTTATTTATGAATCCGAACGTGCCAAAGTGGTATAAATGTTCCAGCAATACGTTATTCTATACGTTTTAACGGTTTTTCGTATAGGTTATCAGTCATCGATTCACCCAACCGACTATGCGGAACGAAAAATTGTCAATAATTTTGTTATTTAGGACTCGGAACGTGCGAAACTGGTACAAATGTTCTAGTAGTACGTTAGTCTATACGTTTTAATGGTTTTTTATATATGTTATCAGTCATCGATTCATCGAACCGACTATGCGGAACGAAAAATTGTCAATAATTTTGTTATTTAAGAATCGGGACGTGCGAAAGTGGTATAAATGTTCTATTAATACCTTATTATATACGTTTTTATGTTTTTTTTTAAATAGGTTATCAGTCATCGACTCACCGAACCGACTACGCGGAGCGAAAAATTTTTAATAATTTTGTTATTTAAGAATCCGAACGCGCCAAAGTGGTATAAATGTTCTAGCAATACGTTATTCTATACGTTTCAATGGTAATTTGTATAAGTCATCAGTCATCGATTCACCGAACCGACTATGCGGAACGAAAAATTGTCAATAATTTTATTTAAGAATCCGGACGCGCCAAAATGGTATAAATGTTCTAGTAATACCTTATTATATACGTTTTAATGTTTTTTTTATATAGGTTGTCAGTCATCGATTCACCGAACCGACTATGCGGAAAGAAAAATTGTCAATAATTTTGTTATTTAGGAATCGGAACGTGCGAAAGTGGTATAAATGTTCTAGTAGTACGTTAGTCTATACGTTTTAATGGTTTTTTATATATGTTATCAGTCATCGATTCACCGAACCGAGTATGCGGAACGAAAAATTGTCAATAATTTTGTTATTTAAAAATCCGAACGTGCCAAAGTGGTATAAATGTTCTAGTAGTACGTTATTCTATACGTTTTAATTGTTTGTTATATAGGCTATCAAACATCGATTCACCGAGCCGACTATGCGGAACGAGAAATTGTCAATAATTTTGTTATTTATGAATCCGAACGTGCCAAAGTGGTATAAATGTTCTAGTAGTCCGTTATTCTAGACGCTTTAATGTTGTTTTTTATAGGTTATCAGTCATCGATTCCCCGAACCGACTATGCGGAACGAAAAATTGTCAATAATTTTGTTATTTAAGAATCCGAACGTGCCAAAGTGGTATAAATGTTCTAGTAGTACGTTATTCTATACGTTTTAATGTTTTTTTTATATAGGTCATCAGTCATCGATTCACCGAACCAACTATGCGAAACGAAAAATTGTCAATAATTTTGTTATTCAAGAATCCGAACGCGCCAAAGTGGTATAAATGTTCTAGTAATTCGTTTTTCTATACGTTTCAATGTTTTTTTTAAATAGGTTCTCAGTCATCGATTCACCGCACCGACTATGCGGAGCGAAAAATTTTCAATAATTTTGTTATTTAAGAATCCGAACGCGCCAAAGTGGTATAAATGTTCTAGTAATACGTTATACTATACGTTTTACTGGTTTTTTGTATAGGTTTTCAGTCATCGATTCACCGAACCGACTATGCGGAACGAAAAATTGTCAATAATTTTGTTATTTAAGAATCCGAACGTGCCAAAGTGGTATAAATGTTCTAGTAGTACGTTATTCTATACGTTTTAACGTTTTTTTTTATATAGGTTGTCAGTCATCGACTCACCGAACCGACTGTGCGGAGCGAAAAATTTTCAATAATTTTGTTATTTATGAATCCGAACGCGCCAAAGTGGTATAAATGTTCTAGCAATACGTTATTCTATACGTTTTAATGGTTTTTTGTATAGGTTATCAGTCATCGATTCACCCAACCGACTATGCGGAACGAAAAATTGTCAATAATTTTGTTATTTATGAATCCGAACGTGCCAAAGTGGTATAAATGTTCTAGTAATACGATATTCTATACGTTTTAATGTTTTTTTTATATAGGTTATCAGTCATCGACTCACCGAACCGACTATGCGGAGCGAAAAATTTTCAATAATTTTGTTATTTATGAATCCGAACGCGCCAAAGTGGTATAAATGTTCTAGCAATACGTTATTCTATACGTTTTAATGGTTTTTCGTATAGGTTATCAGTCATCGATTCACCCAACCGACTATGCGGAACGAAAAATTTTCAATAATCTTGTTATTCATGAATCCGAACATGCCAAAATGGTATAAATGTTCTAGTAATACGTTATTCTATACGTTTTAATGGTTTTTCGTATAGGTTATCAGTCATCGACTCACCGAACCGACTACGCGGAGCGAAAAATTTTCAATAATTTTGTTATTTAGGAATCCGAACGCGCCAAAGTGGTATAAAGGTTCTAGTAATACCTTATTATATACGTTTTAATGTTTTTTTTAAATAGGTTATCAGTCATCGACTCACCGAACCGACTATGCGGAACGAAAAATTGTCAATAATTTTGTTATTTAGGAATCGGAACGTGCGAAACTGGTATAAATGTTCTAGTAGTACGTTAGTCTATACGTTTTAATGGTTTTTTATATATGTTATCAGTCATCGATTCACCGAACCGTGTATGCGGAACGAAAAATTGTCAATAATTTTGCTATTTATGAATCCGAACGTGCCAAAGTGGTATAAATGTTCCAGTAATACGTTATTCTATGCGTTTTAATGGTTTTTTGTATAGGTTATCAGTCATCGATTCACCGAACCGACTATGCGGAACGAAAAATTGTCAATAATTTTATTTAAGAATCCGAACGCGCCAAAGTGGTATAAATGTTCTAGTAATTCGATATTCTGTACGTTTTACTGGTTTTTTGTATAGGTTATTAGTCATCGATTCATCGAACCGACTATGCGGAACGAAAAATTGTCAATAATTTTGTTATTTAGGAATCGGAACGTGCGCAAGTGGTATAAATGTTCTAGTAGTACGTTAGTCTATACGTTTTAATGGTTTTTTATATATGTTATCAGTCATCGATTCACCGAACCGTGTATGCGGAACGAAAAATTGTCAATAATTTTGTTATTTAAGAATCCGAACGTGCCAAAGTGGTATAAATGTTCTAGTAGTACGTTATTCTATATGTTTTAATTGTTTGTTATATAGGTTATCAGTCATCGATTCACCGAGCCGACTATGCGGAACAAGAAATTTTCAATAATCTTGTTATTCATGAATCCGAACGTGCCAAAGTGGTATATATGTTCTAGTAATACGTTATTCTATACGTTTTACTGGTTTTTTGTATTGGTTATCAGTCATCGATTCACCGAACCGACTATGCGGAACGAAAAATTGTCAATAATTTTGTTATTTAAGAATCCGAACGTGCCAAAGTGGTGTAAATGTTCTAGTAATACGTTATTCTATACGTTTTAATGTTTTTTTTATATAGGTTATCAGTCATCGATTCACCGAACCGACTATGCGGAACGAAAATTTTCAATAATTTTGTTATTTAAGAATCCGAACGCGCCAAAGTGGTATAAATGTTCTAGTAATTCGTTATTCTGTACGTTTTACTGGTTTTTTGTATAGGTTATTAGTCATCGATTCATCGAACCGACTATGCGGAACGAAAAATTGTCAATAATTTTGTTATTTAGGAATCGGAACGTGCGAAAGTGGTATAAATGTTCTAGTAGTACGTTAGTCTATACGTTTTAATGGTTTTTTATATATGTTATCAGTCATCGATTCACCGAGCCGACTATGCGGAACGAGAAATTTTCAATAATCTTGTTATTCATGAATTCAAACGTGCCAAAGTGGTATAAATGTTCTAATAATACGTCATTCTATACGTTTTAATGTTTTTTTTATATAGGTTATCAGTCATCGATTCACCGAACCGACTATGCGGAACGAACAATTTTCAATAATTTTGTTATTTAAGAATCGGGACGTGCGAAAGTGGTATAAATGTTCTATTAATACCTTATTATATACGTTTTTATGTTTTTTTTTAAATAGGTTATCAGTCATCGACTCACCGAACCGACTACGCGGAGCGAAAAATTTTCAATAATTTTGTTATTTAAGAATCCGAACGCGCCAAAGTGGTATAAATGTTCTAGCAATACGTTATTCTATACGTTTCAATGGTAATTTGTATAAGTCATCAGTCATCGATTCACCGAACCGACTATGCGGAACGAAAAATTGTCAATAATTTTATTTAAGAATCCGGACGCGCCAAAATGGTATAAATGTTCTAGTAATACCTTATTATATACGTTTTAATGTTTTTTTTATATAGGTTGTCAGTCATCGATTCACCGAACCGACTATGCGGAAAGAAAAATTGTCAATAATTTTGTTATTTAGGATTCGGAACGTGCGAAAGTGGCATAAATGTTCTAGTAGTACGTTAGTCTATACGTTTTAATGGTTTTTTATATATGTTATCAGTCATCGATTCACCGAACCGAGTATGCGGAACGAAAAATTGTCAATAATTTTGTTATTTAAAAATCCGAACGTGCCAAAGTGGTATAAATGTTCTAGTAGTACGTTATTCTATACGTTTTAATTGTTTGTTATATATGTTATCAGTCATCGATTCACCGAACCGAGTATGCGGAACGAAAAATTGTCAATAATTTTGTTATTTATGAATCCGAACGTGCTAAAGTGGTATAAATGTTCTAGTAATACGTTATTCTATACGTTTTAATGGTTTTTTGTATAGGTTATCAGTCATCGATTCACCGAACCGACTATGCGGAACGAAAAATTGTCAATAATTTTATTTAAGAATCCGAACGCGCCAAAGTGGTATAAATGTTCTAGTAATACCTTATTATATACGTTTTAATGTTTTTTTTATATATGTTATCAGTCATCGATTCACCGAACCGACTATGCGGAACGAGAAATTTTCAATAATTTTGTTATTTATGAATCCGAACGTGCCAAAGTGGTATAAATGTTCCAGCAATACGTTATTCTATACGTTTTAACGGTTTTTCGTATAGGTTATCAGTCATCGATTCACCCAACCGACTATGCGGAACGAAAAATTGTCAATAATTTTATTTAAGAATCCGAACGCGCCAAAGTGGTATAAATGTTCTAGTAATACCTTATTATATACGTTTTAATGTTTTTTTTATATATGTTATCAGTCATCGATTCACCGAACCGACTATGCGGAACGAGAAATTTTCAATAATCTTGTTATTTATGAATCCGAACGTGCCAAAGTGGTATAAATGTTCTACTAATACGTTATTCTATACGATTTATTGGTTTTTTGTATAGGTTATCAGCCATCGATTCACCGAACCGACTATGCGGAACGAAAAATTGTCAATAATTTTGTTATTTATGAATCCGAAAGTGCCAAAGTGGTATAAATGTTCTAGTAGAACGTTAGTCTATACGTTTTAATGGTTTTTTTATATATGTTATCAGTCATCGATTCACCGAACCGTGTATGCGGAACGAAAAATTGTCAATAATTTTGCTATTTATGAATCCGAACGTGCCAAAGTGGTATAAATGTTCTAGTAATACGTTATTCTATACGTTTTAATGGTTTTTTGTATAGGTTATCAGTCATCGATTCACCGAACCGACTATGCGGAACGAAAAATTGTCAATAATTTTATTTAAGAATCCGAACGCGCCAAAGTGGTATAAATGTTCTAGTAATACCTTATTATATACGTTTTAATGTTTTTTTTATATATGTTATCAGTCATCGATTCACCGAACCGACTATGCGGAACGAGAAATTTTCAATAATTTTGTTATTTATGAATCCGAACGTGCCAAAGTGGTATAAATGTTCCAGCAATACGTTATTCTATACGTTTTAACGGTTTTTCGTATAGGTTATCAGTCATCGATTCACCCAACCGACTATGCGGAACGAAAAATTGTCAATAATTTTATTTAAGAATCCGAACGCGCCAAAGTGGTATAAATGTTCTAGTAATACCTTATTATATACGTTTTAATGTTTTTTTTATATATGTTATCAGTCATCGATTCACCGAACCGACTATGCGGAACGAGAAATTTTCAATAATCTTGTTATTTATGAATCCGAACGTGCCAAAGTGGTATAAATGTTCTACTAATACGTTATTCTATACGATTTATTGGTTTTTTGTATAGGTTATCAGCCATCGATTCACCGAACCGACTATGCGGAACGAAAAATTGTCAATAATTTTGTTATTTATGAATCCGAAAGTGCCAAAGTGGTATAAATGTTCTAGTAGAACGTTAGTCTATACGTTTTAATGGTTTTTTTATATATGTTATCAGTCATCGATTCACCGAACCGTGTATGCGGAACGAAAAATTGTCAATAATTTTGCTATTTATGAATCCGAACGTGCCAAAGTGGTACAAATGTTCTAGTAATACGTTATTCTATACGTTGTAATGGTTTTTTGTATAGGTTATCAGACATCGATTCACCGAACCGACTATGCGGAACGAAAAATTGTCAATAATTTTATTTAAGAATCCGAACGCGCCAAAGTGGTATAAATTTTCTAGTAATACCTTATTATATACGTTTTAATGTTTTTTTTAAATAGGTTATCAGTCATCGACTCACCGAACCGACTACGCGGAGCGAAAAATTTTCAATAATTTTGTTATTTAGGAATCCGAACGCGCCAAAGTGGTATAAAGGTTCTAGTAATACCTTATTATATACGTTTTAATGTTTTTTTTAAATAGGTTATCAGTCATCGACTCACCGAACCGACTACGCGGTACGAAAAATTTTCAATAATTTTGTTATTTAAGAATCCGAACGCGCCAAAGTGGTATAAATGTTCTAGCAATACGTTATTCTATAGGCTTCAATGGTTTTTTGTATAAGTCATCAGTCATCGATTCAACGAACCGACAATGCGGAACGAAAAATTTTCAATAATTTTGTTATTTATGAATCCGAACGTGCCAAAGTGGTATAAATGTTCTAGTAATACGTTATTCTATGCGTTTTAATGGTTTTTTGTATAGGTTATCAGTCATCGATTCATCGAACCGACTATGCGGAACGAAAAATTGTCAATAATTTTGTTATTTAGGAATCGGACCGTGCGAAAGGGATATAAATGTTCTAGTAATACGTTACTCTATACGTTTTAATGTTTTTTTATATAGGTTATCAGTCATCGATTCACCGAACCGACTATGCGGAACGAATAATTTTCAATAATTTTGTTATTTATGAATCCGAACGTGCCAAAGTGGTATAAATGTTCCAGCAATACGTTATTCTATACGTTTTAATGGTTTTTCGTATAGGTTATCAGTCATCGATTCACCCAACCGACTATGCGGAACGAAAAATTGTCAATAATTTTGTTATTTAGGAATCGGAACGTGCGCAAGTGGTATAAATGTTCTAGTAGTACGTTAGTCTATACGTTTTAATGGTTTTTTATATATGTTATCAGTCATCGATTCACCGAACCGTGTATGCGGAACGAAAAATTGTCAATAATTTTGTTATTTAAGAATCCGAACGTGCCAAAGTGGTATAAATGTTCTAGTAGTACGTTATTCTATATGTTTTAATTGTTTGTTATATAGGTTATCAGTCATCGATTCAGCGAGCCGACTATGCGGAACAAGAAATTTTCAATAATCTTGTTATTCATGAATCCGAACGTGCCAAAGTGGTATAAATGTTCTAGTAATACGTTATTCTATACGTTTTACTGGTTTTTTGTATAGGTTATTAGTCATCGATTCATCGAACCGACTATGCGGAACGAACAATTTTCAATAATTTTGTTATTTAAGAATCGGGACGTGCGAAAGTGGTATAAATGTTCTATTAATACCTTATTATATACGTTTTTATGTTTTTTTTTTAAATAGGTTATCAGTCATCGATTCACCGAGCCGACTATGCGGAACGAAAAATTGTCAATAATTTTGTTATTTATGAATCCGAACGTGCTAAAGTGGTATAAATGTTCTAGTAATACGTTATTCTATACGTTTTAATGGTTTTTTGTATAGGTTATCAGTCATCGATTCACCGAACCGACTATGCGGAACGAAAAATTGTCAATAATTTTATTTAAGAATCCGAACGCGCCAAAGTGGTATAAATGTTCTAGTAATACCTTATTATATACGTTTTAATGTTTTTTTTATATATGTTATCAGTCATCGATTCACCGAACCGACTATGCGGAACGAAAAATTGTCAATAATTTTATTTAAGAATCCGAACGCGCCAAAGTGGTATAAATGTTCTAGTAATACCTTATTATATACGTTTTAATGTTTTTTTTAAATAGGTTATCAGTCATCGACTCACCGAACCGACTACGCGGAGCGAAAAATTTTCAATAATTTTGTTATTTAAGAATCCGAACGCGCCAAAGTGGTATAAATGTTCTAGTAATACGTTATACTATACGTTTTACTGGTTTTTTGTATAGGTTTTCAGTCATCGATTCACCGAACCGACTATGCGGAACGAAAAATTGTCAATAATTTTGTTATTTATGAATCCGAACGTGCCAAAGTGGTATAAATGTTCTAGTAGAACGTTAGTCTATACGTTTTAATGGTTTTTTTATATATGTTATCAGTCATCGATTCACCGAACCGTGTATGCGGAACGAAAAATTGTCAATAATTTTGCTATTTATGAATCCGAACGTGCCAAAGTGGTATAAATGTTCTAGTAATACGTTATTCTATACGTTGTAATGGTTTTTTGTATAGGTTATCAGACATCGATTCACCGAACCGACTATGCGGAACGAAAAATTGTCAATAATTTTATTTAAGAATCCGAACGCGCCAAAGTGGTATAAATGTTCTAGTAATACCTTATTATATACGTTTTAATGTTTTTTTTAAATAGGTTATCAGTCATCGACTCACCGAACCGACTACGCGGAGCGAAAAATTTTCAATAATTTTGTTATTTAGGAATCCGAACGCGCCAAAGTGGTATAAATGTTCTAGTAATACCTTATTATATACGTTTTAATGTTTTTTTTAAATAGGTTATCAGTCATCGACTCACCGAACCGACTACGCGGTGCGAAAAATTTTCAATAATTTTGTTATTTAAGAATCCGAACGCGCCAAAGTGGTATAAATGTTCTAGCAATACGTTATTCTATAGGCTTCAATGGTTTTTTGTATAAGTCATCAGTCATCGATTCAACGAACCGACAATGCGGAACGAAAAATTTTCAATAATTTTGTTATTTATGAATCCGAACGTGCCAAAGTGGTATAAATGTTCCAGCAATACGTTATTCTATACGTTTTAACGGTTTTTCGTATAGGTTATCAGTCATCGATTCACCCAACCGACTATGCGGAACGAAAAATTGTCAATAATTTTGTTATTTAGGACTCGGAACGTGCGAAACTGGTACAAATGTTCTAGTAGTACGTTAGTCTATACGTTTTAATGGTTTTTTATATATGTTATCAGTCATCGATTCACCGAACCGTGTATGCGGAACGAACAATTTTCAATAATTTTGTTATTAAAGAATCGGGACGTGCGAAAGTGGTATAAATGTTCTATTAATACCTTATTATATACGTTTTTATGTTTTTTTTTAAATAGGTTATCAGTCATCGACTCACCGAACCGACTACGCGGAGCGAAAAATTTTTAATAATTTTGTTACTTAAGAATCCGAACGCGCCAAAGTGGTATAAATGTTCTAGCAATACGTTATTCTATACGTTTCAATGGTAATTTGTATAAGTCATCAGTCATCGATTCACCGAACCGACTATGCGGAACGAAAAATTGTCAATAATTTTATTTAAGAATCCGAACGCGCCAAAGTGGTATAAATGTTCTAGTAATACCTTATTATATACGTTTTAATGTTTTTTTTATATATGTTATCAGTCATCGATTCACCGAACCGACTATGCGGAACGAAAAATTGTCAATAATTTTATTTAAGAATCCGAACGCGCCAAAGTGGTATAAATGTTCTAGTAATACCTTATTATATACGTTTTAATGTTTTTTTTAAATAGGTTATCAGTCATCGACTCACCGAACCGACTACGCGGAGCGAAAAATTTTCAATAATTTTGTTATTTAAGAATCCGAACGCGCCAAAGTGGTATAAATGTTCTAGTAATACGTTATACTATACGTTTTACTGGTTTTTTGTATAGGTTTTCAGTCATCGATTCACCGAACCGACTATGCGGAACGAAAAATTGTCAATAATTTTGTTATTTATGAATCCGAACGTGCCAAAGTGGTATAAATGTTCCAGCAATACGTTATTCTATACGTTTTAATGTTTTTTTTATATAGGTTGTCAGTCATCGATTCATCGAACCGACTATGCGGAACGAAAATTTTCAATAATTTTGTTATTTAAGAATCCGAACGCGCCAAAGTGGTATAAATGTTCTAGTAATTCGTTATTCTGTACGTTTTACTGGTTTTTTGTATAGGTTATTAGTCATCGATTCACCGAACCGAGTATGCGGCACGAACAGTTTTCAATAATTTTGTTATTTATGAATCCGAACGTGCCAAAGTGGTATAAATGTTCGAGCAATACGTTATTCTATACGTTTTAATGGTTTTTCGTATGGGTTATCAGTCATCGATTCACCGAACCGCCTAGCGGAACGAACAATTTTCAATAATTTTGTTATTTATGAATCCGAACGTGCCAAAGTGGTATAAATGTTCTAGTAGTACGTTATTCTATACGTTTTAATTGTTTTTTATATAGGTTATCAGTCATCGATTCACCGAGCCGACTATGCGGAACGGGAAATTTTCAATAATCTTGTTATTCATGAATTCAAACGTGCCAAAGTGGTATAAATGTTCTAATAATACGTCATTCTATACGTTTTAATGTTTTTTTTATATAGGTTATCAGTCATCGATTCACCGAACCGACTATGCGGAACGAACAATTTTCAATAATTTTGTTATTTAAGAATCGGGACGTGCGAAAGTGGTATAAATGTTCTATTAATACCTTATTATATACGTTTTTATGTTTTTTTTTTAAATAGGTTATCAGTCGTCGATTCACCGAGCCGACTATGCGGAACGAAAAATTGTCAATAATTTTGTTATTTATGAATCCGAACGTGCTAAAGTGGTATAAATGTTCTAGTAATACGTTATTCTATACGTTTTAATGGTTTTTTGTATAGGTTATCAGTCATCGATTCACCGAACCGACTATGCGGAACGAAAAATTGTCAATAATTTTATTTAAGAATCCGAACGCGCCAAAGTGGTATAAATGTTCTAGTAATACCTTATTATATACGTTTTAATGTTTTTTTTATATATGTTATCAGTCATCGATTCACCGAACCGACTATGCGGAACGAGAAATTTTCAATAATCTTGTTATTTATGAATCCGAACGTGCCAAAGTGGTATAAATGTTCTACTAATACGTTATTCTATACGATTTATTGGTTTTTTGTATAGGTTATCAGCCATCGATTCACCGAACCGACTATGCGGAACGAAAAATTGTCAATAATTTTGTTATTTATGAATCCGAACGTGCCAAAGTGGTATAAATGTTCTAGTAGAACGTTAGTCTATACGTTTTAATGGTTTTTTTATATATGTTATCAGTCATCGATTCACCGAACCGTGTATGCGGAACGAAAAATTGTCAATAATTTTGCTATTTATGAATCCGAACGTGCCAAAGTGGTATAAATGTTCTAGTAATACGTTATTCTATACGTTGTAATGGTTTTTTGTATAGGTTATCAGACATCGATTCACCGAACCGACTATGCGGAACGAAAAATTGTCAATAATTTTATTTAAGAATCCGAACGCGCCAAAGTGGTATAAATGTTCTAGTAATACCTTATTATATACGTTTTAATGTTTTTTTTAAATAGGTTATCAGTCATCGACTCACCGAACCGACTACGCGGAGCGAAAAATTTTCAATAATTTTGTTATTTAGGAATCCGAACGCGCCAAAGTGGTATAAATGTTCTAGTAATACCTTATTATATACGTTTTAATGTTTTTTTTAAATAGGTTATCAGTCATCGACTCACCGAACCGACTACGCGGTGCGAAAAATTTTCAATAATTTTGTTATTTAAGAATCCGAACGCGCCAAAGTGGTATAAATGTTCTAGCAATACGTTATTCTATAGGCTTCAATGGTTTTTTGTATAAGTCATCAGTCATCGATTCAACGAACCGACAATGCGGAACGAAAAATTTTCAATAATTTTGTTATTTATGAATCCGAACGTGCCAAAGTGGTATAAATGTTCCAGCAATACGTTATTCTATACGTTTTAACGGTTTTTCGTATAGGTTATCAGTCATCGATTCACCCAACCGACTATGCGGAACGAAAAATTGTCAATAATTTTGTTATTTAGGACTCGGAACGTGCGAAACTGGTACAAATGTTCTAGTAGTACGTTAGTCTATACGTTTTAATGGTTTTTTATATATGTTATCAGTCATCGATTCACCGAACCGTGTATGCGGAACGAACAATTTTCAATAATTTTGTTATTTAAGAATCGGGACGTGCGAAAGTGGTATAAATGTTCTAGTAATTCGATATTCTGTACGTTTTACTGGTTTTTTGTATAGGTTATTAGTCATCGATTCATCGAACCGACTATGCGGAACGAAAAATTGTCAATAATTTTGTTATTAAAGAATCGGGACGTGCGAAAGTGGTATAAATGTTCTATTAATACCTTATTATATACGTTTTTATGTTTTTTTTTAAATAGGTTATCAGTCATCGATTCACCGAACCGACTATGCGGAACGAACAATTTTCAATAATTTTGTTATTTATGAATCCGAACGTGCCAAAGTGGTATAAATGTTCCAGCAATACGTTATTCTATACGTTTTAATTGTTTGTTATATAGGCTATCAAACATCGATTCACCGAGCCGACTATGCGGAACGAGAAATTGTCAATAATTTTGTTATTTAAGAATCCGAACGTGCCAAAGTGGTATAAATGTTCTAGTAGTACGTTATTCTATACGTTTTAACGTTTTTTTTTATATAGGTTGTCAGTCATCGACTCACCGAACCGACTGTGCGGAGCGAAAAATTTTCAATAATTTTGTTATTTATGAATCCGAACGCGCCAAAGTGGTATAAATGTTCTAGCAATACGTTATTCTATACGTTTTAATGGTTTTTCGTATAGGTTATCAGTCATCGACTCACCGAACCGACTCTGCGGAACGAAAATTTTCAATAATTTTGTTATTTGAGAATCCGAACGCGCCAAAGTGGTATAAATGTTCTAGAAATTCGATATTCTGTACGTTTTACTGGTTTTTTGTATAGGTTATTAGTCATCGATTCATCGAACCGACTATGCGGAACGAAAAATTGTCAATAATTTTGTTATTTAGGAATCGGACCGTGCGAAAGGGATATAAATGTTCTAGTAATACGTTATTCTATACGTTTTAATGTTTTTTTATATAGGTTATCAGTCATCGATTCACCGAACCGACTATGCGGAACGAACAATTTTCAATAATTTTGTTATTTATGAATCCGAACGTGCCAAAGTGGTATAAATGTTCCAGCAATACGTTATTCTATACGTTTTAATGGTTTTTCGTATAGGTTATCAGTCATCGATTCACCCAACCGACTATGCGGAACGAAAAATTGTCAATAATTTTGTTATTTAGGAATCGGAACGTGCGAAAGTGGTATAAATGTTCTAGTAGTACGTTAGTCTATACGTTTTAATGGTTTTTTATATATGTTATCAGTCATCGATTCACCGAACCGTGTATGCGGAACGAAAAATTGCCAATAATTTTGTTATTTAAGAATCCGAACGTGCCAAAGTGGTATAAATGTTCTAGTAGTACGTTATTCTATACGTTTTAATTGTTTGTTATATAGGTTATCAGTCATCGATTCACCGAGCCGACTATGCGGAACAAGAAATTTTCAATAATCTTGTTATTCATGAATCCGAACGTGCCAAAGTGGTATAAATGTTCTAGTAATACGTTATTCTATACGTTTTACTGGTTTTTTGTATTGGTTATCAGTCATCGATTCACCGAACCGCCTAGCGAAACGAACAATTTTCAATAATTTTGTTATTTATGAATCCGAACGTGCCAAAGTGGTATAAATGTTCTAGTAGTACGTTATTTTATACGTTTTAATTGTTTTTTATATAGGTTATCAGTCATCGATTCACCGAGCCGACTATGCGGAACGAGAAATTTTCAATAATCTTGTTATTCATGAATTCAAACGTGCCAAAGTGGTATAAATGTTCTAATAATACGTCATTCTATACGTTTTAATGTTTCTTTTATATAGGTTGTCAGTCATCGACTCACCGAACCCACTATGCGGAACGAAAAATTTTCAATAATCTTGTTATTTAGGAATACGAACGCGCCAAAGTGGTATAAATGTTCTAGCAATACGTTATTCTATACGTTTTAATGGTTTTTTGTATAGGTTATCAGTCATCGATTCACCCAACCGAATATGCGGAACGAAAAATTGTCAATAATTTTGTTATTTATGAATCCGAACGTGCCAAAGTGGTATAAATGTTCTAGTAATACGATATTCTATACGTTTCAATGTTTTTTTTATATAGGTTATCAGTCATCGACTCACCGAACCGACTGTGCGGAGCGAAAAATTTTCAATAATTTTGTTATTTATGAATCCGAACGCGCCAAAGTGGTAGAAATGTTCTAGCAATACGTTATTCTATACGTTTTAATGGTTTTTTGTATAGGTTATCAGTCATCGATTCACCCAACCGACTATGCGGAACGAAAAATTGTCAATAATTTTGTTATTTATGAATCCGAACGTGCCAAAGTGGTATAAATGTTCTAGTAATACGATATTCTATACGTTTTAATGTTTTTTTTATATAGGTTATCAGTCATCGACTCACCGAACCGACTATGCGGAGCGAAAAATTTTCAATAATTTTGTTATTTATGAATCCGAACGCGCCAAAGTGGTATAAATGTTCTAGTAATACGTTATTCTATACGTTTTACTGGTTTTTTGTATAGGTTATCAGTCATCGATTCACCGAACCGACTATGCGGAACGAAAAATTGTCAATAATTTTGCTATTTATGAATCCGAACGTGCCAAAGTGGTATAAATGTTCTAGTAATACGTTATTCTATACGTTTTAATGGTTTTTTGTATAGGTTATCAGTCATCGATTCACCGAACCGACTATGCGGAAGGAAAAATTGTCAATAATTTTATTTAAGAATCCGAACGCGCCAAAGTGGTATAAATGTTCTAGTAATACCTTATTATATACGTTTTAATGTTTTTTTTGAAATAGGTTATCAGTCATCGACTCACCGAACCGACTATGCGGAACGAAAATTTTCAATAATTTTGTTATTTAAGAATCCGAACGCGCCAAAGTGGTATAAATGTTCTAGTAATTCGATATTCTGTACGTTTTACTGGTTTTTTGTATAGGTTATTAGTCATCGATTCATCGAACCGACTATGCGGAACGAAAAATTGTCAATAATTTTGTTATTTAGGAATCGGACCGTGCGAAAGGGATATAAATGTTCTAGTAATACGTTATTCTATACGTTTTACTGGTTTTTTGTATTGGTTATCAGTCATCGATTCACCGAACCGCCTAGCGAAACGAACAATTTTCAATAATTTTGTTATTTATGAATCCGAACGTGCCAAAGTGGTATAAATGTTCTAGTAGTACGTTATTTTATACGTTTTAATTGTTTTTTATATAGGTTATCAGTCATCGATTCACCGAGCCGACTATGCGGAACGAGAAATTTTCAATAATCTTGTTATTCATGAATTCAAACGTGCCAAAGTGGTATAAATGTTCTAATAATACGTCATTCTATACGTTTTAATGTTTTTTTTATATAGGTTGTCAGTCATCGACTCACCAAACCGACTATGCGGACCGAAAAATTTTCAATAATCTTGTTATTTATGAATCCGAACGTGTCAAAGTGGTATAAATGTTCTAGTAGTACGTTATTCTATACGTTTTAATGTTTCTTTTATATAGGTTGTCAGTCATCGACTCACCGAACCCACTATGCGGAACGAAAAATTTTCAATAATCTTGTTATTTAGGAATACGAACGCGCCAAAGTGGTATAAATGTTCTAGCAATACGTTATTCTATACGTTTTAATGGTTTTTTGTATAGGTTATCAGTCATCGATTCACCCAACCGAATATGCGGAACGAAAAATTGTCAATAATTTTGTTATTTATGAATCCGAACGTGCCAAAGTGGTATAAATGTTCTAGTAATACGATATTCTATACGTTTCAATGTTTTTTTTATATAGGTTATCAGTCATCGACACCGAACCGACTGTGCGGAGCGAAAAATTTTCAATAATTTTGTTATTTATGAATCCGAACGCGCCAAAGTGGTATAAATGTTCCAGCAATACGTTATTCTATACGTTTTAATGGTTTTTCGTATAGGTTATCAGTCATCGATTCACCCAACCGACTATGCGGAACGAAAAATTGTCAATAATTTTGTTATTTAGGAATCGGAACGTGCGAAAGTGGTATAAATGTTCTAGTAGCACGTTAGTCTATACGTTTTAATTGTTTGTTATATAGGTTATCAGTCATCGATTCACCGAGCCGACTATGCGGAACAAGAAATTTTCAATTATCTTGTTATTCATGAATCCGAACGTGCCAAAGTGGTATAAATGTTCTAGTAATACGTTATTCTATACGTTTTACTGGTTTTTTGTATTGGTTATCAGTCATCGATTCACCGAACCGCCTAGCGAAACGAACAATTTTCAATAATTTTGTTATTTATGAATCCGAACGTGCCAAAGTGGTATAAATGTTCTAGTAGTACGTTATTTTATACGTTTTAATTGTTTTTTATATAGGTTATCAGTCATCGATTCACCGAGCCGATATGCGGAACGAGAAATTTTCAATAATCTTGTTATTCATGAATTCAAACGTGCCAAAGTGGTATAAATGTTCTAATAATACGTCATTCTATACGTTTTAATGTTTTTTTTATATAGGTTATCAGTCATCGATTCACCGAACCGACTATGCGGAACGAACAATTTTCAATAATTTTGTTATTTATGAATCCGAACGTGCCAAAGTGGTATAAATGTTCTAGCAGTACGTTATTTTATACGTTTTAATTGTTTTTTATATAGGTTGTCAGTCATCGACTCACCAAACCGACTATGCGGACCGAAAAATTTTCAATAATCTTGTTATTTATGAATCCGAACGTGCCAAAGTGGTATAAATGTTCTAGTAGTACGTTATTCTATACGTTTTAATGTTTCTTTTATATAGGTTGTCAGTCATCGACTCACCGAACCCACTATGCGGAACGAAAAATTTTCAATAATCTTGTTATTTAGGAATACGAACGCGCCAAAGTGGTATAAATGTTCTAGCAATACGTTATTCTATACGTTTTAATGGTTTTTTGTATAGGTTATCAGTCATCGATTCACCCAACCGACTATGCGGAACGAAAAATTGTCAATAATTTTGTTATTTATGAATCCGAACGTGCCAAAGTGGTATAAATGTTCTAGTAATACGATATTCTATACGTTTTAATGTTTTTTTTATATAGGTTATCAGTCATCGACTCACCGAACCGACTGTGCGGAGCGAAAAATTTTCAATAATTTTGTTATTTATGAATCCGAACGCGCCAAAGTGGTATAAATGTTCTAGCAATACGTTATTCTATACGTTTTAATGGTTTTTTGTATAGGTTATCAGTCATCGATTCACCCAACCGACTATGCGGAACGAAAAATTGTCAATAATTTTGTTATTTAGGAATCCGAACGCGCCAAAGTGGTATAAATGTTCTAGTAATACCTTATTATATACGTTTTAATGTTTTTTTTAAATAGGGTATCAGTCATCGACTCACCGAACCGACTACGCGGTGCGAAAAATTTTCAATAATTTTGTTATTTAAGAATCCGAACGCGCCAAAGTGGTATAAATGTTCTAGCAATACGTTATTCTATAGGCTTCAATGGTTTTTTGTATAAGTCATCAGTCATCGATTCAACGAACCGACAATGCGGAACGAAAAATTTTCAATAATTTTGTTATTTATGAATCCGAACGTGCCAAAGTGGTATAAATGTTCCAGCAATACGTTATTCTATACGTTTTAACGGTTTTTCGTATAGGTTATCAGTCATCGATTCACCCAACCGACTATGCGGAACGAAAAATTGTCAATAATTTTGTTATTTAGGACTCGGAACGTGCGAAACTGGTACAAATGTTCTAGTAGTACGTTAGTCTATACGTTTTAATGGTTTTTTATATATGTTATCAGTCATCGATTCACCGAACCGTGTATGCGGAACGAACAATTTTCAATAATTTTGTTATTTAAGAATCGGGACGTGCGAAAGTGGTATAAATGTTCTAGTAATTCGATATTCTGTACGTTTTACTGGTTTTTTGTATAGGTTATTAGTCATCGATTCATCGAACCGACTATGCGGAACGAAAAATTGTCAATAATTTTGTTATTAAAGAATCGGGACGTGCGAAAGTGGTATAAATGTTCTATTAATACCTTATTATATACGTTTTTATGTTTTTTTTTAAATAGGTTATCAGTCATCGACTCACCGAACCGACTACGCGGAGCGAAAAATTTTTAATAATTTTGTTACTTAAGAATCCGAACGCGCCAAAGTGGTATAAATGTTCTAGCAATACGTTATTCTATACGTTTCAATGGTAATTTGTATAAGTCATCAGTCATCGATTCACCGAACCGACTATGCGGAACGAAAAATTGTCAATAATTTTATTTAAGAATCCGGACGCGCCAAAATGGTATAAATGTTCTAGTAATACCTTATTATATACGTTTTAATGTTTTTTTTATATAGGTTGTCAGTCATCGATTCACCGAACCGACTATGCGGAAAGAAAAATTGTCAATAATTTTGTTATTTAGGAATCGGAACGTGCGAAAGTGGTATAAATGTTCTAGTAGTACGTTAGTCTATACGTTTTAATGGTTTTTTATATATGTTATCAGTCATCGATTCACCGAACCGAGTATGCGGAACGAAAAATTGTCAATAATTTTGTTATTTAAAAATCCGAACGTGCCAAAGTGGTATAAATGTTCTAGTAGTACGTTATTCTATACGTTTTAATTGTTTGTTATATAGGCTATCAAACATCGATTCACCGAGCCGACTATGCGGAACGAGAAATTGTCAATAATTTTGTTATTTATGAATCCGAACGTGCCAAAGTGGTATAAATGTTCTAGTAGTCCGTTATTCTAGACGTTTTAATGTTGTTTTTTATAGGTTATCAGTCATCGATTCCCCGAACCGACTATGCGGAACGAAAAATTGTCAATAATTTTGTTATTTAAGAATCCGAACGTGCCAAAGTGGTATAAATGTTCTAGTAGTACGTTATTCTATACGTTTTAATGTTTTTTTTATATAGGTCATCAGTCATCGATTCACCGAACCGACTATGCGAAACGAAAAATTGTCAATAATTTTGTTATTCAAGAATCCGAACGCGCCAAAGTGGTATAAATGTTCTAGTAATTCGTTTTTCTATACGTTTCAATGTTTTTTTTAAATAGGTTCTCAGTCATCGATTCACCGCACCGACTATGCGGAGCGAAAAATTTTCAATAATTTTGTTATTTAAGAATCCGAACGCGCCAAAGTGGTATAAATGTTCTAGTAATACGTTATACTATACGTTTTACTGGTTTTTTGTATAGGTTTTCAGTCATCGATTCACCGAACCGACTATGCGGAACGAAAAATTGTCAATAATTTTGTTATTTAAGAATCCGAACGTGCCAAAGTGGTATAAATGTTCTAGTAGTACGTTATTCTATACGTTTTAACGTTTTTTTTTATATAGGTTGTCAGTCATCGACTCACCGAACCGACTGTGCGGAGCGAAAAATTTTCAATAATTTTGTTATTTATGAATCCGAACGCGCCAAAGTGGTATAAATGTTCTAGCAATACGTTATTCTATACGTTTTAATGGTTTTTTGTATAGGTTATCAGTCATCGATTCACCCAACCGACTATGCGGAACGAAAAATTGTCAATAATTTTGTTATTTATGAATCCGAACGTGCCAAAGTGGTATAAATGTTCTAGTAATACGATATTCTATACGTTTTAATGTTTTTTTTATATAGGTTATCAGTCATCGACTCACCGAACCGACTATGCGGAGCGAAAAATTTTCAATAATTTTGTTATTTATGAATCCGAACGCGCCAAAGTGGTATAAATGTTCTAGCAATACGTTATTCTATACGTTTTAATGGTTTTTCGTATAGGTTATCAGTCATCGATTCACCCAACCGACTATGCGGAACGAAAAATTTTCAATAATCTTGTTATTCATGAATCCGAACATGCCAAAATGGTATAAATGTTCTAGTAATACGTTATTCTATACGTTTTAATGGTTTTTCGTATAGGTTATCAGTCATCGACTCACCGAACCGACTCTGCGGAACGAAAATTTTCAATAATTTTGTTATTTGAGAATCCGAACGCGCCAAAGTGGTATAAATGTTCTAGAAATTCGATATTCTGTACGTTTTACTGGTTTTTTGTATAGGTTATTAGTCATCGATTCATCGAACCGACTATGCGGAACGAAAAATTGTCAATAATTTTGTTATTTAGGAATCGGACCGTGCGAAAGGGATATAAATGTTCTAGTAATACGTTATTCTATACGTTTTAATGTTTTTTTATATAGGTTATCAGTCATCGATTCACCGAACCGACTATGCGGAACGAACAATTTTCAATAATCTTGTTATTTAGGAATACGAACGCGCCAAAGTGGTATAAATGTTCTAGCAATACGTTATTCTATACGTTTTAATGGTTTTTTGTATAGGTTATCAGTCATCGATTCACCCAACCGACTATGCGGAACGAAAAATTGTCAATAATTTTGTTATTTATGAATCCGAACGTGCCAAAGTGGTATAAATGTTCTAGTAATACGATATTCTATACGTTTTAATGTTTTTTTTATATAGGTTATCAGTCATCGACTCACCGAACCGACTGTGCGGAGCGAAAAATTTTCAATAATTTTGTTATTTATGAATCCGAACGCGCCAAAGTGGTATAAATGTTCTAGCAATACGTTATTCTATACGTTTTAATGGTTTTTTGTATAGGTTATCAGTCATCGATTCACCCAACCGACTATGCGGAACGAAAAATTGTCAATAATTTTGTTATTTAGGAATCCGAACGCGCCAAAGTGGTATAAATGTTCTAGTAATACCTTATTATATACGTTTTAATGTTTTTTTTAAATAGGGTATCAGTCATCGACTCACCGAACCGACTACGCGGTGCGAAAAATTTTCAATAATTTTGTTATTTAAGAATCCGAACGCGCCAAAGTGGTATAAATGTTCTAGCAATACGTTATTCTATAGGCTTCAATGGTTTTTTGTATAAGTCATCAGTCATCGATTCAACGAACCGACAATGCGGAACGAAAAATTTTCAATAATTTTGTTATTTATGAATCCGAACGTGCCAAAGTGGTATAAATGTTCCAGCAATACGTTATTCTATACGTTTTAACGGTTTTTCGTATAGGTTATCAGTCATCGATTCACCCAACCGACTATGCGGAACGAAAAATTGTCAATAATTTTGTTATTTAGGACTCGGAACGTGCGAAACTGGTACAAATGTTCTAGTAGTACGTTAGTCTATACGTTTTAATGGTTTTTTATATATGTTATCAGTCATCGATTCACCGAACCGTGTATGCGGAACGAACAATTTTCAATAATTTTGTTATTTAAGAATCGGGACGTGCGAAAGTGGTATAAATGTTCTAGTAATTCGATATTCTGTACGTTTTACTGGTTTTTTGTATAGGTTATTAGTCATCGATTCATCGAACCGACTATGCGGAACGAAAAATTGTCAATAATTTTGTTATTAAAGAATCGGGACGTGCGAAAGTGGTATAAATGTTCTATTAATACCTTATTATATACGTTTTTATGTTTTTTTTTAAATAGGTTATCAGTCATCGACTCACCGAACCGACTACGCGGAGCGAAAAATTTTTAATAATTTTGTTACTTAAGAATCCGAACGCGCCAAAGTGGTATAAATGTTCTAGCAATACGTTATTCTATACGTTTCAATGGTAATTTGTATAAGTCATCAGTCATCGATTCACCGAACCGACTATGCGGAACGAAAAATTGTCAATAATTTTATTTAAGAATCCGGACGCGCCAAAATGGTATAAATGTTCTAGTAATACCTTATTATATACGTTTTAATGTTTTTTTTATATAGGTTGTCAGTCATCGATTCACCGAACCGACTATGCGGAAAGAAAAATTGTCAATAATTTTGTTATTTAGGAATCGGAACGTGCGAAAGTGGTATAAATGTTCTAGTAGTACGTTAGTCTATACGTTTTAATGGTTTTTTATATATGTTATCAGTCATCGATTCACCGAACCGAGTATGCGGAACGAAAAATTGTCAATAATTTTGTTATTTAAAAATCCGAACGTGCCAAAGTGGTATAAATGTTCTAGTAGTACGTTATTCTATACGTTTTAATTGTTTGTTATATAGGCTATCAAACATCGATTCACCGAGCCGACTATGCGGAACGAGAAATTGTCAATAATTTTGTTATTTATGAATCCGAACGTGCCAAAGTGGTATAAATGTTCTAGTAGTCCGTTATTCTAGACGTTTTAATGTTGTTTTTTATAGGTTATCAGTCATCGATTCCCCGAACCGACTATGCGGAACGAAAAATTGTCAATAATTTTGTTATTTAAGAATCCGAACGTGCCAAAGTGGTATAAATGTTCTAGTAGTACGTTATTCTATACGTTTTAATGTTTTTTTTATATAGGTCATCAGTCATCGATTCACCGAACCGACTATGCGAAACGAAAAATTGTCAATAATTTTGTTATTCAAGAATCCGAACGCGCCAAAGTGGTATAAATGTTCTAGTAATTCGTTTTTCTATACGTTTCAATGTTTTTTTTAAATAGGTTCTCAGTCATCGATTCACCGCACCGACTATGCGGAGCGAAAAATTTTCAATAATTTTGTTATTTAAGAATCCGAACGCGCCAAAGTGGTATAAATGTTCTAGTAATACGTTATACTATACGTTTTACTGGTTTTTTGTATAGGTTTTCAGTCATCGATTCACCGAACCGACTATGCGGAACGAAAAATTGTCAATAATTTTGTTATTTAAGAATCCGAACGTGCCAAAGTGGTATAAATGTTCTAGTAGTACGTTATTCTATACGTTTTAACGTTTTTTTTTATATAGGTTGTCAGTCATCGACTCACCGAACCGACTGTGCGGAGCGAAAAATTTTCAATAATTTTGTTATTTATGAATCCGAACGCGCCAAAGTGGTATAAATGTTCTAGCAATACGTTATTCTATACGTTTTAATGGTTTTTTGTATAGGTTATCAGTCATCGATTCACCCAACCGACTATGCGGAACGAAAAATTGTCAATAATTTGGTTATTTATGAATCCGAACGTGCCAAAGTGGTATAAATGTTCTAGTAATACGATATTCTATACGTTTTAATGTTTTTTTTATATAGGTTATCAGTCATCGACTCACCGAACCGACTATGCGGAGCGAAAAATTTTCAATAATTTTGTTATTTATGAATCCGAACGCGCCAAAGTGGTATAAATGTTCTAGCAATACGTTATTCTATACGTTTTAATGGTTTTTCGTATAGGTTATCAGTCATCGATTCACCCAACCGACTATGCGGAACGAAAAATTTTCAATAATCTTGTTATTCATGAATCCGAACATGCCAAAATGGTATAAATGTTCTAGTAATACGTTATTCTATACGTTTTAATGGTTTTTCGTATAGGTTATCAGTCATCGACTCACCGAACCGACTCTGCGGAACGAAAATTTTCAATAATTTTGTTATTTGAGAATCCGAACGCGCCAAAGTGGTATAAATGTTCTAGAAATTCGATATTCTGTACGTTTTACTGGTTTTTTGTATAGGTTATTAGTCATCGATTCATCGAACCGACTATGCGGAACGAAAAATTGTCAATAATTTTGTTATTTAGGAATCGGACCGTGCGAAAGGGATATAAATGTTCTAGTAATACGTTATTCTATACGTTTTAATGTTTTTTTATATAGGTTATCAGTCATCGATTCACCGAACCGACTATGCGGAACGAACAATTTTCAATAATTTTGTTATTTATGAATCCGAACGTGCCAAAGTGGTATAAATGTTCCAGCAATACGTTATTCTATACGTTTTAATGGTTTTTCGTATAGGTTATCAGTCATCGATTCACCCAACCGACTATGCGGAACGAAAAATTGTCAATAATTTTGTTATTTAGGAATCGGAACGTGCGAAAGTGGTATAAATGTTCTAGTAGTACGTTAGTCTATACGTTTTAATGGTTTTTTATATATGTTATCAGTCATCGATTCACCGAACCGTGTATGCGGAACGAAAAATTGCCAATAATTTTGTTATTTAAGAATCCGAACGTGCCAAAGTGGTATAAATGTTCTAGTAGTACGTTATTCTATACGTTTTAATTGTTTGTTATATAGGTTATCAGTCATCGATTCACCGAGCCGACTATGCGGAACAAGAAATTTTCAATAATCTTGTTATTCATGAATCCGAACGTGCCAAAGTGGTATAAATGTTCTAGTAATACGTTATTCTATACGTTTTACTGGTTTTTTGTATTGGTTATCAGTCATCGATTCACCGAACCGCCTAGCGAAACGAACAATTTTCAATAATTTTGTTATTTATGAATCCGAACGTGCCAAAGTGGTATAAATGTTCTAGTAGTACGTTATTTTATACGTTTTAATTGTTTTTTATATAGGTTATCAGTCATCGATTCACCGAGCCGACTATGCGGAACGAGAAATTTTCAATAATCTTGTTATTCATGAATTCAAACGTGCCAAAGTGGTATAAATGTTCTAATAATACGTCATTCTATACGTTTTAATGTTTTTTTTATATAGGTTGTCAGTCATCGACTCACCAAACCGACTATGCGGACCGAAAAATTTTCAATAATCTTGTTATTTATGAATCCGAACGTGCCAAAGTGGTATAAATGTTCTAGTAGTACGTTATTCTATACGTTTTAATGTTTCTTTTATATAGGTTGTCAGTCATCGACTCACCGAACCCACTATGCGGAACGAAAAATTTTCAATAATCTTGTTATTTAGGAATACGAACGCGCCAAAGTGGTATAAATGTTCTAGCAATACGTTATTCTATACGTTTTAATGGTTTTTTGTATAGGTTATCAGTCATCGATTCACCCAACCGAATATGCGGAACGAAAAATTGTCAATAATTTTGTTATTTATGAATCCGAACGTGCCAAAGTGGTATAAATGTTCTAGTAATACGATATTCTATACGTTTCAATGTTTTTTTTATATAGGTTATCAGTCATCGACTCACCGAACCGACTGTGCGGAGCGAAAAATTTTCAATAATTTTGTTATTTATGAATCCGAACGCGCCAAAGTGGTATAAATGTTCTAGCAATACGTTATTCTATACGTTTTAATGGTTTTTTGTATAGGTTATCAGTCATCGATTCACCCAACCGACTATGCGGAACGAAAAATTGTCAATAATTTTGTTATTTATGAATCCGAACGTGCCAAAGTGGTATAAATGTTCTAGTAATACGATATTCTATACGTTTTAATGTTTTTTTTATATAGGTTATCAGTCATCGACTCACCGAACCGACTATGCGGAGCGAAAAATTTTCAATAATTTTGTTATTTATGAATCCGAACGCGCCAAAGTGGTATAAATGTTCTAGCAATACGTTATTCTATACGTTTTAATGGTTTTTTGTATAGGTTATCAGTCATCGATTCACCCAACCGAATATGCGGAACGAAAAATTGTCAATAATTTTGTTATTTATGAATCCGAACGTGCCAAAGTGGTATAAATGTTCTAGTAATACGATATTCTATACGTTTTAATGTTTTTTTTATATAGGTTATCAGTCATCGACTCACCGAACCGACTATGCGGAGCGAAAAATTTTCAATAATTTTGTTATTTATGAATCCGAACGCGCCAAAGTGGTATAAATGTTCTAGTAATACGTTATTCTATACGTTTTACTGGTTTTTTGTATAGGTTATCAGTCATCGATTCACCGAACCGACTATGCGGAACGAAAAATTGTCAATAATTTTGCTATTTATGAATCCGAACGTGCCAAAGTGGTATAAATGTTCTAGTAATACGTTATTCTATACGTTTTAATGGTTTTTTGTATAGGTTATCAGTCATCGATTCACCGAACCGACTATGCGGAACGAAAAATTGTCAATAATTTTATTTAAGAATCCGAACGCGCCAAAGTGGTATAAATGTTCTAGTAATACCTTATTATATACGTTTTAATGTTTTTTTTGAAATAGGTTATCAGTCATCGACTCACCGAACCGACTATGCGGAACGAAAATTTTCAATAATTTTGTTATTTAAGAATCCGAACGCGCCAAAGTGGTATAAATGTTCTAGTAATTCGATATTCTGTACGTTTTACTGGTTTTTTGTATAGGTTATTAGTCATCGATTCATCGAACCGACTATGCGGAACGAAAAATTGTCAATAATTTTGTTATTTAGGAATCGGACCGTGCGAAAGGGATATAAATGTTCTAGTAATACGTTATTCTATACGTTTTACTGGTTTTTTGTATTGGTTATCAGTCATCGATTC
This sequence comes from Megachile leachella, assembly GCA_963576845.1. Taxonomy (NCBI): domain Eukaryota; kingdom Metazoa; phylum Arthropoda; class Insecta; order Hymenoptera; family Megachilidae; genus Megachile; species Megachile leachella. The sequence continues at coordinate 1,030,677 of CAUYWW010000182.1, forward strand.
ACCGAACCGCCTAGCGAAACGAACAATTTTCAATAATTTTGTTATTTATGAATCCGAACGTGCCAAAGTGGTATAAATGTTCTAGTAGTACGTTATTTTATACGTTTTAATTGTTTTTTATATAGGTTATCAGTCATCGATTCACCGAGCCGACTATGCGGAACGAGAAATTTTCAATAATCTTGTTATTCATGAATTCAAACGTGCCAAAGTGGTATAAATGTTCTAATAATACGTCATTCTATACGTTTTAATGTTTTTTTTATATAGGTTGTCAGTCATCGACTCACCAAACCGACTATGCGGACCGAAAAATTTTCAATAATCTTGTTATTTATGAATCCGAACGTGCCAAAGTGGTATAAATGTTCTAGTAGTACGTTATTCTATACGTTTTAATGTTTCTTTTATATAGGTTGTCAGTCATCGACTCACCGAACCCACTATGCGGAACGAAAAATTTTCAATAATCTTGTTATTTAGGAATACGAACGCGCCAAAGTGGTATAAATGTTCTAGCAATACGTTATTCTATACGTTTTAATGGTTTTTTGTATAGGTTATCAGTCATCGATTCACCCAACCGAATATGCGGAACGAAAAATTGTCAATAATTTTGTTATTTATGAATCCGAACGTGCCAAAGTGGTATAAATGTTCTAGTAATACGATATTCTATACGTTTCAATGTTTTTTTTATATAGGTTATCAGTCATCGACTCACCGAACCGACTGTGCGGAGCGAAAAATTTTCAATAATTTTGTTATTTATGAATCCGAACGCGCCAAAGTGGTATAAATGTTCCAGCAATACGTTATTCTATACGTTTTAATGGTTTTTCGTATAGGTTATCAGTCATCGATTCACCCAACCGACTATGCGGAACGAAAAATTGTCAATAATTTTGTTATTTAGGAATCGGAACGTGCGAAAGTGGTATAAATGTTCTAGTAGCACGTTAGTCTATACGTTTTAATTGTTTGTTATATAGGTTATCAGTCATCGATTCACCGAGCCGACTATGCGGAACAAGAAATTTTCAATTATCTTGTTATTCATGAATCCGAACGTGCCAAAGTGGTATAAATGTTCTAGTAATACGTTATTCTATACGTTTTACTGGTTTTTTGTATTGGTTATCAGTCATCGATTCACCGAACCGACTATGCGGAACGAAAAATTGTCAATAATTTTATTTAAGAATCCGAACGCGCCAAAGTGGTATAAATGTTCTAGTAATACCTTATTATATACGTTTTAATGTTTTTTTTGAAATAGGTTATCAGTCATCGACTCACCGAACCGACTATGCGGAACGAAAATTTTCAATAATTTTGTTATTTAAGAATCCGAACGCGCTAAAGTGGTATAAATGTTCTAGTAATTCGATATTCTGTACGTTTTACTGGTTTTTTGTATAGGTTATTAGTCATCGATTCATCGAACCGACTATGCGGAACGAAAAATTGTCAATAATTTTGTTATTTAGGAATCGGACCGTGCGAAAGGGATATAAATGTTCTAGTAATACGTTATTCTATACGTTTTACTGGTTTTTTGTATTGGTTATCAGTCATCGATTCACCGAACCGCCTAGCGAAACGAACAATTTTCAATAATTTTGTTATTTATGAATCCGAACGTGCCAAAGTGGTATAAATGTTCTAGTAGTACGTTATTTTATACGTTTTAATTGTTTTTTATATAGGTTATCAGTCATCGATTCACCGAGCCGACTATGCGGAACGAGAAATTTTCAATAATCTTGTTATTCATGAATTCAAACGTGCCAAAGTGGTATAAATGTTCTAATAATACGTCATTCTATACGTTTTAATGTTTTTTTTATATAGGTTGTCAGTCATCGACTCACCAAACCGACTATGCGGACCGAAAAATTTTCAATAATCTTGTTATTTATGAATCCGAACGTGCCAAAGTGGTATAAATGTTCTAGTAGTACGTTATTCTATACGTTTTAATGTTTCTTTTATATAGGTTGTCAGTCATCGACTCACCGAACCCACTATGCGGAACGAAAAATTTTCAATAATCTTGTTATTTAGGAATACGAACGCGCCAAAGTGGTATAAATGTTCTAGCAATACGTTATTCTATACGTTTTAATGGTTATTTGTATAGGTTATCAGTCATCGATTCACCCAACCGAATATGCGGAACGAAAAATTGTCAATAATTTTGTTATTTATGAATCCGAACGTGCCAAAGTGGTATAAATGTTCTAGTAATACGATATTCTATACGTTTCAATGTTTTTTTTATATAGGTTATCAGTCATCGACTCACCGAACCGACTGTGCGGAGCGAAAAATTTTCAATAATTTTGTTATTTATGAATCCGAACGCGCCAAAGTGGTATAAATGTTCCAGCAATACGTTATTCTATACGTTTTAATGGTTTTTCGTATAGGTTATCAGTCATCGATTCACCCAACCGACTATGCGGAACGAAAAATTGTCAATAATTTTGTTATTTAGGAATCGGAACGTGCGAAAGTGGTATAAATGTTCTAGTAGCACGTTAGTCTATACGTTTTAATTGTTTTTTATATAGGTTATCAGTCATCGATTCACCGAGCCGATATGCGGAACGAGAAATTTTCAATAATCTTGTTATTCATGAATTCAAACGTGCCAAAGTGGTATAAATGTTCTAATAATACGTCATTCTATACGTTTTAATGTTTTTTTTATATAGGGTATCAGTCATCGATTCACCGAACCGACTATGCGGAACGAACAATTTTCAATAATTTTGTTATTTATGAATCCGAACGTGCCAAAGTGGTATAAATGTTCTAGCAGTACGTTATTTTATACGTTTTAATTGTTTTTTATATAGGTTGTCAGTCATCGACTCACCAAACCGACTATGCGGACCGAAAAATTTTCAATAATCTTGTTATTTATGAATCCGAACGTGCCAAAGTGGTATAAATGTTCTAGTAGTACGTTATTCTATACGTTTTAATGTTTCTTTTATATAGGTTGTCAGTCATCGACTCACCGAACCCACTATGCGGAACGAAAAATTTTCAATAATCTTGTTATTTAGGAATACGAACGCGCCAAAGTGGTATAAATGTTCTAGCAATACGTTATTCTATACGTTTTAATGGTTTTTTGTATAGGTTATCAGTCATCGATTCACCCAACCGACTATGCGGAACGAAAAATTGTCAATAATTTTGTTATTTATGAATCCGAACGTGCCAAAGTGGTATAAATGTTCTAGTAATACGATATTCTATACGTTTTAATGTTTTTTTTATATAGGTTATCAGTCATCGACTCACCGAACCGACTGTGCGGAGCGAAAAATTTTCAATAATTTTGTTATTTATGAATCCGAACGCGCCAAAGTGGTATAAATGTTCTAGCAATACGTTATTCTATACGTTTTAATGGTTTTTTGTATAGGTTATCAGTCATCGATTCACCCAACCGACTATGCGGAACGAAAAATTGTCAATAATTTTGTTATTTATGAATCCGAACGTGCCAAAGTGGTATAAATGTTCTAGTAATACGATATTCTATACGTTTTAATGTTTTTTTTATATAGGTTATCAGTCATCGACTCACCGAACCGACTATGCGGAGCGAAAAATTTTCAATAATTTTGTTATTTATGAATCCGAACGCGCCAAAGTGGTATAAATGTTCCAGCAATACGTTATTCTATACGTTTTAATGGTTTTTCGTATAGGTTATCAGTCATCGATTCACCCAACCGACTATGCGGAACGAAAAATTGTCAATAATTTTGCTATTTATGAATCCGAACGTGCCAAAGTGGTATAAATGTTCTAGTAATACGTTATTCTATACGTTTTAATGGTTTTTTGTATAGGTTATCAGTCATCGATTCACCGAACCGACTATGCGGAACGAAAAATTGTCAATAATTTTATTTAAGAATCCGAACGCGCCAAAGTGGTATAAATGTTCTAGTAATACCTTATTATATACGTTTTAATGTTTTTTTTAAATAGGTTATCAGTCATCGACTCACCGAACCGACTATGCGGAACGAAAATTTTCAATAATTTTGTTATTTAAGAATCCGAACGCGCCAAAGTGGTATAAATGTTCTAGTAATTCGATATTCTGTACGTTTTACTGGTTTTTTGTATAGGTTATTAGTCATCGATTCATCGAACCGACTATGCGGAACGAAAAATTGTCAATAATTTTGTTATTTAGGAATCGGACCGTGCGAAAGGGATATAAATGTTCTAGTAATACGTTATTCTATACGTTTTAATGTTTTTTTATATAGGTTATCAGTCATCGATTCACCGAGCCGACTATGCGGAACAAGAAATTTTCAATTATCTTGTTATTCATGAATCCCAACGTGCCAAAGTGGTATAAATGTTCTAGTAATACGTTATTCTATACGTTTTACTGGTTTTTTGTATTGGTTATCAGTCATCGATTCACCGAACCGACTATGCCCGGAATGAAACATTTTCAATAATTTTGTTATTTACGAATCCGAACGTGCCAAAGTGGTATAAATGTTCTAGTAATACGTTATTCTATACGCTTTAATGTTTTTTTTTTATTTAGGTTATCAGTCATCAATTCACCGAAACGACTATGCGGAACGGAACATTTTCAATAATTTTGTTATTTAAGAATCCGAAAGTGCGAGAGTGGTATAAATGTTCTAGTAATACGTTATTCTATACGTTTTAATGTATTCGTTATATAGGTTATCAGTCATCGATTCACCGAACCGACTATGCGGAACGAAAAATTGTCAATAATTTTGTTATTTAAGAATCCGAACGTGCCAAAGTGGTATAAATGTTCTAGTAGTACGTTATTCTATATGTTTTAATTGTTTGTTATATAGGTTATCAGTCATCGATTCACCGAGCCGACTATGCGGAACAAGAAATTTTCAATAATCTTGTTATTCATGAATCCGAACGTGCCAAAGTGGTATAAATGTCTAGTAATACGTTATTCTATACGTTTTACTGGTTTTTTGTATTGGTTATCAGTCATCGATTCACCGAACCGACTATGCGGAACGAAAAATTGTCAATAATTTTGTTATTTAAGAATCCGAACGTGCCAAAGTGGTATAAATGTTCTAGTAGTACGTTATTCTATATGTTTTAATTGTTTGTTATATAGGTTATCAGTCATCGATTCACCGAGCCGACTATGCGGAACAAGAAATTTTCAATAATCTTGTTATTCATGAATCCGAACGTGCCAAAGTGGTATAAATGTCTAGTAATACGTTATTCTATACGTTTTACTGGTTTTTTGTATTGGTTATCAGTCATCGATTCACCGAACCGACTACGCGGAACGAAAAATTGTCAATAATTTTGTTATTTAAAAATCCGAACGTGCCAAAGTGGTATAAATGTTCTAGTAGTACGTTATTCTATACGTTTTAATTGTTTGTTATATAGGTTATCAGTCACCGATTCACCGAGCCGACTATGCGGAACGAGAAATTGTCAATAATTTTGTTATTTATGAATCCGAACGTGCCAAAGTGGTATAAATGTTCTAGTAGTACGTTAGTCTATACGTTTTAATGGTTTTTTATATATATTATCAGTCATCGATTCACCGAACCGTGTATGCGGAACGAAAAATTGTCAATAATTTTGTTATTTATGAATCCGAACGTGCCAAAGTGGTATAAATGTTCTAGCAATACGTTATTCTATAGGCTTCAATGGTTTTTTGTATAAGTCATCAGTCATCGATTCAACGAACCGACAATGCGGAACGAAAAATTTTCAATAATTTTGTTATTTATGAATCCGAACGTGCCAAAGTGGTATAAATGTTCCAGCAATACGTTATTCTATACGTTTTAACGGTTTTTCGTATAGGTTATCAGTCATCGATTCACCCAACCGACTATGCGGAACGAAAAATTGTCAATAATTTTGTTATTTAGGACTCGCAACGTGCGAAACTGGTACAAATGTTCTAGTAGTACGTTAGTCTATACGTTTTAATGGTTTTTTATATATGTTATCAGTCATCGATTCACCGAACCGTGTATGCGGAACGAAAAATTGTCAATAATTTTGTTATTTAAGAATCCGAACGTGCCAAAGTGGTATAAATGTTCTAGTAGTACGTTATTCTATACGTTTTAATGTTTTTTTTATATAGGTCATCAGTCATCGATTCACCGAACCGACTATGCGAAACGAAAAATTGTCAATAATTTTGTTATTTAAGAATCCGAACGCGCCAAAGTGGTATAAATGTTCTAGTAATTCGTTTTTCTATACGTTTCAATGTTTTTTTTAAATAGGTTCTCAGTCATCGATTCACCGCACCGACTATGCGGAGCGAAAAATTTTCAATAATTTTGTTATTTAAGAATCCGAACGCGCCAAAGTGGTATAAATGTTCTAGTAATTCGATATTCTGTACGTTTTACTGGTTTTTTGTATAGGTTATTAGTCATCGATTCATCGAACCGACTATGCGGAACGAAAAATTGTCAATAATTTTGTTATTTAGGAATCGGACCGTGCGAAAGGGATATAAATGTTCTAGTAATACGTTATTCTATACGTTTTAATGTTTTTTTATATAGGTTATCAGTCATCGATTCACCGAGCCGACTATGCGGAACAAGAAATTTTCAATTATCTTGTTATTCATGAATCCCAACGTGCCAAAGTGGTATAAATGTTCTAGTAATACGTTATTCTATACGTTTTACTGGTTTTTTGTATTGGTTATCAGTCATCGATTCACCGAACCGACTATGCCCGGAATGAAACATTTTCAATAATTTTGTTATTTACGAATCCGAACGTGCCAAAGTGGTATAAATGTTCTAGTAATACGTTATTCTATACGCTTTAATGTTTTTTTTTTATTTAGGTTATCAGTCATCAATTCACCGAAACGACTATGCGGAACGGAACATTTTCAATAATTTTGTTATTTAAGAATCCGAAAGTGCGAGAGTGGTATAAATGTTCTAGTAATACGTTATTCTATACGTTTTAATGTATTCGTTATATAGGTTATCAGTCATCGATTCACCGAACCGACTATGCGGAACGAAAAATTGTCAATAATTTTGTTATTTAAGAATCCGAACGTGCCAAAGTGGTATAAATGTTCTAGTAGTACGTTATTCTATATGTTTTAATTGTTTGTTATATAGGTTATCAGTCATCGATTCACCGAGCCGACTATGCGGAACAAGAAATTTTCAATAATCTTGTTATTCATGAATCCGAACGTGCCAAAGTGGTATAAATGTCTAGTAATACGTTATTCTATACGTTTTACTGGTTTTTTGTATTGGTTATCAGTCATCGATTCACCGAACCGACTATGCGGAACGAAAAATTGTCAATAATTTTGTTATTTAAGAATCCGAACGTGCCAAAGTGGTATAAATGTTCTAGTAGTACGTTATTCTATATGTTTTAATTGTTTGTTATATAGGTTATCAGTCATCGATTCACCGAGCCGACTATGCGGAACAAGAAATTTTCAATAATCTTGTTATTCATGAATCCGAACGTGCCAAAGTGGTATAAATGTCTAGTAATACGTTATTCTATACGTTTTACTGGTTTTTTGTATTGGTTATCAGTCATCGATTCACCGAACCGACTACGCGGAACGAAAAATTGTCAATAATTTTGTTATTTAAAAATCCGAACGTGCCAAAGTGGTATAAATGTTCTAGTAGTACGTTATTCTATACGTTTTAATTGTTTGTTATATAGGTTATCAGTCACCGATTCACCGAGCCGACTATGCGGAACGAGAAATTGTCAATAATTTTGTTATTTATGAATCCGAACGTGCCAAAGTGGTATAAATGTTCTAGTAGTACGTTAGTCTATACGTTTTAATGGTTTTTTATATATATTATCAGTCATCGATTCACCGAACCGTGTATGCGGAACGAAAAATTGTCAATAATTTTGTTATTTATGAATCCGAACGTGCCAAAGTGGTATAAATGTTCTAGCAATACGTTATTCTATAGGCTTCAATGGTTTTTTGTATAAGTCATCAGTCATCGATTCAACGAACCGACAATGCGGAACGAAAAATTTTCAATAATTTTGTTATTTATGAATCCGAACGTGCCAAAGTGGTATAAATGTTCCAGCAATACGTTATTCTATACGTTTTAACGGTTTTTCGTATAGGTTATCAGTCATCGATTCACCCAACCGACTATGCGGAACGAAAAATTGTCAATAATTTTGTTATTTAGGACTCGCAACGTGCGAAACTGGTACAAATGTTCTAGTAGTACGTTAGTCTATACGTTTTAATGGTTTTTTATATATGTTATCAGTCATCGATTCACCGAACCGTGTATGCGGAACGAAAAATTGTCAATAATTTTGTTATTTAAGAATCCGAACGTGCCAAAGTGGTATAAATGTTCTAGTAGTACGTTATTCTATACGTTTTAATGTTTTTTTTATATAGGTCATCAGTCATCGATTCACCGAACCGACTATGCGAAACGAAAAATTGTCAATAATTTTGTTATTTAAGAATCCGAACGCGCCAAAGTGGTATAAATGTTCTAGTAATTCGTTTTTCTATACGTTTCAATGTTTTTTTTAAATAGGTTCTCAGTCATCGATTCACCGCACCGACTATGCGGAGCGAAAAATTTTCAATAATTTTGTTATTTAAGAATCCGAACGCGCCAAAGTGGTATAAATGTTCTAGTAATACGTTATACTATACGTTTTACTGGTTTTTTGTATAGGTTTTCAGTCATCGATTCACCGAACCGACTATGCGGAACGAAAAATTGTCAATAATTTTGTTATTTAAGAATCCGAACGTGCCAAAGTGGTATAAATGTTCTAGTAGTACGTTATTCTATACGTTTTAACGTTTTTTTTTATATAGGTTGTCAGTCATCGACTCACCGAACCGACTGTGCGGAGCGAAAAATTTTCAATAATTTTGTTATTTATGAATCCGAACGCGCCAAAGTGGTATAAATGTTCTAGCAATACGTTATTCTATACGTTTTAATGGTTTTTTGTATAGGTTATCAGTCATCGATTCACCCAACCGACTATGCGGAACGAAAAATTGTCAATAATTTTGTTATTTATGAATCCGAACGTGCCAAAGTGGTATAAATGTTCTAGTAATACGATATTCTATACGTTTTAATGTTTTTTTTATATAGGTTATCAGTCATCGACTCACCGAACCGACTATGCGGAGCGAAAAATTTTCAATAATTTTGTTATTTATGAATCCGAACGCGCCAAAGTGGTATAAATGTTCTAGCAATACGTTATTCTATACGTTTTAATGGTTTTTCGTATAGGTTATCAGTCATCGATTCACCCAACCGACTATGCGGAACGAAAAATTTTCAATAATCTTGTTATTCATGAATCCGAACATGCCAAAATGGTATAAATGTTCTAGTAATACGTTATTCTATACGTTTTAATGGTTTTTCGTATAGGTTATCAGTCATCGACTCACCGAACCGACTATGCTGAACGAAAATTTTCAATAATTTTGTTATTTGAGAATCCGAACGCGCCAAAGTGGTATAAATGTTCTAGAAATTCGATATTCTGTACGTTTTACTGGTTTTTTGTATAGGTTATTAGTCATCGATTCATCGAACCGACTATGCGGAACGAAAAATTGTCAATAATTTTGTTATTTAGGAATCGGACCGTGCGAAAGGGATATAAATGTTCTAGTAATACGTTATTCTATACGTTTTAATGTTTTTTTATATAGGTTATCAGTCATCGATTCACCGAACCGACTATGCGGAACGAACAATTTTCAATAATTTTGTTATTTATGAATCCGAACGTGCCAAAGTGGTATAAATGTTCCAGCAATACGTTATTCTATACGTTTTAATGGTTTTTCGTATAGGTTATCAGTCATCGATTCACCCAACCGACTATGCGGAACGAAAAATTGTCAATAATTTTGTTATTTAGGAATCGGAACGTGCGAAAGTGATATAAATGTTCTAGTAGTACGTTAGTCTATACGTTTTAATGGTTTTTTATATATGTTATCAGTCATCGATTCACCGAACCGTGTATGCGGAACGAAAAATTGCCAATAATTTTGTTATTTAAGAATCCGAACGTGCCAAAGTGGTATAAATGTTCTAGTAGTACGTTATTCTATACGTTTTAATTGTTTGTTATATAGGTTATCAGTCATCGATTCACCGAGCCGACTATGCGGAACAAGAAATTTTCAATAATCTTGTTATTCATGAATCCGAACGTGCCAAAGTGGTATAAATGTTCTAGTAATACGTTATTCTATACGTTTTACTGGTTTTTTGTATTGGTTATCAGTCATCGATTCACCGAACCGCCTAGCGAAACGAACAATTTTCAATAATTTTGTTATTTATGAATCCGAACGTGCCAAAGTGGTATAAATGTTCTAGTAGTACGTTATTTTATACGTTTTAATTGTTTTTTATATAGGTTATCAGTCATCGATTCACCGAGCCGACTATGCGGAACGAGAAATTTTCAATAATCTTGTTATTCATGAATTCAAACGTGCCAAAGTGGTATAAATGTTCTAATAATTCGTCATTCTATACGTTTTAATGTTTTTTTTATATAGGTTGTCAGTCATCGACTCACCAAACCGACTATGCGGACCGAAAAATTTGCAATAATCTTGTTATTTATGAATCCGAACGTGCCAAAGTGGTATAAATGTTCTAGTAGTACGTTATTCTATACGTTTTAATGTTTCTTTTATATAGGTTGTCAGTCATCGACTCACCGAACCCACTATGCGGAACGAAAAATTTTCAATAATCTTGTTATTTAGGAATACGAACGCGCCAAAGTGGTATAAATGTTCTAGCAATACGTTATTCTATACGTTTTAATGGTTTTTTGTATAGGTTATCAGTCATCGATTCACCCAACCGACTATGCGGAACGAAAAATTGTCAATAATTTTGCTATTTATGAATCCGAACGTGCCAAAGTGGTATAAATGTTCTAGTAATACGTTATTCTATACGTTTTAATGGTTTTTTGTATAGGTTATCAGTCATCGATTCACCGAACCGACTATGCGGAACGAAAAATTGTCAATAATTTTATTTAAGAATCCGAACGCGCCAAAGTGGTATAAATGTTCTAGTAATACCTTATTATATACGTTTTAATGTTTTTTTTAAATAGGTTATCAGTCATCGACTCACCGAACCGACTATGCGGAACGAAAATTTTCAATAATTTTGTTATTTAAGAATCCGAACGCGCCAAAGTGGTATAAATGTTCTAGTAATTCGATATTCTGTACGTTTTACTGGTTTTTTGTATAGGTTATTAGTCATCGATTCATCGAACCGACTATGCGGAACGAAAAATTGTCAATAATTTTGTTATTTAGGAATCGGACCGTGCGAAAGGGATATAAATGTTCTAGTAATACGTTATTCTATACGTTTTAATGTTTTTTTATATAGGTTATCAGTCATCGATTCACCGAGCCGACTATGCGGAACAAGAAATTTTCAATTATCTTGTTATTCATGAATCCCAACGTGCCAAAGTGGTATAAATGTTCTAGTAATACGTTATTCTATACGTTTTACTGGTTTTTTGTATTGGTTATCAGTCATCCATTCACCGAACCGACTATGCCCGGAATGAAACATTTTCAATAATTTTGTTATTTACGAATCCGAACGTGCCAAAGTGGTATAAATGTTCTAGTAATACGTTATTCTATACGCTTTAATGTTTTTTTTTTATTTAGGTTATCAGTCATCAATTCACCGAAACGACTATGCGGAACGGAACATTTTCAATAATTTTGTTATTTAAGAATCCGAAAGTGCGAGAGTGGTATAAATGTTCTAGTAATACGTTATTCTATACGTTTTAATGTATTCGTTATATAGGTTATCAGTCATCGATTCACCGAACCGACTATGCGGAACGAAAAATTGTCAATAATTTTGTTATTTAAGAATCCGAACGTGCCAAAGTGGTATAAATGTTCTAGTAGTACGTTATTCTATATGTTTTAATTGTTTGTTATATAGGTTATCAGTCATCGATTCACCGAGCCGACTATGCGGAACAAGAAATTTTCAATAATCTTGTTATTCATGAATCCGAACGTGCCAAAGTGGTATAAATGTCTAGTAATACGTTATTCTATACGTTTTACTGGTTTTTTGTATTGGTTATCAGTCATCGATTCACCGAACCGACTATGCGGAACGAAAAATTGTCAATAATTTTGTTATTTAAGAATCCGAACGTGCCAAAGTGGTATAAATGTTCTAGTAGTACGTTATTCTATATGTTTTAATTGTTTGTTATATAGGTTATCAGTCATCGATTCACCGAGCCGACTATGCGGAACAAGAAATTTTCAATAATCTTGTTATTCATGAATCCGAACGTGCCAAAGTGGTATAAATGTCTAGTAATACGTTATTCTATACGTTTTACTGGTTTTTTGTATTGGTTATCAGTCATCGATTCACCGAACCGACTATGCGGAACGAAAAATTGTCAATAATTTTGTTATTTAAAAATCCGAACGTGCCAAAGTGGTATAAATGTTCTAGTAGTACGTTATTCTATACGTTTTAATTGTTTGTTATATAGGTTATCAGTCACCGATTCATCGAGCCGACTATGCGGAACGAGAAATTGTCAATAATTTTGTTATTTATGAATCCGAACGTGCCAAAGTGGTATAAATGTTCTAGTAGTACGTTAGTCTATACGTTTTAATGGTTTTTTATATATATTATCAGTCATCGATTCACCGAACCGGGTATGCGGAACGAAAAATTGTCAATAATTTTGTTATTTATGAATCCGAACGTGCCAAAGTGGTATAAATGTTCTAGCAATACGTTATTCTATAGGCTTCAATGGTTTTTTGTATAAGTCATCAGTCATCGATTCAACGAACCGACAATGCGGAACGAAAAATTTTCAATAATTTTGTTATTTATGAATCCGAACGTGCCAAAGTGGTATAAATGTTCCAGCAATACGTTATTCTATACGTTTTAACGGTTTTTCGTATAGGTTATCAGTCATCGATTCACCCAACCGACTATGCGGAACGAAAAATTGTCAATAATTTTGTTATTTAGGACTCGCAACGTGCGAAACTGGTACAAATGTTCTAGTAGTACGTTAGTCTATACGTTTTAATGGTTTTTTATATATGTTATCAGTCATCGATTCACCGAACCGTGTATGCGGAACGAAAAATTGTCAATAATTTTGTTATTTAAGAATCCGAACGTGCCAAAGTGGTATAAATGTTCTAGTAGTACGTTATTCTATACGTTTTAATGTTTTTTTTATATAGGTCATCAGTCATCGATTCACCGAACCGACTATGCGAAACGAAAAATTGTCAATAATTTTGTTATTTAAGAATCCGAACGCGCCAAAGTGGTATAAATGTTCTAGTAATTCGTTTTTCTATACGTTTCAATGTTTTTTTTAAATAGGTTCTCAGTCATCGATTCACCGCACCGACTATGCGGAGCGAAAAATTTTCAATAATTTTGTTATTTAAGAATCCGAACGCGCCAAAGTGGTATAAATGTTCTAGTAATACGTTATACTATACGTTTTACTGGTTTTTTGTATAGGTTTTCAGTCATCGATTCACCGAACCGACTATGCGGAACGAAAAATTGTCAATAATTTTGTTATTTAAGAATCCGAACGTGCCAAAGTGGTATAAATGTTCTAGTAGTACGTTATTCTATACGTTTTAACGTTTTTTTTTATATAGGTTGTCAGTCATCGACTCACCGAACCGACTGTGCGGAGCGAAAAATTTTCAATAATTTTGTTATTTATGAATCCGAACGCGCCAAAGTGGTATAAATGTTCTAGCAATACGTTATTCTATACGTTTTAATGGTTTTTTGTATAGGTTATCAGTCATCGATTCACCCAACCGACTATGCGGAACGAAAAATTGTCAATAATTTTGTTATTTATGAATCCGAACGTGCCAAAGTGGTATAAATGTTCTAGTAATACGATATTCTATACGTTTTAATGTTTTTTTTATATAGGTTATCAGTCATCGACTCACCGAACCGACTATGCGGAGCGAAAAATTTTCAATAATTTTGTTATTTATGAATCCGAACGCGCCAAAGTGGTATAAATGTTCTAGCAATACGTTATTCTATACGTTTTAATGGTTTTTCGTATAGGTTATCAGTCATCGATTCACCCAACCGACTATGCGGAACGAAAAATTTTCAATAATCTTGTTATTCATGAATCCGAACATGCCAAAATGGTATAAATGTTCTAGTAATACGTTATTCTATACGTTTTAATGGTTTTTCGTATAGGTTATCAGTCATCGACTCACCGAACCGACTATGCTGAACGAAAATTTTCAATAATTTTGTTATTTGAGAATCCGAACGCGCCAAAGTGGTATAAATGTTCTAGAAATTCGATATTCTGTACGTTTTACTGGTTTTTTGTATAGGTTATTAGTCATCGATTCATCGAACCGACTATGCGGAACGAAAAATTGTCAATAATTTTGTTATTTAGGAATCGGACCGTGCGAAAGGGATATAAATGTTCTAGTAATACGTTATTCTATACGTTTTAATGTTTTTTTATATAGGTTATCAGTCATCGATTCACCGAACCGACTATGCGGAACGAACAATTTTCAATAATTTTGTTATTTATGAATCCGAACGTGCCAAAGTGGTATAAATGTTCCAGCAATACGTTATTCTATACGTTTTAATGGTTTTTCGTATAGGTTATCAGTCATCGATTCACCCAACCGACTATGCGGAACGAAAAATTGTCAATAATTTTGTTATTTAGGAATCGGAACGTGCGAAAGTGATATAAATGTTCTAGTAGTACGTTAGTCTATACGTTTTAATGGTTTTTTATATATGTTATCAGTCATCGATTCACCGAACCGTGTATGCGGAACGAAAAATTGCCAATAATTTTGTTATTTAAGAATCCGAACGTGCCAAAGTGGTATAAATGTTCTAGTAGTACGTTATTCTATACGTTTTAATTGTTTGTTATATAGGTTATCAGTCATCGATTCACCGAGCCGACTATGCGGAACAAGAAATTTTCAATAATCTTGTTATTCATGAATCCGAACGTGCCAAAGTGGTATAAATGTTCTAGTAATACGTTATTCTATACGTTTTACTGGTTTTTTGTATTGGTTATCAGTCATCGATTCACCGAACCGCCTAGCGAAACGAACAATTTTCAATAATTTTGTTATTTATGAATCCGAACGTGCCAAAGTGGTATAAATGTTCTAGTAGTACGTTATTTTATACGTTTTAATTGTTTTTTATATAGGTTATCAGTCATCGATTCACCGAGCCGACTATGCGGAACGAGAAATTTTCAATAATCTTGTTATTCATGAATTCAAACGTGCCAAAGTGGTATAAATGTTCTAATAATTCGTCATTCTATACGTTTTAATGTTTTTTTTATATAGGTTGTCAGTCATCGACTCACCAAACCGACTATGCGGACCGAAAAATTTGCAATAATCTTGTTATTTATGAATCCGAACGTGCCAAAGTGGTATAAATGTTCTAGTAGTACGTTATTCTATACGTTTTAATGTTTCTTTTATATAGGTTGTCAGTCATCGACTCACCGAACCCACTATGCGGAACGAAAAATTTTCAATAATCTTGTTATTTAGGAATACGAACGCGCCAAAGTGGTATAAATGTTCTAGCAATACGTTATTCTATACGTTTTAATGGTTTTTTGTATAGGTTATCAGTCATCGATTCACCCAACCGACTATGCGGAACGAAAAATTGTCAATAATTTTGCTATTTATGAATCCGAACGTGCCAAAGTGGTATAAATGTTCTAGTAATACGTTATTCTATACGTTTTAATGGTTTTTTGTATAGGTTATCAGTCATCGATTCACCGAACCGACTATGCGGAACGAAAAATTGTCAATAATTTTATTTAAGAATCCGAACGCGCCAAAGTGGTATAAATGTTCTAGTAATACCTTATTATATACGTTTTAATGTTTTTTTTAAATAGGTTATCAGTCATCGACTCACCGAACCGACTATGCGGAACGAAAATTTTCAATAATTTTGTTATTTAAGAATCCGAACGCGCCAAAGTGGTATAAATGTTCTAGTAATTCGATATTCTGTACGTTTTACTTGTTTTTTGTATAGGTTATTAGTCATCGATTCATCGAACCGACTATGCGGAACGAAAAATTGTCAATAATTTTGTTATTTAGGAATCGGACCGTGCGAAAGGGATATAAATGTTCTAGTAATACGTTATTCTATACGTTTTAATGTTTTTTTATATAGGTTATCAGTCATCGATTCACCGAGCCGACTATGCGGAACAAGAAATTTTCAATTATCTTGTTATTCATGAATCCCAACGTGCCAAAGTGGTATAAATGTTCTAGTAATACGTTATTCTATACGTTTTACTGGTTTTTTGTATTGGTTATCAGTCATCGATTCACCGAACCGACTATGCCCGGAATGAAACATTTTCAATAATTTTGTTATTTACGAATCCGAACGTGCCAAAGTGGTATAAATGTTCTAGTAATACGTTATTCTATACGCTTTAATGTTTTTTTTTTATTTAGGTTATCAGTCATCAATTCACCGAAACGACTATGCGGAACGGAACATTTTCAATAATTTTGTTATTTAAGAATCCGAAAGTGCGAGAGTGGTATAAATGTTCTAGTAATACGTTATTCTATACGTTTTAATGTATTCGTTATATAGGTTATCAGTCATCGATTCACCGAACCGACTATGCGGAACGAAAAATTGTCAATAATTTTGTTATTTAAGAATCCGAACGTGCCAAAGTGGTATAAATGTTCTAGTAGTACGTTATTCTATATGTTTTAATTGTTTGTTATATAGGTTATCAGTCATCGATTCACCGAGCCGACTATGCGGAACAAGAAATTTTCAATAATCTTGTTATTCATGAATCCGAACGTGCCAAAGTGGTATAAATGTCTAGTAATACGTTATTCTATACGTTTTACTGGTTTTTTGTATTGGTTATCAGTCATCGATTCACCGAACCGACTATGCGGAACGAAAAATTGTCAATAATTTTGTTATTTAAGAATCCGAACGTGCCAAAGTGGTATAAATGTTCTAGTAGTACGTTATTCTATATGTTTTAATTGTTTGTTATATAGGTTATCAGTCATCGATTCACCGAGCCGACTATGCGGAACAAGAAATTTTCAATAATCTTGTTATTCATGAATCCGAACGTGCCAAAGTGGTATAAATGTCTAGTAATACGTTATTCTATACGTTTTACTGGTTTTTTGTATTGGTTATCAGTCATCGATTCACCGAACCGACTATGCGGAACGAAAAATTGTCAATAATTTTGTTATTTAAAAATCCGAACGTGCCAAAGTGGTATAAATGTTCTAGTAGTACGTTATTCTATACGTTTTAATTGTTTGTTATATAGGTTATCAGTCACCGATTCACCGAGCCGACTATGCGGAACGAGAAATTGTCAATAATTTTGTTATTTATGAATCCGAACGTGCCAAAGTGGTATAAATGTTCTAGTAGTACGTTAGTCTATACGTTTTAATGGTTTTTTATATATATTATCAGTCATCGATTCACCGAACCGTGTATGCGGAACGAAAAATTGTCAATAATTTTGTTATTTATGAATCCGAACGTGCCAAAGTGGTATAAATGTTCTAGCAATACGTTATTCTATAGGCTTCAATGGTTTTTTGTATAAGTCATCAGTCATCGATTCAACGAACCGACAATGCGGAACGAAAAATTTTCAATAATTTTGTTATTTATGAATCCGAACGTGCCAAAGTGGTATAAATGTTCCAGCAATACGTTATTCTATACGTTTTAACGGTTTTTCGTATAGGTTATCAGTCATCGATTCACCCAACCGACTATGCGGAACGAAAAATTGTCAATAATTTTGTTATTTAGGACTCGCAACGTGCGAAACTGGTACAAATGTTCTAGTAGTACGTTAGTCTATACGTTTTAATGGTTTTTTATATATGTTATCAGTCATCGATTCACCGAACCGTGTATGCGGAACGAAAAATTGTCAATAATTTTGTTATTTAAGAATCCGAACGTGCCAAAGTGGTATAAATGTTCTAGTAGTACGTTATTCTATACGTTTTAACGTTTTTTTTTATATAGGTTGTCAGTCATCGACTCACCGAACCGACTGTGCGGAGCGAAAAATTTTCAATAATTTTGTTATTTATGAATCCGAACGCGCCAAAGTGGTATAAATGTTCTAGCAATACGTTATTCTATACGTTTTAATGGTTTTTTGTATAGGTTATCAGTCATCGATTCACCCAACCGACTATGCGGAACGAAAAATTGTCAATAATTTTGTTATTTATGAATCCGAACGTGCCAAAGTGGTATAAATGTTCTAGTAATACGATATTCTATACGTTTTAATGTTTTTTTTATATAGGTTATCAGTCATCGACTCACCGAACCGACTATGCGGAGCGAAAAATTTTCAATAATTTTGTTATTTATGAATCCGAACGCGCCAAAGTGGTATAAATGTTCTAGCAATACGTTATTCTATACGTTTTAATGGTTTTTCGTATAGGTTATCAGTCATCGATTCACCCAACCGACTATGCGGAACGAAAAATTTTCAATAATCTTGTTATTCATGAATCCGAACATGCCAAAATGGTATAAATGTTCTAGTAATACGTTATTCTATACGTTTTAATGGTTTTTCGTATAGGTTATCAGTCATCGACTCACCGAACCGACTATGCTGAACGAAAATTTTCAATAATTTTGTTATTTGAGAATCCGAACGCGCCAAAGTGGTATAAATGTTCTAGAAATTCGATATTCTGTACGTTTTACTGGTTTTTTGTATAGGTTATTAGTCATCGATTCATCGAACCGACTATGCGGAACGAAAAATTGTCAATAATTTTGTTATTTAGGAATCGGACCGTGCGAAAGGGATATAAATGTTCTAGTAATACGTTATTCTATACGTTTTAATGTTTTTTTATATAGGTTATCAGTCATCGATTCACCGAACCGACTATGCGGAACGAACAATTTTCAATAATTTTGTTATTTATGAATCCGAACGTGCCAAAGTGGTATAAATGTTCCAGCAATACGTTATTCTATACGTTTTAATGGTTTTTCGTATAGGTTATCAGTCATCGATTCACCCAACCGACTATGCGGAACGAAAAATTGTCAATAATTTTGTTATTTAGGAATCGGAACGTGCGAAAGTGATATAAATGTTCTAGTAGTACGTTAGTCTATACGTTTTAATGGTTTTTTATATATGTTATCAGTCATCGATTCACCGAACCGTGTATGCGGAACGAAAAATTGCCAATAATTTTGTTATTTAAGAATCCGAACGTGCCAAAGTGGTATAAATGTTCTAGTAGTACGTTATTCTATACGTTTTAATTGTTTGTTATATAGGTTATCAGTCATCGATTCACCGAGCCGACTATGCGGAACAAGAAATTTTCAATAATCTTGTTATTCATGAATCCGAACGTGCCAAAGTGGTATAAATGTTCTAGTAATACGTTATTCTATACGTTTTACTGGTTTTTTGTATTGGTTATCAGTCATCGATTCACCGAACCGCCTAGCGAAACGAACAATTTTCAATAATTTTGTTATTTATGAATCCGAACGTGCCAAAGTGGTATAAATGTTCTAGTAGTACGTTATTTTATACGTTTTAATTGTTTTTTATATAGGTTATCAGTCATCGATTCACCGAGCCGACTATGCGGAACGAGAAATTTTCAATAATCTTGTTATTCATGAATTCAAACGTGCCAAAGTGGTATAAATGTTCTAATAATTCGTCATTCTATACGTTTTAATGTTTTTTTTATATAGGTTGTCAGTCATCGACTCACCAAACCGACTATGCGGACCGAAAAATTTGCAATAATCTTGTTATTTATGAATCCGAACGTGCCAAAGTGGTATAAATGTTCTAGTAGTACGTTATTCTATACGTTTTAATGTTTCTTTTATATAGGTTGTCAGTCATCGACTCACCGAACCCACTATGCGGAACGAAAAATTTTCAATAATCTTGTTATTTAGGAATACGAACGCGCCAAAGTGGTATAAATGTTCTAGCAATACGTTATTCTATACGTTTTAATGGTTTTTTGTATAGGTTATCAGTCATCGATTCACCCAACCGACTATGCGGAACGAAAAATTGTCAATAATTTTGCTATTTATGAATCCGAACGTGCCAAAGTGGTATAAATGTTCTAGTAATACGTTATTCTATACGTTTTAATGGTTTTTTGTATAGGTTATCAGTCATCGATTCACCGAACCGACTATGCGGAACGAAAAATTGTCAATAATTTTATTTAAGAATCCGAACGCGCCAAAGTGGTATAAATGTTCTAGTAATACCTTATTATATACGTTTTAATGTTTTTTTTAAATAGGTTATCAGTCATCGACTCACCGAACCGACTATGCGGAACGAAAATTTTCAATAATTTTGTTATTTAAGAATCCGAACGCGCCAAAGTGGTATAAATGTTCTAGTAATTCGATATTCTGTACGTTTTACTGGTTTTTTGTATAGGTTATTAGTCATCGATTCATCGAACCGACTATGCGGAACGAAAAATTGTCAATAATTTTGTTATTTAGGAATCGGACCGTGCGAAAGGGATATAAATGTTCTAGTAATACGTTATTCTATACGTTTTAATGTTTTTTTATATAGGTTATCAGTCATCGATTCACCGAGCCGACTATGCGGAACAAGAAATTTTCAATTATCTTGTTATTCATGAATCCCAACGTGCCAAAGTGGTATAAATGTTCTAGTAATACGTTATTCTATACGTTTTACTGGTTTTTTGTATTGGTTATCAGTCATCGATTCACCGAACCGACTATGCCCGGAATGAAACATTTTCAATAATTTTGTTATTTACGAATCCGAACGTGCCAAAGTGGTATAAATGTTCTAGTAATACGTTATTCTATACGCTTTAATGTTTTTTTTTTATTTAGGTTATCAGTCATCAATTCACCGAAACGACTATGCGGAACGGAACATTTTCAATAATTTTGTTATTTAAGAATCCGAAAGTGCGAGAGTGGTATAAATGTTCTAGTAATACGTTATTCTATACGTTTTAATGTATTCGTTATATAGGTTATCAGTCATCGATTCACCGAACCGACTATGCGGAACGAAAAATTGTCAATAATTTTGTTATTTAAGAATCCGAACGTGCCAAAGTGGTATAAATGTTCTAGTAGTACGTTATTCTATATGTTTTAATTGTTTGTTATATAGGTTATCAGTCATCGATTCACCGAGCCGACTATGCGGAACAAGAAATTTTCAATAATCTTGTTATTCATGAATCCGAACGTGCCAAAGTGGTATAAATGTCTAGTAATACGTTATTCTATACGTTTTACTGGTTTTTTGTATTGGTTATCAGTCATCGATTCACCGAACCGACTATGCGGAACGAAAAATTGTCAATAATTTTGTTATTTAAAAATCCGAACGTGCCAAAGTGGTATAAATGTTCTAGTAGTACGTTATTCTATACGTTTTAATTGTTTGTTATATAGGTTATCAGTCACCGATTCACCGAGCCGACTATGCGGAACGAGAAATTGTCAATAATTTTGTTATTTATGAATCCGAACGTGCCAAAGTGGTATAAATGTTCTAGTAGTACGTTAGTCTATACGTTTTAATGGTTTTTTATATATATTATCAGTCATCGATTCACCGAACCGTGTATGCGGAACGAAAAATTGTCAATAATTTTGTTATTTATGAATCCGAACGTGCCAAAGTGGTATAAATGTTCTAGCAATACGTTATTCTATAGGCTTCAATGGTTTTTTGTATAAGTCATCAGTCATCGATTCAACGAACCGACAATGCGGAACGAAAAATTTTCAATAATTTTGTTATTTATGAATCCGAACGTGCCAAAGTGGTATAAATGTTCCAGCAATACGTTATTCTATACGTTTTAACGGTTTTTCGTATAGGTTATCAGTCATCGATTCACCCAACCGACTATGCGGAACGAAAAATTGTCAATAATTTTGTTATTTAGGACTCGCAACGTGCGAAACTGGTACAAATGTTCTAGTAGTACGTTAGTCTATACGTTTTAATGGTTTTTTATATATGTTATCAGTCATCGATTCACCGAACCGACTATGCGGAACGAACAATTTTCAATAATTTTGTTATTTATGAATCCGAACGTGCCAAAGTGGTATAAATGTTCCAGCAATACGTTATTCTATACGTTTTAATGGTTTTTCGTATAGGTTATCAGTCATCGATTCACCCAACCGACTATGCGGAACGAAAAATTGTCAATAATTTTGTTATTTAGGAATCGGAACGTGCGAAAGTGATATAAATGTTCTAGTAGTACGTTAGTCTATACGTTTTAATGGTTTTTTATATATGTTATCAGTCATCGATTCACCGAACCGTGTATGCGGAACGAAAAATTGCCAATAATTTTGTTATTTAAGAATCCGAACGTGCCAAAGTGGTATAAATGTTCTAGTAGTACGTTATTCTATACGTTTTAATTGTTTGTTATATAGGTTATCAGTCATCGATTCACCGAGCCGACTATGCGGAACAAGAAATTTTCAATAATCTTGTTATTCATGAATCCGAACGTGCCAAAGTGGTATAAATGTTCTAGTAATACGTTATTCTATACGTTTTACTGGTTTTTTGTATTGGTTATCAGTCATCGATTCACCGAACCGCCTAGCGAAACGAACAATTTTCAATAATTTTGTTATTTATGAATCCGAACGTGCCAAAGTGGTATAAATGTTCTAGTAGTACGTTATTTTATACGTTTTAATTGTTTTTTATATAGGTTATCAGTCATCGATTCACCGAGCCGACTATGCGGAACGAGAAATTTTCAATAATCTTGTTATTCATGAATTCAAACGTGCCAAAGTGGTATAAATGTTCTAATAATTCGTCATTCTATACGTTTTAATGTTTTTTTTATATAGGTTGTCAGTCATCGACTCACCAAACCGACTATGCGGACCGAAAAATTTGCAATAATCTTGTTATTTATGAATCCGAACGTGCCAAAGTGGTATAAATGTTCTAGTAGTACGTTATTCTATACGTTTTAATGTTTCTTTTATATAGGTTGTCAGTCATCGACTCACCGAACCCACTATGCGGAACGAAAAATTTTCAATAATCTTGTTATTTAGGAATACGAACGCGCCAAAGTGGTATAAATGTTCTAGCAATACGTTATTCTATACGTTTTAATGGTTTTTTGTATAGGTTATCAGTCATCGATTCACCCAACCGACTATGCGGAACGAAAAATTGTCAATAATTTTGCTATTTATGAATCCGAACGTGCCAAAGTGGTATAAATGTTCTAGTAATACGTTATTCTATACGTTTTAATGGTTTTTTGTATAGGTTATCAGTCATCGATTCACCGAACCGACTATGCGGAACGAAAAATTGTCAATAATTTTATTTAAGAATCCGAACGCGCCAAAGTGGTATAAATGTTCTAGTAATACCTTATTATATACGTTTTAATGTTTTTTTTAAATAGGTTATCAGTCATCGACTCACCGAACCGACTATGCGGAACGAAAATTTTCAATAATTTTGTTATTTAAGAATCCGAACGCGCCAAAGTGGTATAAATGTTCTAGTAATTCGATATTCTGTACGTTTTACTGGTTTTTTGTATAGGTTATTAGTCATCGATTCATCGAACCGACTATGCGGAACGAAAAATTGTCAATAATTTTGTTATTTAGGAATCGGACCGTGCGAAAGGGATATAAATGTTCTAGTAATACGTTATTCTATACGTTTTAATGTTTTTTTATATAGGTTATCAGTCATCGATTCACCGAGCCGACTATGCGGAACAAGAAATTTTCAATTATCTTGTTATTCATGAATCCCAACGTGCCAAAGTGGTATAAATGTTCTAGTAATACGTTATTCTATACGTTTTACTGGTTTTTTGTATTGGTTATCAGTCATCGATTCACCGAACCGACTATGCCCGGAATGAAACATTTTCAATAATTTTGTTATTTACGAATCCGAACGTGCCAAAGTGGTATAAATGTTCTAGTAATACGTTATTCTATACGCTTTAATGTTTTTTTTTTATTTAGGTTATCAGTCATCAATTCACCGAAACGACTATGCGGAACGGAACATTTTCAATAATTTTGTTATTTAAGAATCCGAAAGTGCGAGAGTGGTATAAATGTTCTAGTAATACGTTATTCTATACGTTTTAATGTATTCGTTATATAGGTTATCAGTCATCGATTCACCGAACCGACTATGCGGAACGAAAAATTGTCAATAATTTTGTTATTTAAGAATCCGAACGTGCCAAAGTGGTATAAATGTTCTAGTAGTACGTTATTCTATATGTTTTAATTGTTTGTTATATAGGTTATCAGTCATCGATTCACCGAGCCGACTATGCGGAACAAGAAATTTTCAATAATCTTGTTATTCATGAATCCGAACGTGCCAAAGTGGTATAAATGTCTAGTAATACGTTATTCTATACGTTTTACTGGTTTTTTGTATTGGTTATCAGTCATCGATTCACCGAACCGACTATGCGGAACGAAAAATTGTCAATAATTTTGTTATTTAAAAATCCGAACGTGCCAAAGTGGTATAAATGTTCTAGTAGTACGTTATTCTATACGTTTTAATTGTTTGTTATATAGGTTATCAGTCACCGATTCACCGAGCCGACTATGCGGAACGAGAAATTGTCAATAATTTTGTTATTTATGAATCCGAACGTGCCAAAGTGGTATAAATGTTCTAGTAGTACGTTAGTCTATACGTTTTAATGGTTTTTTATATATATTATCAGTCATCGATTCACCGAACCGTGTATGCGGAACGAAAAATTGTCAATAATTTTGTTATTTATGAATCCGAACGTGCCAAAGTGGTATAAATGTTCTAGCAATACGTTATTCTATAGGCTTCAATGGTTTTTTGTATAAGTCATCAGTCATCGATTCAACGAACCGACAATGCGGAACGAAAAATTTTCAATAATTTTGTTATTTATGAATCCGAACGTGCCAAAGTGGTATAAATGTTCCAGCAATACGTTATTCTATACGTTTTAACGGTTTTTCGTATAGGTTATCAGTCATCGATTCACCCAACCGACTATGCGGAACGAAAAATTGTCAATAATTTTGTTATTTAGGACTCGCAACGTGCGAAACTGGTACAAATGTTCTAGTAGTACGTTAGTCTATACGTTTTAATGGTTTTTTATATATGTTATCAGTCATCGATTCACCGAACCGTGTATGCGGAACGAAAAATTGTCAATAATTTTGTTATTTAAGAATCCGAACGTGCCAAAGTGGTATAAATGTTCTAGTAGTACGTTATTCTATACGTTTTAATGTTTTTTTTATATAGGTCATCAGTCATCGATTCACCGAACCGACTATGCGAAACGAAAAATTGTCAATAATTTTGTTATTTAAGAATCCGAACGCGCCAAAGTGGTATAAATGTTCTAGTAATTCGTTTTTCTATACGTTTCAATGTTTTTTTTAAATAGGTTCTCAGTCATCGATTCACCGCACCGACTATGCGGAGCGAAAAATTTTCAATAATTTTGTTATTTAAGAATCCGAACGCGCCAAAGTGGTATAAATGTTCTAGTAATACGTTATACTATACGTTTTACTGGTTTTTTGTATAGGTTTTCAGTCATCGATTCACCGAACCGACTATGCGGAACGAAAAATTGTCAATAATTTTGTTATTTAAGAATCCGAACGTGCCAAAGTGGTATAAATGTTCTAGTAGTACGTTATTCTATACGTTTTAACGTTTTTTTTTATATAGGTTGTCAGTCATCGACTCACCGAACCGACTGTGCGGAGCGAAAAATTTTCAATAATTTTGTTATTTATGAATCCGAACGCGCCAAAGTGGTATAAATGTTCTAGCAATACGTTATTCTATACGTTTTAATGGTTTTTTGTATAGGTTATCAGTCATCGATTCACCCAACCGACTATGCGGAACGAAAAATTGTCAATAATTTTGTTATTTATGAATCCGAACGTGCCAAAGTGGTATAAATGTTCTAGTAATACGATATTCTATACGTTTTAATGTTTTTTTTATATAGGTTATCAGTCATCGACTCACCGAACCGACTATGCGGAGCGAAAAATTTTCAATAATTTTGTTATTTATGAATCCGAACGCGCCAAAGTGGTATAAATGTTCTAGCAATACGTTATTCTATACGTTTTAATGGTTTTTCGTATAGGTTATCAGTCATCGATTCACCCAACCGACTATGCGGAACGAAAAATTTTCAATAATCTTGTTATTCATGAATCCGAACATGCCAAAATGGTATAAATGTTCTAGTAATACGTTATTCTATACGTTTTAATGGTTTTTCGTATAGGTTATCAGTCATCGACTCACCGAACCGACTATGCTGAACGAAAATTTTCAATAATTTTGTTATTTGAGAATCCGAACGCGCCAAAGTGGTATAAATGTTCTAGAAATTCGATATTCTGTACGTTTTACTGGTTTTTTGTATAGGTTATTAGTCATCGATTCATCGAACCGACTATGCGGAACGAAAAATTGTCAATAATTTTGTTATTTAGGAATCGGACCGTGCGAAAGGGATATAAATGTTCTAGTAATACGTTATTCTATACGTTTTAATGTTTTTTTATATAGGTTATCAGTCATCGATTCACCGAACCGACTATGCGGAACGAACAATTTTCAATAATTTTGTTATTTATGAATCCGAACGTGCCAAAGTGGTATAAATGTTCCAGCAATACGTTATTCTATACGTTTTAATGGTTTTTCGTATAGGTTATCAGTCATCGATTCACCCAACCGACTATGCGGAACGAAAAATTGTCAATAATTTTGTTATTTAGGAATCGGAACGTGCGAAAGTGATATAAATGTTCTAGTAGTACGTTAGTCTATACGTTTTAATGGTTTTTTATATATGTTATCAGTCATCGATTCACCGAACCGTGTATGCGGAACGAAAAATTGCCAATAATTTTGTTATTTAAGAATCCGAACGTGCCAAAGTGGTATAAATGTTCTAGTAGTACGTTATTCTATACGTTTTAATTGTTTGTTATATAGGCTATCAGTCATCGATTCACCGAGCCGACTATGCGGAACAAGAAATTTTCAATAATCTTGTTATTCATGAATCCGAACGTGCCAAAGTGGTATAAATGTTCTAGTAATACGTTATTCTATACGTTTTACTGGTTTTTTGTATTGGTTATCAGTCATCGATTCACCGAACCGCCTAGCGAAACGAACAATTTTCAATAATTTTGTTATTTATGAATCCGAACGTGCCAAAGTGGTATAAATGTTCTAATAATTCGTCATTCTATACGTTTTAATGTTTTTTTTATATAGGTTGTCAGTCATCGACTCACCAAACCGACTATGCGGACCGAAAAATTTTCAATAATCTTGTTATTTATGAATCCGAACGTGCCAAAGTGGTATAAATGTTCTAGTAGTACGTTATTCTATACGTTTTAATGTTTCTTTTATATAGGTTGTCAGTCATCGACTCACCGAACCCACTATGCGGAACGAAAAATTTTCAATAATCTTGTTATTTAGGAATACGAACGCGCCAAAGTGGTATAAATGTTCTAGCAATACGTTATTCTATACGTTTTAATGGTTTTTTGTATAGGTTATCAGTCATCGATTCACCCAACCGAATATGCGGAACGAAAAATTGTCAATAATTTTGTTATTTATGAATCCGAACGTGCCAAAGTGGTATAAATGTTCTAGTAATACGATATTCTATACGTTTCAATGTTTTTTTTATATAGGTTATTAGTCATCGACTCACCGAACCGACTGTGCGGAGCGAAAAATTTTCAATAATTTTGTTATTTATGAATCCGAACGCGCCAAAGTGGTATAAATGTTCTAGCAATACGTTATTCTATACGTTTTAATGGTTTTTTGTATAGGTTATCAGTCATCGATTCACCCAACCGACTATGCGGAACGAAAAATTGTCAATAATTTTGTTATTTATGAATCCGAACGTGCCAAAGTGGTATAAATGTTCTAGTAATACGATATTCTATACGTTTTAATGTTTTTTTTATATAGGTTATCAGTCATCGACTCACCGAACCGACTATGCGGAGCGAAAAATTTTCAATAATTTTGTTATTTATGAATCCGAACGCGCCAAAGTGGTATAAATGTTCTAGTAATACGTTATTCTATACGTTTTACTGGTTTTTTGTATAGGTTATCAGTCATCGATTCACCGAACCGACTATGCGGAACGAAAAATTGTCAATAATTTTGCTATTTATGAATCCGAACGTGCCAAAGTGGTATAAATGTTCTAGTAATACGTTATTCTATACGTTTTAATGGTTTTTTGTATAGGTTATCAGTCATCGATTCACCGAACCGACTATGCGGAACGAAAAATTGTCAATAATTTTATTTAAGAATCCGAACGCGCCAAAGTGGTATAAATGTTCTAGTAATACCTTATTATATACGTTTTAATGTTTTTTTTGAAATAGGTTATCAGTCATCGACTCACCGAACCGACTATGCGGAACGAAAATTTTCAATAATTTTGTTATTTAAGAATCCGAACGCGCCAAAGTGGTATAAATGTTCTAGTAATTCGATATTCTGTACGTTTTACTGGTTTTTTGTATAGGTTATTAGTCATCGATTCATCGAACCGACTATGCGGAACGAAAAATTGTCAATAATTTTGTTATTTAGGAATCGGACCGTGCGAAAGGGATATAAATGTTCTAGTAATACGTTATTCTATACGTTTTACTGGTTTTTTGTATTGGTTATCAGTCATCGATTCACCGAACCGCCTAGCGAAACGAACAATTTTCAATAATTTTGTTATTTATGAATCCGAACGTGCCAAAGTGGTATAAATGTTCTAGTAGTACGTTATTCTATACGTTTTAATGTTTCTTTTATATAGGTTGTCAGTCATCGACTCACCGAACCCACTATGCGGAACGAAAAATTTTCAATAATCTTGTTATTTAGGAATACGAACGCGCCAAAGTGGTATAAATGTTCTAGCAATACGTTATTCTATACGTTTTAATGGTTTTTTGTATAGGTTATCAGTCATCGATTCACCCAACCGAATATGCGGAACGAAAAATTGTCAATAATTTTGTTATTTATGAATCCGAACGTGCCAAAGTGGTATAAATGTTCTAGTAATACGATATTCTATACGTTTCAATGTTTTTTTTATATAGGTTATCAGTCATCGACTCACCGAACCGACTGTGCGGAGCGAAAAATTTTCAATAATTTTGTTATTTATGAATCCGAACGCGCCAAAGTGGTATAAATGTTCCAGCAATACGTTATTCTATACGTTTTAATGGTTTTTCGTATAGGTTATCAGTCATCGATTCACCCAACCGACTATGCGGAACGAAAAATTGTCAATAATTTTGTTATTTAGGAATCGGAACGTGCGAAAGTGGTATAAATGTTCTAGTAGCACGTTAGTCTATACGTTTTAATTGTTTGTTATATAGGTTATCAGTCATCGATTCACCGAGCCGACTATGCGGAACAAGAAATTTTCAATTATCTTGTTATTCATGAATCCGAACGTGCCAAAGTGGTATAAATGTTCTAGTAATACGTTATTCTATACGTTTTACTGGTTTTTTGTATTGGTTATCAGTCATCGATTCACCGAACCGACTATGCGGAACGAAAAATTGTCAATAATTTTATTTAAGAATCCGAACGCGCCAAAGTGGTATAAATGTTCTAGTAATACCTTATTATATACGTTTTAATGTTTTTTTTGAAATAGGTTATCAGTCATCGACTCACCGAACCGACTATGCGGAACGAAAATTTTCAATAATTTTGTTATTTAAGAATCCGAACGCGCCAAAGTGGTATAAATGTTCTAGTAATTCGATATTCTGTACGTTTTACTGGTTTTTTGTATAGGTTATTAGTCATCGATTCATCGAACCGACTATGCGGAACGAAAAATTGTCAATAATTTTGTTATTTAGGAATCGGACCGTGCGAAAGGGATATAAATGTTCTAGTAATACGTTATTCTATACGTTTTACTGGTTTTTTGTATTGGTTATCAGTCATCGATTCACCGAACCGCCTAGCGAAACGAACAATTTTCAATAATTTTGTTATTTATGAATCCGAACGTGCCAAAGTGGTATAAATGTTCTAGTAGTACGTTATTTTATACGTTTTAATTGTTTTTTATATAGGTTATCAGTCATCGATTCACCGAGCCGACTATGCGGAACGAGAAATTTTCAATAATCTTGTTATTCATGAATTCAAACGTGCCAAAGTGGTATAAATGTTCTAATAATACGTCATTCTATACGTTTTAATGTTTTTTTTATATAGGTTGTCAGTCATCGACTCACCAAACCGACTATGCGGACCGAAAAATTTTCAATAATCTTGTTATTTATGAATCCGAACGTGCCAAAGTGGTATAAATGTTCTAGTAGTACGTTATTCTATACGTTTTAATGTTTCTTTTATATAGGTTGTCAGTCATCGACTCACCGAACCCACTATGCGGAACGAAAAATTTTCAATAATCTTGTTATTTAGGAATACGAACGCGCCAAAGTGGTATAAATGTACTAGCAATACGTTATTCTATACGTTTTAATGGTTATTTGTATAGGTTATCAGTCATCGATTCACCCAACCGAATATGCGGAACGAAAAATTGTCAATAATTTTGTTATTTATGAATCCGAACGTGCCAAAGTGGTATAAATGTTCTAGTAATACGATATTCTATACGTTTCAATGTTTTTTTTATATAGGTTATCAGTCATCGACTCACCGAACCGACTGTGCGGAGCGAAAAATTTTCAATAATTTTGTTATTTATGAATCCGAACGCGCCAAAGTGGTATAAATGTTCCAGCAATACGTTATTCTATACGTTTTAATGGTTTTTCGTATAGGTTATCAGTCATCGATTCACCCAACCGACTATGCGGAACGAAAAATTGTCAATAATTTTGTTATTTAGGAATCGGAACGTGCGAAAGTGGTATAAATGTTCTAGTAGCACGTTAGTCTATACGTTTTAATTGTTTGTTATATAGGTTATCAGTCATCGATTCACCGAGCCGACTATGCGGAACAAGAAATTTTCAATTATCTTGTTATTCATGAATCCGAACGTGCCAAAGTGGTATAAATGTTCTAGTAATACGTTATTCTATACGTTTTACTGGTTTTTTGTATTGGTTATCAGTCATCGATTCACCGAACCGCCTTGCGAAACGAACAATTTTCAATAATTTTGTTATTTATGAATCCGAACGTGCCAAAGTGGTATAAATGTTCTAGTAGTACGTTATTTTATACGTTTTAATTGTTTTTTATATAGGTTATCAGTCATCGATTCACCGAGCCGATATGCGGAACGAGAAATTTTCAATAATCTTGTTATTCATGAATTCAAACGTGCCAAAGTGGTATAAATGTTCTAATAATACGTCATTCTATACGTTTTAATGTTTTTTTTATATAGGTTATCAGTCATCGATTCACCGAACCGACTATGCGGAACGAACAATTTTCAATAATCTTGTTATTTAGGAATACGAACGCGCCAAAGTGGTATAAATGTTCTAGCAATACGTTATTCTATACGTTTTAATGGTTTTTTGTATAGGTTATCAGTCATCGATTCACCCAACCGACTATGCGGAACGAAAAATTGTCAATAATTTTGTTATTTATGAATCCGAACGTGCCAAAGTGGTATAAATGTTCTAGTAATACGATATTCTATACGTTTTAATGTTTTTTTTATATAGGTTATCAGTCATCGACTCACCGAACCGACTGTGCGGAGCGAAAAATTTTCAATAATTTTGTTATTTATGAATCCGAACGCGCCAAAGTGGTATAAATGTTCTAGCAATACGTTATTCTATACGTTTTAATGGTTTTTTGTATAGGTTATCAGTCATCGATTCACCCAACCGACTATGCGGAACGAAAAATTGTCAATAATTTTGTTATTTATGAATCCGAACGTGCCAAAGTGGTATAAATGTTCTAGTAATACGATATTCTATACGTTTTAATGTTTTTTTTATATAGGTTATCAGTCATCGACTCACCGAACCGACTATGCGGAGCGAAAAATTTTCAATAATTTTGTTATTTATGAATCCGAACGCGCCAAACTGGTATAAATGTTCTAGCAATACGTTATTCTATACGTTTTAATGGTTTTTCGTATAGGTTATCAGTCATCGATTCACCCAACCGACTATGCGGAACGAAAAATTGTCAATAATTTTGCTATTTATGAATCCGAACGTGCCAAAGTGGTATAAATGTTCTAGTAATACGTTATTCTATACGTTTTAATTGTTTTTTATATAGGTTATCAGTCATCGATTCACCGAGCCGATATGCGGAACGAGAAATTTTCAATAATCTTGTTATTCATGAATCCGAACGCGCCAAAGTGGTATAAATGTTCCAGCAATACGTTATTCTATACGTTTTAATGGTTTTTCGTATAGGTTATCAGTCATCGATTCACCCAACCGACTATGCGGAACGAAAAATTGTCAATAATTTTGTTATTTAGGAATCGGAACGTGCGAAAGTGGTATAAATGTTCTAGTAGCACGTTAGTCTATACGTTTTAATTGTTTGTTATATAGGTTATCAGTCATCGATTCACCGAGCCGACTATGCGGAACAAGAAATTTTCAATTATCTTGTTATTCATGAATCCGAACGTGCCAAAGTGGTATAAATGTTCTAGTAATACGTTATTCTATACGTTTTACTGGTTTTTTGTATTGGTTATCAGTCATCGATTCACCGAACCGCCTAGCGAAACGAACAATTTTCAATAATTTTGTTATTTATGAATCCGAACGTGCCAAAGTGGTATAAATGTTCTAGTAGTACGTTATTTTATACGTTTTAATTGTTTTTTATATAGGTTATCAGTCATCGATTCACCGAGCCGATATGCGGAACGAGAAATTTTCAATAATCTTGTTATTCATGAATTCAAACGTGCCAAAGTGGTATAAATGTTCTAATAATACGTCATTCTATACGTTTTAATGTTTTTTTTATATAGGTTATCAGTCATCGATTCACCGAACCGACTATGCGGAACGAACAATTTTCAATAATCTTGTTGTTTAGGAATACGAACGCGCCAAAGTGGTATAAATGTTCTAGCAATACGTTATTCTATACGTTTTAATGGTTTTTTGTATAGGTTATCAGTCATCGATTCACCCAACCGACTATGCGGAACGAAAAATTGTCAATAATTTTGTTATTTATGAATCCGAACGTGCCAAAGTGGTATAAATGTTCTAGTAATACGATATTCTATACGTTTTAATGTTTTTTTTATATAGGTTATCAGTCATCGACTCACCGAACCGACTGTGCGGAGCGAAAAATTTTCAATAATTTTGTTATTTATGAATCCGAACGCGCCAAAGTGGTATAAATGTTCTAGCAATACGTTATTCTATACGTTTTAATGGTTTTTTGTATAGGTTATCAGTCATCGATTCACCCAACCGACTATGCGGAACGAAAAATTGTCAATAATTTTGTTATTTATGAATCCGAACGTGCCAAAGTGGTATAAATGTTCTAGTAATACGATATTCTATACGTTTTAATGTTTTTTTTATATAGGTTATCAGTCATCGACTCACCGAACCGACTATGCGGAGCGAAAAATTTTCAATAATTTTGTTATTTATGAATCCGAACGCGCCAAACTGGTATAAATGTTCTAGCAATACGTTATTCTATACGTTTTAATGGTTTTTCGTATAGGTTATCAGTCATCGATTCACCCAACCGACTATGCGGAACGAAAAATTGTCAATAATTTTGCTATTTATGAATCCGAACGTGCCAAAGTGGTATAAATGTTCTAGTAATACGTTATTCTATACGTTTTAATTGTTTTTTATATAGGTTATCAGTCATCGATTCACCGAGCCGATATGCGGAACGAGAAATTTTCAATAATCTTGTTATTCATGAATTCAAACGTGCCAAAGTGGTATAAATGTTCTAATAATACGTCATTCTATACGTTTTAATGTTTTTTTTATATAGGTTATCAGTCATCGATTCACCGAACCGACTATGCGGAACGAACAATTTTCAATAATTTTGTTATTTATGAATCCGAACGTGCCAAAGTGGTATAAATGTTCTAGCAGTACGTTATTTTATACGTTTTAATTGTTTTTTATATAGGTTGTCAGTCATCGACTCACCAAACCGACTATGCGGACCGAAAAATTTTCAATAATCTTGTTATTTATGAATCCGAACGTGCCAAAGTGGTATAAATGTTCTAGTAGTACGTTATTCTATACGTTTTAATGTTTCTTTAATATAGGTTGTCAGTCATCGACTCACCGAACCCACTATGCGGAACGAAAAATTTTCAATAATCTTGTTATTTAGGAATACGAACGCGCCAAAGTGGTATAAATGTTCTAGCAATACGTTATTCTATACGTTTTAATGGTTTTTTGTATAGGTTATCAGTCATCGATTCACCCAACCGACTATGCGGAACGAAAAATTGTCAATAATTTTGTTATTTATGAATCCGAACGTGCCAAAGTGGTATAAATGTTCTAGTAATACGATATTCTATACGTTTTAATGTTTTTTTTATATAGGTTATCAGTCATCGACTCACCGAACCGACTGTGCGGAGCGAAAAATTTTCAATAATTTTGTTATTTATGAATCCGAACGCGCCAAAGTGGTATAAATGTTCTAGCAATACGTTATTCTATACGTTTTAATGGTTTTTTGTATAGGTTATCAGTCATCGATTCACCCAACCGACTATGCGGAACGAAAAATTGTCAATAATTTTGTTATTTATGAATCCGAACGTGCCAAAGTGGTATAAATGTTCTAGTAATACGATATTCTATACGTTTTAATGTTTTTTTTATATAGGTTATCAGTCATCGACTCACCGAACCGACTATGCGGAGCGAAAAATTTTCAATAATTTTGTTATTTATGAATCCGAACGCGCCAAAGTGGTATAAATGTTCCAGCAATACGTTATTCTATACGTTTTAATGGTTTTTCGTATAGGTTATCAGTCATCGATTCACCCAACCGACTATGCGGAACGAAAAATTGTCAATAATTTTGCTATTTATGAATCCGAACGTGCCAAAGTGGTATAAATGTTCTAGTAATACGTTATTCTATACGTTTTAATGGTTTTTTGTATAGGTTATCAGTCATCGATTCACCGAACCGACTATGCGGAACGAAAAATTGTCAATAATTTTATTTAAGAATCCGAACGCGCCAAAGTGGTATAAATGTTCTAGTAATACCTTATTATATACGTTTTAATGTTTTTTTTAAATAGGTTATCAGTCATCGACTCACCGAACCGACTATGCGGAACGAAAATTTTCAATAATTTTGTTATTTAAGAATCCGAACGCGCCAAAGTGGTATAAATGTTCTAGTAATTCGATATTCTGTACGTTTTACTGGTTTTTTGTATAGGTTATTAGTCATCGATTCATCGAGCCGACTATGCGGAACGAAAAATTGTCAATAATTTTGTTATTTAGGAATCGGACCGTGCGAAAGGGATATAAATGTTCTAGTAATACGTTATTCTATACGTTTTAATGTTTTTTTATATAGGTTATCAGTCATCGATTCACCGAGCCGACTATGCGGAACAAGAAATTTTCAATTATCTTGTTATTCATGAATCCCAACGTGCCAAAGTGGTATAAATGTTCTAGTAATACGTTATTCTATACGTTTTACTGGTTTTTTGTATTGGTTATCAGTCATCGATTCACCGAACCGACTATGCCCGGAATGAAACATTTTCAATAATTTTGTTATTTACGAATCCGAACGTGCCAAAGTGGTATAAATGTTCTAGTAATACGTTATTCTATACGCTTTAATGTTTTTTTTTTATTTAGGTTATCAGTCATCAATTCACCGAACCGACTATGCGGAACGGAACATTTTCAATAATTTTGTTATTTAAGAATCCGAAAGTGCGAGAGTGGTATAAATGTTCTAGTAATACGTTATTCTATACGTTTTAATGTATTCGTTATATAGGTTATCAGTCATCGATTCACCGAACCGACTATGCGGAACGAAAAATTGTCAATAATTTTGTTATTTAAGAATCCGAACGTGCCAAAGTGGTATAAATGTTCTAGTAGTACGTTATTCTATATGTTTTAATTGTTTGTTATATAGGTTATCAGTCATCGATTCACCGAGCCGACTATGCGGAACAAGAAATTTTCAATAATCTTGTTATTCATGAATCCGAACGTGCCAAAGTGGTATAAATGTCTAGTAATACGTTATTCTATACGTTTTACTGGTTTTTTGTATTGGTTATCAGTCATCGATTCACCGAACCGACTATGCGGAACGAAAAATTGTCAATAATTTTGTTATTTAAGAATCCGAACGTGCCAAAGTGGTATAAATGTTCTAGTAGTACGTTATTCTATATGTTTTAATTGTTTGTTATATAGGTTATCAGTCATCGATTCACCGAGCCGACTATGCGGAACAAGAAATTTTCAATAATCTTGTTATTCATGAATCCGAACGTGCCAAAGTGGTATAAATGTCTAGTAATACGTTATTCTATACGTTTTACTGGTTTTTTGTATTGGTTATCAGTCATCGATTCACCGAACCGACTATGCGGAACGAAAAATTGTCAATAATTTTGTTATTTAAAAATCCGAACGTGCCAAAGTGGTATAAATGTTCTAGTAGTACGTTATTCTATACGTTTTAATTGTTTGTTATATAGGTTATCAGTCACCGATTCACCGAGCCGACTATGCGGAACGAGAAATTGTCAATAATTTTGTTATTTATGAATCCGAACGTGCCAAAGTGGTATAAATGTTCTAGTAGTACGTTAGTCTATACGTTTTAATGGTTTTTTATATATATTATCAGTCATCGATTCACCGAACCGTGTATGCGGAACGAAAAATTGTCAATAATTTTGTTATTTATGAATCCGAACGTGCCAAAGTGGTATAAATGTTCTAGCAATACGTTATTCTATAGGCTTCAATGGTTTTTTGTATAAGTCATCAGTCATCGATTCAACGAACCGACAATGCGGAACGAAAAATTTTCAATAATTTTGTTATTTATGAATCCGAACGTGCCAAAGTGGTATAAATGTTCCAGCAATACGTTATTCTATACGTTTTAACGGTTTTTTGTATAGGTTATCAGTCATCGATTCACCCAACCGAATATGCGGAACGAAAAATTGTCAATAATTTTGTTATTTATGAATCCGAACGTGCCAAAGTGGTATAAATGTTCTAGTAATACGATATTCTATACGTTTCAATGTTTTTTTTATATAGGTTATCAGTCATCGACTCACCGAACCCACTATGCGGAACGAAAAATTTTCAATAATCTTGTTATTTAGGAATACGAACGCGCCAAAGTGGTATAAATGTTCTAGCAATACGTTATTCTATACGTTTTAATGGTTTTTTGTATAGGTTATCAGTCATCGATTCACCCAACCGAATACGCGGAACGAAAAATTGTCAATAATTTTGTTATTTATGAATCCGAACGTGCCAAAGTGGTATAAATGTTCTAGTAATACGATATTCTATACGTTTCAATGTTTTTTTTATATAGGTTATCAGTCATCGACTCACCGAACCCACTATGCGGAACGAAAAATTTTCAATAATCTTGTTATTTAGGAATACGAACGCGCCAAAGTGGTATAAATGTTCTAGCAATACGTTATTCTATACGTTTTAATGGTTTTTTGTATAGGTTATCAGTCATCGATTCACCCAACCGAATATGCGGAACGAAAAATTGTCAATAATTTTGTTATTTATGAATCCGAACGTGCCAAAGTGGTATAAATGTTCTAGTAATACGATATTCTATACGTTTCAATGTTTTTTTTATATAGGTTATCAGTCATCGACTCACCGAACCGACTGTGCGGAGCGAAAAATTTTCAATAATTTTGTTATTTATGAATCCGAACGCGCCAAAGTGGTATAAATGTTCTAGCAATACGTTATTCTATACGTTTTAATGGTTTTTCGTATAGGTTATCAGTCATCGATTCACCCAACCGACTATGCGGAACGAAAAATTTTCAATAATCTTGTTATTCATGAATCCGAACATGCCAAAATGGTATAAATGTTCTAGTAATACGTTATTCTATACGTTTTAATGGTTTTTCGTATAGGTTATCAGTCATCGACTCACCGAACCGACTATGCTGAACGAAAATTTTCAATAATTTTGTTATTTGAGAATCCGAACGCGCCAAAGTGGTATAAATGTTCTAGAAATTCGATATTCTGTACGTTTTACTGGTTTTTTGTATAGGTTATTAGTCATCGATTCATCGAACCGACTATGCGGAACGAAAAATTGTCAATAATTTTGTTATTTAGGAATCGGACCGTGCGAAAGTGGTATAAATGTTCCAGCAATACGTTATTCTATACGTTTTAATGGTTTTTCGTATAGGTTATCAGTCATCGATTCACCCAACCGACTATGCGGAACGAAAAATTGTCAATAATTTTGTTATTTAGGAATCGGAACGTGCGAAAGTGGTATAAATGTTCTAGTAGCACGTTAGTCTATACGTTTTAATTGTTTGTTATATAGGTTATCAGTCATCGATTCACCGAGCCGACTATGCGGAACAAGAAATTTTCAATTATCTTGTTATTCATGAATCCGAACGTGCGAAAGTGGTATAAATGTTCTAGTAATACGTTATTCTATACGTTTTACTGGTTTTTTGTATTGGTTATCAGTCATCGATTCACCGAACCGACTATGCGGAACGAAAAATTGTCAATAATTTTATTTAAGAATCCGAACGCGCCAAAGTGGTATAAATGTTCTAGTAATACCTTATTATATACGTTTTAATGTTTTTTTTGAAATAGGTTATCAGTCATCGACTCACCGAACCGACTATGCGGAACGAAAATTTTCAATAATTTTGTTATTTAAGAATCCGAACGCGCCAAAGTGGTATAAATGTTCTAGTAATTCGATATTCTGTACGTTTTACTGGTTTTTTGTATAGGTTATTAGTCATCGATTCATCGAACCGACTATGCGGAACGAAAAATTGTCAATAATTTTGTTATTTAGGAATCGGACCGTGCGAAAGGGATATAAATGTTCTAGTAATACGTTATTCTATACGTTTTACTGGTTTTTTGTATTGGTTATCAGTCATCGATTCACCGAACCGCCTAGCGAAACGAACAATTTTCAATAATTTTGTTATTTATGAATCCGAACGTGCCAAAGTGGTATAAATGTTCTAGTAGTACGTTATTTTATACGTTTTAATTGTTTTTTATATAGGTTATCAGTCATCGATTCACCGAGCCGACTATGCGGAACGAGAAATTTTCAATAATCTTGTTATTCATGAATCCGAACGTGCCAAAGTGGTATAAATGTTCTAGTAGTACGTTATTCTATACGTTTTAATGTTTCTTTTATATAGGTTGTCAGTCATCGACTCACCGAACCCACTATGCGGAACGAAAAATTTTCAATAATCTTGTTATTTAGGAATACGAACGCGCCAAAGTGGTATAAATGTACTAGCAATACGTTATTCTATACGTTTTAATGGTTATTTGTATAGGTTATCAGTCATCGATTCACCCAACCGAATATGCGGAACG
This sequence comes from Megachile leachella, assembly GCA_963576845.1. NCBI lineage: Eukaryota > Metazoa > Arthropoda > Insecta > Hymenoptera > Megachilidae > Megachile > Megachile leachella. Next base: position 1,070,774 of record CAUYWW010000182.1, read on the forward strand.
AAAAATTGTCAATAATTTTGTTATTTATGAATCCGAACGTGCCAAAGTGGTATAAATGTTCTAGTAATACGATATTCTATACGTTTCAATGTTTTTTTTATATAGGTTATCAGTCATCGACTCACCGAACCGACTGTGCGGAGCGAAAAATTTTCAATAATTTTGTTATTTATGAATCCGAACGCGCCAAAGTGGTATAAATGTTCCAGCAATACGTTATTCTATACGTTTTAATGGTTTTTCGTATAGGTTATCAGTCATCGATTCACCCAACCGACTATGCGGAACGAAAAATTGTCAATAATTTTGTTATTTAGGAATCGGAACGTGCGAAAGTGGTATAAATGTTCTAGTAGCACGTTAGTCTATACGTTTTAATTGTTTGTTATATAGGTTATCAGTCATCGATTCACCGAGCCGACTATGCGGAACAAGAAATTTTCAATTATCTTGTTATTCATGAATCCGAACGTGCCAAAGTGGTATAAATGTTCTAGTAATACGTTATTCTATACGTTTTACTGGTTTTTTGTATTGGTTATCAGTCATCGATTCACCGAACCGCCTAGCGAAACGAACAATTTTCAATAATTTTGTTATTTATGAATCCGAACGTGCCAAAGTGGTATAAATGTTCTAGTAGTACGTTATTTTATACGTTTTAATTGTTTTTTATATAGGTTATCAGTCATCGATTCACCGAGCCGATATGCGGAACGAGAAATTTTCAATAATCTTGTTATTCATGAATTCAAACGTGCCAAAGTGGTATAAATGTTCTAATAATACGTCATTCTATACGTTTTAATGTTTTTTTTATATAGGTTATCAGTCATCGATTCACCGAACCGACTATGCGGAACGAACAATTTTCAATAATCTTGTTATTTAGGAATACGAACGCGCCAAAGTGGTATAAATGTTCTAGCAATACGTTATTCTATACGTTTTAATGGTTTTTTGTATAGGTTATCAGTCATCGATTCACCCAACCGACTATGCGGAACGAAAAATTGTCAATAATTTTGTTATTTATGAATCCGAACGTGCCAAAGTGGTATAAATGTTCTAGTAATACGATATTCTATACGTTTTAATGTTTTTTTTATATAGGTTATCAGTCATCGACTCACCGAACCGACTGTGCGGAGCGAAAAATTTTCAATAATTTTGTTATTTATGAATCCGAACGCGCCAAAGTGGTATAAATGTTCTAGCAATACGTTATTCTATACGTTTTAATGGTTTTTTGTATAGGTTATCAGTCATCGATTCACCCAACCGACTATGCGGAACGAAAAATTGTCAATAATTTTGTTATTTATGAATCCGAACGTGCCAAAGTGGTATAAATGTTCTAGTAATACGATATTCTATACGTTTTAATGTTTTTTTTATATAGGTTATCAGTCATCGACTCACCGAACCGACTATGCGGAGCGAAAAATTTTCAATAATTTTGTTATTTATGAATCCGAACGCGCCAAACTGGTATAAATGTTCTAGCAATACGTTATTCTATACGTTTTAATGGTTTTTCGTATAGGTTATCAGTCATCGATTCACCCAACCGACTATGCGGAACGAAAAATTGTCAATAATTTTGCTATTTATGAATCCGAACGTGCCAAAGTGGTATAAATGTTCTAGTAATACGTTATTCTATACGTTTTAATTGTTTTTTATATAGGTTATCAGTCATCGATTCACCGAGCCGATATGCGGAACGAGAAATTTTCAATAATCTTGTTATTCATGAATTCAAACGTGCCAAAGTGGTATAAATGTTCTAATAATACGTCATTCTATACGTTTTAATGTTTTTTTTATATAGGTTATCAGTCATCGATTCACCGAACCGACTATGCGGAACGAAAAATTGTCAATAATTTTGTTATTTAGGAATCGGACCGTGCGAAAGTGGTATAAATGTTCCAGCAATACGTTATTCTATACGTTTTAATGGTTTTTCGTATAGGTTATCAGTCATCGATTCACCCAACCGACTATGCGGAACGAAAAATTGTCAATAATTTTGTTATTTAGGAATCGGAACGTGCGAAAGTGGTATAAATGTTCTAGTAGCACGTTAGTCTATACGTTTTAATTGTTTGTTATATAGGTTATCAGTCATCGATTCACCGAGCCGACTATGCGGAACAAGAAATTTTCAATTATCTTGTTATTCATGAATCCGAACGTGCGAAAGTGGTATAAATGTTCTAGTAATACGTTATTCTATACGTTTTACTGGTTTTTTGTATTGGTTATCAGTCATCGATTCACCGAACCGACTATGCGGAACGAAAAATTGTCAATAATTTTATTTAAGAATCCGAACGCGCCAAAGTGGTATAAATGTTCTAGTAATACCTTATTATATACGTTTTAATGTTTTTTTTGAAATAGGTTATCAGTCATCGACTCACCGAACCGACTATGCGGAACGAAAATTTTCAATAATTTTGTTATTTAAGAATCCGAACGCGCCAAAGTGGTATAAATGTTCTAGTAATTCGATATTCTGTACGTTTTACTGGTTTTTTGTATAGGTTATTAGTCATCGATTCATCGAACCGACTATGCGGAACGAAAAATTGTCAATAATTTTGTTATTTAGGAATCGGACCGTGCGAAAGGGATATAAATGTTCTAGTAATACGTTATTCTATACGTTTTACTGGTTTTTTGTATTGGTTATCAGTCATCGATTCACCGAACCGCCTAGCGAAACGAACAATTTTCAATAATTTTGTTATTTATGAATCCGAACGTGCCAAAGTGGTATAAATGTTCTAGTAGTACGTTATTTTATACGTTTTAATTGTTTTTTATATAGGTTATCAGTCATCGATTCACCGAGCCGACTATGCGGAACGAGAAATTTTCAATAATCTTGTTATTCATGAATCCGAACGTGCCAAAGTGGTATAAATGTTCTAGTAGTACGTTATTCTATACGTTTTAATGTTTCTTTTATATAGGTTGTCAGTCATCGACTCACCGAACCCACTATGCGGAACGAAAAATTTTCAATAATCTTGTTATTTAGGAATACGAACGCGCCAAAGTGGTATAAATGTACTAGCAATACGTTATTCTATACGTTTTAATGGTTATTTGTATAGGTTATCAGTCATCGATTCACCCAACCGAATATGCGGAACGAAAAATTGTCAATAATTTTGTTATTTATGAATCCGAACGTGCCAAAGTGGTATAAATGTTCTAGTAATACGATATTCTATACGTTTCAATGTTTTTTTTATATAGGTTATCAGTCATCGACTCACCGAACCGACTGTGCGGAGCGAAAAATTTTCAATAATTTTGTTATTTATGAATCCGAACGCGCCAAAGTGGTATAAATGTTCCAGCAATACGTTATTCTATACGTTTTAATGGTTTTTCGTATAGGTTATCAGTCATCGATTCACCCAACCGACTATGCGGAACGAAAAATTGTCAATAATTTTGTTATTTAGGAATCGGAACGTGCGAAAGTGGTATAAATGTTCTAGTAGCACGTTAGTCTATACGTTTTAATTGTTTGTTATATAGGTTATCAGTCATCGATTCACCGAGCCGACTATGCGGAACAAGAAATTTTCAATTATCTTGTTATTCATGAATCCGAACGTGCCAAAGTGGTATAAATGTTCTAGTAATACGTTATTCTATACGTTTTACTGGTTTTTTGTATTGGTTATCAGTCATCGATTCACCGAACCGCCTAGCGAAACGAACAATTTTCAATAATTTTGTTATTTATGAATCCGAACGTGCCAAAGTGGTATAAATGTTCTAGTAGTACGTTATTTTATACGTTTTAATTGTTTTTTATATAGGTTATCAGTCATCGATTCACCGAGCCGATATGCGGAACGAGAAATTTTCAATAATCTTGTTATTCATGAATTCAAACGTGCCAAAGTGGTATAAATGTTCTAATAATACGTCATTCTATACGTTTTAATGTTTTTTTTATATAGGTTATCAGTCATCGATTCACCGAACCGACTATGCGGAACGAACAATTTTCAATAATCTTGTTATTTAGGAATACGAACGCGCCAAAGTGGTATAAATGTTCTAGCAATACGTTATTCTATACGTTTTAATGGTTTTTTGTATAGGTTATCAGTCATCGATTCACCCAACCGACTATGCGGAACGAAAAATTGTCAATAATTTTGTTATTTATGAATCCGAACGTGCCAAAGTGGTATAAATGTTCTAGTAATACGATATTCTATACGTTTTAATGTTTTTTTTATATAGGTTATCAGTCATCGACTCACCGAACCGACTGTGCGGAGCGAAAAATTTTCAATAATTTTGTTATTTATGAATCCGAACGCGCCAAAGTGGTATAAATGTTCTAGCAATACGTTATTCTATACGTTTTAATGGTTTTTTGTATAGGTTATCAGTCATCGATTCACCCAACCGACTATGCGGAACGAAAAATTGTCAATAATTTTGTTATTTATGAATCCGAACGTGCCAAAGTGGTATAAATGTTCTAGTAATACGATATTCTATACGTTTTAATGTTTTTTTTATATAGGTTATCAGTCATCGACTCACCGAACCGACTATGCGGAGCGAAAAATTTTCAATAATTTTGTTATTTATGAATCCGAACGCGCCAAACTGGTATAAATGTTCTAGCAATACGTTATTCTATACGTTTTAATGGTTTTTCGTATAGGTTATCAGTCATCGATTCACCCAACCGACTATGCGGAACGAAAAATTGTCAATAATTTTGCTATTTATGAATCCGAACGTGCCAAAGTGGTATAAATGTTCTAGTAATACGTTATTCTATACGTTTTAATTGTTTTTTATATAGGTTATCAGTCATCGATTCACCGAGCCGATATGCGGAACGAGAAATTTTCAATAATCTTGTTATTCATGAATTCAAACGTGCCAAAGTGGTATAAATGTTCTAATAATACGTCATTCTATACGTTTTAATGTTTTTTTTATATAGGTTATCAGTCATCGATTCACCGAACCGACTATGCGGAACGAACAATTTTCAATAATTTTGTTATTTATGAATCCGAACGTGCCAAAGTGGTATAAATGTTCTAGCAGTACGTTATTTTATACGTTTTAATTGTTTTTTATATAGGTTGTCAGTCATCGACTCACCAAACCGACTATGCGGACCGAAAAATTTTCAATAATCTTGTTATTTATGAATCCGAACGTGCCAAAGTGGTATAAATGTTCTAGTAGTACGTTATTCTATACGTTTTAATGTTTCTTTAATATAGGTTGTCAGTCATCGACTCACCGAACCCACTATGCGGAACGAAAAATTTTCAATAATCTTGTTATTTAGGAATACGAACGCGCCAAAGTGGTATAAATGTTCTAGCAATACGTTATTCTATACGTTTTAATGGTTTTTTGTATAGGTTATCAGTCATCGATTCACCCAACCGACTATGCGGAACGAAAAATTGTCAATAATTTTGTTATTTATGAATCCGAACGTGCCAAAGTGGTATAAATGTTCTAGTAATACGATATTCTATACGTTTTAATGTTTTTTTTATATAGGTTATCAGTCATCGACTCACCGAACCGACTGTGCGGAGCGAAAAATTTTCAATAATTTTGTTATTTATGAATCCGAACGCGCCAAAGTGGTATAAATGTTCTAGCAATACGTTATTCTATACGTTTTAATGGTTTTTTGTATAGGTTATCAGTCATCGATTCACCCAACCGACTATGCGGAACGAAAAATTGTCAATAATTTTGTTATTTATGAATCCGAACGTGCCAAAGTGGTATAAATGTTCTAGTAATACGATATTCTATACGTTTTAATGTTTTTTTTATATAGGTTATCAGTCATCGACTCACCGAACCGACTATGCGGAGCGAAAAATTTTCAATAATTTTGTTATTTATGAATCCGAACGCGCCAAAGTGGTATAAATGTTCCAGCAATACGTTATTCTATACGTTTTAATGGTTTTTCGTATAGGTTATCAGTCATCGATTCACCCAACCGACTATGCGGAACGAAAAATTGTCAATAATTTTGCTATTTATGAATCCGAACGTGCCAAAGTGGTATAAATGTTCTAGTAATACGTTATTCTATACGTTTTAATGGTTTTTTGTATAGGTTATCAGTCATCGATTCACCGAACCGACTATGCGGAACGAAAAATTGTCAATAATTTTATTTAAGAATCCGAACGCGCCAAAGTGGTATAAATGTTCTAGTAATACCTTATTATATACGTTTTAATGTTTTTTTTAAATAGGTTATCAGTCATCGACTCACCGAACCGACTATGCGGAACGAAAATTTTCAATAATTTTGTTATTTAAGAATCCGAACGCGCCAAAGTGGTATAAATGTTCTAGTAATTCGATATTCTGTACGTTTTACTGGTTTTTTGTATAGGTTATTAGTCATCGATTCATCGAGCCGACTATGCGGAACGAAAAATTGTCAATAATTTTGTTATTTAGGAATCGGACCGTGCGAAAGGGATATAAATGTTCTAGTAATACGTTATTCTATACGTTTTAATGTTTTTTTATATAGGTTATCAGTCATCGATTCACCGAGCCGACTATGCGGAACAAGAAATTTTCAATTATCTTGTTATTCATGAATCCCAACGTGCCAAAGTGGTATAAATGTTCTAGTAATACGTTATTCTATACGCTTTAATGTTTTTTTTTTATTTAGGTTATCAGTCATCAATTCACCGAACCGACTATGCGGAACGGAACATTTTCAATAATTTTGTTATTTAAGAATCCGAAAGTGCGAGAGTGGTATAAATGTTCTAGTAATACGTTATTCTATACGTTTTAATGTATTCGTTATATAGGTTATCAGTCATCGATTCACCGAACCGACTATGCGGAACGAAAAATTGTCAATAATTTTGTTATTTAAGAATCCGAACGTGCCAAAGTGGTATAAATGTTCTAGTAGTACGTTATTCTATATGTTTTAATTGTTTGTTATATAGGTTATCAGTCATCGATTCACCGAGCCGACTATGCGGAACAAGAAATTTTCAATAATCTTGTTATTCATGAATCCGAACGTGCCAAAGTGGTATAAATGTCTAGTAATACGTTATTCTATACGTTTTACTGGTTTTTTGTATTGGTTATCAGTCATCGATTCACCGAACCGACTATGCGGAACGAAAAATTGTCAATAATTTTGTTATTTAAGAATCCGAACGTGCCAAAGTGGTATAAATGTTCTAGTAGTACGTTATTCTATATGTTTTAATTGTTTGTTATATAGGTTATCAGTCATCGATTCACCGAGCCGACTATGCGGAACAAGAAATTTTCAATAATCTTGTTATTCATGAATCCGAACGTGCCAAAGTGGTATAAATGTCTAGTAATACGTTATTCTATACGTTTTACTGGTTTTTTGTATTGGTTATCAGTCATCGATTCACCGAACCGACTATGCGGAACGAAAAATTGTCAATAATTTTGTTATTTAAAAATCCGAACGTGCCAAAGTGGTATAAATGTTCTAGTAGTACGTTATTCTATACGTTTTAATTGTTTGTTATATAGGTTATCAGTCACCGATTCACCGAGCCGACTATGCGGAACGAGAAATTGTCAATAATTTTGTTATTTATGAATCCGAACGTGCCAAAGTGGTATAAATGTTCTAGTAGTACGTTAGTCTATACGTTTTAATGGTTTTTTATATATATTATCAGTCATCGATTCACCGAACCGTGTATGCGGAACGAAAAATTGTCAATAATTTTGTTATTTATGAATCCGAACGTGCCAAAGTGGTATAAATGTTCTAGCAATACGTTATTCTATAGGCTTCAATGGTTTTTTGTATAAGTCATCAGTCATCGATTCAACGAACCGACAATGCGGAACGAAAAATTTTCAATAATTTTGTTATTTATGAATCCGAACGTGCCAAAGTGGTATAAATGTTCCAGCAATACGTTATTCTATACGTTTTAACGGTTTTTTGTATAGGTTATCAGTCATCGATTCACCCAACCGAATATGCGGAACGAAAAATTGTCAATAATTTTGTTATTTATGAATCCGAACGTGCCAAAGTGGTATAAATGTTCTAGTAATACGATATTCTATACGTTTCAATGTTTTTTTTATATAGGTTATCAGTCATCGACTCACCGAACCCACTATGCGGAACGAAAAATTTTCAATAATCTTGTTATTTAGGAATACGAACGCGCCAAAGTGGTATAAATGTTCTAGCAATACGTTATTCTATACGTTTTAATGGTTTTTTGTATAGGTTATCAGTCATCGATTCACCCAACCGAATATGCGGAACGAAAAATTGTCAATAATTTTGTTATTTATGAATCCGAACGTGCCAAAGTGGTATAAATGTTCTAGTAATACGATATTCTATACGTTTAAATGTTTTTTTTATATAGGTTATCAGTCATCGACTCACCGAACCGACTGTGCGGAGCGAAAAATTTTCAATAATTTTGTTATTTATGAATCCGAACGCGCCAAAGTGGTATAAATGTTCTAGCAATACGTTATTCTATACGTTTTAATGGTTTTTCGTATAGGTTATCAGTCATCGATTCACCCAACCGACTATGCGGAACGAAAAATTTTCAATAATCTTGTTATTCATGAATCCGAACATGCCAAAATGGTATAAATGTTCTAGTAATACGTTATTCTATACGTTTTAATGGTTTTTCGTATAGGTTATCAGTCATCGACTCACCGAACCGACTATGCTGAACGAAAATTTTCAATAATTTTGTTATTTGAGAATCCGAACGCGCCAAAGTGGTATAAATGTTCTAGAAATTCGATATTCTGTACGTTTTACTGGTTTTTTGTATAGGTTATTAGTCATCGATTCATCGAACCGACTATGCGGAACGAAAAATTGTCAATAATTTTGTTATTTAGGAATCGGACCGTGCGAAAGGGATATAAATGTTCTAGTAATACGTTATTCTATACGTTTTAATGTTTTTTTATATAGGTTATCAGTCATCGATTCACCGAACCGACTATGCGGAACGAACAATTTTCAATAATTTTGTTATTTATGAATCCGAACGTGCCAAAGTGGTATAAATGTTCCAGCAATACGTTATTCTATACGTTTTAATGGTTTTTCGTATAGGTTATCAGTCATCGATTCACCCAACCGACTATGCGGAACGAAAAATTGTCAATAATTTTGTTATTTAGGAATCGGAACGTGCGAAAGTGATATAAATGTTCTAGTAGTACGTTAGTCTATACGTTTTAATGGTTTTTTATATATGTTATCAGTCATCGATTCACCGAACCGTGTATGCGGAACGAAAAATTGCCAATAATTTTGTTATTTAAGAATCCGAACGTGCCAAAGTGGTATAAATGTTCTAGTAGTACGTTATTCTATACGTTTTAATTGTTTGTTATATAGGTTATCAGTCATCGATTCACCGAGCCGACTATGCGGAACAAGAAATTTTCAATAATCTTGTTATTCATGAATCCGAACGTGCCAAAGTGGTATAAATGTCTAGTAATACGTTATTCTATACGTTTTACTGGTTTTTTGTATTGGTTATCAGTCATCGATTCACCGAACCGACTATGCGGAACGAAAAATTGTCAATAATTTTGTTATTTAAAAATCCGAACGTGCCAAAGTGGTATAAATGTTCTAGTAGTACGTTATTCTATACGTTTTAATTGTTTGTTATATAGGTTATCAGTCACCGATTCACCGAGCCGAATATGCGGAACGAGAAATTGTCAATAATTTTGTTATTTATGAATCCCCACGTGCCAAAGTGGTATAAATGTTCTAGTAGTACGTTAGTCTATACGTTTTAATGGTTTTTTATATATATTATCAGTCATCGATTCACCGAACCGTGTATGCGGAACGAAAAATTGTCAATAATTTTGTTATTTATGAATCCGAACGTGCCAAAGTGGTATAAATGTTCTAGCAATACGTTATTCTATAGGCTTCAATGGTTTTTTGTATAAGTCATCAGTCATCGATTCAACGAACCGACAATGCGGAACGAAAAATTTTCAATAATTTTGTTATTTATGAATCCGAACGTGCCAAAGTGGTATAAATGTTCCAGCAATACGTTATTCTATACGTTTTAACGGTTTTTTGTATAGGTTATCAGTCATCGATTCACCCAACCGAATATGCGGAACGAAAAATTGTCAATAATTTTGTTATTTATGAATCCGAACGTGCCAAAGTGGTATAAATGTTCTAGTAATACGATATTCTATACGTTTCAATGTTTTTTTTATATAGGTTATCAGTCATCGACTCACCGAACCCACTATGCGGAACGAAAAATTGTCAATAATTTTGTTATTTAGGAATCGGACCGTGCGAAAGGGATATAAATGTTCTAGTAATACGTTATTCTATACGTTTTAATGTTTTTTTATATAGGTTATCAGTCATCGATTCACCGAACCGACTATGCGGAACGAACAATTTTCAATAATTTTGTTATTTATGAATCCGAACGTGCCAAAGTGGTATAAATGTTCCAGCAATACGTTATTCTATACGTTTTAATGGTTTTTCGTATAGGTTATCAGTCATCGATTCACCCAACCGACTATGCGGAACGAAAAATTGTCAATAATTTTGTTATTTAGGAATCGGAACGTGCGAAAGTGATATAAATGTTCTAGTAGTACGTTAGTCTATACGTTTTAATGGTTTTTTATATATGTTATCAGTCATCGATTCACCGAACCGTGTATGCGGAACGAAAAATTGCCAATAATTTTGTTATTTAAGAATCCGAACGTGCCAAAGTGGTATAAATGTTCTAGTAGTACGTTATTCTATACGTTTTAATTGTTTGTTATATAGGTTATCAGTCATCGATTCACCGAGCCGACTATGCGGAACAAGAAATTTTCAATAATCTTGTTATTCATGAATCCGAACGTGCCAAAGTGGTATAAATGTTCTAGTAATACGTTATTCTATACGTTTTACTGGTTTTTTGTATTGGTTATCAGTCATCGATTCACCGAACCGCCTAGCGAAACGAACAATTTTCAATAATTTTGTTATTTATGAATCCGAACGTGCCAAAGTGGTATAAATGTTCTAGTAGTACGTTATTTTATACGTTTTAATTGTTTTTTATATAGGTTATCAGTCATCGATTCACCGAGCCGACTATGCGGAACGAGAAATTTTCAATAATCTTGTTATTCATGAATTCAAACGTGCCAAAGTGGTATAAATGTTCTAATAATTCGTCATTCTATACGTTTTAATGTTTTTTTTATATAGGTTGTCAGTCATCGACTCACCAAACCGACTATGCGGACCGAAAAATTTTCAATAATCTTGTTATTTATGAATCCGAACGTGCCAAAGTGGTATAAATGTTCTAGTAGTACGTTATTCTATACGTTTTAATGTTTCTTTTATATAGGTTGTCAGTCATCGACTCACCGAACCCACTATGCGGAACGAAAAATTTTCAATAATCTTGTTATTTAGGAATACGAACGCGCCAAAGTGGTATAAATGTTCTAGCAATACGTTATTCTATACGTTTTAATGGTTTTTTGTATAGGTTATCAGTCATCGATTCACCCAACCGAATATGCGGAACGAAAAATTGTCAATAATTTTGTTATTTATGAATCCGAACGTGCCAAAGTGGTATAAATGTTCTAGTAATACGATATTCTATACGTTTCAATGTTTTTTTTATATAGGTTATCAGTCATCGACTCACCGAACCGACTGTGCGGAGCGAAAAATTTTCAATAATTTTGTTATTTATGAATCCGAACGCGCCAAAGTGGTATAAATGTTCTAGCAATACGTAATTCTATACGTTTTAATGGTTTTTTGTATAGGTTATCAGTCATCGATTCACCCAACCGACTATGCGGAACGAAAAATTGTCAATAATTTTGTTATTTATGAATCCGAACGTGCCAAAGTGGTATAAATGTTCTAGTAATACGATATTCTATACGTTTTAATGTTTTTTTTATATAGGTTATCAGTCATCGACTCACCGAACCGACTATGCGGAGCGAAAAATTTTCAATAATTTTGTTATTTATGAATCCGAACGCGCCAAAGTGGTATAAATGTTCTAGTAATACGTTATTCTATACGTTTTACTGGTTTTTTGTATAGGTTATTAGTCATCGATTCATCGAACCGACTATGCGGAACGAAAAATTGTCAATAATTTTGTTATTTAGGAATCGGACCGTGCGAAAGGGATATAAATGTTCTAGTAATACGTTATTCTATACGTTTTACTGGTTTTTTGTATTGGTTATCAGTCATCGATTCACCGAACCGCCTAGCGAAACGAACAATTTTCAATAATCTTGTTATTCATGAATTCAAACGTGCCAAAGTGGTATAAATGTTCTAATAATACGTCATTCTATACGTTTTAATGTTTTTTTTATATAGGTTGTCAGTCATCGACTCACCAAACCGACTATGCGGACCGAAAAATTTTCAATAATCTTGTTATTTATGAATCCGAACGTGCCAAAGTGGTATAAATGTTCTAGTAGTACGTTATTCTATACGTTTTAATGTTTCTTTTATATAGGTTGTCAGTCATCGACTCACCGAACCCACTATGCGGAACGAAAAATTTTCAATAATCTTGTTATTTAGGAATACGAACGCGCCAAAGTGGTATAAATGTTCTAGCAATACGTTATTCTATACGTTTTAATGGTTTTTTGTATAGGTTATCAGTCATCGATTCACCCAACCGAATATGCGGAACGAAAAATTGTCAATAATTTTGTTATTTATGAATCCGAACGTGCCAAAGTGGTATAAATGTTCTAGTAATACGATATTCTATACGTTTCAATGTTTTTTTTATATAGGTTATCAGTCATCGACTCACCGAACCGACTGTGCGGAGCGAAAAATTTTCAATAATTTTGTTATTTATGAAACCGAACGCGCCAAAGTGGTATAAATGTTCTAGCAATACGTTATTCTATACGTTTTAATGGTTTTTTGTATAGGTTATCAGTCATCGATTCACCCAACCGACTATGCGGAACGAAAAATTGTCAATAATTTTGTTATTTATGAATCCGAACGTGCCAAAGTGGTATAAATGTTCTAGTAATACGATATTCTATACGTTTTAATGTTTTTTTTATATAGGTTATCAGTCATCGACTCACCGAACCGACTATGCGGAGTGAAAAATTTTCAATAATTTTGTTATTTATGAATCCGAACGCGCCAAAGTGGTATAAATGTTCTAGTAATACGTTATTCTATACGTTTTACTGGTTTTTTGTATAGGTTATCAGTCATCGATTCACCGAACCGACTATGCGGAACGAAAAATTGTCAATAATTTTGCTATTTATGAATCCGAACGTGCCAAAGTGGTATAAATGTTCTAGTAATACGTTATTCTATACGTTTTAATGGTTTTTTGTATAGGTTATCAGTCATCGATTCACCGAACCGACTATGCGGAACGAAAAATTGTCAATAATTTTATTTAAGAATCCGAACGCGCCAAAGTGGTATAAATGTTCTAGTAATACCTTATTATATACGTTTTAATGTTTTTTTTGAAATAGGTTATCAGTCATCGACTCACCGAACCGACTATGCGGAACGAAAAATTGTCAATAATTTTATTTAAGAATCCGAACGCGCCAAAGTGGTATAAATGTTCTAGTAATACCTTATTATATACGTTTTAATGTTTTTTTTGAAATAGGTTATCAGTCATCGACTCACCGAACCGACTATGCGGAACGAAAATTTTCAATAATTTTGTTATTTAAGAATCCGAACGCGCCAAAGTGGTATAAATGTTCTAGTAATTCGATATTCTGTACGTTTTACTGGTTTTTTGTATAGGTTATTAGTCATCGATTCACCGAACCGACTATGCGGAACGAAAAATTGTCAATAATTTTATTTAAGAATCCGAACGCGCCAAAGTGGTATAAATGTTCTAGTAATACCTTATTATATACGTTTTAATGTTTTTTTTGAAATAGGTTATCAGTCATCGACTCACCGAACCGACTATGCGGAACGAAAATTTTCAATAATTTTGTTATTTAAGAATCCGAACGCGCCAAAGTGGTATAAATGTTCTAGTAATTCGATATTCTGTACGTTTTACTGGTTTTTTGTATAGGTTATTAGTCATCGATTCATCGAACCGACTATGCGGAACGAAAAATTGTCAATAATTTTGTTATTTAGGAATCGGACCGTGCGAAAGGGATATAAATGTTCTAGTAATACGTTATTCTATACGTTTTAATGTTTTTTTATATAGGTTATCAGTCATCGATTCACCGAACCGACTATGCGGAACGAACAATTTTCAATAATTTTGTTATTTATGAATCCGAACGTGCCAAAGTGGTATAAATGTTCCAGCAATACGTTATTCTATACGTTTTAATGGTTTTTCGTATAGGTTATCAGTCATCGATTCACCCAACCGACTATGCGGAACGAAAAATTGTCAATAATTTTGTTATTTAGGAATCGGAACGTGCGAAAGTGGTATAAATGTTCTAGTAGCACGTTAGTCTATACGTTTTAATTGTTTTTTATATAGGTTATCAGTCATCGATTCACCGAGCCGATATGCGGAACGAGAAATTTTCAATAATCTTGTTATTCATGAATTCAAACGTGCCAAAGTGGTATAAATGTTCTAATAATACGTCATTCTATACGTTTTAATGTTTTTTTTATATAGGTTATCAGTCATCGATTCACCGAACCGACTATGCGGAACGAACAATTTTCAATAATTTTGTTATTTATGAATCCGAACGTGCCAAAGTGGTATAAATGTTCTAGCAGTACGTTATTTTATACGTTTTAATTTTTTTTTATATAGGTTGTCAGTCATCGACTCACCAAACCGACTATGCGGACCGAATAATTTTCAATAATCTTGTTATTTATGAATCCGAACGTGCCAAAGTGGTATAAATGTTCTAGTAGTACGTTATTCTATACGTTTTAATGTTTCTTTTATATAGGTTGTCAGTCATCGACTCACCGAACCCACTATGCGGAACGAAAAATTTTCAATAATCTTGTTATTTAGGAATACGAACGCGCCAAAGTGGTATAAATGTTCTAGCAATACGTTATTCTATACGTTTTAATGGTTTTTTGTATAGGTTATCAGTCATCGATTCACCCAACCGACTATGCGGAACGAAAAATTGTCAATAATTTTGTTATTTATGAATCCGAACGTGCCAAAGTGGTATAAATGTTCTAGTAATACGATATTCTATACGTTTTAATGTTTTTTTTATATAGGTTATCAGTCATCGACTCACCGAACCGACTGTGCGGAGCGAAAAATTTTCAATAATTTTGTTATTTATGAATCCGAACGCGCCAAAGTGGTATAAATGTTCTAGCAATACGTTATTCTATACGTTTTAATGGTTTTTTGTATAGGTTATCAGTCATCGATTCACCCAACCGACTATGCGGAACGAAAAATTGTCAATAATTTTGTTATTTATGAATCCGAACGTGCCAAAGTGGTATAAATGTTCTAGTAATACGATATTCTATACGTTTTAATGTTTTTTTTATATAGGTTATCAGTCATCGACTCACCGAACCGACTATGCGGAGCGAAAAATTTTCAATAACTTTGTTATTTATGAATCCGAACGCGCCAAAGTGGTATAAATGTTCTAGCAATACGTTATTCTATACGTTTTAATGGTTTTTCGTATAGGTTATCAGTCATCGATTCACCCAACCGACTATGCGGAACGAAAAATTGTCAATAATTTTGCTATTTATGAATCCGAACGTGCCAAAGTGGTATAAATGTTCTAGTAATACGTTATTCTATACGTTTTAATGGTTTTTTGTATAGGTTATCAGTCATCGATTCACCGAACCGACTATGCGGAACGAAAAATTGTCAATAATTTTATTTAAGAATCCGAACGCGCCAAAGTGGTATAAATGTTCTAGTAATAGCTTATTATATACGTTTTAATGTTTTTTTTAAATAGGTTATCAGTCATCGACTCACCGAACCGACTATGCGGAACGAAAATTTTCAATAATTTTGTTATTTAAGAATCCGAACGCGCCAAAGTGGTATAAATGTTCTAGTAATTCGATATTCTGTACGTTTTACTGGTTTTTTGTATAGGTTATTAGTCATCGATTCATCGAACCGACTATGCGGAACGAAAAATTGTCAATAATTTTGTTATTTAGGAATCGGACCGTGCGAAAGGGATATAAATGTTCTAGTAATACGTTATTCTATACGTTTTAATGTTTTTTTATATAGGTTATCAGTCATCGATTCACCGAGCCGACTATGCGGAACAAGAAATTTTCAATTATCTTGTTATTCATGAATCCGAACGTGCCAAAGTGGTATAAATGTTCTATTAATACGTTATTCTATACGTTTTACTGGTTTTTTGTATTGGTTATCAGTCATCGATTCACCGAACCGCCTAGCGAAACGAACAATTTTCAATAATTTTGTTATTTATGAATCCGAACGTGCCAAAGTGGTATAAATGTTCTAGTAGTACGTTATTCTATACGTGTTAATTGTTTTTTATATAGGTTATCAGTCATCGATTCACCGAACCGACTATGCCCGGAATGAAACATTTTCAATAATTTTGTTATTTACGAATCCGAACGTGCCAAAGTGGTATAAATGTTCTAGTAATACGTTATTCTATACGCTTTAATGTTTTTTTTTTATTTAGGTTATCAGTCATCAATTCACCGAACCGACTATGCGGAACGGAACATTTTCAATAATTTTGTTATTTAAGAATCCGAAAGTGCGAGAGTGGTATAAATGTTCTAGTAATACGTTATTCTATACGTTTTAATGTATTCGTTATATAGGTTATCAGTCATCGATTCACCGAACCGACTATGCGGAACGAAAAATTGTCAATAATTTTGTTATTTAAGAATCCGAACGTGCCAAAGTGGTATAAATGTTCTAGTAGTACGTTATTCTATATGTTTTAATTGTTTGTTATATAGGTTATCAGTCGTCAATTCACCGAACCGACTAAGCGGAACGAATAATTTTCAATAATTTTGTTACTTATGAATCCGAACGTGCGAAAGTGGTATAAATGTTCTAGTAATACGTTATTCTATACGTTTTAATGTTTTTTTTATATAGGTTGTCAGTCATCGATTCACCGAACCGACTATGCGGAACGAAAAATTGTCAATAATTTTGTTATTTAAGAATCCGAACGTGCCAAAGTGGTATAAATGTTCTAGTAATACATTACTCTATACGTTTTAATGTTTTTTTTATATAGGTTATCAGTCATTGATTCACCGAACCGAGTGTGCGGAACGAAAAATTTTCAATAATTTTGTTACTTATGAATCCGAACGTGCCAAAGCGGTATAAATGTTCTAGTAATACGTTATTCTATACGCTTTAATGTTTTTTTTATATAGGTTGTCAGTCATCGATTCACCGAACCGACTATGCGGAACGAAAATTTTCAATAATTTTGTTATTTAAGAATCCGAACGCGCCAAAGTGGTATAAATGTTCTAGTAATTCGTTATTCTGTACGTTTTACTGGTTTTTTGTATAGGTTATTAGTCATCGATTCATCGAACCGACTATGCGGAACGAAAAATTGTCAATAATTTTGTTATTTAAAAATCCGAACGTGCCAAAGTGGTATAAATGTTCTAGTAGTACGTTATTCTATACGTTTTAATTGTTTGTTATATAGGTTATCAGTCACCGATTCACCGAGCCGACTATGCGGAACGAGAAATTGTCAATAATTTTGTTATTTATGAATCCGAACGTGCCAAAGTGGTATAAATGTTCTAGTAGTACGTTAGTCTATACGTTTTAATGGTTTTTTATATATATTATCAGTCATCGATTCACCGAACCGTGTATGCGGAACGAAAAATTGTCAATAATTTTGTTATTTATGAATCCGAACGTGCCAAAGTGGTATAAATGTTCTAGTAATACGTTATTCTATACGTTTTAATGTTTTTTTATATAGGTTGTCAGTCATCGATTCACCGAACCGACTATGCGGAACGAAACATTTTCAATAATTTTGTTATTTAAGAATTCAAACGTGCCAAAGTGGTATAAATGTTCTAGTAATACGTTATTCTATACGTGTTAATTGTTTTTTATATAGGTTATTAGGCATTGTTACGGCCTGGCTTCCGTGAGGAAATATTACGAGATTCAACTCGCGTTATCGGCCGCTATTTCCTGTGTTGCACTCAGCTTTCAGGCGAACGCAGCTCTTAAGCACGCGTCTAAGCCCTGGGTCCGTGAGGTTGCCGTATGGAGACGTCGAAATATTCTTCTACCGGGTAGCAAGTAATTGTCTTTTCTTATGCATTAGCATAAGCACTCGGATGATTAGGAGAATAGGTTTCGCGTCGTGCAGGTTTCGTAGATATCAAAGTAGATGCAATTCAAAGTATATGTGTATATATTCTCCAAGTATATATATATATGTCGTACAATGTTCCTTTATAATAATCTTTACTCACTCGGTCGCCAAGGGGAGTCGGTTACGATCTCCCGAAAGGAAATATGTTTGATGTGTTTTGTATATCGACGGGCCTGGAGCAGGATTACCTGTCTCCGAGGTGACCGTGGCGCAGAACTGAACTGTGTCGGGCGGATAGGATGGGGTGGTATTTATACAGCTGGGAGACAAAGGAGATTGGAGATTTGTTCTAGAAGGTTCTGGACTGACGCAAGAGGATGTTGTGGTTACTGGTTCTTAGAAGTGTTTTGGTCGGTTTATCGGGAGGATGTTTAGGCTATTTGATAAGGAGTTTTGAAGAGGATGTTTACGTGACTGGAGTTAGGAGAAAGGATCGATGTCGACGGGATGTTTATAAGATAAGGAGTTCGAGTAAAGGATGTTTGTCAGATTGGAGTTCGGAGAATAAAACTGGTGATTTGATGGGAAAGTTCCGAGTGAGTGCCTATGCTAAGTGGTTACATAATGTTCCCTAATCTAACCGCTGCGTGTACAGTATAGCGCGTCGATAATATATCTTACAGGCTACGAGGTTATACATGTCTTACGAACTATGGTTACACGTGGAATAAGTATTACAGGCTACGAGGTTATACATGTCTTACGAACTATGGTTACATGTGGAATAAGTATAGTATATGGAATATATATGTCTTTACAAACTGAACATAACGTCTTACAGGCTATGATTATATATTGTATAATAAAAAGGATAGAGTATATACGTTCTTATAACTAATATCAACGTCGGTCGTCCGACGTCACAGCATCGATTCACCGAACCGACTTTGCGGAATGAAACATTTTCAATAATTTTGTTATTTACGAATCCGAACGTGCCAAAGTGGTATAAATGTTCTAGTAATACGTTATTCTATACGTGTTAATTGTTTTTTATATAGGTTATCAGTCATCGATTCACCGAACCGACTATGCCCGGAATGAAACATTTTCAATAATTTTGTTATTTACGAATCCGAAAGTGCGAGAGTGGTATAAATGTTCTAGTAATACGTTATTCTATACGTTTTAATGTATTCGTTATATAGGTTATCAGTCATCGATTCACCGAACCGACTATGCGGAACGAAAAATTATCAATAATCTTGTTATTTAAGAATCCGAGCGTGCCAAAGTGGTATAAATGTTCTAGTGATACGTTATTCTATAGGTTTTAATGTTTTCTTTATATAGGTTATCAGTCATCGATTCACCGAACCGACTATGCTGAACGAAGCATTTTCAATAATTTTGTCATTTGAGAATCCGAACTTGCCAAAATGGTGTAAATGTTCTAGTAATACGTTATTCTATACGTGTTAATTGTTTTTTATGTACGTTATCAGTCATCGATTCACCGAACCGACTATGCGGAATGAAACATTTTCAACAATTTTGTTATTTATGAATCCGGGCGTGCCAAAGTGGTATAAATGATGTAGTAATACGTTATTCTATACGTTATAATGTTTTTTTATATAGGTTATCAGTCATCGATTCACCGAACCGAATGTGCGGAACGAAAAATTTTCAATAATTTTGTTATTTAAGAATCCGAACGTGCCAAAGTGGTATAAATGTTCTAGTAATACGTTATTCTATACGTTTTAATGTTTTTTTTATATAGGTTATCAGTCATCGATTCACCGAACCGAGTGTGCGGAACGAAAAATTTTCAATAATTTTGTTATTTATGAATCCGAACGTGCCAAAGTGGTGTAAATGTTCTAGTAATACGTTATTCTAGACGTGTTCATTGTTTTTCATATAGGTTATCAGTCATCGATTCACCGAACCGACTATGCGGAATGAAACATTTTCAATAATTTTGTTATTTACGAATCCGAACGTGCCAAAGTGGTATAAATGTTCTGGTAATACGTTATTCTATACGTGTTAATTGTTTTTTATATAGGTTATCAGTCATCGATTCACCGAACCGACTATGCCGTAATGAAACATATTCAATAATTTTGTTATTTATGAATCCGGGCGTGCCAAAGTGGTATAAATGATGTAGTAATACGTTATTCTATACGTTATAATGTTTTTTTATATAGATTATCAGTCATCGATTCACCCAACCGAGTGTGCGGAACGAAAAATTTTCAATAATTTTGTTATTTATGAATCCGAACGTGCCAAAGTGGTATAAATGTTCTAGTAATACGTTATTCTATACGCTTTAATGTTTTTTTTTTATTTACGTTATCAGTCATCGATTCACCGAACCGAATATGCTGAACGGAACATTTTCAATAATTTTGTTATTTACGAATCCGAACGTGCCAAAGTGGTATAAATGTTCTAGTAATACGTTATTCTATACGCTTTAAGGTTTTTTTTTTATTTACGTTATCAGTCATCGATTCACCGAACCGAATATGCTGAACGGAACATTTTCAATAATTTTGTTATTTAAGAATTCGAAAGTGCCAGAGTGGTATAAATGTTCTAGTAATACGTTATTCTATACGTTTTAATGTATGCGTTATATAGGTTATCAGTCGTCAATTCACCGAACCGACTAAGCGGAACGAATAATTTTCAATAATTTTGTTACTTATGAATCCGAACGTGCGAAAGTGGTATAAATGTTCTAGTAATACGTTATTCTATACGTTTTAATGTTTTTTTTATATAGGTTGTCAGTCATCGATTCACCGAACCGACTATGCGGAACGAGAAATTGTCAATAATTTTGTTATTTATGAATCCGAACGTGCCAAAGTGGTATAAATGTTCTAGTAGAACGTTAGTCTATACGTTTTAATGGTTTCTTATATATGTTATCAGTCATCGATTCACCGAACCGTGTATGCGGTACGAAAAATTGTCAATAATTTTGCTATTTATGAATCCGAACGTGCCAAAGTGGTATAAATGTTCTAGTAATACGTTATTCTGTACGTTTTACTGGTTTTTTGTATAGGTTATTAGTCATCGATTCATCGAACCGACTATGCGGAACGAAAAATTGTCAATAATTTTGTTATTTAGGAATCGGACCGTGCGAAAGGGATATAAATGTTCTAGTAATACGTTATTCTATACGTTTTAATGTTTTTTTATATAGGTTATCAGTCATCGATTCACCGAACCGACTATGCGGAACGAACAATTTTCAATAATTTTGTTATTTATGAATCCGAACGTGCCAAAGTGGTATAAATGTTCCAGCAATACGTTATTCTATACCTTTTAATGGTTTTTCGTATAGGTTATCAGTCATCGATTCACCCAACCGACTATGCGGAACGAAAAATTGTCAATAATTTTGTTATTTAGGAATCGGAACGTGCGAAAGTGGTATAAATGTTCTAGTAGCACGTTAGTCTATACGTTTTAATTGTTTTTTATATAGGTTATCAGTCATCGATTCACCGAGCCGATATGCGGAACGAGAAATTTTCAATAATCTTGTTATTCATGAATTCAAACGTGCCAAAGTGGTATAAATGTTCTAATAATACGTCATTCTATACGTTTTAATGTTTTTTTTATATAGGTTATCAGTCATCGATTCACCGAACCGACTATGCGGAACGAACAATTTTCAATAATTTTGTTATTTATGAATCCGAACGTGCCAAAGTGGTATAAATGTTCTAGCAGTACGTTATTTTATACGTTTTAATTTTTTTTTATATAGGTTGTCAGTCATCGACTCACCAAACCGACTATGCGGACCGAATAATTTTCAATAATCTTGTTATTTATGAATCCGAACGTGCCAAAGTGGTATAAATGTTCTAGTAGTACGTTATTCTATACGTTTTAATGTTTCTTTTATATAGGTTGTCAGTCATCGACTCACCGAACCCACTATGCGGAACGAAAAATTTTCAATAATCTTGTTATTTAGGAATACGAACGCGCCAAAGTGGTATAAATGTTCTAGCAATACGTTATTCTATACGTTTTAATGGTTTTTTGTATAGGTTATCAGTCATCGATTCACCCAACCGACTATGCGGAACGAAAAATTGTCAATAATTTTGTTATTTATGAATCCGAACGTGCCAAAGTGGTATAAATGTTCTAGTAATACGATATTCTATACGTTTTAATGTTTTTTTTATATAGATTATCAGTCATCGACTCACCGAACCGACTGTGCGGAGCGAAAAATTTTCAATAATTTTGTTATTTATGAATCCGAACGCGCCAAAGTGGTATAAATGTTCTAGTAATACCTTATTATATACGTTTTAATGTTTTTTTTAAATAGGTTATCAGTCATCGACTCACCGAACCGACTATGCGGAACGAAAATTTTCAATAATTTTGTTATTTAAGAATCCGAACGCGCCAAAGTGGTATAAATGTTCTAGTAATTCGATATTCTGTACGTTTTACTGGTTTTTTGTATAGGTTATTAGTCATCGATTCATCGAACCGACTATGCGGAACGAAAAATTGTCAATAATTTTGTTATTTAGGAATCGGACCGTGCGAAAGGGATATAAATGTTCTAGTAATACGTTATTCTATACGTTTTAATGTTTTTTTATATAGGTTATCAGTCATCGATTCACCGAGCCGACTATGCGGAACAAGAAATTTTCAATTATCTTGTTATTCATGAATCCGAACGTGCCAAAGTGGTATAAATGTTCTATTAATACGTTATTCTATACGTTTTACTGGTTTTTTGTATTGGTTATCAGTCATCGATTCACCGAACCGCCTAGCGAAACGAACAATTTTCAATAATTTTGTTATTTATGAATCCGAACGTGCCAAAGTGGTATAAATGTTCTAGTAGTACGTTATTCTATACGTGTTAATTGTTTTTTATATAGGTTATCAGTCATCGATTCACCGAACCGACTATGCCCGGAATGAAACATTTTCAATAATTTTGTTATTTACGAATCCGAACGTGCCAAAGTGGTATAAATGTTCTAGTAATACGTTATTCTATACGCTTTAATGTTTTTTTTTTATTTAGGTTATCAGTCATCAATTCACCGAACCGACTATGCGGAACGGAACATTTTCAATAATTTTGTTATTTAAGAATCCGAAAGTGCGAGAGTGGTATAAATGTTCTAGTAATACGTTATTCTATACGTTTTAATGTATTCGTTATATAGGTTATCAGTCATCGATTCACCGAACCGACTATGCGGAACGAAAAATTGTCAATAATTTTGTTATTTAAGAATCCGAACGTGCCAAAGTGGTATAAATGTTCTAGTAGTACGTTATTCTATATGTTTTAATTGTTTGTTATATAGGTTATCAGTCGTCAATTCACCGAACCGACTAAGCGGAACGAATAATTTTCAATAATTTTGTTACTTATGAATCCGAACGTGCGAAAGTGGTATAAATGTTCTAGTAATACGTTATTCTATACGTTTTAATGTTTTTTTTATATAGGTTGTCAGTCATCGATTCACCGAACCGACTATGCGGAACGAAAAATTGTCAATAATTTTGTTATTTAAGAATCCGAACGTGCCAAAGTGGTATAAATGTTCTAGTAATACATTACTCTATACGTTTTAATGTTTTTTTTATATAGGTTATCAGTCATTGATTCACCGAACCGAGTGTGCGGAACGAAAAATTTTCAATAATTTTGTTACTTATGAATCCGAACGTGCCAAAGCGGTATAAATGTTCTAGTAATACGTTATTCTATACGCTTTAATGTTTTTTTTATATAGGTTGTCAGTCATCGATTCACCGAACCGACTATGCGGAACGAAAATTTTCAATAATTTTGTTATTTAAGAATCCGAACGCGCCAAAGTGGTATAAATGTTCTAGTAATTCGTTATTCTGTACGTTTTACTGGTTTTTTGTATAGGTTATTAGTCATCGATTCATCGAACCGACTATGCGGAACGAAAAATTGTCAATAATTTTGTTATTTAAAAATCCGAACGTGCCAAAGTGGTATAAATGTTCTAGTAGTACGTTATTCTATACGTTTTAATTGTTTGTTATATAGGTTATCAGTCACCGATTCACCGAGCCGACTATGCGGAACGAGAAATTGTCAATAATTTTGTTATTTATGAATCCGAACGTGCCAAAGTGGTATAAATGTTCTAGTAGTACGTTAGTCTATACGTTTTAATGGTTTTTTATATATATTATCAGTCATCGATTCACCGAACCGTGTATGCGGAACGAAAAATTGTCAATAATTTTGTTATTTATGAATCCGAACGTGCCAAAGTGGTATAAATGTTCTAGTAATACGTTATTCTATACGTTTTAATGTTTTTTTATATAGGTTGTCAGTCATCGATTCACCGAACCGACTATGCGGAACGAAACATTTTCAATAATTTTGTTATTTAAGAATTCAAACGTGCCAAAGTGGTATAAATGTTCTAGTAATACGTTATTCTATACGTGTTAATTGTTTTTTATATAGGTTATTAGGCATTGTTACGGCCTGGCTTCCGTGAGGAAATATTACGAGATTCAACTCGCGTTATCGGCCGCTATTTCCTGTGTTGCACTCAGCTTTCAGGCGAACGCAGCTCTTAAGCACGCGTCTAAGCCCTGGGTCCGTGAGGTTGCCGTATGGAGACGTCGAAATATTCTTCTACCGGGTAGCAAGTAATTGTCTTTTCTTATGCATTAGCATAAGCACTCGGATGATTAGGAGAATAGGTTTCGCGTCGTGCAGGTTTCGTAGATATCAAAGTAGATGCAATTCAAAGTATATGTGTATATATTCTCCAAGTATATATATATATGTCGTACAATGTTCCTTTATAATAATCTTTACTCACTCGGTCGCCAAGGGGAGTCGGTTACGATCTCCCGAAAGGAAATATGTTTGATGTGTTTTGTATATCGACGGGCCTGGAGCAGGATTACCTGTCTCCGAGGTGACCGTGGCGCAGAACTGAACTGTGTCGGGCGGATAGGATGGGGTGGTATTTATACAGCTGGGAGACAAAGGAGATTGGAGATTTGTTCTAGAAGGTTCTGGACTGACGCAAGAGGATGTTGTGGTTACTGGTTCTTAGAAGTGTTTTGGTCGGTTTATCGGGAGGATGTTTAGGCTATTTGATAAGGAGTTTTGAAGAGGATGTTTACGTGACTGGAGTTAGGAGAAAGGATCGATGTCGACGGGATGTTTATAAGATAAGGAGTTCGAGTAAAGGATGTTTGTCAGATTGGAGTTCGGAGAATAAAACTGGTGATTTGATGGGAAAGTTCCGAGTGAGTGCCTATGCTAAGTGGTTACATAATGTTCCCTAATCTAACCGCTGCGTGTACAGTATAGCGCGTCGATAATATATCTTACAGGCTACGAGGTTATACATGTCTTACGAACTATGGTTACACGTGGAATAAGTATTACAGGCTACGAGGTTATACATGTCTTACGAACTATGGTTACATGTGGAATAAGTATAGTATATGGAATATATATGTCTTTACAAACTGAACATAACGTCTTACAGGCTATGATTATATATTGTATAATAAAAAGGATAGAGTATATACGTTCTTATAACTAATATCAACGTCGGTCGTCCGACGTCACAGCATCGATTCACCGAACCGACTTTGCGGAATGAAACATTTTCAATAATTTTGTTATTTACGAATCCGAACGTGCCAAAGTGGTATAAATGTTCTAGTAATACGTTATTCTATACGTGTTAATTGTTTTTTATATAGGTTATCAGTCATCGATTCACCGAACCGACTATGCCCGGAATGAAACATTTTCAATAATTTTGTTATTTACGAATCCGAAAGTGCGAGAGTGGTATAAATGTTCTAGTAATACGTTATTCTATACGTTTTAATGTATTCGTTATATAGGTTATCAGTCATCGATTCACCGAACCGACTATGCGGAACGAAAAATTATCAATAATCTTGTTATTTAAGAATCCGAGCGTGCCAAAGTGGTATAAATGTTCTAGTGATACGTTATTCTATAGGTTTTAATGTTTTCTTTATATAGGTTATCAGTCATCGATTCACCGAACCGACTATGCTGAACGAAGCATTTTCAATAATTTTGTCATTTGAGAATCCGAACTTGCCAAAATGGTGTAAATGTTCTAGTAATACGTTATTCTATACGTGTTAATTGTTTTTTATGTACGTTATCAGTCATCGATTCACCGAACCGACTATGCGGAATGAAACATTTTCAACAATTTTGTTATTTATGAATCCGGGCGTGCCAAAGTGGTATAAATGATGTAGTAATACGTTATTCTATACGTTATAATGTTTTTTTATATAGGTTATCAGTCATCGATTCACCGAACCGAATGTGCGGAACGAAAAATTTTCAATAATTTTGTTATTTAAGAATCCGAACGTGCCAAAGTGGTATAAATGTTCTAGTAATACGTTATTCTAGACGTGTTCATTGTTTTTCATATAGGTTATCAGTCATCGATTCACCGAACCGACTATGCGGAATGAAACATTTTCAATAATTTTGTTATTTACGAATGCGAACGTGCCAAAGTGGTATAAATGTTCTGGTAATACGTTATTCTATACGTGTTAATTGTTTTTTATATAGGTTATCAGTCATCGATTCACCGAACCGACTATGCCGTAATGAAACATATTCAATAATTTTGTTATTTATGAATCCGGGCGTGCCAAAGTGGTATAAATGATGTAGTAATACGTTATTCTATACGTTATAATGTTTTTTTATATAGGTTATCAGTCATCGATTCACCCAACCGAGTGTGCGGAACGAAAAATTTTCAATAATTTTGTTATTTATGAATCCGAACGTGCCAAAGTGGTGTAAATGTTCTAGTAATACGTTATTCTAGACGTGTTCATTGTTTTTTATATAGGTTATCAGTCATCGATTCACCGAACCGACTATGCGGAATGAAACATTTTCAATAATTTTGTTATTTACGAATCCGAACGTGCCAAAGTGGTATAAATGTTCTGGTAATACGTTATTCTATACGTGTTAATTGTTTTTTATATAGGTTATCAGTCATCGATTCACCGAACCGACTATGCCGTAATGAAACATATTCAATAATTTTGTTATTTACGAATCCGAACGTGCCAAAGTGGTATAAATGTTCTAGTAATACGTTATTCTATACGCTTTAATGTTTTTTTTTTATTTACGTTATCAGTCATCGATTCACCGAACCGAATATGCTGAACGGAACATTTTCAATAATTTTGTTATTTAAGAATTCGAAAGTGCCAGAGTGGTATAAATGTTCTAGTAATACGTTATTCTATACGTTTTAATGTATGCGTTATATAGGTTATCAGTCGTCAATTCACCGAACCGACTAAGCGGAACGAATAATTTTCAATAATTTTGTTACTTATGAATCCGAACGTGCGAAAGTGGTATAAATGTTCTAGTAATACGTTATTCTATACGTTTTAATGTTTTTTTTATATAGGTTGTCAGTCATCGATTCACCGAACCGACTATGCGGAACGAGAAATTGTCAATAATTTTGTTATTTATGAATCCGAACGTGCCAAAGTGGTATAAATGTTCTAGTAGAACGTTAGTCTATACGTTTTAATGGTTTCTTATATATGTTATCAGTCATCGATTCACCGAACCGTGTATGCGGTACGAAAAATTGTCAATAATTTTGCTATTTATGAATCCGAACGTGCCAAAGTGGTATAAATGTTCTAGTAATACGTTATTCTATACGTTTTAATGGTTTTTCGTATAGGTTATCAGTCATCGATTCACCCAACCGACTATGCCGTAATGAAACATATTCAATAATTTTGTTATTTATGAATCCGAACGTGCCAAAGTGGTATAAATGTTCTAATAATACGTCATTCTATACGTTTTAATGTTTTTTTTTATATAGGTTATCAGTCATCGATTCACCGAACCGACTATGCGGAACGAACAATTTTCAATAATTTCATTTAAGAATCCGGACGCGCCAAAATGGTATAAATGTTCTAGTAATACCTTATTATATACGTTTTAATGTTTTTTTTATATAGGTTGTCAGTCATCGATTCACCGAACCGACTATGCGGAAAGAAAAATTGTCAATAATTTTGTTATTTAGGAATCGGAACGTGCGAAAGTGGTATAAATGTTCTAGTAGTACGTTAGTCTATACGTTTTAATGGTTTTTTATATATGTTATCAGTCATCGATTCACCGAACCGAGTGTGCGGAACGAAAAATTGTCAATAATTTTGTTATTTAAAAATCCGAACGTGCCAAAGTGGTATAAATGTTCTAGTAGTACGTTATTCTATACGTTTTAATGGTTTTTCGTATAGGTTATCAGTCATCGATTCACCCAACCGACTATGCGGAACGAAAAATTTTCAATAATTTTGTTATTTAAGAATCCGAACGTGCCAAAGTGGTATAAATGTTCTAGTAATACGTTATTCTATACGTTTTAATGTTTTTTTTATATAGGTTATCAGTCATCGATTCACCGAACCGAGTGTGCGGAACGAAAAATTTTCAATAATTTTGTTATTTATGAATCCGAACGTGCCAAAGTGGTGTAAATGTTCTAGTAATACGTTATTCTAGACGTGTTCATTGTTTTTCATATAGGTTATCAGTCATCGATTCACCGAACCGACTATGCGGAATGAAACATTTTCAATAATTTTGTTATTTACGAATCCGAACGTGCCAAAGTGGTATAAATGTTCTGGTAATACGTTATTCTATACGTGTTAATTGTTTTTTATATAGGTTATCAGTCATCGATTCACCGAACCGACTATGCCGTAATGAAACATATTCAATAATTTTGTTATTTATGAATCCGGGCGTGCCAAAGTGGTATAAATGATGTAGTAATACGTTATTCTATACGTTATAATGTTTTTTTATAGAGGTTATCAGTCATCGATTCACCCAACCGAGTGTGCGGAACGAAAAATTTTCAATAATTTTGTTATTTATGAATCCGAACGTGCCAAAGTGGTGTAAATGTTCTAGTAATACGTTATTCTAGACGTGTTCATTGTTTTTTATATAGGTTGTCAGTCATCGTTTCACCGAACCGACTATGCGGAATGAAACATTTTCAATAATTTTGTTATTTACGAATCCGAACGTGCCAAAGTGGTATAAATGTTCTGGTAATACGGTATTCTATACGTGTTAATTGTTTTTTATATAGGTTATCAGTCATCGATTCACCGAACCGACTATGCCGTAATGAAACATATTCAATAATTTTGTTATTTACGAATCCGAACGTGCCAAACTGGTATAAATGTTCTAGTAATACGTTATTCTATACGCTTTAATGTTTTTTTTTTATTCACGTTATCAGTCATCGATTCACCGAACCGAATATGCTGAACGGAACATTTTCAATAATTTTGTTATTTAAGAATTCGAAAGTGCCAGAGTGGTATAAATGTTCTAGTAATACGTTATTCTATACGTTTTAATGTATGCGTTATATAGGTTATCAGTCGTCAATTCACCGAACCGACTAAGCGGAACGAATAATTTTCAATAATTTTGTTACTTATGAATCCGAACGTGCGAAAGTGGTATAAATGTTCTAGTAATACGTTATTCTATACGTTTTAATGTTTTTTTTATATAGGTTATCAGTCATCGATTCACCGAATCGAGTGTGCGGAACGAAAAATTTTCAATAATTTTGTTACTTATGAATCCGAACGTGCCAAAGCGGTATAAATGTTCTAGTAATACGTTATTCTATACGTTTTAATGTTTTTTTTATATAGGTTGTCAGTCATCGATTCATCGAACCGACTATGCGGAACGAAAATTTTCAATAATTTTGTTATTTAAGAATCCGAACGCGCCAAAGTGGTATAAATGTTCTAGTAATTCGTTATTCTGTACGTTTCACTGGTTTTTTGTATAGGTTATTAGTCATCGATTCATCGAACCGACTATGCGGAACGAAAAATTGTCAATAATTTTGTTATTTAGGAATCGGACCGTGCGAAAGGGATATAAATGTTCTAGTAATACGTTATTCTATACGTTTTAATGTTTTTTTATATAGGTGATCAGTCATCGATTCACCGAACCGAGTATGCGGCACGAACAATTTTCAATAATTTTGTTATTTATGAATCCGAACGTGCCAAAGTGGTATAAATGTTCCAGCAATACGTTATTCTATACGTTTTAATGGTTTTTCGTATAGGTTATCAGTCATCGATTCACCGAACCGTATATGCGGAACGAAAAATTGTCAATAATTTTGTTATTTAAGAATCCGAACGTGCCAAAGTGGTATAAATGTTCTAGTAGTACGCTATTCTATACGTTTTAATTGTTTGTTATATAGGTTATCAGTCATCGATTCACCGAGCCGACTATGCGGAACAAGAAATTTTCAATAATCTTGTTATTCATGAATCCGTACGTGCCAAAGTGGTATAAATGTTCTGGTAATACGTTATTCTATACGTGTTAATTGTTTTTTATATAGGTTATCAGTCATCGATTCACCGAACCGACTATGCCGTAATGAAACATATTCAATAATTTTGTTATTTACGAATCCGAACGTGCCAAAGTGGTATAAATGTTCTAGTAATACGTTATTCTATACGCTTTAATGTTTTTTTTTAATTTACGTTATCAGTCATCGATTCACCGAACCGAATATGCTGAACGGAACATTTTCAATAATTTTGTTATTTAAGAATTCGAAAGTGCCAGAGTGGTATAAATGTTCTAGTAATACGTTATTCTATACGTTTTAATGTATGCGTTATATAGGTTATCAGTCGTCAATTCACCGAACCGACTAAGCGGAACGAATAATTTTCAATAATTTTGTTACTTATGAATCCGAACGTGCGAAAGTGGTATAAATGTTCTAGTAATACGTTATTCTATACGTTTTAATGTTTTTTTTATATAGGTTGTCAGTCATCGATTCACCGAACCGACTATGCGGAACGAGAAATTGTCAATAATTTTGTTATTTATGAATCCGAACGTGCCAAAGTGGTATAAATGTTCTAGTAGAACGTTAGTCTATACGTTTTAATGGTTTCTTATATATGTTATCAGTCATCGATTCACCGAACCGTGTATGCGGTACGAAAAATTGTCAATAATTTTGCTATTTATGAATCCGAACGTGCCAAAGTGGTATAAATGTTCTAGTAATACGTTATTCTATACGTTTTAATGGTTTTTCGTATAGGTTATCAGTCATCGATTCACCCAACCGACTATGCCGTAATGAAACATATTCAATAATTTTGTTATTTATGAATCCGAACGTGCCAAAGTGGTATAAATGTTCTAATAATACGTCATTCTATACGTTTTAATGTTTTTTTTTATATAGGTTATCAGTCATCCATTCACCGAACCGACTATGCGGAACGAACAATTTTCAATAATTTCATTTAAGAATCCGGACGCGCCAAAATGGTATAAATGTTCTAGTAATACCTTATTATATACGTTTTAATGTTTTTTTTATATAGGTTGTCAGTCATCGATTCACCGAACCGACTATGCGGAAAGAAAAATTGTCAATAATTTTGTTATTTAGGAATCGGAACGTGCGAAAGTGGTATAAATGTTCTAGTAGTACGTTAGTCTATACGTTTTAATGGTTTTTTATATATGTTATCAGTCATCGATTCACCGAACCGAGTGTGCGGAACGAAAAATTGTCAATAATTTTGTTATTTAAAAATCCGAACGTGCCAAAGTGGTATAAATGTTCTAGTAGTACGTTATTCTATACGTTTTAATGGTTTTTCGTATAGGTTATCAGTCATCGATTCACCCAACCGACTATGCGGAACGAAAAATTGTCAATAATTTTGTTATTTATGAATCCGAACGTGCCAAAGTGGTATAAATGTTCTAGTAGTCCGTTATTCTAGACGTTTTAATGTTGTTTTTTATAGGTTATCAGTCATCGATTCCCCGAACCGAGTGTGCGGAACGAAAAATTTTCAATAATTTTGTTATTTATGAATCCGAACGTGCCAAAGTGGTGTAAATGTTCTAGTAATACGTTATTCTAGACGTGTTCATTGTTTTTTATATAGGTTATCAGTCATCGATTCACCGAACCGACTATGCGGAATGAAACATTTTCAATAATTTTGTTATTTACGAATCCGAACGTGCCAAAGTGGTATAAATGTTCTGGTAATACGTTATTCTATACGTGTTAATTGTTTTTTATATAGGTTATCAGTCATCGATTCACCGAACCGACTATGCCGTAATGAAACATATTCAATAATTTTGTTATTTACGAATCCGAACGTGCCAAACTGGTATAAATGTTCTAGTAATACGTTATTCTATACGCTTTAATGTTTTTTTTTTATTCACGTTATCAGTCATCGATTCACCGAACCGAATATGCTGAACGGAACATTTTCAATAATTTTGTTATTTAAGAATTCGAAAGTGCCAGAGTGGTATAAATGTTCTAGTAATACGTTATTCTATACGTTTTAATGTATGCGTTCTATAGGTTATCAGTCGTCAATTCACCGAACCGACTAAGCGGAACGAATAATTTTCAATAATTTTGTTACTTATGAATCCGAACGTGCGAAAGTGGTATAAATGTTCTAGTAATACGTTATTCTATACGTTTTAATGTTTTTTTTATATAGGTTATCAGTCATCGATTCACCGAACCGAGTGTGCGGAACGAAAAATTTTCAATAATTTTGTTACTTATGAATCCGAACGTGCCAAAGCGGTATAAATGTTCTAGTAATACGTTATTCTATACGTTTTAATGTTTTTTTTATATAGGTTGTCAGTCATCGATTCATCGAACCGACTATGCGGAACGAAAATTTTCAATAATTTTGTTATTTAAGAATCCGAACGCGCCAAAGTGGTATAAATGTTCTAGTAATTCGTTATTCTGTACGTTTCACTGGTTTTTTGTATAGGTTATTAGTCATCGATTCATCGAACCGACTATGCGGAACGAAAAATTGTCAATAATTTTGTTATTTAGGAATCGGACCGTGCGAAAGGGATATAAATGTTCTAGTAATACGTTATTCTATACGTTTTAATGCTTTTTATATAGGTGATCAGTCATCGATTCACCGAACCGAGTATGCGGCACGAACAATTTTCAATAATTTTGTTATTTATGAATCCGAACGTGCCAAAGTGGTATAAATGTTCCAGCAATACGTTATTCTATACGTTTTAATGGTTTTTCGTATAGGTTATCAGTCATCGATTCACCGAACCGTATATGCGGAACGAAAAATTGTCAATAATTTTGTTATTTAAGAATCCGAACGTGCCAAAGTGGTATAAATGTTCTAGTAGTACGCTATTCTATACGTTTTAATTGTTTGTTATATAGGTTATCAGTCATCGATTCACCGAGCCGACTATGCGGAACAAGAAATTTTCAATAATCTTGTTATTCATGAATCCGAACGTGCCAAAGTGGTATAAATGTTCTAATAATACGTCACTCTATACGTTTTAATGTTTTTTTTTATATAGGTTATCAGTCATCGATTCACCGAACCGACTATGCGGAACGAACAATTTTCAATAATTTTATTTAAGAATCCGGACGCGCCAAAATGGTATAAATGTTCTAGTAATACCTTATTATATACGTTTTAATGTTTTTTTTATATAGGTTGTCAGTCATCGATTCACCGAACCGACTATGCGGAAAGAAAAATTGTCAATAATTTTGTTATTTAGGAATCGGAACGTGCGAAAGTGGTATAAATGTTCTAGTAGTACGTTAGTCTATACGTTTTAATGGTTTTTTATATATGTTATCAGTCATCGATTCACCGAACCGAGTATGCGGAACGAGAAGTTGTCAATAATTTTGTTATTTATGAATCCGAACGTGCCAAAGTGGTATAAATGTTCTAGTAGTCCGTTATTCTAGACGTTTTAATGTTGTTTTTTATAGGTTATCAGTCATCGATTCCCCGAACCGAGTGTGCGGAACGAAAAATTTTCAATAATTTTGTTATTTATGAATCCGAACGTGCCAAAGTGGTGTAAATGTTCTAGTAATACGTTATTCTAGACGTGTTCATTGTTTTTTATATAGGTTATCAGTCATCGATTCACCGAACCGACTATGCGGAATGAAACATTTTCAATAATTTTGTTATTTACGAATCCGAACGTGCCAAAGTGGTATAAATGTTCCAGCAATACGTTATTCTATACGTTTTAATGGTTTTTCGTATAGGTTATCAGTCATCGATTCACCGAACCGTATATGCGGAACGAAAAATTGTCAATAATTTTGTTATTTAAAAATCCGAACGTGCCAAAGTGGTATAAATGTTCTAGTAGTACGTTATTCTATACGTTTTAATTGTTTGTTATATAGGCTATCAGTCATCGATTCACCGAGCCGACTATGCGGAACGAGAAATTGTCAATAATTTTGTTATTTATGAATCCGAACGTGCCAAAGTGGTATAAATGTTCTAGTAGTCCGTTATTCTATACGTTTTAATGGTTTTTCGTATAGGTTATCAGTCATCGATTCACCCAACCGACTATGCGGAACGAAAAATTGTCAATAATTTTGTTATTTATGAATCCGAACGTGCCAAAGTGGTATAAATGTTCTAGTAGTCCGTTATTCTAGACGTTTTAATGTTGTTTTTTATAGGTTATCAGTCATCGATTCCCCGAACCGAGTGTGCGGAACGAAAAATTTTCAATAATTTTGTTATTTATGAATCCGAACGTGCCAAAGTGGTGTAAATGTTCTAGTAATACGTTATTCTAGACGTGTTCATTGTTTTTTATATAGGTTATCAGTCATCGATTCACCGAACCGACTATGCGGAATGAAACATTTTCAATAATTTTGTTATTTACGAATGCGAACGTGCCAAAGTGGTATAAATGTTCTGGTAATACGTTATTCTATACGTGTTAATTGTTTTTTATATAGGTTATCAGTCATCGATTCACCGAACCGACTATGCCGTAATGAAACATATTCAATAATTTTGTTATTTACGAATCCGAACGTGCCAAACTGGTATAAATGTTCTAGTAATACGTTATTCTATACGTTTTAATGTTTTGTTTATATAGGTTGTCAGTCATCGATTCATCGAACCGACTATGCGGAACGAAAATTTTCAATAATTTTGTTATTTAAGAATCCGAACGCGCCAAAGTGGTATAAATGTTCTAGTAATTCGTTATTCTGTACGTTTTACTGGTTTTTTGTATAGGTTATTAGTCATCGATTCATCGAACCGACTATGCGGAACGAACAATTTTCAATAATTTTATTTAAGAATCCGGACGCGCCAAAATGGTATAAATGGTCTAGTAATACCTTATTATATACGTTTTAATGTTTTTTTTATATAGGTTGTCAGTCATCGATTCACCGAACCGACTATGCGGAAAGAAAAATTGTCAATAATTTTGTTATTTAGGAATCGGAACGTGCGAAAGTGGTATAAATGTTCTAGTAGTACGTTAGTCTATACGTTTTAATGGTTTTTTATATATGTTATCAGTCATCGATTCACCGAACCGAGTATGCGGAACGAAAAATTGTCAATAATTTTGTTATTTAAAAATCCGAACGTGCCAAAGGGGTATAAATGTTCTAGTAGTACGTTATTCTATACGTTTTAATTGTTTGTTATATAGGCTATCAGTCATCGATTCACCAAGCCGACTATGCGGAACGAGAAATTGTCAATAATTTTGTTATTTATGAATCCGAACGTGCCAAAGTGGTATAAATGTTCTAGTAGTCCGTTATTCTAGACGTTTTAATGTTGTTTTTTATAGGTTATCAGTCATCGATTCCCCGAACCGACTACGCGAAACGAAAAATTGTCAATAATTTTGTTATTTAAGAATCCGAACGCGCCAAAGTGGTATAAATGTTCTAGTAATTCGTTATTCTATACGTTTCAATGTTTTTTTTAAATAGGTTCTCAGTCATCGATTCACCGCACCGACTATGCGGAGCGAAAAATTTTCAATAATTTTGTTATTTAAGAATCCGAACGCCCCAAAGTGGTATAAATGTTCTAGTAATACGTTATACTATACGTTTTACTGGTTTTTTGTATAGGTTTTCAGTCATCGATTCACCGAACCGACTATGCGGAACGAAAAATTGTCAATAATTTTGTTATTTAAGAATCCGAACGTGCCAAAGTGGTATAAATGTTCTAGTAGTACGTTATTCTATACGTTTTAACGTTTTTTTTAAATAGGTTATCAGTCATCGACTCACCGAACCCACTATGCGGAACGAGAAATTTTCAATAATCTTGTTATTTATGAATCCGAACGTGCCAAAGTGGTATAAATGTTCTACTAATACGTTATTCTATACGATTTATTGGTTTTTTGTATAGGTTATCAGCCATCGATTCACCGAACCGACTATGCGGAACGAGAAATTGTCAATAATTTTGTTATTTATGAATCCGAACGTGCCAAAATGGTATAAATGTTCTAGTAGTACGTTAGTCTATACGTTTTAATGGTTTTTTATATATGTTATCAGTCATCGATTCACCGAACCGTGTATGCGGAACGAAAAATTGTCAATAATTTTGTTATTAATGAATCCGAACGTGCCACAGTGGTATAAAAGTTCTAGCAATACGTTATTCTGTACGTTTTAATGTTTATTTATATAGGTTATCAGTCATCGATTCACCGGACCGACTATGCGGAACGAGAAATTTTCAATAATCTTGTTATTTATGAATCAGAACGTGCCAAAGTGGTATAAATGTTCTACTAATTCGATATTCTATAAGTTTTAATGTTTTTCTTATATAGGTTATCAGTCATCGACTCACCGAACCGACTGTGCGGAGCGAAAAATTCTCAATAATTTTGTTATTTATGAATCCGAACGTGCCAAAGTGGTATAAATGTTCTAGTAGTACGTTATTCTATACGTTGTAATGTTTTTTTTATATAGGTCATCAGTCATCGATTCACCGAACCGACTATGCGAAACGAAAAATTGTCAATAATTTTGTTATTTAAGAATCCGAACGCGCCAAAGTGGTATAAATGTTCTAGTAATACCTTATTATATACGTTTTAATGTTTTTTTTTAAATAGGTTATCAGTCATCGATTCACCGAACCGACTATGCGGAACGAGAAATTTTCAATAATCTTGTTATTTATGAATCCGAACGTGCCAAAGTGGTATAAATGTTCTAGTAATACGTTATTCTATACGTTTTAATGGTTTTTTGTATAGGTTATCAGTCATCGATTCACCGAACCGACTATGCGGAACGAAAAATTGTCAATAATTTTATTTAAGAATCCGAACGCGCCAAAGTGGTATAAATGTTCTAGTAATACCTTATTATATACGTTTTAATGTTTTTTTTTAAATAGGTTATCAGTCATCGATTCACCGAACCGACTATGCGGAACGAGAAATTTTCAATAATCTTGTTATTTATGAATCCGAACGTGCCAAAGTGGTATAAATGTTCTACTAATACGTTATTCTATACGATTTATTGGTTTTTTGTATAGGTTATCAGCCATCGATTCACCGAACCGACTATGCGGAACGAAAAATTGTCAATAATTTTGTTATTTATGAATCCGAACGTGCCAAAGTGGTATAAATGTTCTAGTAATACGTTATTCTATACGTTTTAATGTTTTTTTTATATAGGTTATCAGTCATCGATTCACCGAACCGAGTGTGCGGAACGAAAAATTTTCAATAATTTTGTTATTTATGAATCCGAACGTGCCAAAGTGGTGTAAATGTTCTAGTAATACGTTATTCTAGACGTGTTCATTGTTTTTTATATAGGTTATCAGTCATCGATTCACCGAACCGACTATGCGGAATGAAACATTTTCAATAATTTTGTTATTTACGAATCCGAACGTGCCAAAGTGGTATAAATGTTCTGGTAATACGTTATTCTATACGTGTTAATTGTTTTTTATATAGGTTATCAGTCATCGATTCACCGAACCGACTATGCCGTAATGAAACATATTCAATAATTTTGTTATTTATGAATCCGGGCGTGCCAAAGTGGTATAAATGATGTAGTAATACGTTATTCTATACGTTATAATGTTTTTTTATATAGGTTATCAGTCATCGATTCACCGAACCGAATGTGCGGAACGAAAAATTTTCAATAATTTTGTTATTTATGAATCCGAACGTGCCAAAGTGGTGTAAATGTTCTAGTAATACGTTATTCTAGACGTGTTCATTGTTTTTTATATAGGTTATCAGTCATCGATTCACCGAACCGACTATGCGGAATGAAACATTTTCAATAATTTTGTTATTTACGAATCCGAACGTGCCAAAGTGGTATAAATGTTCCAGCAATACGTTATTCTATACGTTTTAATGGTTTTTCGTATAGGTTATCAGTCATCGATTCACCGAACCGTATATGCGGAACGAGAAATTGTCAATAATTTTGTTATTTATGAATCCGAACGTGCCAAAGTGGTATAAATGTTCTAGTAGTCCGTTATTCTATACGTTTTAATGGTTTTTCGTATAGGTTATCAGTCATCGATTCACCCAACCGACTATGCGGAACGAAAAATTGTCAATAATTTTGTTATTTATGAATCCGAACGTGCCAAAGTGGTATAAATGTTCTAGTAGTCCGTTATTCTAGACGTTTTAATGTTGTTTTTTATAGGTTATCAGTCATCGATTCCCCGAACCGAGTGTGCGGAACGAAAAATTTTCAATAATTTTGTTATTTATGAATCCGAACGTGCCAAAGTGGTGTAAATGTTCTAGTAATACGTTATTCTAGACGTGTTCATTGTTTTTTATATAGGTTATCAGTCATCGATTCACCGAACCGACTATGCGGAATGAAACATTTTCAATAATTTTGTTATTTACGAATGCGAACGTGCCAAAGTGGTATAAATGTTCTGGTAATACGTTATTCTATACGTGTTAATTGTTTTTTATATAGGTTATCAGTCATCGATTCACCGAACCGACTATGCCGTAATGAGACATATTCAATAATTTTGTTATTTACGAATCCGTATGTGCCAAACTGGTATAAATGTTCTAGTAATACGTTATTCTATACGTTTTAATGTTTTGTTTATATAGGTTGTCAGTCATCGATTCATCGAACCGACTATGCGGAACGAAAATTTTCAATAATTTTGTTATTTAAGAATCCGAACGCGCCAAAGTGGTATAAATGTTCTAGTAATTCGTTATTCTGTACGTTTTACTGGTTTTTTGTATAGGTTATTAGTCATCGATTCATCGAACCGACTATGCGGAACGAACAATTTTCAATAATTTTATTTAAGAATCCGGACGCGCCAAAATGGTATAAATGGTCTAGTAATACCTTATTATATACGTTTTAATGTTTTTTTTATATAGGTTGTCAGTCATCGATTCACCGAACCGACTATGCGGAAAGAAAAATTGTCAATAATTTTGTTATTTAGGAATCGGAACGTGCGAAAGTGGTATAAATGTTCTAGTAGTACGTTAGTCTATACGTTTTAATGGTTTTTTATATATGTTATCAGTCATCGATTCACCGAACCGAGTATGCGGAACGAAAAATTGTCAATAATTTTGTTATTTAAAAATCCGAACGTGCCAAAGGGGTATAAATGTTCTAGTAGTACGTTATTCTATACGTTTTAATTGTTTGTTATATAGGCTATCAGTCATCGATTCACCAAGCCGACTATGCGGAACGAGAAATTGTCAATAATTTTGTTATTTATGAATCCGAACGTGCCAAAGTGGTATAAATGTTCTAGTAGTCCGTTATTCTAGACGTTTTAATGTTGTTTTTTATAGGTTATCAGTCATCGATTCCCCGAACCGACTACGCGAAACGAAAAATTGTCAATAATTTTGTTATTTAAGAATCCGAACGCGCCAAAGTGGTATAAATGTTCTAGTAATTCGTTATTCTATACGTTTCAATGTTTTTTTTAAATAGGTTCTCAGTCATCGATTCACCGCACCGACTATGCGGAGCGAAAAATTTTCAATAATTTTGTTATTTAAGAATCCGAACGCCCCAAAGTGGTATAAATGTTCTAGTAATACGTTATACTATACGTTTTACTGGTTTTTTGTATAGGTTTTCAGTCATCGATTCACCGAACCGACTATGCGGAACGAAAAATTGTCAATAATTTTGTTATTTAAGAATCCGAACGTGCCAAAGTGGTATAAATGTTCTAGTAGTACGTTATTCTATACGTTTTAACGTTTTTTTTAAATAGGTTATCAGTCATCGACTCACCGAACCCACTATGCGGAACGAGAAATTTTCAATAATCTTGTTATTTATGAATCCGAACGTGCCAAAGTGGTATAAATGTTCTACTAATACGTTATTCTATACGATTTATTGGTTTTTTGTATAGGTTATCAGCCATCGATTCACCGAACCGACTATGCGGAACGAGAAATTGTCAATAATTTTGTTATTTATGAATCCGAACGTGCCAAAATGGTATAAATGTTCTAGTAGTACGTTAGTCTATACGTTTTAATGGTTTTTTATATATGTTATCAGTCATCGATTCACCGAACCGTGTATGCGGAACGAAAAATTGTCAATAATTTTGTTATTAATGAATCCGAACGTGCCACAGTGGTATAAAAGTTCTAGCAATACGTTATTCTGTACGTTTTAATGTTTATTTATATAGGTTATCAGTCATCGATTCACCGGACCGACTATGCGGAACGAGAAATTTTCAATAATCTTGTTATTTATGAATCAGAACGTGCCAAAGTGGTATAAATGTTCTACTAATTCGATATTCTATAAGTTTTAATGTTTTTCTTATATAGGTTATCAGTCATCGACTCACCGAACCGACTGTGCGGAGCGAAAAATTCTCAATAATTTTGTTATTTATGAATCCGAACGTGCCAAAGTGGTATAAATGTTCTAGTAGTACGTTATTCTATACGTTGTAATGTTTTTTTTATATAGGTCATCAGTCATCGATTCACCGAACCGACTATGCGAAACGAAAAATTGTCAATAATTTTGTTATTTAAGAATCCGAACGCGCCAAAGTGGTATAAATGTTCTAGTAATACCTTATTATATACGTTTTAATGTTTTTTTTTAAATAGGTTATCAGTCATCGATTCACCGAACCGACTATGCGGAACGAGAAATTTTCAATAATCTTGTTATTTATGAATCCGAACGTGCCAAAGTGGTATAAATGTTCTAGTAATACGTTATTCTATACGTTTTAATGGTTTTTTGTATAGGTTATCAGTCATCGATTCACCGAACCGACTATGCGGAACGAAAAATTGTCAATAATTTTATTTAAGAATCCGAACGCGCCAAAGTGGTATAAATGTTCTAGTAATACCTTATTATATACGTTTTAATGTTTTTTTTTAAATAGGTTATCAGTCATCGATTCACCGAACCGACTATGCGGAACGAGAAATTTTCAATAATCTTGTTATTTATGAATCCGAACGTGCCAAAGTGGTATAAATGTTCTACTAATACGTTATTCTATACGATTTATTGGTTTTTTGTATAGGTTATCAGCCATCGATTCACCGAACCGACTATGCGGAACGAAAAATTGTCAATAATTTTGTTATTTATGAATCCGAACGTGCCGCAGTGGTATACAAGTTCTAGCAATACGTTATTCTGTACGTTTTAATGTTTATTTATATAGGTTATCAGTCATCGATTCACCGAACCGACTATGCGGAGCGAAAAATTTTCAATAGCTTGTTATTTAAGAATCCGAACGCGCCAAAGTGGTATAAATGTTCTAGCAATACGTTATTCTATACGTTTTAATGGTTTTTTGTATAGGTTATCAGTCATCGATTCACCCAACCGACTATGCGGAACGAAAAATTGTCAATAATTTTGTTATTTATGAATCCGACCGTGCCAAAGTGGTATAAATGTTCTAGTAGTACGTTATTCTATACGTTTTAATTGTTTGTTATATAGGTTATCAGTCATCGATTCACCGAGCCGACTATGCGGAACGAGAAATTGTCAATAATTTTGTTATTTATGAATCCGAACGTGCCAAAGTGGTATAAATGTTCTAGTAGTACGTTAGTCTATACGTTTTAATGGTTTTTTATATATGTTATCAGTCATCGATTCACCGAACCGTGTATGCGGAACGAAAAATTGTCAATAATTTTGTTATTTATGAATCCGAACGTGCCAAAGTGGTATAAATGTTCTAGTAATACGTTATTCTATACGTTTTAATGGTTTTTTGTATAGGTTATCAGTCATCGATTCACCGAACCGACTATGCGGAACGAAAAATTGTCAATAATTTTATTTAAGAATCCGAACGCGCCAAAGTGGTATAAATGTTCTAGTAATACCTTATTATATACGTTTTAATGTTTTTTTTTAAATAGGTTATCAGTCATCGATTCACCGAGCCGACTATGCGGAACGAAAAATTGTCAATAATTTTGTTATTTATGAATCCGACCGTGCCAAAGTGGTATAAATGTTCTAGTAGTACGTTATTCTATACGTTTTAATTGTTTGTTATATAGGTTATCAGTCATCGATTCACCGAGCCGACTATGCGGAACGAGAAATTGTCAATAATTTTGTTATTTATGAATCCGAACGTGCCAAAGTGGTATAAATGTTCTAGTAGTACGTTAGTCTATACGTTTTAATGGTTTTTTATATATGTTATCAGTCATCGATTCACCGAACCGTGTATGCGGAACGAAAAATTGTCAATAATTTTGTTATTTATGAATCCGAACGTGCCAAAGTGGTATAAATGTTCTAGTAATACGTTATTCTATACGTTTTAATGGTTTTTTGTATAGGTTATCAGTCATCGATTCACCGAACCGACTATGCGGAACGAAAAATTGTCAATAATTTTATTTAAGAATCCGAACGCGCCAAAGTGGTATAAATGTTCTAGTAATACCTTATTATATACGTTTTAATGTTTTTTTTTAAATAGGTTATCAGTCATCGATTCACCGAACCGACTATGCGGAACGAGAAATTTTCAATAATCTTGTTATTTATGAATCCGAACGTGCCAAAGTGGTATAAATGTTCTAGTAATACGTTATTCTATACGTTTTAATGGTTTTTTGTATAGGTTATCAGTCATCGATTCACCGAACCGACTATGCGGAACGAAAAATTGTCAATAATTTTATTTAAGAATCCGAACGCGCCAAAGTGGTATAAATGTTCTAGTAATACCTTATTATATACGTTTTAATGTTTTTTTTTAAATAGGTTATCAGTCATCGATTCACCGAACCGACTATGCGGAACGAGAAATTTTCAATAATCTTGTTATTTATGAATCCGAACGTGCCAAAGTGGTATAAATGTTCTACTAATACGTTATTCTATACGATTTATTGGTTTTTTGTATAGGTTATCAGCCATCGATTCACCGAACCGACTATGCGGAGCGAAAAATTTTCAATAATTTTGTTATTTAAGAATCCGAACGCGCCAAAGTGGTATAAATGTTCTAGCAATACGTTATTCTATACGTTATAATGTTTTTTTATATAGGTTATCAGTCATCGATTCACCGAACCGAATGTGCGGAACGAAAAATTGTCAATAATTTTGTTATTTATGAATCCGACCGTGCCAAAGTGGTATAAATGTTCTAGTAATACGTTATTCTAGACGTGTTCATTGTTTTTCATATAGGTTATCAGTCATCGATTCATCGAACCGACTATGC
Organism: Megachile leachella; assembly: GCA_963576845.1. Taxonomy (NCBI): domain Eukaryota; kingdom Metazoa; phylum Arthropoda; class Insecta; order Hymenoptera; family Megachilidae; genus Megachile; species Megachile leachella. The sequence goes on from CAUYWW010000182.1 coordinate 1,115,132, forward strand.
GGAACGAACAATTTTCAATAATTTTATTTAAGAATCCGGACGCGCCAAAATGGTATAAATGGTCTAGTAATACCTTATTATATACGTTTTAATGTTTTTTTTATATAGGTTGTCAGTCATCGATTCACCGAACCGACTATGCGGAAAGAAAAATTGTCAATAATTTTGTTATTTAGGAATCGGAACGTGCGAAAGTGGTATAAATGTTCTAGTAGTACGTTAGTCTATACGTTTTAATGGTTTTTTATATATGTTATCAGTCATCGATTCACCGAACCGAGTATGCGGAACGAAAAATTGTCAATAATTTTGTTATTTAAAAATCCGAACGTGCCAAAGGGGTATAAATGTTCTAGTAGTACGTTATTCTATACGTTTTAATTGTTTGTTATATAGGCTATCAGTCATCGATTCACCAAGCCGACTATGCGGAACGAGAAATTGTCAATAATTTTGTTATTTATGAATCCGAACGTGCCAAAGTGGTATAAATGTTCTAGTAGTCCGTTATTCTAGACGTTTTAATGTTGTTTTTTATAGGTTATCAGTCATCGATTCCCCGAACCGACTACGCGAAACGAAAAATTGTCAATAATTTTGTTATTTAAGAATCCGAACGCGCCAAAGTGGTATAAATGTTCTAGTAATTCGTTATTCTATACGTTTCAATGTTTTTTTTAAATAGGTTCTCAGTCATCGATTCACCGCACCGACTATGCGGAGCGAAAAATTTTCAATAATTTTGTTATTTAAGAATCCGAACGCCCCAAAGTGGTATAAATGTTCTAGTAATACGTTATACTATACGTTTTACTGGTTTTTTGTATAGGTTTTCAGTCATCGATTCACCGAACCGACTATGCGGAACGAAAAATTGTCAATAATTTTGTTATTTAAGAATCCGAACGTGCCAAAGTGGTATAAATGTTCTAGTAGTACGTTATTCTATACGTTTTAACGTTTTTTTTAAATAGGTTATCAGTCATCGACTCACCGAACCCACTATGCGGAACGAGAAATTTTCAATAATCTTGTTATTTATGAATCCGAACGTGCCAAAGTGGTATAAATGTTCTACTAATACGTTATTCTATACGATTTATTGGTTTTTTGTATAGGTTATCAGCCATCGATTCACCGAACCGACTATGCGGAACGAGAAATTGTCAATAATTTTGTTATTTATGAATCCGAACGTGCCAAAATGGTATAAATGTTCTAGTAGTACGTTAGTCTATACGTTTTAATGGTTTTTTATATATGTTATCAGTCATCGATTCACCGAACCGTGTATGCGGAACGAAAAATTGTCAATAATTTTGTTATTAATGAATCCGAACGTGCCACAGTGGTATAAAAGTTCTAGCAATACGTTATTCTGTACGTTTTAATGTTTATTTATATAGGTTATCAGTCATCGATTCACCGGACCGACTATGCGGAACGAGAAATTTTCAATAATCTTGTTATTTATGAATCAGAACGTGCCAAAGTGGTATAAATGTTCTACTAATTCGATATTCTATAAGTTTTAATGTTTTTCTTATATAGGTTATCAGTCATCGACTCACCGAACCGACTGTGCGGAGCGAAAAATTCTCAATAATTTTGTTATTTATGAATCCGAACGTGCCAAAGTGGTATAAATGTTCTAGTAGTACGTTATTCTATACGTTGTAATGTTTTTTTTATATAGGTCATCAGTCATCGATTCACCGAACCGACTATGCGAAACGAAAAATTGTCAATAATTTTGTTATTTAAGAATCCGAACGCGCCAAAGTGGTATAAATGTTCTAGTAATACCTTATTATATACGTTTTAATGTTTTTTTTTAAATAGGTTATCAGTCATCGATTCACCGAACCGACTATGCGGAACGAGAAATTTTCAATAATCTTGTTATTTATGAATCCGAACGTGCCAAAGTGGTATAAATGTTCTAGTAATACGTTATTCTATACGTTTTAATGGTTTTTTGTATAGGTTATCAGTCATCGATTCACCGAACCGACTATGCGGAACGAAAAATTGTCAATAATTTTATTTAAGAATCCGAACGCGCCAAAGTGGTATAAATGTTCTAGTAATACCTTATTATATACGTTTTAATGTTTTTTTTTAAATAGGTTATCAGTCATCGATTCACCGAACCGACTATGCGGAACGAGAAATTTTCAATAATCTTGTTATTTATGAATCCGAACGTGCCAAAGTGGTATAAATGTTCTACTAATACGTTATTCTATACGATTTATTGGTTTTTTGTATAGGTTATCAGCCATCGATTCACCGAACCGACTATGCGGAACGAAAAATTGTCAATAATTTTGTTATTTATGAATCCGAACGTGCCGCAGTGGTATACAAGTTCTAGCAATACGTTATTCTGTACGTTTTAATGTTTATTTATATAGGTTATCAGTCATCGATTCACCGAACCGACTATGCGGAGCGAAAAATTTTCAATAGCTTGTTATTTAAGAATCCGAACGCGCCAAAGTGGTATAAATGTTCTAGCAATACGTTATTCTATACGTTTTAATGGTTTTTTGTATAGGTTATCAGTCATCGATTCACCCAACCGACTATGCGGAACGAAAAATTGTCAATAATTTTGTTATTTATGAATCCGACCGTGCCAAAGTGGTATAAATGTTCTAGTAGTACGTTATTCTATACGTTTTAATTGTTTGTTATATAGGTTATCAGTCATCGATTCACCGAGCCGACTATGCGGAACGAGAAATTGTCAATAATTTTGTTATTTATGAATCCGAACGTGCCAAAGTGGTATAAATGTTCTAGTAGTACGTTAGTCTATACGTTTTAATGGTTTTTTATATATGTTATCAGTCATCGATTCACCGAACCGTGTATGCGGAACGAAAAATTGTCAATAATTTTGTTATTTATGAATCCGAACGTGCCAAAGTGGTATAAATGTTCTAGTAATACGTTATTCTATACGTTTTAATGGTTTTTTGTATAGGTTATCAGTCATCGATTCACCGAACCGACTATGCGGAACGAAAAATTGTCAATAATTTTATTTAAGAATCCGAACGCGCCAAAGTGGTATAAATGTTCTAGTAATACCTTATTATATACGTTTTAATGTTTTTTTTTAAATAGGTTATCAGTCATCGATTCACCGAGCCGACTATGCGGAACGAAAAATTGTCAATAATTTTGTTATTTATGAATCCGACCGTGCCAAAGTGGTATAAATGTTCTAGTAGTACGTTATTCTATACGTTTTAATTGTTTGTTATATAGGTTATCAGTCATCGATTCACCGAGCCGACTATGCGGAACGAGAAATTGTCAATAATTTTGTTATTTATGAATCCGAACGTGCCAAAGTGGTATAAATGTTCTAGTAGTACGTTAGTCTATACGTTTTAATGGTTTTTTATATATGTTATCAGTCATCGATTCACCGAACCGTGTATGCGGAACGAAAAATTGTCAATAATTTTGTTATTTATGAATCCGAACGTGCCAAAGTGGTATAAATGTTCTAGTAATACGTTATTCTATACGTTTTAATGGTTTTTTGTATAGGTTATCAGTCATCGATTCACCGAACCGACTATGCGGAACGAAAAATTGTCAATAATTTTATTTAAGAATCCGAACGCGCCAAAGTGGTATAAATGTTCTAGTAATACCTTATTATATACGTTTTAATGTTTTTTTTTAAATAGGTTATCAGTCATCGATTCACCGAACCGACTATGCGGAACGAGAAATTTTCAATAATCTTGTTATTTATGAATCCGAACGTGCCAAAGTGGTATAAATGTTCTAGTAATACGTTATTCTATACGTTTTAATGGTTTTTTGTATAGGTTATCAGTCATCGATTCACCGAACCGACTATGCGGAACGAAAAATTGTCAATAATTTTATTTAAGAATCCGAACGCGCCAAAGTGGTATAAATGTTCTAGTAATACCTTATTATATACGTTTTAATGTTTTTTTTTAAATAGGTTATCAGTCATCGATTCACCGAACCGACTATGCGGAACGAGAAATTTTCAATAATCTTGTTATTTATGAATCCGAACGTGCCAAAGTGGTATAAATGTTCTACCAATACGTTATTCTATACGATTTATTGGTTTTTTGTATAGGTTATCAGCCATCGATTCACCGAACCGACTATGCGGAGCGAAAAATTTTCAATAATTTTGTTATTTAAGAATCCGAACGCGCCAAAGTGGTATAAATGTTCTAGCAATACGTTATTCTATACGTTTTAATGGTTTTTTGTATAGGTTATCAGTCATCGATTCACCCAACCGACTATGCGGAACGAAAAATTGTCAATAATTTTGTTATTTATGAATCCGACCGTGCCAAAGTGGTATAAATGTTCTAGTAGTACGTTATTCTATACGTTTTAATTGTTTGTTATATAGGTTATCAGTCATCGATTCACCGAGCCGACTATGCGGAACGAGAAATTGTCAATAATTTTGTTATTTATGAATCCGAACGTGCCAAAGTGGTATAAATGTTCTAGTAGTACGTTAGTCTATACGTTTTAATGGTTTTTTATATATGTTATCAGTCATCGATTCACCGAACCGTGTATGCGGAACGAAAAATTGTCAATAATTTTGTTATTTATGAATCCGAACGTGCCAAAGTGGTATAAATGTTCTAGTAATACGTTATTCTATACGTTTTAATGGTTTTTTGTATAGGTTATCAGTCATCGATTCACCGAACCGACTATGCGGAACGAAAAATTGTCAATAATTTTATTTAAGAATCCGAACGCGCCAAAGTGGTATAAATGTTCTAGTAATACCTTATTATATACGTTTTAATGTTTTTTTTTAAATAGGTTATCAGTCATCGATTCACCGAGCCGACTATGCGGAACGAAAAATTGTCAATAATTTTGTTATTTATGAATCCGACCGTGCCAAAGTGGTATAAATGTTCTAGTAGTACGTTATTCTATACGTTTTAATTGTTTGTTATATAGGTTATCAGTCATCGATTCACCGAGCCGACTATGCGGAACGAGAAATTGTCAATAATTTTGTTATTTATGAATCCGAACGTGCCAAAGTGGTATAAATGTTCTAGTAGTACGTTAGTCTATACGTTTTAATGGTTTTTTATATATGTTATCAGTCATCGATTCACCGAACCGTGTATGCGGAACGAAAAATTGTCAATAATTTTGTTATTTATGAATCCGAACGTGCCAAAGTGGTATAAATGTTCTAGTAATACGTTATTCTATACGTTTTAATGGTTTTTTGTATAGGTTATCAGTCATCGATTCACCGAACCGACTATGCGGAACGAAAAATTGTCAATAATTTTATTTAAGAATCCGAACGCGCCAAAGTGGTATAAATGTTCTAGTAATACCTTATTATATACGTTTTAATGTTTTTTTTTAAATAGGTTATCAGTCATCGATTCACCGAACCGACTATGCGGAACGAGAAATTTTCAATAATCTTGTTATTTATGAATCCGAACGTGCCAAAGTGGTATAAATGTTCTAGTAATACGTTATTCTATACGTTTTAATGGTTTTTTGTATAGGTTATCAGTCATCGATTCACCGAACCGACTATGCGGAACGAAAAATTGTCAATAATTTTATTTAAGAATCCGAACGCGCCAAAGTGGTATAAATGTTCTAGTAATACCTTATTATATACGTTTTAATGTTTTTTTTTAAATAGGTTATCAGTCATCGATTCACCGAACCGACTATGCGGAACGAGAAATTTTCAATAATCTTGTTATTTATGAATCCGAACGTGCCAAAGTGGTATAAATGTTCTACTAATACGTTATTCTATACGATTTATTGGTTTTTTGTATAGGTTATCAGCCATCGATTCACCGAACCGACTATGCGGAGCGAAAAATTTTCAATAATTTTGTTATTTAAGAATCCGAACGCGCCAAAGTGGTATAAATGTTCTAGCAATACGTTATTCTATACGTTTTAATGGTTTTTTGTATAGGTTATCAGTCATCGATTCACCCAACCGACTATGCGGAACGAAAAATTGTCAATAATTTTGTTATTTATGAATCCGACCGTGCCAAAGTGGTATAAATGTTCTAGTACTACGTTATTCTATACGTTTTAATTGTTTGTTATATAGGTTATCAGTCATCGATTCACCGAGCCGACTATGCGGAACGAGAAATTGTCAATAATTTTGTTATTTATGAATCCGAACGTGCCAAAGTGGTATAAATGTTCTAGTAGTACGTTAGTCTATACGTTTTAATGGTTTTTTATATATGTTATCAGTCATCGATTCACCGAACCGTGTATGCGGAACGAAAAATTGTCAATAATTTTGTTATTTATGAATCCGAACGTGCCAAAGTGGTATAAATGTTCTAGTAATACGTTATTCTATACGTTTTAATGGTTTTTTGTATAGGTTATCAGTCATCGATTCACCGAACCGACTATGCGGAACGAAAAATTGTCAATAATTTTATTTAAGAATCCGAACGCGCCAAAGTGGTATAAATGTTCTAGTAATACCTTATTATATACGTTTTAATGTTTTTTTTTAAATAGGTTATCAGTCATCGATTCACCGAACCGACTATGCGGAACGAGAAATTTTCAATAATCTTGTTATTTATGAATCCGAACGTGCCAAAGTGGTATAAATGTTCTACTAATACGTTATTCTATACGATTTATTGGTTTTTTGTATAGGTTATCAGCCATCGATTCACCGAACCGACTATGCGGAACGAAAAATTGTCAATAATTTTGTTATTTATGAATCCGAACGTGCCGCAGTGGTATAAAAGTTCTAGCAATACGTTATTCTGTACGTTTTAATGTTTATTTATATAGGTTATCAGTCATCGATTCACCGAACCGACTATGCGGAACGAGAAATTTTCAATAATCTTGTTATTTATGAATCAGAACGTGCCAAAGTGGTATAAATGTTCTACTAATACGATATTCTATACGTTTTAATGTTTTTTTTATATAGGTTATCAGTCATCGACTCACCGAACCGACTGTGCGGAGCGAAAAATTTTCAATAATTTTGTTATTTATGAATCCGAACGTGCCAAAGTGGTATAAATGTTCTAGTAGTACGTTATTCTATACGTTTTAATGTTTTTTTTATATAGGTCATCAGTCATCGATTCACCGAACCGACTATGCGAAACGAAAAATTGTCAATAATTTTGTTATTTAAGAATCCGAACGCGCCAAAGTGGTATAAATGTTCTAGTAGTACGTTATTCTATACGTTTTAACGTTTTTTTTAAATAGGTTATCAGTCATCGACTCACCGAACCCACTATGCGGAACGAGAAATTTTCAATAATCTTGTTATTTATGAATCCGAACGTGCCAAAGTGGTATAAATGTTCTAGTAATACGTTATTCTATACGTTTTAATGGTTTTTTGTATAGGTTATCAGTCATCGATTCACCGAACCGACTATGCGGAACGAAAAATTGTCAATAATTTTATTTAAGAATCCGAACGCGCCAAAGTGGTATAAATGTTCTAGTAATACCTTATTATATACGTTTTAATGTTTTTTTTTAAATAGGTTATCAGTCATCGATTCACCGAACCGACTATGCGGAACGAGAAATTTTCAATAATCTTGTTATTTATGAATCCGAACGTGCCAAAGTGGTATAAATGTTCTACTAATACGTTATTCTATACGATTTATTGGTTTTTTGTATAGGTTATCAGCCATCGATTCACCGAACCGACTATGCGGAACGAAAAATTGTCAATAATTTTGTTATTTATGAATCCGAACGTGCCGCAGTGGTATAAAAGTTCTAGCAATACGTTATTCTGTACGTTTTAATGCTTATTTATATAGGTTATCAGTCATCGATTCACCGAACCGACTATGCGGAACGAGAAATTTTCAATAATCTTGTTATTTATGAATCAGAACGTGCCAAAGTGGTATAAATGTCCTACTAATACGTTATTCTATACGATTTATTGGTTTTCTGTATAGGTTATCAGCCATCGATTCACCGAACCGACTATGCGGAACGAAAAATTGTCAATAATTTTGTTATTTATGAATCCGAACGTGCCAAAGTGGCATAAATGTTCTAGTAATACGTTATTCTATACGAATTATTGGTTTTTTGTATAGGTTATCAGTCATCGACTCACCGAACCCACTATGCGGAGCGAAAAATTTTCAATAATTTTGTTATTTGTGAATCCGAACGTGCCACAGTGGTATAAAAGTTCTAGCAATACGTTATTCTATACGTTTTAATGGTTTTTCGTATAGGTTATCAGTCATCGATTCACCCAACCGACTATGCGGAACGAAAAATTTTCAATAATCTTGTTATTCATGAATCCGAACGTGCCAAAATGGTATAAATGTTCTAGTAATACGTTATTCTATACGTTTTACAGGTTTTTTGTATTGGTTATCAGTCATCGATTCACCGAACCGACTATGCGGAACGAAAAATTGTCAATAATTTTGTTATTTAAGAATCCGAACGTGCCAAAGTGGTATAAATGTTCTAGTAGTACGTTATTTTATACGTTTTAATTGTTTTTTATATAGGTTATCAGTCATCGATTCACCGAGCCGACTATGCGGAACGAGAAATTTTCAATAATCTTGTTATTCATGAATTCAGACGTGCCAAAGTGGTATAAATGTTCTAATAATACGTCATTCTATACGTTTTAATGTTTTTTTTATATAGGTTATCAGTCATCGATTCACCGAACCGACTATGCGGAACGAACAATTTTCAATAATTTTGTTATTTAAGAATCGGGACATGCGAAAGTGGTATAAATGTTCTAGTAATACGTTATTCTATACGCTTTAATGTTTTTTTTTTATTTACGTTATCAGTCATCGATTCACCGAACCGAATATGCTGAACGGAACATTTTCAATAATTTTGTTATTTAAGAATTCGAAAGTGCCAGAGTGGTATAAATGTTCTAGTAATACGTTATTCTATACGTTTTAATGTATGCGTTATATAGGTTATCAGTCGTCAATTCACCGAACCGACTAAGCGGAACGAATAATTTTCAATAATTTTGTTACTTATGAATCCGAACGTGCGAAAGTGGTATAAATGTTCTAGTAATACGTTATTCTATACGTTTTAATGTTTTTTTTATATAGGTTGTCAGTCATCGATTCACCGAACCGACTATGCGGAACGAAAAATTGTCAATAATTTTATTTAAGAATCCGAACGCGCCAAAGTGGTATAAATGTTCTAGTAATACCTTATTATATACGTTTTAATGTTTTTTTTTAAATAGGTTATCAGTCATCGATTCACCGAACCGACTATGCGGAACGAGAAATTTTCAATAATCTTGTTATTTATGAATCCGAACGTGCCAAAGTGGTATAAATGTTCTAGTAATACGTTATTCTATACGTTTTAATGGTTTTTTGTATAGGTTATCAGTCATCGATTCACCGAACCGACTATGCGGAACGAAAAATTGTCAATAATTTTATTTAAGAATCCGAACGCGCCAAAGTGGTATAAATGTTCTAGTAATACCTTATTATATACGTTTTAATGTTTTTTTTTAAATAGGTTATCAGTCATCGATTCACCGAACCGACTATGCGGAACGAGAAATTTTCAATAATCTTGTTATTTATGAATCCGAACGTGCCAAAGTGGTATAAATGTTCTACTAATACGTTATTCTATACGATTTATTGGTTTTTTGTATAGGTTATCAGCCATCGATTCACCGAACCGACTATGCGGAGCGAAAAATTTTCAATAATTTTGTTATTTAAGAATCCGAACGCGCCAAAGTGGTATAAATGTTCTAGCAATACGTTATTCTATACGTTTTAATGGTTTTTTGTATAGGTTATCAGTCATCGATTCACCCAACCGACTATGCGGAACGAAAAATTGTCAATAATTTTGTTATTTATGAATCCGACCGTGCCAAAGTGGTATAAATGTTCTAGTACTACGTTATTCTATACGTTTTAATTGTTTGTTATATAGGTTATCAGTCATCGATTCACCGAGCCGACTATGCGGAACGAGAAATTGTCAATAATTTTGTTATTTATGAATCCGAACGTGCCAAAGTGGTATAAATGTTCTAGTAGTACGTTAGTCTATACGTTTTAATGGTTTTTTATATATGTTATCAGTCATCGATTCACCGAACCGTGTATGCGGAACGAAAAATTGTCAACAATTTTGTTATTTATGAATCCGAACGTGCCAAAGTGGTATAAATGTTCTAGTAATACGTTATTCTGTACGTTTTAATGTTTATTTATATAGGTTATCAGTCATCGATTCACCGAACCGACTATGCGGAACGAGAAATTTTCAATAATCTTGTTATTTATGAATCCGAACGTGCCAAAGTGGTATAAATGTTCTACTAATACGTTATTCTATACGATTTATTGGTTTTTTGTATAGGTTATCAGTCATCGATTCACCGAACCGACTATGCGGAACGAAAAATTGTCAATAATTTTATTTAAGAATCCGAACGCGCCAAAGTGGTATAAATGTTCTAGTAATACCTTATTATATACGTTTTAATGTTTTTTTTTAAATAGGTTATCAGTCATCGATTCACCGAACCGACTATGTGGAACGAGAAATTTTCAATAATCTTGTTATTTATGAATCCGAACGTGCCAAAGTGGTATAAATGTTCTACTAATACGTTATTCTATACGATTTATTGGTTTTTTGTATAGGTTATCAGCCATCGATTCACCGAACCGACTATGCGGAGCGAAAAATTTTCAATAATTTTGTTATTTAAGAATCCGAACGCGCCAAAGTGGTATAAATGTTCTAGCAATACGTTATTCTATACGTTTTAATGGTTTTTTGTATAGGTTATCAGTCATCGATTCACCCAACCGACTATGCGGAACGAAAAATTGTCAATAATTTTGTTATTTATGAATCCGACCGTGCCAAAGTGGTATAAATGTTCTAGTACTACGTTATTCTATACGTTTTAATTGTTTGTTATATAGGTTATCAGTCATCGATTCACCGAGCCGACTATGCGGAACGAGAAATTGTCAATAATTTTGTTATTTATGAATCCGAACGTGCCAAAGTGGTATAAATGTTCTAGTAGTACGTTAGTCTATACGTTTTAATGGTTTTTTATATATGTTATCAGTCATCGATTCACCGAACCGTGTATGCGGAACGAAAAATTGTCAATAATTTTGTTATTTATGAATCCGAACGTGCCAAAGTGGTATAAATGTTCTAGTAATACGTTATTCTATACGTTTTAATGGTTTTTTGTATAGGTTATCAGTCATCGATTCACCGAACCGACTATGCGGAACGAAAAATTGTCAATAATTTTATTTAAGAATCCGAACGCGCCAAAGTGGTATAAATGTTTTAGTAATACCTTATTATATACGTTTTAATGTTTTTTTTTAAATAGGTTATCAGTCATCGATTCACCGAACCGACTATGCGGAACGAGAAATTTTCAATAATCTTGTTATTTATGAATCCGAACGTGCCAAAGTGGTATAAATGTTCTACTAATACGTTATTCTATACGATTTATTGGTTTTTTGTATAGGTTATCAGCCATCGATTCACCGAACCGACTATGCGGAACGAAAAATTGTCAATAATTTTGTTATTTATGAATCCGAACGTGCCGCAGTGGTATAAAAGTTCTAGCAATACGTTATTCTGTACGTTTTAATGTTTATTTATATAGGTTATCAGTCATCGATTCACCGAACCGACTATGCGGAACGAGAAATTTTCAATAATCTTGTTATTTATGAATCAGAACGTGCCAAAGTGGTATAAATGTTCTACTAATACGATATTCTATACGTTTTAATGTTTTTTTTATATAGGTTATCAGTCATCGACTCACCGAACCGACTGTGCGGAGCGAAAAATTTTCAATAATTTTGTTATTTATGAATCCGAACGTGCCAAAGTGGTATAAATGTTCTAGTAGTACGTTATTCTATACGTTTTAATGTTTTTTTTATATAGGTCATCAGTCATCGATTCACCGAACCGACTATGCGAAACGAAAAATTGTCAATAATTTTGTTATTTATGAATCCGAACGTGCCAAAGTGGTATAAATGTTCTAGTAATACGTTATTCTATACGTTTTAATGGTTTTTTGTATAGGTTATCAGTCATCGATTCACCGAACCGACTATGCGGAACGAAAAATTGTCAATAATTTTATTTAAGAATCCGAACGCGCCAAAGTGGTATAAATGTTCTAGTAATACCTTATTATATACGTTTTAATGTTTTTTTTTAAATAGGTTATCAGTCATCGATTCACCGAACCGACTATGCGGAACGAGAAATTTTCAATAATCTTGTTATTTATGAATCCGAACGTGCCAAAGTGGTATAAATGTTCTACTAATACGTTATTCTATACGATTTATTGGTTTTTTGTATAGGTTATCAGCCATCGATTCACCGAACCGACTATGCGGAACGAAAAATTGTCAATAATTTTGTTATTTATGAATCCGAACGTGCCGCAGTGGTATAAAAGTTCTAGCAATACGTTATTCTGTACGTTTTAATGCTTATTTATATAGGTTATCAGTCATCGATTCACCGAACCGACTATGCGGAACGAGAAATTTTCAATAATCTTGTTATTTATGAATCAGAACGTGCCAAAGTGGTATAAATGTCCTACTAATACGTTATTCTATACGATTTATTGGTTTTCTGTATAGGTTATCAGCCATCGATTCACCGAACCGACTATGCGGAACGAAAAATTGTCAATAATTTTGTTATTTATGAATCCGAACGTGCCAAAGTGGCATAAATGTTCTAGTAATACGTTATTCTATACGAATTATTGGTTTTTTGTATAGGTTATCAGTCATCGACTCACCGAACCCACTATGCGGAGCGAAAAATTTTCAATAATTTTGTTATTTGTGAATCCGAACGTGCCACAGTGGTATAAAAGTTCTAGCAATACGTTATTCTATACGTTTTAATGGTTTTTCGTATAGGTTATCAGTCATCGATTCACCCAACCGACTATGCGGAACGAAAAATTTTCAATAATCTTGTTATTCATGAATCCGAACGTGCCAAAATGGTATAAATGTTCTAGTAATACGTTATTCTATACGTTTTACAGGTTTTTTGTATTGGTTATCAGTCATCGATTCACCGAACCGACTATGCGGAACGAAAAATTGTTAATAATTTTGTTATTTAAGAATCCGAACGTGCCAAAGTGGTATAAATGTTCTAGTAGTACGTTATTTTATACGTTTTAATTGTTTTTTATATAGGTTATCAGTCATCGATTCACCGAGCCGACTATGCGGAACGAGAAATTTTCAATAATCTTGTTATTCATGAATTCAGACGTGCCAAAGTGGTATAAATGTTCTAATAATACGTCATTCTATACGTTTTAATGTTTTTTTTATATAGGTTATCAGTCATCGATTCACCGAACCGACTATGCGGAACGAACAATTTTCAATAATTTTGTTATTTAAGAATCGGGACATGCGAAAGTGGTATAAATGTTCTAGTAGTACCTTATTATATACGTTTTAACGTTTTTTTTAAATAGGTTATCAGTCTTCGACTCACCGAACCGACTACGCGGAGCGAAAAATTTTCAATAATTTAGTTATTTAAGAATCCGAACGCGCCAAAGTGGTATAAATGTTCTACCAATACGTTATTCTATACGTTTTACTGGTTTTTTGTATAGGTTATCAGTCATCGATTCACCGAACCGACTATGCGGAACGAAAAATTGTCAATAATTTTGTTATTTCGGAATCGGAACGTGCGAACGTGATATAAATGTTCTAGTTTTACGTTATTCTATACGTTTTAATGTTTTTTTATATAGGTTATCAGTCATCGATTCACCGAACCGACAATGCGGAACGAGAAATTTTCAATAATTTTGTTATTTATGAATCAGAACGTGCCAATGTGGTATAAATGTTCTAGTAATACGTTATTCTATACGTTTTAATGTTTTTTTTAACCGACTTCGAAAAAGGAGGAGGTTACTCAATTCGACCTGTATATTTTTTTTTTTTTTTTTTTTTTTTTCTATGTATGTTCGCCGATTACTCCTAACTGGGTGGACCAAACGGAACGAAACCTTTTGCATCCGGTAGGATCTGACTCCCCATTGGTACCATTCTTAAAAAATTTTTCATTTTTTAATTGCAAAGTATTTTTTTTGCAAAAAAACCGGCAACTTTTGAAAAAAATTTTCTCCGATTTCAATGCGCTTTTAATATGTTATCACGGACATGATTCTGAACAACTCTGTCATATAAAAATTTCAGGAAAACTTTAGTTTTCGAGATATCGGCGAAAATTTTTATTAGCGTTTCAAATTAGTTTTTTTTCTATGTGTGTTCACCGATTACGCCTAGGCGAGTGTTTGAATGATTTTAATATTCTTTTAATATGTTATCTGGGACACGATTCTTAACAACTTCTTTCCGTATCCGCTATTAACGGGAAGCTTTAGTTATCGAGGTATTAGCGAAACACTATTGTTACTAATATATTGAATTCGACGTATGCCTACGTGTCTCTGCTTGTGTATGAGTCAATATGCGGGCGCCGATTTTCTACTGTTTCTGCAAATACGTCTTGTCAGCCGAAAATTAGTATACATGTATAATAACTATTATTACTGCAAAATCCTATTCTTTGCTACTGTTTTGTAAGAAATGCACCGATCGCAATGAAACTTTTCGAACATCGAGGACCTTTTCACGATGATCTCATTTGGAACAGATATTTATGGGACTCGTTAATTGTTAATAACTATTGTTATTGCTAAAGATCTACTCTTACTCTGAAAGAAATATGGCGACTGTGATTTTTCAAAGTTGTTCCTGTAAATAGATTGCGTTACTTTCTTTATCAATTGGCCGCAAATAAAAGAGAAGGAAAAAAACCGACTTGGCTCGTTTCTTTACGTGTCACTCGCTGGTAGCTGATCTGTAGTGTTTGTTTGCAAAAGCAAGCGTCGTAATCTTTCCATTTCTGCGAGTGCTTTCTCGTCATGTGGTTTGACGAGGACTTTGTTTGGCGCTAAATCAGATAACACTAGACCATCTAGACTTTTAACACGACTAAGTGCAACGTAAATTTGACCTTTCGCAAAATTCTTTTTGCCAAGATCAATTACAGCTTTGTTCAGTGTGGTTCCTTGTAATTTGTGCACCGTCACTGCCCAACTTAAAAGAAGTGGTAACATTCTGCGCTCGACATCCCCATAACCTTTTGTCGCTTGGAACGTTGCTGAAACTGGAGATATTGGAATGTAGCCATCATTATCTTTGAACCTATTTCCAACGGATTCGTCGTCAAATTTTATAAGAACTGAATCCGGCAATTCTCCCTGTTCTAGTTGGTCTCTCCTAAGTGCCGGCCATTTAAATTTCTTAACTATTCCCATTGTACCGTTTATCAAATCATCAGAAATTGATATATTTCGCCGCAGCATGATTCGCGATCCTTCGGCTAACGTTACTGTATGCAACAGGCCGCCACAGTTATTAACATTTGTAGGAATAACATTTTCTGGTGGCCTTTTTCCATATGTAGCTGGCTCACGGGACTCGTCTACTGCATCAATGATGTACATTCGATGTGATTTTGCTAATTTATCGGTCATTTTTGCATTATATTCATCGACTAATTTTATGGTTGGAAAAATTCTTACCGCTTCTCCATCCTCAAACTCTCCAGTTAAGGGAACTCTTGTTCGTTCGCATAGTATTTGTAGTTGAGAGGTTGTCACTTCCCCAAACCGTAGGATATTCAATAAGTCGATAAACTCAACGTCATCCCTTTGTCGCATATTAATGGTGAGTTCGCAGAATGAAAATTGGTGCCATAAGTTAATTTCTGCGCTACACCAATGGGGCTGTATAAAACACCAGTGTCCTTTTACCGGAGGCAACTGCATGATATCGCCAAAAAGAAGTACATTTACGCCACCAAACAGTTTATCATTCATTTTGAATTCTTGCAATCTTAAATGAATTATTCGCAAATTCTCGTAAGATACCATTGATATCTCGTCAATAATCAACCACCTCATGTATCGCCACTTTCGTCTCTCCTGTTCGAGTCTTTGTCCAGTCAGTCGCCGATAGGTCATTGCAATACCTTTTTCAATAGGCAACGAGAACAAGGAGTGCAGAGTTTTTCCGAATATTTGGCGGGCAGCGACGCCAGTCAAAGAAGCTACTTCTATGAACGATGGCTTTATCATCATATCAACTGTGGGATTATAGTAGCGTTTAATATGTTCAACAAGTAATTTTAAAATAAACGACTTGCCACTACCAGCTCCTCCCGTAATAAAGAGTAACATTTGTTCCGCATCTTCATCATCATTCTTTTTAATATCTTTCTCAATTACTGAGGAAACTGATTTCAATAAATCTTTCTGTTGAACGTTAAGACTTCGAATACTATTAAGGAACACGTCTTCTGGCATTGCAAGTGTTTCTTGCTGTTGATCCTCATACAAATCTACTTGATCGCAATATACTGTTTCGTCGGCATGAATGCTGACTGGTTCTCTTAACTGTTCATTATTAGTTTCCCCTTCGCGTACAATGTTTAAAGCAACGGCCTGGGCCAGTGCCGCTTCAATAATTTGTTCTACGTGAGTAAATTGTTCAACGGTTGCGTTTCCTAACATAGGTTTCAATTCGTGTTGGCGTCGAAGAAAACATTGTTCGGAAGACTCGTTTTCGGACTTAAGTGCACTTTCATCACGAAATGGAATGTGACACACTATCAAGTTATAGAAATATCCTTCTCTATCGCCGTTCAAGGTATAATATCGGTGGCGGAGTACAGCTGGTTTATTTCTTATTCGCATTCGAGTATTGTCCTTCAATTTTATAAACCTCGATCTCGATGTCTCTTCATCGTCATTTCTAAGTTCTGCGTCTCCATCCTCTTCTGTCCACATTGCACTTGAAACTGTTTCATATCGGACAGCAAATTCAGCTAAGCTCAAATTCTCTAGACTGTCCGGCCTCTTTGCGTAACGATCGAATATGTTATTGAAAAATGATGTTTCATATCCTTCGAAGCGCAAAATTCTGTATCTCTGCTCAGGCCGACAGCTGTTTATAAATACAGCTTTTCGCGAGCTCATTTTAAGAGGCAGATGGCATAATCGATAAGCACATTCTGCAGCACTGACCATTCGTTAGGATAGAATTGCCATAGATACCGAAAATAATTGATTCTAGACGCTACCGCCGCGGCGTTTTGCACGGGAAATGGCTTCTTTCATAACGTCTCCTGTATCCTGCGGCTCGCATTTACTTGCGTATTTAGCAATATAATATGCAACTGCTGTAACATTTCCGCATGGTTGAATATCCATGTTTGCTTCCCAAAGCTTTAAAAGAGTTGGATTGTAATTATTTGCCATAACTTCATTTACGGTTCTCGTAAGTACACAGAAACGTACATTGTTGGCAAGTGTGTCATCTGGACCCAAGCACATCGTTGTTTCACTGATCGGTCTAGGGAATCCGAAACGACAACAACGATTATTGCGATCTTTGTAACATGTATCGGAATGTTTATGAATTTGGGCTCTTTGTACTATGTCGCTCATATCTTGGTCTTCTGCTTCCAATGAACAAGATACAACTTTCTTAATAACGTTGCGGCCTTCGTTTGTAAGGAAATCGGGTACATTTTCACACCAAATCAGCATGTGTAAATGTGGACTTCCCCTATTCTGAAATTCAATTCTATACCAAAAATCGATAACAGCGCTATCTAAGCAACGAGAGTTTTTTAAATGCTGCATCAACGCGTTTACTCGTACCGTAAATTGTCTTGCTATAACTACTGGATATTTCTGAACCAACTGTAGTCGATCCGCAAAAGTTAGGTTTTCAAATTCGCTAATGGGACGACCATCGGATAACAGTAACGCTTTCAACATATCTGGCCAGTTTAGATCATTGCAAGAGAAGGTAGCAAACCATGTGGGCGGTCCAAGACTTCGAACCATGGCGATCAACTCCGAACAGCAACGTTTCCAGTATGATACCGATCCTCTTATATTTCTCATCGTGAGGTGGATATTGTCTACTAATCGCTCTGGAGTATGTTCTTCTTGGCGCATTCTACATGATACTGAAACGCTAGCTTTTGCGCGGTAATATTCAACAACAGATAACGCGAAGAACAAATAATCTGTTCGTTGAAATCGTTTGTCATTGCTTAGAATACGTGCTTGGAAGTAATCCAGTGGTGTTATTGAGATATCTCGGTGTTCTCCGAAACCATTTTTTCCATCTGGAAAAAGAAAGAACCAACACAGTTCTTCCATTCTTCTTTCCCTCTCTAGGTTCAAAGGAGGCGCAGTTTTTCTGTGTATATTCGCCAATCTTACCGGGTCATTTTCTGTGTTCTTATTATTACCGATAGAGACGATATTATCGATATTGGGAATATCGACATCAATCGAACGTAACATACTTGTCGCGAAAACAACTTGTGTCTCGCTAGACTCTGTATGAGTAGTTGCAACATGTGATTGCTGTATCCTTTCTACTTGTGGGGATCTATTCCTTTCAGGCACAATTGCTAGAGGTGTTAATGAGTAGATATTTAGCACATTGCTATTGCCTCCTTTAGCATATAAATTACGACGCAGGATTATGTGCAAATCATCAATATTCGTAAATTTCATACAGCATGAAAGGTCTCGTAACGGTGCTATATATCCTTTCGGACCTCTTGCGTGGGAATCAAACAACCAATAGCAGGGACTTTCCGACCGATTGCTGAGTGATACAGCGACTGATATAAAATTCGCGGTAAGAATTCCGTATGTATACTGTCGGAAAAACATAATTAAACCGTTCTTTAAATTTGGGAATCCTTCATCACCGTTATCAATGTCAATATGTCCATTTACAGCCATTTCATAGTCAATGTCAATGCCGACTCTGGTATTGTTGAACGATAAGTGTGGCAATAATTCTGTTACGGCTAAGTAGTCTACATTGACTTCTCCGGGGTCAGGGTTATTTCGTGCTTCAATGCAATCACGGTAATATTTATCTCCTACTAAAAGTACATAATCAACATTACTTGTACACCACGTATTAGGATCGAGCAAATTAAACGCAACACAAGCAACTGCAGCTATGCCTGTGCATTGCTTACCGCGAGATTCGACACTGAAGCGATCGCTAGCTTGATGGCACGTGCCTCGTAAAATAGCTACATTATGGCCTACATACACAAATTTACTGTTTGATTCAGTATTTCCTTGTGCAACTTCAATTTCTTTTGTTACCACAGGAAGCTCTTCAGTGACATGAGCTATTTCCGAAATGTTATTGACAATAGTAGAAAAACATGGTCGCACATCTTTGTACAAAGCATTATTTTGTAGCAGCCATTCTAAAGCTCTTCGAAGTTTACGGACGTCTATTTCAAATTGTCGCTGTCGTTCCAAATTTTCTAGGCTTTCTACGACAATCATTATACCGGTCTGGTTTAACCTAAGCGGAAGTTGTTCGGCAACTTCGAATACATCACGGGCAAAGAGGACTACCTGACCTTTGCACCAATTCTGACTGAAGCGATTTTGAATTTTCATGATTTTAAGGAACGGGACTATTCTGGACAACATGTGTTTTTCGATTTCCGATAAATCTGATATCTCCTGAGGTATGTGCATTACTTCCATTTTATTCCAGAATGCCTGCGATGGAACTTTGTGTTCTTTAAGATGATGTAGGCAGCGAGAACATGTTGTTATCTTTTCTAATTTCATCAGTTGTGCAGGAATTAGATGAGACAGATGCTGCGTGTGCAAAGCGTGACGTTGCTGCGGATATAATGTTTTACAGCACACCGCACACGGTACATCAGCGAAAATATTAATAGCTGATTGAAACCTGTCTGCCTGCAGAAGAAGTTCTTTTCTTCGGTTTCTAGCACGTTCACGCATATCCTTTAAACGTGTATTTCTTGATTCGGTACGTTCTGTTAGTAATACTTCCCGCGTACGATTTCTTGCGACCATTAGACGTTGTGAACGTTGTTCCGTAGATTCGTTCTTTAATCGCCGGCGGATTAATCCGATCCGACGTGATCGTTCCTGGGCCGATTCGTTTGCTAGTCGCCAGCGGATTAATCCGATCCGACGTGATCGTTTCACGGCCGATTCGTTTGCTAATCGTCGGCGAATTAATCCGATCCGACGTGATCGTTTCTCGGCCGATTCGTTTGCTAATCGAAAGCGGATTACTCCGATCCGACGTGATCGTTGCTCGGCCGATTCGTTTGCTAATCGCCGGCTGATTAATTTCATCCGACGTGATCGTTTCTCGGCTGATTCGTTTGTTAATCGCCGGCGGATTAATCCGATCCGACGTGATCGTTCCTCGGCCGATTCGTTCTTCAAACGGTTAGAAATTCTACTTAGCCGCATTTTTTTTTCACCTGTTGTTTCGCGTGACACTTTCGAACGGGCGTATTTTCGCATTACGGATAATCTCGAACGGTGTTCATTAATAGTTTCTTGACGCCGTATCTGTGCATTTCTTTCACGATTCTCTAACAGACGTAATTGTTTAACTTCGTGCGATTCTTTCGCCCGATTCTTTTTCATTCGGGATGCATTTTTTGTCGGTCTGCCCATAGCTGTATATATAAGACTTCTAAATAGTGATTACTTAAAAACACAATTGTCCTGTTTCGTTTGATTCGCTTAAAGCAGAAGTGGCCCGTTTCGCTTGATTCGCTTAAAGCAGAAGTGGTCCGTTTCGCTTGATTCGCTTAAAGCAGAATTGGCGCGTTTCGCTTGATTCGCTTAAAGCAGAATTGGCTCGTTTCGTTTGATTCGCTTAAAGCAGAATTGGTCCGTTTCGCTTGATTCGCTTAAAGCAGAATTGGCCCGTTTCGCTTGATTCGCTTAAAGCAGAATTGGCCCGTTTCGCTTGATTCGCTTAAAGCAGAATTGGCTCGTTTCGTTTGATTCGCTTAAAGCAGAATTGGCTCGTTTCGTTTGATTCGCTTAAAGCAGAATTGGCTCGTTTCGTTTGATTCGCTTAAAGCAGAATTGGCTCGTTTCGCTTGATTCGCTTAAAGCAGAATTTTCCTTTTTGTTTCTTATATTTGACGAAACAAAACTTGTTCAGTTTTTTTTCATAAACAGTAATTCTCTGTAGCTTGATTGGGAGCCTTTTTTATATATTATCTTACTTTAGCTCCTTAGAAAAAAAAAAAGAAAAAAAGAACTATTTTAATTTAGCTACTTAAAATGAAAAGAAAAGAAATAAAAGAGGAAAGGAGAAGCTATACTACTAATACCTATTACGCAGTCATCAACTTTACTGATATCGCGTTGAGCTCAGGAAAGCGTGGCGCGGTGCTCGTTACAATTGACTGCTGTTTGCCTTTCCTAAACGTTGGAAGAGGTGCTGATCTAATTGATCGTGTCCCACAATAACACACAGACTTGTAGCCGTAATCTTTTAGTAGACGGAGCAGATACATCTACTGTCCAGAGTACGACAGAATACTAGCGGGACGAAAACGGTGCTAGAGGGACGAAAAGGGTATCTCAGTGGCTAGATCGTAACGTTGCCGCCTATTGTCACACGAACTTTCGGCAATAACACGCTATTTGTCGAGGCACACATATACACTAATCGGTCGCATGACGCAGCGAGTGGGTCAGATATATGTAGAAGAAGCGAGACAGAACGAGCGATACGTCGAGCGGCATTCCATTGTCGTAGTATCTAAAAGTTTTACGCACCGTATAAAAGGAAAAAGATAAAGTTTTTTAACATATGAGCCGTTCAATGCACAAATCGATTAGCTCCACAAAACAAAAAGCGAAGAAATTTGATGAAATAATGTGCATAGGTTTTTAAAATTCCATTGGTAATATTAATTCAAATAAAGTGTGCAGAATGCCTAAATAGAAATGTGGCTATCATTTAAAAGATGTAAAATTATAATAAAAACGATTAGAAAAAATTTATTTCGGAATGGCCTCTGAAATATGTTATTTATTATTCAGTGGCCAAAATAGATATTGTCGTTCAATGGCGTTAATCGTTTGTGTTTGGAAAAGTTTGTATAAACATAAAAAGTTAGCATTATACCAAGTGCTTTTACACTTAAATTTAAGATTTTTCAAAAAATGGAGTTAATCGATTTGTGCAGTGAACGGCTCATATATTAGCAATATCTGTTTCTATACCTTTGTGAAACCATACCATTACGGATGAGAGGTGGGAGCTACGCGTGAGTCGAAAAGTGGGAATTAGGTGGTCCTAACGGCCTACCCTCTTTGCCCCCTTCACGTCCCGCTGGTTTTCCCTCGTACTCTGGACAGTACTGAGATGTGCGTAAAATAAATGAATGATTTTTCTCAGGACGAGCGGAGCTTCGGATCAGTAACCGGGAAAAAAGAACACGTGTTACGAAAGAGGGCGAGATAGATATATTTCAAAAAAATACTGCGAGTATAAAAAAACAAATCAGCATCGAGTAAAGAACATTTCCTGTTACCTTCGAAAAAATGTTTACCACGATATTACTGATATTTTTCTGTTTAAATTGATACCAAACCCGATGAAATTCGGAATATATGTATTTGCAAGAACTAATATTGTGGCAGTAACTGAATAAAAAATGTACACGGTATATACGGTTCGAATTATATCGTGTTTTCGCTTATTTTAAGCGAATCACAAATTTGTCGATGAACGTTTCATCACAAAAAAAATATAACAACTTTCATTTTTTGCATTAGTATTGTTTTGCCGACGTATACTCATTTGTTTATGCTATGTCTTTTTTTTCAATCGCTGTCTTTACGTTCGATGCAGTCGGCAGACTTTAAAGAATGTAGGAGCTGACGAAGAGTGGAACGGCTTGCTTCAAAGCGTATCTCACTCTTGTAGTGTATTCTACATTTACAGTCTAAACGAAATGACAACGAATCGTGTAAACAAAGTATGGAATCCTGTAATTTGCCCCACCAATCCTCATCCTTTGGAAGTCACATACCGCAGATATTTGTTCAGTTTAAGTTCAGCTACCAGAGTATAAACTTGTAAGTAGTATTTCATTTCATACATATGTTATATATGAAATAATATACATTAATTTAATCTTTAAGGCGAGTGTCCCGTGGTGGCTATTTTGCATGCATAGATCAGTGTCTGTCTTACCCATGCACCTTCCAAAATTCAACCTCATTCTGTACAGACTGTTTATTACTATTTAAAACGACCAGAGCTGCCTGTAGGGAAGTCCGCGGATGGCCGCTGTACTTGTCAAAACTTCATTTTCGCAATATTCAAGCGTTATAATCGAATTTACGAAAATCGAGTCGTTTCTCTCACACCAATGCGATGTGCGAAGAAGACTAGGCGATTTTCTAAGTTCGACTATAAAGCTTAAAAATTGCTGGAAAAAATTGCGTAAAAATTGGAAATCGGTGGATTTCCCTATAGGCAGCTCTGGTTGTTTTAGATAGTGATAGATACTCCGTAGAGAATAAAGTTGAATTTACGAAGGTGCATGAGTGAGACAGACACTGATCTTTGCAAGCAAGATGGCCGTAAGCCGTGAAATATAGTTCAACGATTATCCGATAACAACGCTCATAGT
This sequence comes from Megachile leachella, assembly GCA_963576845.1. NCBI lineage: Eukaryota > Metazoa > Arthropoda > Insecta > Hymenoptera > Megachilidae > Megachile > Megachile leachella. Next base: position 1,138,883 of record CAUYWW010000182.1, read on the forward strand.
ATTTTTCACCTATTTTGACATTTTTGGTCAAGTTACCTAGAGCGTCGGTAAACATACGAAACGGTCGATAACTGTATATAGTTTTCAGAACTGTACTCGTGATATATTTCAGCTGTTTTTCTAAATGTAGATATATGCATCTGTGTATACCAATTAAATTACCATGTAAATTACTTTATTCATTTGATAACGAATTAAAAATACCCAAATATTTTCAATTGCATCATGTCCTGTTTATATTTCGCATATTTTATCGCGATAAGCAATATTGTTGTGAGGGCGGGGTACGAGATAAGAATTTTTGTGCGGTTTAAATCAAAGCGAGGTGCGAATAAAGAGTGTTTAGATCGGTTACAATGTGAATGAAGAGTGTTTGGATCGGGTGACAGTTCGTCGTAACAGGAACGCGTGTATTATTGTCGAGTCTCATTTATGATACAATAGTATGGACAAATCTAAAAGAAAACATTCGTATCGTCGTTTCGATCGATTCGAATGTAAACAAAAACAGGACACTCCTCTTAACGGTTGGTGGTTTGGTTGAATATACTTCTGAAATCCGCTCACCCCCGGTTGTCTTGAATTATTGAACCACATTTATGCAGTCACTAAATTTCATTATGATATTCCTATTCACGATATAAAAACAAGAATATTAAGCTTCAAATAAAACTAGGGGATGAGTACTTTTCGGAACTTTATTCACAAATGAACATAGATTACTTTTTTAATAATACAAATTTTTTTGCAGAAATATGGAAAGCGAGCAACAAAATACAAGTAAGTAGAATTAAAATTTTAATGAAAAAATTAATATAATGCATGAGTCAAGAAAATGTACGTAAGATATATATTTTCTTTTTCTCTCTTTCAAACGTAGCGTTTGCACAACTGCTGCAGGCCCTGCAGTTGCAACAGCAACAACTGCAGCAGCAGATGCAGCAGCAGCAGCAGCAACTGCAGCAGATGCAGCAGCAGCAGCAGCAAATGCAGCAGCAGCAGCAGCAACTGCAGCAGGAGCTGCAGCAGCTGCAGCTGCAAGGTGACGGAGGGTGACCAGAAGTACCGTGGTAAGCATTATAGATTCTATCACACAAATGATTAACATTATAACTATCGAAGGGGTTAAAATTAATTGTTTAAAGTTTCTTAGTTTTTTAAATTATAAAACTTGTAAAAATTGTTTTTTTTTCGAACATACGCTGATCCTAGTGTTGAAATAAAGAACTACGGTATGTGGAACGCTATGTTTATATTTCATCCTTTGTTTTATTATTTCACTTCCGATTTAAAAGTCATGTACATTGAACGCCGGTAGTTCTAGTGTTAACCAATCTGTGTCGTAAATAATAAAGAATTAATTCTAAAAGTGTATAACATATGAAACTGTTCATATTTTACTTTGCAGCGCGAGGAACAGCCGCCGGTACACGGCGGAAGCCCTACCGCGGGCGGCGGCGGGAGGAAGAGGTGACCGAGGAAGAGGAGGCGGAGGAAGAGGAGGGGGCGGCAGGTGGGGCCGTCGTGGGGCGGGGCGACCCACCAACGTATTCAACTTTATAAATTAATAATAAAAAAAAAATAGAAAAACGAATATTCATGTTGCCTTTTACTTAATTATGTACACGGCATTTATGCAATGAAAAAAAGCCCGGAAGAACTGTCTCACACTATCCTATACAATTCTCCCCATTTCACTAAAAAGCGTGAAATAAAATAATTTTCAGAAAAAAAATACACCGACTTCGAAATGCACTAAAAAGTATAAAATAAAATAATTTTCAGAAAAAAAATACACCGACTTCGAAATGCACTAAAAAGTATAAAATAATTTCTATTTCCTAATGAAGTAATTTCTATTTCATTCAATCATACAATTACTTAACATATATGTATGAAACCTATTTACTCGTTAGGTAGTATATTAAATATATTTCAACTTTCTCGAAGGCGGCGCAAAATCAAAAATACATCAGTAAACGTTGCTGCCAATAACTAGTTGATTGTGGTATGGCGTATTGCATTGTTAAAATCGTATGTACTGGTGTACTGAATTTTAGATGATGTAGCAAATGCTCACTTTGCGTTTCTACTAAAGATTTGATTTATTCAGTGTGTTGCTTGGTTGTTACAAAAATTCTGTCTTAAAACTAGCGGGTCTGTCTTTTCATTAACTTTTGTATGTGGGCGTATATTCGAAGGTGAGGCTGAAACTAAGGTGGGGTGAAATTATTGACCAATCGCCTTTCTTTGGAAATGTCGGGGGTTTTTCTTCCCTTTCCTCGGGATTCGTGTTTGGGAAAACCCAGGTTGGCGTGCTAGTAGAGAATATTTTTACCGATCGTTTATGGGGTGGTTTATTGCGGACGATTATGACTGGGAAGTGATTAAGTTTTGAAAAGCTGACCGTAATTTAGTTTTTTCGTTGAAAAATAGATGTGGATATAAAAATCAAAGTTAAAGATTTAAAAGAGTCCCTTCTTGCTTATAACCTAACGGCGCTCTTAACAGCATATTAATAAATCCTGAGGAAGAATACGAACCATTATAAATATACCTGGTAATATACGCAAATGTAACGACTGAATCTTCATTTCACAACGTTTCTGATATAAATGAAACTGAATCGACGTCGTTCGCATGTGGAAGGCATGGATCTAAGAATCTGCAAACGGGGCCCACGACGCGGGAATTACCAAATTTCCGGCAGATGGGCCCTACCTTTATTGTATATGCGACGATCGAGTCCTTCCGTGCATACTCTATGAATCTAGATAAACCATAGTCACATTCTATACGCACTAACACATATTTCGCGGCGTGCTGTCGAGTTATATGTATAGAAAAAATATAGCTATACGAGCCTTGCCCATGTACGGCCGTCCAAAGATTGACATGTTCAAGAAAATCTTTTAATTTTGCGCCGCCTTCGAGAAAGTTGAAATATATTTAATATACTACTTAACGAGTAAATAGGTTTCATACATATATGTTAAGTAATTGTATGATTGAATGAAATAGAAATTACTTCATTAGGAAATAGAAATTATTTTATACTTTTTAGCGCATTTCGAAGTCGGTATATTTTTTTTTCTGAAAATTATTTTATTTTGTCATTAAAATCGGAAAAGTCTGATTGTGTCAACTCTCAACGGTGTAGCCCAGCGTGCGCGGAAAACCAAAGGGTTTTCTGTGGCCGTCAAGCTCCCCGCGTGCTCGGAAAGATGAAAATCGTTCCGAGGCCGCTATAGACCTCACTTGGGTAGATATCTATCGCTATGAAGGTCCACGCGTGCACGGGAAGACGAAGTCGACCCGGGGCCGTTAAGCTACCGGCGAAACCGGCGGAGTTGATTTTTATTATAAACGATTGCTCGAATTTATAAGAAAATTCGATAGAAATGCTCGTAAGTAGCGAGGTTTCGCGTCTATGAAGAGCGAAGCATTTTCGGACGTTATCGGTAGCGTTCGTCAACAATCGCGTATCGCTCCGTCGGGCTCGTGACCGTGGAGCAGGTATTCATTCTCTCCGAAGCGACCGAGCGAGCAATAAGAAACTTGTTTTGCTTGAAATCGCAGCGAATAAAATTCGTTACACTTCTAACAATTTTGTATTAAATTATTTAGCCACACAAAATCCTGTATAGTTTCCTTCCGATGGGTCCATCCAGCTAGGCGTAATCGGCGGACATACATAAAAAAAAAAAAAATATATATACTGATCGAATTGAGTAATCTTCTCTTTTTTCGAAGTCGGTTAAAAGGAACTGTGGATGTTGTCGACAGTCCACAGTGCTGAAATAATTGAAAGTCGACGAGTAGATTATCGCATGGAATTACCTAAAAAAAAGACCAACCTGCATTATCGATGAAAATTATAATATGGGTGCTGTCGACATAGTTGACGTAACTTTAAGTTCTTTGCATTGCCTAAGAAAATCGATAAGGTGGCACAAAAAATATTTTTTTCATTTATTGCATCTTGCAATATATAACGCACATATTATTTATAAACAAATTACTGGAACAAAAAAAAAATAGACAAATTTCATCTTTTACCTGTATGTGCAAAAAAATGCTACGAAAATACTCACGAGAAACGGTAAATCAGACAGTTATAACTGAAGATACCGACAATTAAAATAAAATACCGACAAAATTAAAAATACCTCAGTAAACGTTGCTGCCAACAACCAGTGATTGTGGTATGGCGCATTGGAAATTAATAAATCCTGAGGAAGAATACGAACCATTATAGATATATCTGGTAATGTACGTAAATGTAACGACTGAATTGAGTATCCTCCTCCTTTTTCGAAGTCGGTTAAAAAGAACTCTCGTGGCGATACCTATTTCCACTCAACCGTCCTGCCGAAGGATGGGTTTTTCTCTCACTTAAATTTTTACGTTTCTTCTTGGAAGGGGATTTCCCTCAGGAAAGAAAATTCACTTTCCCGAAAAACGCTTTTTAGTATAAATGTGTCGCAACGCTAGAATCTTGTGTTTATTCGCGAACTTATTTGTAGTATTAAACAATGTGTTATTGTGTATCACAAAGGCTAATATAAAGACTAATATAACAAATAGCTAATCAGACATTGTTAATAACCTTTTGAAACTCTTTCACGTTAAATAAATAAATGATTATTTATCCTATTAACATTAGTCGGTAAAGTGGAGTCCTGAATCAAAAGAGGACTCACTTTACAAGGTGTGGCGCCACCTACTTCTGGTTTGGAGATCCGACAGAAAGTGTATCTCCTCTTTGAAAGTGTAAAACTTCTTTCGTCCAATTTTACGTTTATCAATTTCAACGATTACACCAGGACCGCCGATTAATTCTCCTAATTCATATTGTCTGCCAAGGTCTAAAACACACAATTCTATACATAATAAAAATTTATCAGCAATTGATTCGGTTAAAACCCTTTCGTCTTCAACGATAGGAAACTGATGCTGAGTCTTATTATATGAGAATTGCCATGTAAAAGCATATGTTATTATTATTGAACTTTGAATATTCAAATGACAACGTTCGAACTTATCGAAATTTTCATATAGAAAATTACTAGTGCTAGAGCAAGTATAATTTCAAAATAAGTTAATTAATAAAAGACGTAACTATGTGTTGTGAACAGCTATAATACTGTGATCATATTTTCCTGATCTTTAACATCGGAAATTGCCTAATCGTTCTGTTTCATTATTATAAAGCATCTTTCTTTTATGTTTTGGACACCATTTTTTCCTAGAAATTAAATTTAATTCTTTTAGCCATTCAAACGCTCTTCCGTGGTCACTCATTTTTTTTACAAGAAAATATAAATTAATGAGATTAATAATTCATTTTTATATATATAATACATTAGTAACGAAGCACAATGAATCATGTGTTACATTGTAATTGTAGTACTCTCGATACATTGATACTTTCTAAAATTGAAAATAGCATATTTCACAGCATCAAAATCTCCTTCAAATCTGCCTCAAGTATCCTGCCAATAATAATTGCATCGGAAAAGTAACACCTAACTTATGCAAACTTTTTTATCAACTCACCAAAACTGCTTCTCGGAATTAACATTTTTATTAAATAGAAATCCATTGCCAAAATTTCATGCTCTAAAATTTAGAGCATGTAGGTTTTTGGAAGTGCAGCCTGAAAATTTTGATGTGCAATTTAAATGTTCAAATCAACCAAAATGTGGACTGAAGTTTCATTTTTCAATTATTAATCAAAAACATGGACCAATCAGAGCACAATAATTGCACGCGTCCGGAAACTAGGGCAACAATTTTGAGCCTGACAGCTAGGCATAATCATGATCAAGCACGTTTACGCCATGACTGTGTAATTGCTAACAAAAGGCTGCTACATCAAAGTCACGTGAAATAAAAGAAATAAAAAATTTGGTTATGTGTTATTTACAAAGAATAAGGAACAAAATATCGAAAATTGTTGTGCACAATTACACACAATTTTGCACCTCACAAAGATCCAAAAAGAAATCGCATATTTTGAATGAAAAATAACTTTTCTATTTATCAGAAAAGATTTTAAATCTAATACTTAATAAATGTATTAACACCTATTTACTTTAAATTCACACAACATGCAAAGATAATTTAAATTAGACTCACCTACTGTTTTAAATAATGTTGCTTTGGTGAAAATGTGTCCTCATGACTGAGCCGTTTAACAGATATTGATACTACATAACATCTGATGTCACTAGTCGGTTGAAGAAAATTTGTCATGCACTATTTCAGCAAAATCGGGCTCTGTACCGATTTGAGTTCTAAGAATAGTCTGCAAAGAAAACCATAAAAAATGTTACTTTTGCTCAAAATTCCACTGGTGACGGAATGTCGTGTTTTTTTTATTTTTAACAATTAGATATTTACTTTTCTTGTCATTCCTAAATAGAAACAACCTAAGTTAGACAAAAGTTCAGGCTTTTTTATCACTAGATTTGAGACTTAAGGGGGGAGACCAGTATGACGCAAATTAAACCGGCCCTATCTTTAAAAGGTCGTCAGAGTTTTGTTGCTTAAGAAAAGTCAAATCTTTTGATGAATTTGGTTAAAATGAACCTTTATTTACAAATTTAAAAAAATATATTAGTACAAATAAGGACGGTATAGTTAAAAACAAAAAAAGATGGATGGTCTGCACTTCGACGCACTTTCTCACTGTAACCAGGGTACAGATCAAACGAGTCATCCGAAATGCATAAAATAAAATTATAAGTAAAGAAAATCGATGCAATTTTCGGCCTAACCTCCGATCTGATTTGATTATTCAACCCAATGGCATATAAAAATTATGAAAGTGGCAAAACCCATAATTACACAAATTTTTCTAACATTTTATTTTTTTTTCTCCAAAATTAGACTTGGTTTCTGGGATGTTTTAGGTTAGGCCGATAGCCACTGATTAGAAATATTGCCACAAAAAATTTCAAGGTGATCTGAACCTCCGTTTAGGCTGTAGGCTGGTTGCAAGGTCCAAAAATGATGTTCCGAGAAAAACGAGGTTAAAGTTTTATGTCCATACGCGGGATAGTGTTATGCGGGATACGAAAACATGTCTAGCGATGGAAATTTTTCGAATTTTTAGGTCCGGTTTTCGGCATTATACGCAGAAAAGACGAAAGAATTTTTCAAGATGGTAAAAAAAAAATCGATTTTTTTAAGGTGTCATACTGGTCTCCCCCCTTAACAAGAAAATTCCCTCGTACTGATTTTAAGATCTACACAGCTAATGGTATGCACATAGAAATGTTGCAAATAACCACATTGACAACTGGGATTACCGTATCCAGTTTTATAGAATGGTACTAATCAAATATGGTCAAATACACTTTTCATTTTTTTTATCACTTGTAAGTGTTTTTGAATAATTGTCATACATTTTTATATCCACAGGTACGAAGAACCTACATTTAATAGTATTTATATAGAATGATATTTAATATACTAGTATATATAATACTATTACTGGTTACCCTATGAATTGGTATTAAAAAACAATTTGAATCAAATACTAATATTATTACAAAAGTAAAAAAAAAAAGAAAAAAAATGAAAAACATAACATAGAAAAAAACCAAGTCCAGCAGGGTACGAATCTGCAACTGAAACATGTGTACATATTACGAAGCAGGACTCTTAACCTATTTGCCAATATTTTCATTAAAGTAACGCCTTACATTCCAGAATACGACCAATTACGACCTAAAGTGAATGAATAAATTAATTTTATTTCGTTAACTAGTATAGCATTTCTATCAATTATGAATGAGAATCTATTTAAGATTACTTAATAAATATAGTGAGAAAAGAAGACATGCAAATTCGGAGTGAAAAGTATTTTTTTAAAGAAATATATCGGTTTTTGATAGTTTTAATTACGGTGCACCTTACCACAAAATATCAAAAATGATTGATTTTTCACAACTACAATTTGCGATCAAAATATCTGAAAAAATTCTATAATATGCACTATGTAGACCTCAATGTTTCAGAATTTTGGGCAAAATTGAATACGAAAAATAGGCCAAAAACTGGAATTTTGTTTTTCCCATTTTACTCTCCCCACAGATAAAACAGGGAATTGAAATTTGGCGTGAAATGCTTTTTTTTTGATGCTATCAATTGATGTATTCATCTAGCTTAAGGGGATAGTCTCGCGGCGGCCATCTTGCCACGTCACATCCGCGTCTGTCCCACTCACGCATCTTCGAAAATTCGACTTTATTCTGTACAGAGTATTTATTGCTATCTAAAACGACCGCCGCGGCCTGTAGGGAAGTCCACTGAAGGCCGCTCTACTCGTAGAAACTTCATTTTTGCAATATTCTAGCGTTGAAGTCGAATTCATGAAAATCGAGTCGTCTCTCTCATTACAATGCGATGTGCGAAGAAGACGAGGCGATTTCATGAATTCGACTTCAACGCTAGAATATTGCAAAAATGAAGTTTCTACGAGTACAGCGGCCTTCAGTGGATTTCCCTACAGGCCGCGGCGGTCGTTTTAGATAGCAATAAATACTCTGTGCAGAATAAAGTCGAATTTTCGAAGGTGCGTGAGTGGGACAGACGCTGTCTATGCAAGCAAGAAAGCCGTAAGCCGTCAAATATAGTTCAACGATTATCCGATAGCAGCAGTCGTAGTACCTTCCACCTATTTTAACCGTTTTAACTAAGTTTCCGACAATGTCGGTAACTACTAAAATCGTCGGTGACTTAAAAATATAAATTGGTCGGTAACTACTACATAGCTTTCTGTACTGGGTATATCATTGCGCATGCGTCGCGCATATCACGTAATTCAATAGCAGTCTTGTACGTATTGCTAAATATGCAAAATATACGGTACGAAGAATGATAAATTTGTTATATGTATGTTTATTCTAATGTAGTAAAATATTCCTACCATGACCACTAAAATGACTGTTTTTTGTATGTGTGTATGTGTGTGTGTGTGTGAGGTGGGGGACTTTAAATTAAAGCACAATTTGTATAAAGTTTATAATTGTTTTTTAATCAAATCGAATATTATAATTTTTATTAAAATAAAAGTTTTTTTGGTTGTGGCCTAGATTTCGGCGGCCACGCCATGCCCGGCGTGAGCGATTATTTTGTCCACCGCGCCCTTGTCCGCGTTCGCCAACGCTCCCGCGTCCGCGCTCGCCACCGCTCCCGCGACCGCGTTCGCCGCCGCGCCAACGACCGCCGCCGCGCCGCACAGTGGTCTGAATGGAGAAATTTAGTGACATTTTGATATAATTCCTATATTATTAAAGATATCGAATTGAAATTTGGAGTGAAGAATATTCATAAAAGATCGATTTTAACGATATATAATATAATATATTTTGTTATTTAATAATGTTATTTTTGTTAATTTTAAAATTTATTTACAAATTTAGTATGTTTTTTTGCAATTAAATACGTTTAATTTAGTTGATACTATTCTTTTATTGGATGATGGAGTTGATTTAAATTAAAACTCACTATATTTATAATGAAAAAAAATGTGGACCTGCGAACCACGTTTTATGGGAGAGCGAAGTCTCTTCCCTATCACAATTCGACACAGTCCAGCGTGCACACGTACGAAGTAGAAATAAAATATTGTTTTCGTTTGTTGTTACCGTTTACACAATTTTATTGTTTTCTATTTTCCTGTATTCGTTTCCTATTAAGAGAACAAGTCTAGAATTATGTAACGCATGAATACAGCGGTGCAAATAACTTTAAATAATAATAACTGGACAAGTAGGACAAAGTAGGAAGTAATTATTGCACAATTATATAGGAGGAAGTATGCTGAATATATTCCACTTTTTAAAATTTTGTGACTACTTGAGACTCAAAAGATATTCCATAATAATTACTAATAACTTGAAGAATTTTCTGTATTGCATTCAGTATAACATTTCTAATACATTTTGAACAGTAACTTTTAAGTACCATTACTAATTTGCAGTTTAACGACATACCTTCCATTTAAAAAAAAAATAAAGAAAAAAAATTGAAAGGAATCGTCAAGGTACCTTAAAGAAAAGGGATAATTTTTTTGCAAAAAATGCTATCTTCAAAACTTCCAACTTTAATTGTCTATTACACATAAAGTTTTTATTCAATTTTATTAATTTTTTCATTTCTGAGATTGAGAGAAACTTAACAAGCAATATACATTCAATATACATCTATACGAGAAAATTGATATTTTCGCAAAATGTCACTAAATTTTTCGATTCAGACCACTGTGCGCCGGTGACCGCTACCTCGCCCGCGGCCGTATATTATTTTTTTTAATAATTTCTTCAGCTGCAACAGTAAATTAATAATTACATATCTTCATTTTCACAAAACAATCACCGAAAATCTCGTACCGACAGAAATTACAAGTTTTTCAAATAATTGCGACAATATATATTGTTACGAACGCATTGAATTCTGCCTTTTTTCGATCGTTTCCCAGCGGCTTGTCAACTGTTCCGTTTCGTTACGAAATCGTTGTGCAACCCTAGTGGACACACACTTGCAGGCAGAATTCAATATGTTCGTAATAATAATATTCCACGAACATGTAATTTGTTCTAAATAAATACATCGAAAGAAATAAATATCAAATGATCGACTTACGTTGCTTGTTGTAGCCTGCGTTTCGTTTTTCTTTGAGGATTTATTTTCTGGCGGAGGGTCTTCTTTTTTTGAATTTTCGCCCTCCACATTTTCTTGCACAATTTCCATCTGCATATAAAACGATTGATTTTTTTATATCTCAATTTTTTTCTTTCAATAATATTAGATAATATTATAATATTCTTCAAAATGTTATACATACGTCTGTAGATGTTTCCGTCGTCATGTCTCCGCTTGTAATGACGAACAAACGATCGTCGCGATCGATAGCGATTCCCAATCACAAACACCTTCTCACCAAGCATTTTCCGATTTTGAAAAAAATATATCACAGTATAGTTCGCGACATTTCACTGTGATAACCTACAAAAGTACAAATACGGTGCAACGATCGCGAATTATTTTTTTTTTTTTCAATTATAATAATTTTTTTCCCTTTTTTTTATTACACTGTAAGTGTACACAACTGTGTTTCAAACAGTGCGTGAAAAATTGTGAGAAAAGTTTGCAATATGAATACGGTGAACTTGTGCATTGCCGAAGGTGAAGAAACGGCGGAAAATATGTATATAACAAAACGAAGTAGGAAAACATTGCCCCTTTCAAAAAGGAGATATTCGCAAAAAAAGGCATGGCGCAAAAGAAGAGAATGCTTACAAGCCGCTCAGAAAAAAAAATTGGAAACTATTGCCAGCGTAACTAACAAGAGAAAAGATATTGGTGTACAATTTATAGATCAGCCGTCAACATCCGATGGGATTTATTATCCATCGGAAGAAATTGCGGAAAATACCATATCTGCGAATAATTCAGACCTGGAAGAAAATTTAATAATAGAAAAAGTAAAAACGACCGAGCCAGAAGAAATGTCAACTATTTACATTGGCTGGAGCATTGTGAATATGTACCATATGTTCGAACAATTGAAAAAAATGAGCCACCATGCCGAGAACAGGGAAGACTGTGGAATAAAATATCTGGAGATAACCGGCATAAAACGGTCGGGCCTGAGGACAACCCTCAGCGTAGTGTGCACTATGTGCCACTATAAAGGTGAAATCCACAGTCAACCTGACGAAATTAAAGAGACGAATATAAATCAAAGTGCCGTGGCTGGTACGATGTTTACTGGTGGCAGCTACGCCCAATTGGAAGAATTTCTTGCTGCAATGAACATACAATGTATGTCGAAGAGGCAATATGTAAAACATCATGATGAAATCGTGAATTCGTTGATTGCCGCAGCAGAAAAAAAAATGATAGCAGCGGCTGAAGAAGAAAAACAATTGGCTATTGAAAGAGGAGATATTCTTCCAGGTTCTGGAATTCCGCACATTCCCGTCGTTGCCGACGGAAGCTGGATGAAAAGATCATACCGTACCGGAACATATAACTCTGCGTCGGGAGTTGGCGCAATAATTGGATACCGCACTAGAAAAATTTTATTCATCGGAGTGCGGAACAAAACATGCAAAATTTGTGATTTTGCAACAAGAAAAAAGGAACAACCCCGAAAACATTTGTGTTTCAAAAACTGGACAAGAAATCAAGCGTCCACTGCTATGGAAGCCGATGCCATAGTCGAAGGTTTCAAAACCAGCGTGCAAAAGCGGGGATTGATTTATTCAACATTAATCGGTGACGGAGACAGCAGCGTATATAAAAAAATTATCGACGCAGATCCGTATAAAACAGAAATTCGCGTGAAGAAAATTGAATGTACAAACCATTTGTTACGGAATTTTTGTCGAAAAATGAGAGACATTACAAAAAAAACAACAGCTGGAAGTATGAGGAAAGCTGTTGAAACTAGCATTCGGAGGATACGGACTGCGATAGTAAAAGCCGCACAATTTAGAGAGCAAGAAAATGTATCGACCGCCGAAAAAATAAAAAATTTATACGGCGATATATGTAATATGCCAAGCCATGTCTTTGGAGAACATGCGGAGTGCAGTAAAATAAAATACTTCTGCGACGGGAAAAACAAAGAGAACGAAAGAAATATCGTCCCACAATTAAAGAATATGGGAATATACCAACAAATTAAGGATATACTTCAACCATTAGTGGCTCATGCAGAGAGCTTATTATACAGCTGCAACAATAATAGCGTAGAAAGCTTCAACGGGATCGTCGCCAAATATATTGGTGGAAAAAGGCTGAATCTCGGGGAAAGAGGTTCGTACACGGCAAGATGTGCTGCCGCTGTATTACAATACAACACCAAAGAAGCACTATCCCGGTTGAGTATAACGATGAAGAAGAAACCGGCCGCAGCTGTATGCAATATGGAAAAGAAAAGAAAACGTGCCAACAACATACTTAGCGAAAAACGTCAACAGAATATTGGAGCGCGAACACAAAAAAAATTGCGCCCTCAAAAAGATTTTGATTATGGACCAAACGCTGCACAGGCAGACATGAATTTAGATATTTATGAATTAGAAAAGGAGAAACATTTGAAAATGCTCGGCAAATGGCAAGAAAGAAAAGACGTTATTGAAAAGGAAACAATAGGACAAAGCAAAAATCAACGCTGGTACAGTTATAAATCAAAACTTTTAACAGCGTCCAATTTTGGAAGCGTGTGCCGTCGCAGAAGTAATACATTATGTGCGAACTTGGTCCGAAAAATATTGTATCCAAAGATAATTAGTGTGCCTGCAGTTAAATACGGGCAAGAATGTGAAGACATAGCCCGCCAAGAACTGGAAAATTGTATAGGCAAAAAAATCAGAGAATGCGGAATTTTTCTAGATAATTTGTATCCATTCTTGGGAGCATCACCGGATGGTGTTATTGATGAAGAGGGCATCGTGGAAATTAAATGCCCAAAAACCGCTGAAAATTTGTTGCCGGAAGAGGCAATCAAGTCGATTCCGTCTATCCGACGGATCTTCACAGATGAAACAGGTTCAAACCTCAATAAAATACATACATACTTCTACCAAGTGCAAGGCCAACTGCACATAACAGGTAGAAAATACTGTATATTTTGTACTTGGACCCCGAAAGGGATAAAATACACCGTCGTCCAAAGAGACGACGCATTCTGGCAATTGGAAATGGAGCCAAAATTAATTAAATTTTACATGCAATGCATGTTACCGGAGTACATAGACAGCCGGTATAACAGGGGTATGCCCATTAGAGAACCCTCATTCATAATAGAGGAAAGAGAGCGCTCGAAAAAGCGAAAAAGAACTGTTTCAGAGTCAAATACAGAGATTGTAACAGTCCGGCGTCGCACTGTACTGTAATGTGCAGTACCATCAGCCTGAACTAATGGTTGACAATTGCATTCTGCAATTGTACTCGTGCATGATGCAATCGCACGAGTTGCTCGACGCCGAATAAAAAAAAGAAAATAAACGTTGCAACGGTCCAGTGTCGCACTGTACTGTAAAGTGCAGTACCATCAGCCTGCACTGATGGTTGACAATTGCATTCTGCAATTGTACTCGTGCATGATGCAATCGCACGAGTTGCTCGACACCGAATAAAAAAAAGAAAATAAACGTTGCAACGGTCCAGTGTCGCACTGTACTGTAAAGTGCAGTACCATCAGCCTGCACTGATGGTTGACAATTGCATTCTGCAATTGTACTCGTGCATGATGCAATCGCACGAGTTGCTCGACACCGAATAAAAAAAAGAAAATAAACGTTGCAACGGTCCAGTGTCGCACTGTACTGTAAAGTGCAGTACCATCAGCCTGCACTGATGGTTGACAATTGCATTTTGCAATTGTACTCGTGCATGATGCAATCGCACGAGTTGCTCGACACCGAAGAAATAAAAGAAAATAAACGTTGCAACGGTCCAGTGTCGCACTGTACTGTAAAGTGCAGTACCATCAGCCTGAACTGATGGTTGACAATTGCATTCTGCAATTGTACTCATAGATCATGCTATCAAACGAGTTTCTGGACGCTGGTAAACCGCAAATAACTAAAAGCATTTTTAACCCTTTCCTTTCCTATATAGCAGAGCTTGTAATTAGTTACACATTTCGGAGCGATTCCTGAGTAACCGGCCACCGTTCCGACACTCCCCCTCTAGAATGCCGTGTGACGTCGTTTTCCAGGAGCATCGTACAATAGATTTGTCAGGATCGATCCGTGAGTAAAAATTTTGCTTGCACTGTTAATAATTGTTATTGTTACAGATTATGAAAGTTATTAATACTATGGTTACATCTATAGATATTTGACATATATACATAAAATAACAATAATATATGTTAGATATTGTTTTTATATATCACGGACTTCATTCATTGTTTCAGCACTCTCGCCTTCTTGACTCTGTGGCCACATCCATAATGAACATCGTTCCCATTCATAAATCGTTCGAAGATAAAAAACCAACGGGTAATTGACTTCAATGATCCCCTAAAAATGCATTTAAGGTAACTTACATGTTATTGTAATTATTATTGTGCAGGGGCAGTGGCGTTCTGGATGGGGGCCCAGGACGCCCTGCACGCTGCCCCAGGGGGGACGGTGGTGTCTCAGTGGTTCGGGTACTACCGTAAGGATTAGTTTTGGCTTTATGGGAGGGATGTCTCTTCCAACCCTGTACCATGATAAAAATGGTACAGCGGCCCAGTTGTGTTTTTTAAGAATTCCTGGGGTCTCACGCATACGAGGTCTGTTCAAAAAGTATCGCAAATTTTGAATTTCCGCGGACTACGTATATTTGTTTTTTGTATTCCCCAGACCTAGCCCCCTGTAGCTTTTTCCTGTTTCCAAAACTGAAGAGACCCATGAAAGGACGACGCTACGCCACGATTGAGGAGATAAAGACGCATCGAAGGAGGAGCTGGACAAGATTACAAAAAATGATTTTTTTAAGTGCTTTGAAGATTGGAAAAAACGTTGGCATAAATGTATTATATCCGAGGTCAATTACTTTGAAGGGGACAAAATAGATATTCATGAATAAATAAATACTTTGTGAAAAAATATAAAATTCGCGATACTTTTTGAACAGACCTCGTACACTGGATAAAATAATTTTAAGAAAAAAAATATACCGACTTCGAAATGCACTAAAAAGTGTAAAATAATTTCTATTTCTTAATGAAGTAATTTCTATTTCATTCAATCATACAATTACGTAACAGATATGAATGAAACCTATTTACTCGTTAGGTAGTATATTAAATATATTTCAACCTTTTCGGAGGCGGCGCAAATTGTTCGACTGTACCAAGTTTGATATGTTCAAGAAAACCTTTTAATTTTGCGCCGCCTCCGAAAAGGTTGAAATATATTTAATATACTACCTAACGAGTAAATAGGTTTCATTCATATCTGTTACGTAATTGTATGATTGAATGAAATAGAAATTACTTCATTAAGAAATAGAAATTATTTTACACTTTTTAGTGCATTTCGAAGTCGGTATATTTTTTTTCTTAAAATTATTTTATTTCATGCTTTTTAGTGGAATGGGAAGAATTGTATAAGATACAATTATTTCGGTAATATCTCGTAAAGTAACGCTTTCCGTCAATTATGCATAAGGAAAAAGTTGTCCAGAACAATGCCCCTGATAACATATTAAAAGGACATTAAAATCGTCCAAAGTTGATTTCGAAAGTTAATAACAAGTTTTCGCTAATATCTCGAAAAGTAAAGCTTTCCGCGAAATTTTTATAGAAACAAAATTGTTCAGAATCATGTCCGTGATAAGATATTGAAAGCGCACTAAAATCGAGAAAAGTTTATTTCAAAAGTTGCCGGTTTTTTTGCAATAACAATACTTTGCAATTGAAAAATGAAAAATTTTTTGATAATGGTACCAATGGGGAGTCAGGACCTACAAGATGCAAGAGATTTCATTCCGATCGGTCCATCCAGCTAGGCGTAATAGGCGGGCACACATAGAAAAAAAAAAAAAAAAAAAAAAAAAAAATATACTGATCGAATTGAGTAACCTCCTCCTTTTTCGAAGTCGGTTAAAAAGGACCATCGTGGGGGTTTTAGTGGGTAAAAATCCCACATAACCCTGCGCCCTCCCCCAAGGGTACGGGGTATCTTTGGAAGATTTCCCCCACGTTAAAAATAAAAAAAAAATTGGAGTTAAACGATAACCGTTTAACCTCGTTGTCATAAAAAAATAATGTTGAACATAATCGTATCATTTTATCTGTTGTAGGCACTTTGTAAATAAAAAAAGCGAAGTAAGCAGAGAAGAAGTAACAGCTGATCTAGCAAATACGGAACAAGGTCAATGACACAGGAAGAGGGAGTCCACTCCTATTTGAACAAAAGACATCAGATGACGAGCGGGTTGACGCGCCAACAACAGTAATCAGAAAAAGGAATCCACAGAGCGTGAAAAAATATAGTATTGTAAAAAATGTTACTGTCCTACATGTGTTTCAATGAACGATAAATAAATATAATTTCTAACAAATATTTTAGAATGACGAGCAATATATTTTTCATTCCTTCAAATAAAGATTTTCTGAATTGTATTTGAGAAACCTTGTAATAATTTATGACGTATTTTCTAACAGTCGTAACACCGAAATCACATTGCACCGAATTTAGGTAACAGAAAATAATATAACACATTATCTCTTGCTGGCTGTTAATATGAATAATTACCAAAATGTGACATTAATGCATTAGCTTCTAATGTAAAAATCCTTTTGAATTATCGTTGCTTGACGTCTAAAAATAGATTGATAGATATGGCAACAGCGTAACAATCCGGCAACGATGACTTCGCTCCGTTTCTCTGTCAGAAGGTGGCAGGTAATAGGAATAGAAATAGGTGGGTAATATAGTTCAGGTATATTTCAAGGTCTAGCCGATAGATAACTCCACGCGAGTTGTCCAGTTTATAGATTTTTTATTTCTAGTATTCTCCGCTCATAGACATCGTCGCTTCAATCGATTCAAATTTAAACAAAAACGTGACATTCACCTTAAAGGCACATTTAACTACCTGGTTCAACTAGACTTTTTACTGTACGAAAGAACCGACAAGTAATACTTATGCTAGACTTGTACAATAGAAAATTCATGAACTAATGAAACTACATTCTCTTACACGCTTTGCAATTTCAATGTGTATCGATTCCTTTAAAACAATATATTAAGATCACATAATCAGTGTTATAATAAAATGTACCAAAACATAAAACATCACATTGTCACTAAAGTATAGTATTATACGGCAACAAACTCGTAGGATCCTTTTGGAAAATGTGTAAGCAACACAAACAAAAATTAACAATATTTTTGCTCAAAGAATTTGTCGTCATTTTTGCAGTTCTTCATGACCAAGAAAAATGATCATTGAAGGCTATGAGGCAAATATATAACTTAACAGCCTCACATTATCATACACACATTCAATATTCTACATCCAATACTTCTCTCATAGACTAGGCAGAATGACAACATTCATAACTCCGGATCTAGAAAAAGTATATCACCACACTTAGGTTGCAAAAGAGTGGAAGAAAGCAACCATAATAACTGCATTTGGTATTTTCAAATATAATGTAATAACCTTTGGCCTAAGAAATGCTGCACAAAGACAAACCTCTCTAAATAAATGCTTAGAGAGTATTAAAAAACAGGAGAATGGTCAATCGAATGGATAACTGAAGGGGGGAAATGGTGAATGCAGCTTTGCTGGCACATCGCAAAATTAATATATTACTACTTTTGATTACAAATGCTTCTGGCTTAACAAGTGGAGTTGTGCTGCATCAAAAAGTTAATGAAACATGGAAACCACTCAATTCACATTCAAGGAACAGTAGTATAACACCTACAACAGGAAGTTTACTACTATTTTTAAAGCAATAAAACATTTCAATCATTTTACCAAAGGATGCTACATTACTATTTAGTCAAATTACAAGCCACTTAGGTACAATTTCCTTCAAAGATCTAATAAAGTAGCACTGAAACAACTCTGACGAATTCACTATGCTTGACAGTTTACTACAGACATTATGCACATTCCACAATCTTCCAATGAAGTTGATGATGGTTTGCTGTGGTTGGACATGATCAACATACCAATTGTGTTGAATACCCAGCAACCAGCTAATCGACAAAAAACTGACTCAAAATTGATTCTATTACTACACTCTAAAATATTGCTGCAGTTAAAAGAGTTAAGCTGCAGTTAAACTATTTATTGTGAAGTTTTAGGTAAACAGCATTGACCATATGTGCCAGCAACATTGACAAAACAAATTTTCAACAATATGCATAACCTTTTACATCCCAGTCATTGGATAGCTAACAACAAAGTCACCGGACCCAAAATAAATAAGAATATTGTACACTGTGCTAAGACCTGTATTCGTTGACTACATAGCAAAATCACCAAGCATGTAGTAAATTCTAACCAGAGTGTGGTTGTTTCATAGGAAAGATTTAAACATATGCATACTGACATTATTAAGTGCTTTACCATCGATAGACACCTAAGTATTGCTTTCTATTGATTGACTTCTCTGGGTGGCCTGAGACAGTTCCAATTAGTATTATGTCAGCTAACACAGTGGTCTAACACAATTTTTGTGCCTTTTGGATAACAAGATTTGAAGCTCTATCCACAATAACTATGCTTATCACCTTTTTTTTTTTTTTTTTTTTTTTTTACGAGGGGAAATCTTCAACATAAGACACCCCCACTCCCCGGGGGAGGAGCGGGGGCAGTGTGGGATTTTTACCCACTAAAACCCCTCGGTGGTGCCCACCCTCGGCGGCATGGTGGGTCATGGGGTCATGCAGTATTCTTCACCACGACCCACCAAAATGCCGCCATGCAACCTTCCGGTCGCCCTACTCGTGGGGAGCAGAAGGCTCCCCACAAACAACGACCCACCCCCATTGGAGCCGAGCGCGCCACCACGGTCGCCCTCGTCTCCGCCCCTCGGGCCGCGTGCAATGGGATCATGGGCCCCCGCCCATGACCCCTGCGGTCCTGGCGGCCTTGGTCAATCCCGAGGATCTCCGACACCCTCGGACCAAGACCGCCGACACTCACACGAGGGGATGAGGACCCACGCCGGGGAGGGCGGCGCGATCCCCGTCCCACCACTCCTCTCCACATAATACTACACATGCACACTCACATACGCACAACACACCCACACACACACTATCACTCACCATTCACGCCATGCGGGCGACGCGGAGAAGCCGCGCCGCCCACTACCCTCAGGAGGGCGCCCGAGAAGCGGGTCGCCCTCTCCGTCTCCTTCTTCTCACAATCATTCCACGTCTCTCTCTCTCACGCTCCGCCTCCTCCTTCCGCGAGATCACCGTCTCGCAGAAGGAGGCGACGGCCTTCCATGCTACCTCACTACTCAACATTCGCTCGATCACCTCTCCCAGACACGCAGCATCGCACTCCAACTCACACTCCAGGAGGTGCCTCTGCAGAGCAAAGGCAGGGCACCTCCCCAACACATGCTGGGCATCATCGCATTCCGCCCCACACTCGTAACAATTGGGTGATCGTTGCCTACCGATCCGGCACAGGTACTCCCCGAAGCAACCATGCCCGGTGAGCACCTGCGTGATCCGGAACGAGAGCCTACCGTGGCCGCGGTCCATCCACTGCTCAAGTCGCGGAAGGACCGCCCCGACAGCGCGCTTCCCCACGGCCCCGCTGGAGGATAAATCCTCCTTCTTGCGGGAGACAGCAGCGCGTCGGGCCTGGAGCCGGACCTCTTCGACGCTGGGTCCTGGCTGGGCACCCTCTACAATTCCCTCCTGTCGGAGGGTGCAGCGGTATCTGTATACCGCTGCCTCCACCTCGGCGCAGTAGCGCCAGGGAATTACCCCAGCCAGAACCATAGCCGACTCGTAGGAGACCGTGCGGTACCCCATCACCACCCTGACCGCCAGCCGCCGTTCCACTTTTCGCAAGACACCTTGCGAGCGGCGCCTGGCAGCCAGGTCGGCAGCCCAAACTGGGGCGCCGTATAGGGCCATACTCCGCACGACCCCCATATAGAGTCGGCGCACCTCCTCACTCGGGCCCCGCAGGTTGGGCAATATGCGCGCCAACGCGCCCGCAACACGCTCCAACCTGGGGGCCAACGCGTCGAAGTGGGGTCCGAAACTCCAGTGGCTGTCCAGTCGGAGTCCGAGATACCTCATCTCGGACCCGATCTGGACATCAGCCCCGCCTACCCGGACCAACGCACCGGGCGGAGGGCGGTCCCCACGCCTATGGCAGAAGGCCATGGCCTCAGTCTTGTGGGGAGCCACCTCCAACCCGAGCGCCCGGATCTCGGCAACGACCACCGCCGCACCCAACTCCGCGAGACGGCTGGTCCTCCAGAAATCTCGCCCCACTGCCAGGATGTGCGTATCATCTGCGAAACACGTCAGATACAATCCTGGTGGCAGTGGGGCCCTCAGAGCGGGGTCGTACCCCACGATCCACAGGTGCGGCCCAAGAACCGCACCCTGGGGCACGCCCCGCTCAACTTTCCAACTCCTCTCGGCGCCCGACCGATCGATGCACACGACCCACCTCTCACGGAGATAGTCCTCTATGATATATTTTATTTCCGGTGGCACCTGGTGCCTCTCTAGTCCCTCTATTATTACCCTGTGGGGCAGGGTGTTAAATGCGTTGACTATATCAAGCGATATAGCCACCGCCACCCCGCCCCTGGACGTGGCCGACTGGGCGATGTCTCTAACTCGCTTAATTGCGTCGATTGTGCTTCGCCCCCTTCTAAAGCCGTACTGCCAGTCGGCCACGTCCGGACCATCTCCGGAGAGGTGATCTGTCAATCTCTTCGCGATTACTGTTTCGAAGATTTTACCAACCACATTTAATAAAACTATAGGCCGGTACGCCGAGGGCTCTCCTTCCGGTCTCCCATCTTTCTTGAGGAGGACCAGCCGTCCCTTCTTCCATTCCTCTGGAAACGTACTCTGCTTCAGACAGGCGCTGAAGAGGCCTCTCAATCTATCTCCCAAGAATGGGAGTGCCAAGGCCCAAGCCCGGCCCGGGATGCCGTCAGGGCCTGGTGCAGTGTTACGAGCACTGACCCTCTTGACGGCATAAACGAGCTCCTCGTCAGAGACCCCCATGTCGTCGGTCCACTGAAGGTGTCCCGACGACCTGGGACGCGTCATGGGACCAGGATCCCGGGGAAACAAAGTTTCCACGACGCGCCCCAGTAAATGGGGGTCGAGGCTCTCCGTAACCGGTGGGGCATAAGGCCTTAACTTGCCCATTACAAGCTTGTATGGACGGCCCCACCGGTCCCGCTCAAGAGAGCCGAGGAACTCGTCCCAGGCTCGGTCCTTGGCCTCCCTGATGGCTTTCTTGTAGGCCATTACCCCCTCCCGGTAACAGCCCCAAAGTTGCTGCTCCCTCGCGGGGTCGCGGTTGCGTCTCCGTCGGGCGCGCAGGTACCGGCGACGCAGTGGGACGCATGCCTCGCGCAACTGCGCGATGTCCCCCGTCCACCAGTACGCCGCCCGACGGGGGCAAGGGGTGGCCCGGGGCATCGCCACATCGCAGATATCCTGCATGGTGCCCCGGAACCACTGAGCCTCGCCCTCGACGTCCGCGACCTCCCTAGCCGGTGAAGCCGGCCAGCTAACCACGAGGGCCGCAGCCACCATCATATCACTATCTAGCCCCTTCAGCGCCCATCTTGGCGGCAGTGGGCGTCCACCCCGGCGGCGCCGAGTCTCGGAGGAGAACTTGATACGTATATATAAATGATCACTTAATGTTTCAGTCTCCTCCTCGACCCGCCAGCTCGCAACCATGCGCGCGACCTCAGGGGAGCCCCAGGACAAGTCCACCACAGACTCCCCCTGCGGCCGCACGCAGGTGCTCGCCGAGCCCCTGTTAAGTAACAGGAGCCCTTGCGCCGCCGCCCAATCCAGTGTTGCCCGGCCTCTCGCGTCGGTCCTCGGGGAACCCCATTCGCGAGCCTTCGCGTTGAAGTCCCCGAGGACCAAAACGCGTTGGGTGGGGCAACGCGACGCTAACTGCCCCACCCTATCGAGCAACTCTTCATACTCTGCGAGAGGCCAGCTGGGTGGTGCGTAAACGCCCACTACCGCCACATCCCCCCATCTAACCGCGACGGCTCCCCTTCCCGCTGCCATCGCGGTGCAGGGGGGGGAGCCGGATGCCCCACGCGACACTATCGCGACCGTCGCGCCGCGGCCCTCCGCGTCCGCGAACCAGTTAGGCTGGTCCGGGACGCGGTAGGGTTCCGCCACCACCCCTAACGAACAGTTCCACTCAGCGAGGGTGTGCAGGAAGACGTCCTGGGCCCTCGCCGAGTGGTTCGCGTTTCCTTGTAGTATGGGGCTCAACGGCCCCATCACTGACAGCCCTCGTCAGCCACCTCCATGGCGCATCCATTTGCCTGCGTGGCCTGCTGATCTTCAGTAACATCTCCAATGCTTACTTGCGCCCTTCCCTGTTCTTTCTCAGGTTGCCCTCTCCCTGTTTCTCCTGCTGGTCCTGCCCCCATTTCTGTTTCAGGCGCAGCAGACGTCCTTCCTTCTCTTGCTGGTTCGCCGACGGGCCCCTTTTCTTTTGCAGGTTGCGCGTTCCTCTTTCTTCTTGGCGGCGGCGCGCATTCCGCCGCCCCCAGCCGGTGATTGTCTGGCCTCCCCAAGTCGCTACAGAGGGGACACTTCAATTTGTTTCCGCACTCCGCGGCTCTGTGTCCCTCTTCTCCGCACGCATAGCAGCGACCCGCTCGGCTCACCGACTCGCTGCACTGAGCCGCCGTGTGCCCCTTTTGGAGGCAGCGGAAGCAGTGCATCGGGCGGGCTGCTAGAATTTCAACCCGCGCCGATGTCCACCCAATCCTGATGCGTCCCGCTGCCTCCGCTTTCCTAGCGGCCGTCAGTGGGCAGCGGACCCATACGGTGCCCATGGAATTCCGGGACCTCCTTATCTCCCCGACCTTAACTTCCTGGGCCGAGCAGTCCCCGAGTGTCGCCAAGGCCTCCGCTACCTCTTCTCTCTCGATGGAGTCATCCAAATTTAATAGCCGCAACTCCGTCGTCTTGATGGGATTCGCCACCTTCACCTCAGTTTCGTTGAAGACTTGCCTCAATCTTCCTGCAAGGTTCGCTGCCTTGACCTTTCCTGCTTCACCAGGGATTCCTAATACCAATGCCCCTGTGGCGGCCTTTCTTATTTTAAACTCGCTGATTCCCATTTCGGCTAGTTCCTGGGGGGCGACAGACTCCCTAGCCTTCCTCAGCACCTGGGAGTACGTGGTTTGACCCCCAGGTGCTACCGTCAACGTCACGGCCGCCGTTCTCGGCGGGCGCGGTACCCTGACCCTCTTCTTGGGTACCGGCTGCGCTGCTCTTGCCCCCGTCGCCCCCGGCGCCGCCGGTGGCCGGTTGGACGACTTCCTCGCTGTAGGAGCGGAAGCTTTCACCGGCTGCCCCTCCTTTTTCGCCTGCTGCCTAGCCTTCCGGCCCAGGACCGTGGTCCACAGCTCTCCTTGCGTTGTGGCCGTTGGTTGTGGGGCAGCAGCCTGCACGCTCGGTGAAACTCTTCTCGTCGCCACCGCTCCGGCGTTGACCGACCTTGGTGCCGCCTTTGGTCGCGGCGCTGGTTTGGGCTGGGCCCTTCGTTGGGAGCCGACACTGGTCGACCTCCTCGCTGCTGCCTTCACCTCAGCCGATAACTCCTCTATCTTCTTCATCAGCTGAGCCACGACCAGCTCTAGCCCAGATCCCCGGTCGTCACTCTTCTCCAACTCTCTCGCCGAAACGACTGCCGCCTCTTCCCTTGACGGCTTCCTCTGCTGTGGAGGCTCCACTGGCCTCTCTTCCTCGCGAATCGGATCCGCCGCCATGGGGAGAACTTTAGCCCCGCCCCTAGGTCGCGGCTGATCCACCTCCATCGCTGGATCTCCATCGACCGCCTCCGTCGGGCTCATTAGAACTCGCGGTGGGCTGTTCGTTGCGACCACCAACCTCCTCTTCGCGTCCTCTCTGTCCGACTCGTAGGACGAGAGGACTCGCCTTCGCGTCCTTCTCACGGGTGCGGTCCCACTCACTTCCTGTGCTGGTGCCGGACCCGGCGTCGTCCCCTTGAGCCGCTCCACTTCGACCCTGAGCGCTGCTAGGTCCGCCGCCATCTTACTTCGCTCTTCATGAGCTGCCCTGAGCTGCGCCCTGAGCTGCTCTTTCTCCTCGGCGTCCGTCGCGTGAGTGAACGCCCTCGACGCGCGTGTTATTGGGGGCTCCGCTGAACCTTCTTCCGTCCTGCCCTCCCCCACGTCTCGCCGCTTCGCCAACTCGGTTGTCAATCCCTCGATGTAATTGGAGGACACCCGTAGCTGGCGGACGCACGTCCCCTTTAAGTTTGTAGAGCCCCTGGCAACTCTACGAATGAGGTCGGTGTGCCTCATTAGCTCTGCCTGCAGGTCCACCGTCGTCAGGTGCCGAACTTCCCTCACTACATCTTCCACCTCAGGGATGGGCTTACTGCCCTTGCTTGGCGGCGGCACGGGTCGGGACGTGTCGTAAGCCCCGAGCTCTTTGTCCAGCTCAAGTTCCCTTCTCTTCGCTTCCGCCAGCCGCTCTTTGGCCTCAGCCAGGCGAACGTAGTCGCCGGTCGTGGGTGGCCGACCCCTTCCACGAGAGCCCCTGCTGTCGCTCCTGGCCGGCGTACTGTCCACCGAAATGACTGAGGAGTCCGAACCACTGTCCCCATCTTCATTGAGGACCCTCCTCTTCGGGACTGGCACCCGACTCTTCGTTTTCGGAGGGACGTCCTTTGTGCAGACCCGTTCACAGCCCACGTCGCTGGCCTCCGATGGCGTCCTGCTCAAGCGACTTGACCTCCTCGCCGTAGTCCACCCAGTCTCCACCGGTGAGTCGTCTCGCGCCGGCCCTGGCGCCTCTGAGCTGATGCCCGTGCTCAGACCTGACATAATGGCCGTTCTAGGCGGGGCCAAGATGTCGACGCACCTCACTACCGGTACAGATATTCCGGCAGCACTGTCCTTCCCGACGTTTCGGGCCTTCTCCTGCTTCTCCTCCTCTCCGCTTGTTTGGCTGGGTTTTAAGCTGCCCACCACAGCTTGCGAATAAGTGTTTGTATTTGAAATGTCCATAATTCATCCCACGAGTGGGGTCGGAAGAAAAGTCACCCCGGGCAGAGCCGCCTTACCCGGGGAAGCCTGGATACTCGGGGGGGTCGGCAGGTACCCCCGAGGGAACCGTTAGAGACTGCCTCTGCTTAACGTCTGGGCAGCCACGCAGTCCTCGGCACGGTTGCCTTAACACCTTTTTTTTTTTTTTTTTTTTTTTTTTTTTTTACGTGGGGGAAATCTTCGAAAGATGCCCCGCACCCCTGGGGGAGGGCGCGGGGTTATGCCGGATTTTTACCGGCTAAAAACCCCCACGGTGGTCCTACCTCGGCGCATGGAAGGGGGCCCCGGGAACTCTGTCAGAACACAACCGGGACCCCCACGCCTTGGCCCCATCCCGGGGGAGGCCGGAAGGACCTCCCCCATGCTCGTCCCATTTACGACGGCGCCCGCACCACCGAGGCGCCGCCGTCCCCCCCGGGGCAGTGTTCAATGGCGTCCTGGGCCCCCACCCAGGACGCCGACTGCCCCTGCGGCGGCTCTACCTGGGGAGCTGTCAGGCCTCCCCGGAGCCGCCGCTACCCTGCCGGATCCGATGACCCAGTTTGGCCGGCGGTCCCCATTTTTTTTTTTTTTTTTGAGGTACCGCCGGCCCGCCTTCCTCATCCGGGGGAGTCCGGCCGTGTCCCACGGCGGACACGGCGGCTCCCCCGTCCTCTAACGGTCGCTTCTCGGACCCGCTCCGCGGCCTCCTTCTGCAGCATCACCTCTTCGCAGAAGGAGGCCACGGCCCTCCAGTTCCTCTCCCTGTCCAACATCGCCCCAACTACTGCTGGCAGGGAGAGGTCATGCCCTATTTCCGATTTGAGGACACGGCGCAGCGCTGAAAAGGCGGGGCAAACCTCCAGCGTATGCTGCGCCGTGTCCAAATCCTCCCCACAATGGTGGCAGGCCGCCGTCGCCTCCTTCCCAATTCGACGCAGGTATTCACCGAAGCATCCGTGCCCGGTGAACACCTGCGTCATACGGTAGGTGAGTCTACCATGGCCTCTCTCCCGCCACTCCTCCAGATGTGGCAGGAGAGCCCCGACGACTGGCTTGCTGGCGTATCTGCTGATCTCGATACGCCAGCGGGTTTCAGCCAGTCGTCGGGCCTGACGCCTGATCGCTTCGATCGCCGTAGGGTCCGGCGGGACGCCGTCGAGTCGTCGCTGGGCACGGATGCGCGTGTATGACGACGCATCCGCCCCCGCGAGGAACTCGAACGGGATAAGTCCCGCCAGAGCCATCGCCGCCCCGTAGGAGATGGTGCGGTATCCCCTTATGACCCTGATGGCCAACCGCCGCTGCAGTCGATGCACTAACTGAAGACTGCGGCGGCTGGCCATCAGGGATCGTGCCCACACTGGTGCCCCGTAGGACACCATGGACCGCACCACCCCCACGTAAAGGCGGCGAACCTTCTCATCGGGTCCCCCGAGATTGGGAATTATACGGCCCAATGCGGCCGCAGCCCGCTCTACTCGGGGGACCAGGCGATCGAAGTGCCGATCAAAACGCCAGTGGCTGTCGAGGTCGGGTCCCAAATACCTCAAACTGGACCCGACCTCGACCCATGCCTCACCTACCCGAACCCACGAGGGGGGAGGACCCCGCGACCGAGGCCTGTTGTGGAAAACAATAGCCTCGGTCTTGCGGGGATCAATGCTCAACCCCAACTCGTGGATCCGTCCGACGACGGCGGCTACTGCCACCTCGACCAGACGGATGGTCCTCTCCAGCTCCTCCCCGACTGCCAGGATGTAAGCGTCGTCTGCATAGCAGACGACATAACAGCCGTCGGGGAGGGCGGCCCGCAGAACGCGGTCGTACCCCAGGTTCCACAAATATGGTCCTAAAGCGGAACCCTGGGGTACGCCGCATGTGGTCTCCCTGCGTACCGTGTCGTCCCGGCCCTTATACTCTATCCACCTGTCTTGCAGGTAGGACCCGATCACCCTCCTTAAGTAGGGAGGCACCTGGTGGTATACCAGGGCCTCCCTGATGGCGGCCCAGGGCAGGGTGTTGAATGCATTGACGATGTCAATTGATACACCGACACACACCCCGCCCCGGGATACAGCCGCCTCCGCGAGGGAACGCACGCGCAATACAGCGTCCAGCGTAGAGCGTCCCTCGCGGAAGCCGAATTGGCTGTCCGCCAGATCGGGCCCTACCGTCGACAGGTGCCTGGAGAGGCGGGAAGCTATCACCCTCTCAAACAGCTTCCCCGCCTCATCCAGGAGGCATATGGGCCGGTACGCGGAGGGAGACTCCGCGGGCCTTCCATCCTTACGGATGAGGACCATCCGTCCGGTCTTCCAAACTTGGGGAAAGATCCCCTGAGCGAGGCACGTATTAAACGTGCCTCGGATCTCCTCGATAAGGACGCCCGAGGCCATGACCAGGGCCTTCCCGGGCACGCCGTCCGGGCCCGGGGCGGTATTCTTCGCCCCGAGCCGTTTCAGCGCGGCAAGGAGCTCCTCGTCGGTGACCCCCAGCTCGTCGGACCAATCGACGTGGTCCGAAACCTCAGCCGCGTGGCCCTCCGTAGCCCCGGAAAGGGGAAATAGGGTTTCCACCACGCGGCTAAGGAACTGGGGGTCAAGAGACTCCGTCACAGGGGGCGCCCACGGCCGGAGTCGGCCAAGTACCAACTTGTACGGGCGCCCCCACGGATCTTCATCCAGTCTCCCGAGGAGCTCCTGCCATGCCCTAGCCTTGGCCTTTTTGATGGCGAGCTGCAGGGCTTTTACCTTCTCGCGGTAAAGCCCATACAGCTCCGCTACCCACGTCGGGCTCTCCCTTCGCCGTCGTCGAGCACGGGTGTACCGGCGGCGCGCCCGAGTGCAATCGCTTCTGAGCTCAGCGATTTCGGGCGACCACCAGTACACCGATTTCCTCCACGAGGGGCCCGCTCTTGGCATCGCCGCGTTACATATTAATGTGAGCACACGGCGAAGCCAACGGGCCCCTTCGTGCCCGTCGACTGGCCTGGCTGAGTGCCAGGCCACGACGTGAGCAGCTGCCATCAGGGCGTCCTTATCTACTCGTTTGATGGACCACCGCGGTGGTGGGTGTGCTCCCTCCTCTGGGCGACCTCGGGGAGGCGCTTCTGGAGGAGTGGCGGAGAGGATCATCGTTATATAACGATGATCCGACAAGGTTTCAACCTCCTCCGCCACCCTCCACCCCGAGATACGGCGCGCGGCGGCCGGGGAGGCGAAGGAGAGGTCCACTATGGATCCTCCCCATTGCCGCACGCACGTGTGGACGGAGCCCGTATTCAGCAAACGGAGCTCCAGTCCAGCCGCCCAGTCGAGCAACGTCTCGCCCCTCGCGTCGGTCCTGGGGGACCCCCAGGCCGTGGCCTTGGAGTTGAAATCCCCCAGAACCAAAACAGGACGGGGCAGGCAGCGTGAAACGCATCGCCTGACCCCGTCCAAGAACATCTCAAAAGACGCGAGGGGCCAGCTCGGTGGAGCATAAATTCCCACCACCGCGGTACCACCCCAATCGACCGCCACGAATCCCCGACCCCGCTCGATCAGTGTGCAGGGCGGGGACCCGCGGCGGGCGTTCCAAACTATAGCGACGGAGCCCCCATCGTCCCCGGTCCAGTTCGGATGGACCGGGACTCTATAGGGCTCCGCCACTACTCCCAAACCTACATCCCGCTCGGCCAGGGCCTGGGCAAGGAGGTCTTGCGCCCTGGCCGAGTGGTTCAGGTTGGCCTGGAGAATGGGGCCCGATGGCCCCATCCTATTCAGCTTCCATGGGGGTCTGTGCCCCCTCCGTCCCGGTGGCCGAGCGTGGCACGGCTATATCCGCCGCCCTTGGGGCCGGCGTCTCCGCTCGTCCTGCCACCGGAGCAGCGACAGCCTCGGGCGCCGGGGAAACCGGCGGAACCGCGACTGCCGCCACCCCGGTCGCTGGGGCAGTTGGCTTCTTGCCACGGCCCCTTCGTCGCCGCCGGCCCCCTCCGCCAACCTCCTTGGCGGCTTGACACGGCTGCGTGCCGAGCCGGTGGTTGGCGGGCCGCCCCTGGTCGGCACACACGGTGCATTTGGGCGGAGCGGTGCAGTGGGCCGCCCTATGCCCTTCAGCGCCACAGGCGTAGCACCGCCCCGTCCTGTCCACCGTGCTGGTGCACCGCTGCCTTACGTGCCCGTACTCCAGGCAGCGGTAGCACTGCATGGGGCGAGCCCGCAGAGCGTCCACAGGGACGCGGGTCCACCCCACGACCACAGTGCCGGCCAGGGCCACCCTCCGCGCAGCAGCCGCCGGGCAGCGGACCCAGATGGTCCCAAGGCCACCGGGGCCCGGGCGCACTTCGCCCGTTTTAACCTCCCCTGGGAGGCATCCTCCAGCCGCCGCGACCACAGACGCCACCTCTGTGGGCGTCACAGAGTCAATTAGGCCGCGCAGCCGGAGGTCGGCCATCTTTTGGGGGCGTACCACCTTCACGCCCGTCCCCTCCAACACCTCCGCCATTTTGTTGGCCAGGAGGTCGGCTTTGGCGCCGCGATCAGGGCCGGATACCTCTAAAAGGAATCCCCCTGTCGCGGCGCGCCTCGGGCGTAGCGGTGGTACGCCCAGCGAGGGGAGATCTATCTTCTCCCTCGCCTTGGCCATTGCCTCCGTGAGGGAGGTCTTACATCCCGCCGGTATGGTTACGGCCACCGCTGCCGTACGCGGTGGCCGAGGCGGCACAGCTTTCGCCTTCGGAGGCGGGGCCTTCTTCGGCCCCGCCTGCGTGGCGGTTGGGGCAGCCTTAGCCACACTTCGCCTGGCCTTCCGACCGACCACGGTGGTCCACGCCTCGGTCGGTGCCATCCTTGCCGGGGCCGCTCTCTCATTGGCCGCAGCTGCGACTGCCGCATAGCTGCGTGCCTTCTGAGGCGGCGCGGGCACCTCGGAAGGCGTGGGCCTACCGCCGGGTCGGAGAGGGGCGTTCTGCCCCTTCTTCTTCTTTTTCTTCGCCTCCTTTCCGGGGACCGAGGCCGGGTGGGAGAGCACCGGCTGAGGCGCAGCACGCCGCGACGCCGCTGGCCCGGACGACGCGGCCTGCGTCCGCGCTTCTTCCGCCCTGGAGGATGCCATGCGCGCGTCTATCACCGTGGTGATGAGGCGCACCAATTCCTCCGGAGACATGCTCCCTACAGATCGACCGCCCTGCCGGTCATCCGTCGGGCCAGAGGCCCGCGGAGCTGAGATAGGCGAGGGCGGTCGTGTTGGGGCCGTCGATGCCGACAGCCTCCGGGACCTGCGCGGCGGCGACGCAGGCGACGGCGCGACGGGCGCAGACGTCGCAGCAGAGGCTTGACGCTGCGCCGCCATCTCCGCTCTAAGGAGGCGGAGGTCCTCCTCCAAGTCCTGTATCCGCTTCCTCAAGGCCCGATTCTCTGCCTCGAGAGCCGCGGTAGAGGACGTTGCCGATCTAGCGGCCAGTTCGGCCTCTGCCAACCTCGTTTCCTGGGCGGCCAGGCGTAAGGCACGCACAAACCGCCCGTTCAAATTCCGCGAGCCCGCAGCCACCCGGTGGACGACTTGCATGTGCTCGAGTGTACGAGACACAATACAAGCCGTCGGCATGGCGCGGAACTCTCTCGCGAGCTCCACCTCGTCGGGGAGAGGGAGGGACGACCTCGATGGGGGCCGGATTTTGGCGGCTGGATCGAGCGGATCCCAGTCCGCCTCGCCATACGCCGCGGCCTCCTCCCCCTCTATGAGGCGCTTTTTTGCCTCCACCGCCGCCGCGGTGTCAACGGTGGTCGCCGACCGACCGCGCTTGCGCCCTTGGACTGAGGCCCTGGAGACGGACGAAACATCTGTTTCGTTGCCGTCCGTGCCCCGCTCCCTGCCGACGTCCACGGCCGCCGTCGAGTCAATCGACGACGCCCGGGACGATGCACACGAGCGGGTCAGAGACCGCGCTCTAGGGCGGTCCACAGACTTCCGCCGTGGAACGGGCACCTTAAACAGGTCCTCGTCCTTCTCGACGTCTCCCGATGATGCAACGCCAGCCGGCGTGACCATCTCCTCACTCTCCGCAGGGGATGTGGAGGGTTTAACCTCCACCTTCACCCCGGAGATCTTCTCCAGCACTACAATTAGGCCGTCTTGCCCTTCCGGACAAGACGCCTCCCCCCCAGATACCCCAGTTTTTGATTTCTTAGACTCCATTTGAATCCCACGCAAAGGTCGGAAAGGGTAGTCCACCCCGGCAGAGCCGCCTTACCGGGGTAAGCCTAAATACTCGGGGGGGTCGGCAGGTACCCCCGAGGGAACCGTTAAAGACTGCCTCTGTTTTACGTCTGGGCAGCCACGCAGTCCTCGGCACGGTTGCCTTTACACCTTGACTTCAGACGTCCTCACGCCCCCGCCGCCCCCCGTTTTCAGTCCTCAGTGTCGAGCCTTACCGGCTTGGGAGGCCCTACCAGGGTCCGAAGACCCCGCCGGCATCGCCTCGACACTTCATCGAACCTACTTGGGAAACGACGGGAGCACCCCTTTTCACGGACTCTTACCGTTGGCAGGGGATACCGTGGCCGTATTCCGCCCCGCGAACCACACAGCGGATTTTTTATAGAGGTTTACTCCTCGCGAGGCCAGCCGGTTAAGGCAAGCCTCCCCGTTCCTGCGAAACATGACCACAGGCTTACGGTATGAGCATAGGCCCTCCCTAAACTGGAGGACCCGCCGTTCTCCCGTTAGCATAGAGGCCCTCACCCTTGGGAAGCCAATCGCCGAAACGATTGATTTCCGAAGGGCATAGAGTGCCTCTATCCCAGCGTACACCACGAGGAGGTGGGAGATCCGACTTGTGGCGCACTGCCACCATTCGCACGCCATGCTTATCACCTAAAGGAACAATGTTCAAGAATATTAATAATTTAATAGTGTATAAACACATACATACCACAGCATATTATTCATACAGTGTAGCAGAAAGATAACACAGATGATATTAATAATGTGCCATGAAAAAAGCAATTGGGTTGCAATTCTTCTAACCATGTTACACGAATTGAGATGCAATTTCAAAAGGGATGTTGGCCCAATAGCAGTATTTATATATTGAATGCATTTTAAGTGAGATCCATCAGTGCTTTCGAAAGACCGGTTAAAACTTGTGTTTATAGAAATTCATAAATTGACTAACCTGTCAAAGATAGACAGAAGGGTAACGTTGTCTTTTTACCGGAACAAGTTTGGCGGGAGCACAAACTAGAAACGAAACCAGAGGCGCACTCCTGTTGGCATTTTTCGTCTTTTGAGTGGGAAATTTAAATCTAATTTCATACCAATCTCTAGGAATTTGGAATATACTTATAATAAATTTTCGGTATATTACAGTATTCTCTCCATAAATGTTACTTCTGCGGGTCTTGATTGTAACATTTACGGAATCAGTACTACTTTTTTTGTGGCGTGCCGAACGTAGAAAGAGACAGCTATACAAAAGACAAGGAGGGATAGAATTTCGAACGTTCGGCAAATATGAAAGACTCGTGCGTGTTCTGTCTTCTAAATTCAAAAATCAAAATTCTTTATTTTTGGTTTTTCGTGAATGAAACTTTGATTATCGTATTTCTCTCGTTTTTCTGATTAAAATGCTACCAAACACGGTATAATTAAAATCATAATTACTTGGATAGCAAACCGTTAGGAGGAATTTGTATCTTTACTGTAAATGTAGTTTCCCGTAAGTGTGAAAGCCCGAAACACTTATGGCTTGTTACATAAGTAATTACGATCGTAATCATATCGTGTGTGGTGTCATTTTAGTCAGGAAAACTAGACAAATAAGATAGTAAAAGTTTCATGAAAATATAGTAAGAAATAAGA
This sequence comes from Megachile leachella, assembly GCA_963576845.1. Classification (NCBI taxonomy): domain Eukaryota; kingdom Metazoa; phylum Arthropoda; class Insecta; order Hymenoptera; family Megachilidae; genus Megachile; species Megachile leachella. The sequence goes on from CAUYWW010000182.1 coordinate 1,172,532, forward strand.
AAGTTGCAATCTTTTCCTTTGCTTGCATTAGTATGTATCTCACCGATATTTGATCCTCGTCGTTTCACCGATCGATTGTGTTTCATTCTTGACTGATTTCAAGGGGGATCTCCCCAGTAATAACATTTACGGAGAAAATACTGTACTAATATTATCCTTTCAGGTATTTGCATTAATTTGACGACGTTGAAAAATCGGAAAAGACAAAAATATCGGAAAATTATTACTCTACAAAATATATTTGTAGAAATTAAGTTGAAAGGAATAGTATTGCACTGCTTTAAATTGGATTTTTGCAAAACTCTTTTATTATTTAACAGAAACGTTAACACTAACAATAACTTAAGGAACAAACTTTACTTAACACCATTTAACAAAAACACAGAACTTTTTAAACGTCTTTTTTGTCTTTATTCCGTCTATTTCCCAAAAACGTGCTACTTTCGCTCTGGTCTCTAATCAACAACGCTCCTTTTTAAAAAAAAACATCAACCAACACCCACTCGCTTATACAACGCCTTGGAACGTAACGTCGCTGCTCTTCGAAACTCTAATGACAATTTTACAACGTTTATTACCGAACGGATTAACTACCGACTTTCGGTCACTTTCTCGTACTTTCTCACTCCCACACTAAAATATATTTGAAGAATAAGTATTACGGAAATGATTCGCACAAATTACTTATGTTGCGATTCTTCTTATTGAATTTAGGGATTTATTGGCGAGGTCCCATTTTCAAGTAGCACTATGGGCGCTTGATTTAGTTTCGCGTTTTAAACAAACAACAAAAAGGTAAAATAAATACACTAATTGATATTTTGACATGAAACAAATAAACTGAACAACTAAATTTAACCTGAACTTCTTTAATAAACTTTAACAAGAATTAACTTTTAAACTAACAAAATGAAAACGAATTAACAAAACGAATTTAATGTTTGGCTCTACTAAGTGATGAATACTATCTAAGTTACTTTCTAGCTCTGAGAATTGAAGGACGAAAACAGATTTCTAATTGAAAATCAAGGATAATTATGAGTTTGTTCTACAATTTGTTTCATTTCCTCCAATAAAATTAATATTTATAATTGAATAGTTATTAACTGACTGCCTTATCATCCTTCACTTATTAGATAAGAGTATTTACAAGTTTTCTATGATTTCAATTTACAATTAATCAAATATATCCTGTGTTCTTCACAACTGAACCTTTTACAATCTAAATTTTGCGCGTTTACAAGTTATGCATTTTATCGCTAGACAGAGCCAGCGGCTCTGTCACACATTATGTGTAAAGTTCTGCTTTGGGGAAAAGCAATCTCTACTTTATCGACGTGTACAGGAGTAAAATAAGTACACTGCGTTTAAATTCAACAATAAGAGTTTAATAATATAATTGACAATGATGATCTGTGATATAATAGTACGGGCTATAAAAGTCTGAACACACGAATCGCGCACTATAGCAGGATATTCGCAGCACTAACAAAACTATATAACTGCAAAAACACGTCAATTCGCATATGCGTTTCAGGAGAGAATGGACCTCTCCTACGTGCGGAAATGCACTTTCCGCCGCGCTTTCAAGCCGGAAGTAGGTGTCGCCACATATGTGTGGGGGCCTTGGTAAGAGCAGGTCTCCCACCTTATCAACTACAGGTAATCGAAATGAAATGAACACTTGATTTGTCGATAAAAAGAGCTCAAAAAGATTTATTTTAAATTGTCTGAATGTTTATACTGTTAATAATATAATGCTCTTAGAAAAATGTACTTTCCGGCGGGACGGCTGAACGGTAGTAGGTGTTGCCACATATGCTTCGCTTCTTTTATGTTCATAAAGAATTAAGTTGGCAATGAATGCCAGCACATAACACTTATTAGAAAAAGAAAAACTATACAGGGTATTTGGCTACTGGTGGGCATAATTTTAGGGGACGGTAGCTGGGGTGATCCCGAACAACTTTCTCTTTTAACAAAATGCTGGTTAAAGCTTAGTTTTTGAATTATTAAGGCACCGGGGCCCACACTTCATATTTGTCATTGCGCAGAAACACATTCGTTGCTATCGCTATTGTAACGTCCTCGGGGAAGACCAGTTCCGGCCGATAATCAAAGAAAGTACTTTAATGATAATAAGTTATTATTTTATTACCGACCGCAAATTACCGACCGCACCATAAAAATTCGCGTGGTAATGGGGTGGGGTAGCTTACGCGTGCAACATTGTTTAGAATAAATCACCGATCGATGGCGCGCGCGTTAGTTAGAAAGAGACAGAAGATATACTTCGAAACAGAATTAACATAAATTGTTATTTAAATGTTTATATTATATATATTATTAATTATCCACTCATTATAAATTGCGTTATATTTTTAATTATTATTTTATGTATTATTCGCGGTTAATTATTTCTTCTATCAAAACACTTATAATATGCGTATCTAAAAATTATTAAAAATGCGATTTAACGAGAAAACTTGTGAAAAACTAATTAATAGTAAATCAAGGCGTATTTTTCCTAATCAAACTAATATACATTTGCTACTAAATAAAGCGTAATAAAAGAATAACTACTTTTTGAGCGGGAAAAACCCATGATTCTCGGGGTATAAAAGGGCGTGCAGCAGCGGCTGTCAGAGCAGAACAATCTTTGCAGTACTACGTGCCGGACCTCTTAGGAAGCGACAACTGGAGCAGTTTTAACTGGTAAGAGCCTACAGGATTCTTAGTTTTGACTGGACAGCGGGTATCAGCCATTTGGATACTCGATCGTTGGGTAGTTCTAGCAGCCAGCTAACGCAGGCTCCCCGTTCAAACGGTTTTGTATCTGAAACTCCGTATGGAGAGTGCTATGCTCAGCCCCAGAAGAAACTAAGACATCAAAGAGAGCTCTCCAGTCACTCACATACATATTTCTTATTTTTCTGAGTTATTCACTCGCCGTCAGATTCTCGGAGTTCGCTCTGGGTAGTTTAGTAGCCAGCTAACGCAGGCTCCCCATCATTGAGCGGCTTGGTCTCTGAAGCCCGTGTCTTTTGGGTGGCGTTTCAATAACTTCAATAAATAATTAAAGTCGAGTCATTTTTATTTGCAACCCTGTTGGTCACACGTCGTCATTTGATTCTTGCATCGTTGGGTAGTTCTAGTAGCTAGCTAACGCAGGCTCCCCAATTAAGCGATCAGGTTTTGGGTGTCGATTTGTGCTCTGACAAAAAGGGTCATGATCTAATTAGTTTAGAGTCAACCAAAGAGTAACTGTTCCACGTCCAATACGAATTTTAGAGTTAATTTAAATAACCAAATATTGTTCTGTCAGTTTTGTAAGGATCTAGATCCATTATAAATTGCGTTGTACTTTTGCGTTATGTATATCATTATAAAACCGCATAATTGAAGTAGTTAGCTACCGTTCCGCGATTTGCGACAATTACAAGTCTATTATACTCTATTTTTACGTTTAGAATTCAGTTATATACATATACATTTTAATATTTACTAAAGAAATTGATAATTATAATTCTTTTCCTCGTAATTACTTGAATAAACCTAATTAATGAAAGGTATTAACCTGTAGATTTCACTCTTTAACCACACGCCACCACGATCCCACATTCTTTTAGTATTAGTTATAGTATAACGAGTCGCTTAGTAGGCAAAAACCGCTCTTTGCTTCATAAGTGCTGTAAATACCTGATACTAGTATCAGGGACGTTACACTATATTGTCAAATTGCTTGAACAAACTTTTTCGTTTAACGCTCGTTGCGGGACTTACAGTCACATACTGTATTGACATCGCATTACGGTTCTCACTGACGTTCTCATCGACTTAGTTGTAATACATTTGTCATACTTTTAGTTGAAATACATTTGTGACTTTTTCGCCGTCGTATAATTAAATTTGTAATAATACAGGTATTACATTGTTTTAATTTGATTTGTGGAAAGTATATATTTATTAATTGACAAAAATCTTTAACACTTTTAGAAACTGTAACACTAACAATAACTTTGAAAGAAACTTTACTTAAACGTTTAAACACTATTTAAAAATTCAAAACATTTATAACGTTTAATATATAATGTGTGTGACACACACATTAACAGTAAAGTAATAATTACACATTTTCATTTTCAAAAATGGGTCACCGACAAGTAGTATCGACAGTAATTACAAGTTTGGTAAGACTTAAACATCTCCCCCACGCCCGATCTTGATGAAACTTCACAGATCAGTAGTGGGGGGAGTATTGGATATGATGATGCGATACCAATCTGCGGAAACGCACCGGAGCGAAGATATTGAAGAAACCATTTCTATGCTTTGGACTAGTCTTTTGATGGGGAAAGGGCACATTGGGCCCCGAGTTGAGAGGGATTTTTCAAGAAAAGTAGTTTCTTTTGCTCGGAATGGCCTTGCAGCTCGATCAGCGAGATGATCTTCCAGGAATCGCAAAAAGATACTGATGAAATCATTTAACATTGAAGAACTTAACCTAACCTAACCTAACCTAACCTAACCACTTCTTCGCGGATTCTATCAAGCAATGATGCCTTTTTTAAAATATAAACAATAAATATAGGAACTAATATCTATGAACGAAGTTATGATTAAAAAATGTGAGATTCGTCAAAAATAAGTACTAATATATTTTGCTAGGTATGAACAGGGTCATTTAGTCGTATACGAAGTCTTGTCGTATTGTTTTGAGACCGGTGGTATAAAAAAACCGATCATAATAGCGGAGCACACGACTCATCTACCTGGAACGGGGGTACCGCGCGTCCTTTTCCAGCTTGTAGGTACGACAATTTTTGAGGCTCCATCGTTCTGAAGGGCTCATTTTAAAGGGGAAGCTTCAAAGAATATGACCATATGTTTTATAAATTTTACCCCTTTACGCCCCTCATTGAGAAAAACGCAAAAAAAGAAATTGTTTAAATTTTCCGACATTTTATAACAAATTGACAAAATTAGAAAAAATATTTCAAAATAGCCCAATTCTTCATGAATAAAACAAAAAAAAATTTAGCTAAATCGGTTAAGTAGTTTCTGAGAAAAAAATTCCTAAGAGGACCCTATTTTCGCCAAAATGGGCAAAAATTGCAATTTTGAAGGCTTGTCATTCATTAAGTAATTCGAAACCGGCAAAATGATGACTTAAACCCCCCTTAATTTCACATGGACTACAACATATTTCGATTAGAGCAAAATCGGAGATGGTGACTTCCAAAAGTGATCGATTTGGCGTGGAATGACCCATATGTAATAATGCATGTTATATTGATGATAATATAAGTAGTAAGTATATTTATTATAGATCTAGCTATAATAACTGCATTATATGGGTAATAATGCATGTTATATTGATGATAATATAAGTAATAAGTATATTTATTATATATCTAGCGATAATAACTGCATTATATGGGTAATAATGGATTTTATATTCATAATATCGGGAGTAATAAGTAAAATTATTATAGTCCCAGCGTACATAATAGTAAAATATGGCTAATAGTGCATGTTATATTGATAATAATAAAAGGAATAAGTATATTTATTATAGATCTAGCGATAATAACTGCATTATATGGCCAATAGTGCATGTTATATTGATGATAATATAAGTAATAAGTATATTTATTATAGATCTAGCTATAATAACTGCATTATATGGGTAATAATGCATGTTATATTGATGATAATATAAGTAATAAGTATATTTATTATAGTTAGAGCGATAATAATTGCATAATATGCATAATAATGCATGTTATATTGGTGATAATAAAAGTAATAAATATATTTATTACAGTTTTGTCGATAATAACTGCATAATATGGGTAATAATGCATGTTATATTGATGATAATATAAGTAATAAGTATATTTATTATAGTTCTGGCGATAATAAGTGCATAATACGGGTAATAATGCATGTTATATTGATGATAATATACGTAATAAGCATAATTATTACAGTTCTAGCGATAATAACTGCATTATATGGGTAATAATAGATTTTATATTGATTATATCGGGAGTAATAAGTAAAATCATTATAGTCCCTGCGTACATAATAGTAAAATATGGCTAATAGTGCATGTTATATTGATAATAATAAAAGTAATAATTATATTTATTATAGACCTAGCGATAATAACTGCATAATATGGGTAATAATGCATGTTATATTGATGATAATAAATGTAATAAGTATATTTATTATAGTTCTGGCGATAATAACTGCATAATACGGATAATAATGCATGTTATATTGATAATAATATAAGTAGTAAGTATGATTATTACAGTTCTAGCGATAGTAACTGCATAATATGGGTAATAATGCATGTTATATTGGTGATAATAAAACTAATAAGTACATTTATTATAGATCTAGCGATAATAACAGCATTATATGGGTAATAATGCATGTTATATTGATAACATCGGGAGTAATAAGTGTAATTATTATAGTTCAGGCCATAATAACTGCATTATATGGGTAATAATGGATTTTATATTGATAATATCGGGAGTAATAAGTAAAATTATTATAGTTCTAGCGATAATAATAGTAAAATATGGCTAATAGTGCATGTTATATTGATAATAATAAAAGTAATAAGTATATTTATTATGCATCTAGCTATAATAACTGCATTATATATGTAATAATGCATGTTATATTGATGACAATATAAGTAATAAGTATATTTATTATAGTTCCATCGATAATAACTGCATAATATGGGTAATAATGCATGTTATATTGATGATAATAAAAGTAAAAAGTATATTTATTATGGATCTAGCTATAGTAACTGCATTATATATGTAATAGTGCATGTTATATTGATGATAATATAAGTAGTAAGTATATTTATTATAGATCTAGCTATAATAACTGCATTATGTGGGTAATAATGGATTTTATATTGATAATATCGGGAGTAATAAGTAAAATTATTATAGTTCTAGCGATAATAATAGTAAAATATGGCTAATAGTGCATGTTATATTGATAATAATAAAAGTAATAAGTATATTTATTATGGATCTAGCTATAATAACTGCATTATATATGTAATAATGCATGTTATATTGATGACAATATAAGTAATAAGTATATTTATTATAGTTCTATCGATAATAACTGCATAATATGGGTAATAATGCATGTTATATTGATGATAATAAAAGTAAAAAGTATATTTATTATGGATCTAGCTATAATAACTGATTTATATATGTAATAATGCATGTTATATTGATGATAATATAAGTAGTAAGTATATTTATTATAGATCTAGCTATAATAACTGCATTATGTGGGTAATAATGCATGTTATATTGATGATAATATAAGTAATAAGTATATTTATTATAGATCTAGCGATAATAACTGCATTATATGGGTAATAATGGATTTTATATTCATAATATCGGGAGTAATAAGTAAAATTATTATAGTCCCAGCGTACATAATAGTAAAATATGGCTAATAGTGCATGTTATATTGATAATAATAAGAGGAATAAGTATATTTATTATAGATCTAGCGATAATAACTGCATTATATGGCCAATAGTGCATGTTATATTGATGATAGTATAAGTAATAAGTATATTTATTATAGATCTAGCTATAATAACTGCATTATATGGGTAATAATGCATGTTATATTGATGATAATATAAGTAATAAGTATATTTATTATAGTTAGAGCGATAATAATTGCATAATATGCATAATAATGCATGTTATATTGGTGATAATAAAAGTAATAAATATATTTATTACAGTTTTGTCGATAATAACTGCATAATATGGGTAATAATGCATGTTATATTGATGATAATATAAGTAATAAGTATATTTATTATAGTTCTGGCGATAATAAGTGCATAATACGGGTAATAATGCATGTTACATTGATGATAATATACGTAATAAGCATAATTATTACAGTTCTAGCGATAATAACTGCATTATATGGGTAATAATAGATTTTATATTGATTATATCGGGAGTAATAAGTAAAATCATTATAGTCCCTGCGTACATAATAGTAAAATATGGCTAATAGTGCATGTTATATTGATAATAATAAAAGTAATAATTATATTTATTATAGACCTAGCGATAATAACTGCATAATATGGGTAATAATGCATGTTATATTGATGATAATAAATGTAATAAGTATATTTATTATAGTTCTGGCGATAATAACTGCATAATACGGATAATAATGCATGTTATATTGATAATAATATAAGTAGTAAGTATGATTATTACAGTTCTAGCGATAGTAACTGCATAATATGGGTAATAATGCATGTTATATTGGTGATAATAAAACTAATAAGTACATTTATTATAGATCTAGCGATAATAACAGCATTATATGGGTAATAATGCATGTTATATTGATAACATCGGGAGTAATAAGTGTAATTATTATAGTTCAGGCCATAATAACTGCATTATATGGGTAATAATGGATTTTATATTGATAATATCGGGAGTAATAAGTAAAATTATTATAGTTCTAGCGATAATAATAGTAAAATATGGCTAATAGTGCATGTTATATTGATAATAATAAAAGTAATAAGTATATTTATTATGCATCTAGCTATAATAACTGCATTATATATGTAATAATGCATGTTATATTGATGACAATATAAGTAATAAGTATATTTATTATAGTTCCATCGATAATAACTGCATAATATGGGTAATAATGCATGTTATATTGATGATAATAAAAGTAAAAAGTATATTTATTATGGATCTAGCTATAGTAACTGCATTATATATGTAATAGTGCATGTTATATTGATGATAATATAAGTAGTAAGTATATTTATTATAGATCTAGCTATAATAACTGCATTATGTGGGTAATAATGGATTTTATATTGATAATATCGGGAGTAATAAGTAAAATTATTATAGTTCTAGCGATAATAATAGTAAAATATGGCTAATAGTGCATGTTATATTGATAATAATAAAAGTAATAAGTATATTTATTATGGATCTAGCTATAATAACTGCATTATATATGTAATAATGCATGTTATATTGATGACAATATAAGTAATAAGTATATTTATTATAGTTCTATCGATAATAACTGCATAATATGGGTAATAATGCATGTTATATTGATGATAATAAAAGTAAAAAGTATATTTATTATGGATCTAGCTATAATAACTGATTTATATATGTAATAATGCATGTTATATTGATGATAATATAAGTAGTAAGTATATTTATTATAGATCTAGCTATAATAACTGCATTATGTGGGTAATAATGCATGTTATATTGATGATAATATAAGTAATAAGTATATTTATTATAGATCTAGCGATAATAACTGCATTATATGGGTAATAATGGATTTTATATTCATAATATCGGGAGTAATAAGTAAAATTATTATAGTCCCAGCGTACATAATAGTAAAATATGGCTAATAGTGCATGTTATATTGATAATAATAAAAGGAATAAGTATATTTATTATAGATCTAGCGATAATAACTGCATTATATGGCCAATAATGCATGTTATATTGATGATAATAAATGTAATAAGTATATTTATTATAGTTCTGGCGATAATAACTGCATAATACGGGTAATAATGCATGTTATATTGATAATAATATAAGTAGTAAGTATATTTATTATAGTTAGAGCGATAATAACTGCATAATATGCATAATAATGCATGTTATATTGGTGATAATAAAAGTAATAAGTATATTTATTATAGTTCTGGCGATAATAACTGCATAATACGGGTAATAATGCATGTTATATTGATAATAATATAAGTAGTAAGTATAATTATTACAGTTCTAGCGATAGTAACTGCATAATATGGGTAATAATGCATGTTATATTGGTGATAATAAAACTAATAAGTACATTTATTATAGATCTAGCGATAATAACAGCATTATATGGGTAATAATGCATGTTATATTGATAATATCGGGAGTAATAAGTATAATTATTATAGTTCTAGGGATAATAATAGTAAAATATGGGTAATAATGTAAGTTATATTGATAATAATACAAGTAATAAGTATATTTCTTATAGTTCTACCGATAATAACTGCATAATATGGGTAATAATGCATGCTATATTGATGATATTAAAAGTAATAAGTATATTTATTTGAGTTCTAGCGATAATAACTGCATAATATGGGTAATAATGCATGTTATATTGATAATAATAAAAGTATTAAGTATATTTATTATAGATCTAACGATAATAACTGCATTATATGGGTAATAATGCATGTTACATTGATAACATCGGGAGTAATAAGTGTAATTATTATAGTTCAGGCCATAATAACTGCATTATATGGGTAATAATGGATTTTATATTGATAATATCGGGAGTAATAAGTAAAATTATTATAGTTCTAGCGATAATAATAGTAAAATATGGCTAATAGTGCATGTTATATTGATAATAATAAAAGTAATAAGTATATTTATTATGGATCTAGCTATAATAACTGCATTATATATGTAATAATGCATGTTATATTGATGACAATATAAGTAATAAGTATATTTATTATAGTTCCATCGATAATAACTGCATAATATGGGTAATAATGCATGTTATATTGATGATAATAAAAGTAAAAAGTATATTTATTATGGATCTAGCTATAGTAACTGCATTATATATGTAATAATGCATGTTATATTGATGATAATATAAGTAGTAAGTATATTTATTATAGATCTAGCTATAATAACTGCATTATATGGGTAATAATGGATTTTATATTGATAATATCGGGAGTAATAAGTAAAATTATTATAGTTCTAGCGATAATAATAGTAAAATATGGCTAATAGTGCATGTTATATTGATAATAATAAAAGTAATAAGTATATTTATTATGGATCTAGCTATAATAACTGCATTATATATGTAATAATGCATGTTATATTGATGACAATATAAGTAATAAGTATATTTATTATAGTTCTATCGATAATAACTGCATAATATGGGTAATAATGCATGTTATATTGATGATAATAAAAGTAAAAAGTATATTTATTATGGATCTAGCTATAATAACTGCATTATATATGTAATAATGCATGTTATATTGATGATAATATAAGTAGTAAGTATATTTATTATAGATCTAGCTATAATAACTGCATTATATAGGTAATAATGCATGTTATATTGATGATAATATAAGTAATAAGTATATTTATTATAGATCTAGCGATAATAACTGCATTATATGGGTAATAATGGATTTTATATTCATAATATCGGGAGTAATAAGTAAAATTATTATAGTCCCAGCGTACATAATAGTAAAATATGGCTAATAGTGCATGTTATATTGATAATAATAAAAGGAATAAGTATATTTATTATAGATCTAGCGATAATAACTGCATTATATGGCCAATAATGCATGTTATATTGATGATAATATAAGTAATAAGTATATTTATTATAGTTAGAGCGATAATAACTGCATAATATGCATAATAATGCATGTTATATTGGTGATAATAAAAGTAATAAATATATTTATTACAGTTTTGTCGATAATAACTGCATAATATGGGTAATAATGCATGTTATATTGATGATAATATAAGTAATAAGTATATTTATTATAGTTCTGGCGATAATAAGTGCATAATACGGGTAATAATGCATGTTATATTGATGATAATATACGTAATAAGCATAATTATTACAGTTCTAGCGATAATAACTGCATTATATGGGTAATAATAGATTTTATATTGATTATATCGGGAGTAATAAGTAAAATCATTATAGTCCCTGCGTACATAATAGTAAAATATGGCTAATAGTGCATGTTATATTGATAATAATAAAAGTAATAAGTATATTTATTATAGATCTAGCGATAATAACTGCATAATATGGGTAATAATGCATGTTATATTGATGATAATAAATGTAATAAGTATATTTATTATAGTTCTGGCGATAATAACTGCATAATACGGGTAATAATGCATGTTATATTGATAATAATATAAGTAGTAAGTATAATTATTACAGTTCTAGCGATAGTAACTGCATAATATGGGTAATAATGCATGTTATATTGGTGATAATAAAACTAATAAGTACATTTATTATAGATCTAGCGATAATAACTGCATTATATGGGTAATAATGCATGTTATATTGATAATATCGGGAGTAATAAGTATAATTATTATAGTTCTAGCGATAATAATAGTAAAATATGGCTAATAGTGCATGTTATATTGATAATAATAAAAGTAATAAGTATATTTATTATGGATCTAGCTATAATAACTGCATTATATATGTAATAATGCATGTTATATTGATGACAATATAAGTAATAAGTATATTTATTATAGTTCTATCGATAATAACTGCATAATATGGGTAATAATGCATGTTATATTGATGATAATAAAAGTAAAAAGTATATTTATTATGGATCTAGCTATAATAACTGCATTATATATGTAATAATGCATGTTATATTGATGATAATATAAGTAGTAAGTATATTTATTATAGATCTAGCTATAATAACTGCATTATATGGGTAATAATGCATGTTATATTGATGATAATATAAGTAATAAGTATAATTATTACAGTTCTAGCGATAATAACTGCATTATATGGGTAATAATGGATTTTATATTGACAATATCGGGAGTAATAAGTAAAATTATTATAATTCTAGCGATAATAATAGTAAAATATGGCTAATAGTGCATGTTATATTGATAATAATAAAAGTAATAAGTATATTTATTATAGATCTAGCGATAATAACTGCATTATATGGCCAATAGTGCATGTTATATTGATGATAATATAAGTAATAAGTATATTTATTATAGATCTAGCTATAATAACTGCATTATATGGGTAATAATGCATGTTATATTGATGATAATATAAGTAATAAGTATATTTATTATAGTTAGAGCGATAATAATTGCATAATATGCATAATAATGCATGTTATATTGGTGATAATAAAAGTAATAAATATATTTATTACAGTTTTGTCGATAATAACTGCATAATATGGGTAATAATGCATGTTATATTGATGATAATATAAGTAATAAGTATATTTATTATAGTTCTGGCGATAATAAGTGCATAATACGGGTAATAATGCATGTTATATTGATGATAATATACGTAATAAGCATAATTATTACAGTTCTAGCGATAATAACTGCATTATATGGGTAATAATAGATTTTATATTGATTATATCGGGAGTAATAAGTAAAATCATTATAGTCCCTGCGTACATAATAGTAAAATATGGCTAATAGTGCATGTTATATTGATAATAATAAAAGTAATAATTATATTTATTATAGACCTAGCGATAATAACTGCATAATATGGGTAATAATGCATGTTATATTGATGATAATAAATGTAATAAGTATACTTATTATAGTTCTGGCGATAATAACTGCATAATACGGATAATAATGCATGTTATATTGATAATAATATAAGTAGTAAGTATGATTATTACAGTTCTAGCGATAGTAACTGCATAATATGGGTAATAATGCATGTTATATTGGTGATAATAAAACTAATAAGTACATTTATTATAGATCTAGCGATAATAACAGCATTATATGGGTAATAATGCATGTTATATTGATAACATCGGGAGTAATAAGTGTAATTATTATAGTTCAGGCCATAATAACTGCATTATATGGGTAATAATGGATTTTATATTGATAATATCGGGAGTAATAAGTAAAATTATTATAGTTCTAGCGATAATAATAGTAAAATATGGCTAATAGTGCATGTTATATTGATAATAATAAAAGTAATAAGTATATTTATTATGCATCTAGCTATAATAACTGCATTATATATGTAATAATGCATGTTATATTGATGACAATATAAGTAATAAGTATATTTATTATAGTTCTATCGATAATAACTGCATAATATGGGTAATAATGCATGTTATATTGATGATAATAAAAGTAAAAAGTATATTTATTATGGATCTAGCTATAATAACTGATTTATATATGTAATAATGCATGTTATATTGATGATAATATAAGTAGTAAGTATATTTATTATAGATCTAGCTATAATAACTGCATTATGTGGGTAATAATGCATGTTATATTGATGATAATATAAGTAATAAGTATATTTATTATAGATCTAGCGATAATAACTGCATTATATGGGTAATAATGGATTTTATATTCATAATATCGGGAGTAATAAGTAAAATTATTATAGTCCCAGCGTACATAATAGTAAAATATGGCTAATAGTGCATGTTATATTGATAATAATAAATGGAATAAGTATATTTATTATAGATCTAGCGATAATAACTGCATTATATGGCCAATAATGCATGTTATATTGATGATAATAAATGTAATAAGTATATTTATTATAGTTCTGGCGATAATAACTGCATAATACGGGTAATAATGCATGTTATATTGATAATAATATAAGTAGTAAGTATATTTATTATAGTTAGAGCGATAATAACTGCATAATATGCATAATAATGCATGTTATATTGGTGATAATAAAAGTAATAAGTATATTTATTATAGTTCTGGCGATAATAACTGCATAATACGGGTAATAATGCATGTTATATTGATAATAATATAAGTAGTAAGTATAATTATTACAGTTCTAGCGATAGTAACTGCATAATATGGGTAATAATGCATGTTATATTGGTGATAATAAAACTAATAAGTACATTTATTATAGATCTAGCGATAATAACTGCATTATATGGGTAATAATGCATGTTATATTGATAATATCGGGAGTAATAAGTATAATTATTATAGTTCTAGCGATAATAATAGTAAAATATGGCTAATAGTGCATGTTATATTGATAATAATAAAAGTAATAAGTATATTTATTATGGATCTAGCTATAATAACTGCATTATATATGTAATAATGCATGTTATATTGATGACAATATAAGTAATAAGTATATTTATTATAGTTCTATCGATAATAACTGCATAATATGGGTAATAATGCATGTTATATTGATGATAATAAAAGTAAAAAGTATATTTATTATGGATCTAGCTATAATAACTGCATTATATATGTAATAATGCATGTTATATTGATGATAATATAAGTAGTAAGTATATTTATTATAGATCTAGCTATAATAACTGCATTATATGGGTAATAATGCATGTTATATTGATGATAATATAAGTAATAAGTATATTTATTATATATCTAGCGATAATAACTGCATTATATGGGTAATAATGGATTTTATATTCATAATATCGGGAGTAATAAGTAAAATTATTATAGTCCCAGCGTACATAATAGTAAAATATGGCTAATAGTGCATGTTATATTGATAATAATAAAAGGAATAAGTATATTTATTATAGATCTAGCGATAATAACTGCATTATATGGCCAATAATGCATGTTATATTGATGATAATATAAGTAATAAGTATATTTATTATAGATCTAGCTATAATAACTGCATTATATGGGTAATAATGCATGTTATATTGATGATAATATAAGTAATAAGTATATTTATTATAGTTAGAGCGATAATAACTGCATAATATGCATAATAATGCATGTTATATTGGTGATAATAAAAGTAATAAATATATTTATTACAGTTTTGTCGATAATAACTGCATAATATGGGTAATAATGCATGTTATATTGATGATAATATAAGTAATAAGTATATTTATTATAGTTCTGGCGATAATAAGTGCATAATACGGGTAATAATGCATGTTACATTGATGATAATATACGTAATAAGCATAATTATTACAGTTCTAGCGATAATAACTGCATTATATGGGTAATAATAGATTTTATATTGATTATATCGGGAGTAATAAGTAAAATCATTATAGTCCCTGCGTACATAATAGTAAAATATGGCTAATAGTGCATGTTATATTGATAATAATAAAAGTAATAATTATATTTATTATAGATCTAGCGATAATAACTGCATAATATGGGTAATAATGCATGTTATATTGATGATAATAAATGTAATAAGTATATTTATTATAGTTCTGGCGATAATAACTGCATAATACGGATAATAATGCATGTTATATTGATAATAATATAAGTAGTAAGTATGATTATTACAGTTCTAGCGATAGTAACTGCATAATATGGGTAATAATGCATGTTATATTGGTGATAATAAAACTAGTAAGTACATTTATTATAGATCTAGCGATAATAACAGCATTATATGGGTAATAATGCATGTTATATTGATAATATCGGGAGTAATAAGTATAATTATTATAGTTCTAGGGATAATAATAGTAAAATATGGGTAATAATGTAAGTTATATTGATAATAATACAAGTAATAAGTATATTTCTTATAGTTCTACCGATAATAACTGCATAATATGGGTAATAATGCATGCTATATTGATGATATTAAAAGTAATAAGTATATTTATTTGAGTTCTAGCGATAATAACTGCATAATATGGGTAATAATGCATGTTATATTGATAATAATAAAAGTATTAAGTATATTTATTATAGATCTAACGATAATAACTGCATTATATGGGTAATAATGCATGTTACATTGATAACATCGGGAGTAATAAGTGTAATTATTATAGTTCAGGCCATAATAACTGCATTATATGGGTAATAATGGATTTTATATTGATAATATCGGGAGTAATAAGTAAAATTATTATAGTTCTAGCGATAATAATAGTAAAATATGGCTAATAGTGCATGTTATATTGATAATAATAAAAGTAATAAGTATATTTATTATGGATCTAGCTATAATAACTGCATTATATATGTAATAATGCATGTTATATTGATGACAATATAAGTAATAAGTATATTTATTATAGTTCCATCGATAATAACTGCATAATATGGGTAATAATGCATGTTATATTGATGATAATAAAAGTAAAAAGTATATTTATTATGGATCTAGCTATAGTAACTGCATTATATATGTAATAATGCATGTTATATTGATGATAATATAAGTAGTAAGTATATTTATTATAGATCTAGCTATAATAACTGCATTATATGGGTAATAATGGATTTTATATTGATAATATCGGGAGTAATAAGTAAAATTATTATAGTTCTAGCGATAATAATAGTAAAATATGGCTAATAGTGCATGTTATATTGATAATAATAAAAGTAATAAGTATATTTATTATGGATCTAGCTATAATAACTGCATTATATATGTAATAATGCATGTTATATTGATGACAATATAAGTAATAAGTATATTTATTATAGTTCTATCGATAATAACTGCATAATATGGGTAATAATGCATGTTATATTGATGATAATAAAAGTAAAAAGTATATTTATTATGGATCTAGCTATAATAACTGCATTATATATGTAATAATGCATGTTATATTGATGATAATATAAGTAGTAAGTATATTTATTATAGATCTAGCTATAATAACTGCATTATATAGGTAATAATGCATGTTATATTGATGATAATATAAGTAATAAGTATATTTATTATAGATCTAGCGATAATAACTGCATTATATGGGTAATAATGGATTTTATATTCATAATATCGGGAGTAATAAGTAAAATTATTATAGTCCCAGCGTACATAATAGTAAAATATGGCTAATAGTGCATGTTATATTGATAATAATAAAAGGAATAAGTATATTTATTATAGATCTAGCGATAATAACTGCATTATATGGCCAATAATGCATGTTATATTGATGATAATATAAGTAATAAGTATATTTATTATAGTTAGAGCGATAATAACTGCATAATATGCATAATAATGCATGTTATATTGGTGATAATAAAAGTAATAAATATATTTATTACAGTTTTGTCGATAATAACTGCATAATATGGGTAATAATGCATGTTATATTGATGATAATATAAGTAATAAGTATATTTATTATAGTTCTGGCGATAATAAGTGCATAATACGGGTAATAATGCATGTTACATTGATGATAATATACGTAATAAGCATAATTATTACAGTTCTAGCGATAATAACTGCATTATATGGGTAATAATAGATTTTATATTGATTATATCGGGAGTAATAAGTAAAATCATTATAGTCCCTGCGTACATAATAGTAAAATATGGCTAATAGTGCATGTTATATTGATAATAATAAAAGTAATAATTATATTTATTATAGATCTAGCGATAATAACTGCATAATATGGGTAATAATGCATGTTATATTGATGATAATAAATGTAATAAGTATATTTATTATAGTTCTGGCGATAATAACTGCATAATACGGATAATAATGCATGTTATATTGATAATAATATAAGTAGTAAGTATGATTATTACAGTTCTAGCGATAGTAACTGCATAATATGGGTAATAATGCATGTTATATTGGTGATAATAAAACTAATAAGTACATTTATTATAGATCTAGCGATAATAACAGCATTATATGGGTAATAATGCATGTTATATTGATAATATCGGGAGTAATAAGTATAATTATTATAGTTCTAGGGATAATAATAGTAAAATATGGGTAATAATGTAAGTTATATTGATAATAATACAAGTAATAAGTATATTTCTTATAGTTCTACCGATAATAACTGCATAATATGGGTAATAATGCATGCTATATTGATGATATTAAAAGTAATAAGTATATTTATTTGAGTTCTAGCGATAATAACTGCATAATATGGGTAATAATGCATGTTATATTGATAATAATAAAAGTATTAAGTATATTTATTATAGATCTAACGATAATAACTGCATTATATGGGTAATAATGCATGTTACATTGATAACATCGGGAGTAATAAGTGTAATTATTATAGTTCAGGCCATAATAACTGCATTATATGGGTAATAATGGATTTTATATTGATAATATCGGGAGTAATAAGTAAAATTATTATAGTTCTAGCGATAATAATAGTAAAATATGGCTAATAGTGCATGTTATATTGATAATAATAAAAGTAATAAGTATATTTATTATGGATCTAGCTATAATAACTGCATTATATATGTAATAATGCATGTTATATTGATGACAATATAAGTAATAAGTATATTTATTATAGTTCCATCGATAATAACTGCATAATATGGGTAATAATGCATGTTATATTGATGATAATAAAAGTAAAAAGTATATTTATTATGGATCTAGCTATAGTAACTGCATTATATATGTAATAATGCATGTTATATTGATGATAATATAAGTAGTAAGTATATTTATTATAGATCTAGCTATAATAACTGCATTATATGGGTAATAATGGATTTTATATTGATAATATCGGGAGTAATAAGTAAAATTATTATAGTTCTAGCGATAATAATAGTAAAATATGGCTAATAGTGCATGTTATATTGATAATAATAAAAGTAATAAGTATATTTATTATGGATCTAGCTATAATAACTGCATTATATATGTAATAATGCATGTTATATTGATGACAATATAAGTAATAAGTATATTTATTATAGTTCTATCGATAATAACTGCATAATATGGGTAATAATGCATGTTATATTGATGATAATAAAAGTAAAAAGTATATTTATTATGGATCTAGCTATAATAACTGCATTATATATGTAATAATGCATGTTATATTGATGATAATATAAGTAGTAAGTATATTTATTATAGATCTAGCTATAATAACTGCATTATATAGGTAATAATGCATGTTATATTGATGATAATATAAGTAATAAGTATATTTATTATAGATCTAGCGATAATAACTGCATTATATGGGTAATAATGGATTTTATATTCATAATATCGGGAGTAATAAGTAAAATTATTATAGTCCCAGCGTACATAATAGTAAAATATGGCTAATAGTGCATGTTATATTGATAATAATAAAAGGAATAAGTATATTTATTATAGATCTAGCGATAATAACTGCATTATATGGCCAATAATGCATGTTATATTGATGATAATATAAGTAAGAAGTATATTTATTATAGTTAGAGCGATAATAACTGCATAATATGCATAATAATGCATGTTATATTGGTGATAATAAAAGTAATAAATATATTTATTACAGTTTTGTCGATAATAACTGCATAATATGGGTAATAATGCATGTTATATTGATGATAATATAAGTAATAAGTATATTTATTATAGTTCTGGCGATAATAAGTGCATAATACGGGTAATAATGCATGTTATATTGATGATAATATACGTAATAAGCATAATTATTACAGTTCTAGCGATAATAACTGCATTATATGGGTAATAATAGATTTTATATTGATTATATCGGGAGTAATAAGTAAAATCATTATAGTCCCTGCGTACATAATAGTAAAATATGGCTAATAGTGCATGTTATATTGATAATAATAAAAGTAATAATTATATTTATTATAGATCTAGCGATAATAACTGCATAATATGGGTAATAATGCATGTTATATTGATGATAATAAAAGTAAAAAGTATATTTATTATGGATCTAGCTATAATAACTGCATTATATATGTAATAATGCATGTTATATTGATGATAATATAAGTAGTAAGTATATTTATTATAGATCTAGCTATAATAACTGCATTATATGGGTAATAATGCATGTTATATTGATGATAATATAAGTAATAAGTATATTTATTATATATCTAGCGATAATAACTGCATTATATGGGTAATAATGGATTTTATATTCATAATATCGGGAGTAATAAGTAAAATTATTATAGTCCCAGCGTACATAATAGTAAAATATGGCTAATAGTGCATGTTATATTGATAATAATAAAAGGAATAAGTATATTTATTATAGATCTAGCGATAATAACTGCATTATATGGCCAATAATGCATGTTATATTGATGATAATATAAGTAATAAGTATATTTATTATAGATCTAGCTATAATAACTGCATTATATGGGTAATAATGCATGTTATATTGATGATAATATAAGTAATAAGTATATTTATTATAGTTAGAGCGATAATAACTGCATAATATGCATAATAATGCATGTTATATTGGTGATAATAAAAGTAATAAATATATTTATTACAGTTTTGTCGATAATAACTGCATAATATGGGTAATAATGCATGTTATATTGATGATAATATAAGTAATAAGTATATTTATTATAGTTCTGGCGATAATAAGTGCATAATACGGGTAATAATGCATGTTACATTGATGATAATATACGTAATAAGCATAATTATTACAGTTCTAGCGATAATAACTGCATTATATGGGTAATAATAGATTTTATATTGATTATATCGGGAGTAATAAGTAAAATCATTATAGTCCCTGCGTACATAATAGTAAAATATGGCTAATAGTGCATGTTATATTGATAATAATAAAAGTAATAATTATATTTATTATAGATCTAGCGATAATAACTGCATAATATGGGTAATAATGCATGTTATATTGATGATAATAAATGTAATAAGTATATTTATTATAGTTCTGGCGATAATAACTGCATAATACGGATAATAATGCATGTTATATTGATAATAATATAAGTAGTAAGTATGATTATTACAGTTCTAGCGATAGTAACTGCATAATATGGGTAATAATGCATGTTATATTGGTGATAATAAAACTAATAAGTACATTTATTATAGATCTAGCGATAATAACAGCATTATATGGGTAATAATGCATGTTATATTGATAATATCGGGAGTAATAAGTATAATTATTATAGTTCTAGGGATAATAATAGTAAAATATGGGTAATAATGTAAGTTATATTGATAATAATACAAGTAATAAGTATATTTCTTATAGTTCTACCGATAATAACTGCATAATATGGGTAATAATGCATGCTATATTGATGATATTAAAAGTAATAAGTATATTTATTTGAGTTCTAGCGATAATAACTGCATAATATGGGTAATAATGCATGTTATATTGATAATAATAAAAGTATTAAGTATATTTATTATAGATCTAACGATAATAACTGCATTATATGGGTAATAATGCATGTTACATTGATAACATCGGGAGTAATAAGTGTAATTATTATAGTTCAGGCCATAATAACTGCATTATATGGGTAATAATGGATTTTATATTGATAATATCGGGAGTAATAAGTAAAATTATTATAGTTCTAGCGATAATAATAGTAAAATATGGCTAATAGTGCATGTTATATTGATAATAATAAAAGTAATAAGTATATTTATTATGGATCTAGCTATAATAACTGCATTATATATGTAATAATGCATGTTATATTGATGACAATATAAGTAATAAGTATATTTATTATAGTTCCATCGATAATAACTGCATAATATGGGTAATAATGCATGTTATATTGATGATAATAAAAGTAAAAAGTATATTTATTATGGATCTAGCTATAGTAACTGCATTATATATGTAATAATGCATGTTATATTGATGATAATATAAGTAGTAAGTATATTTATTATAGATCTAGCTATAATAACTGCATTATATGGGTAATAATGGATTTTATATTGATAATATCGGGAGTAATAAGTAAAATTATTATAGTTCTAGCGATAATAATAGTAAAATATGGCTAATAGTGCATGTTATATTGATAATAATAAAAGTAATAAGTATATTTATTATGGATCTAGCTATAATAACTGCATTATATATGTAATAATGCATGTTATATTGATGACAATATAAGTAATAAGTATATTTATTATAGTTCTATCGATAATAACTGCATAATATGGGTAATAATGCATGTTATATTGATGATAATAAAAGTAAAAAGTATATTTATTATGGATCTAGCTATAATAACTGCATTATATATGTAATAATGCATGTTATATTGATGATAATATAAGTAGTAAGTATATTTATTATAGATCTAGCTATAATAACTGCATTATATAGGTAATAATGCATGTTATATTGATGATAATATAAGTAATAAGTATATTTATTATAGATCTAGCGATAATAACTGCATTATATGGGTAATAATGGATTTTATATTCATAATATCGGGAGTAATAAGTAAAATTATTATAGTCCCAGCGTACATAATAGTAAAATATGGCTAATAGTGCATGTTATATTGATAATAATAAAAGGAATAAGTATATTTATTATAGATCTAGCGATAATAACTGCATTATATGGCCAATAATGCATGTTATATTGATGATAATATAAGTAATAAGTATATTTATTATAGTTAGAGCGATAATAACTGCATAATATGCATAATAATGCATGTTATATTGGTGATAATAAAAGTAATAAATATATTTATTACAGTTTTGTCGATAATAACTGCATAATATGGGTAATAATGCATGTTATATTGATGATAATATAAGTAATAAGTATATTTATTATAGTTCTGGCGATAATAAGTGCATAATACGGGTAATAATGCATGTTATATTGATGATAATATACGTAATAAGCATAATTATTACAGTTCTAGCGATAATAACTGCATTATATGGGTAATAATAGATTTTATATTGATTATATCGGGAGTAATAAGTAAAATCATTATAGTCCCTGCGTACATAATAGTAAAATATGGCTAATAGTGCATGTTATATTGATAATAATAAAAGTAATAAGTATATTTATTATAGATCTAGCGATAATAACTGCATAATATGGGTAATAATGCATGTTATATTGATGATAATAAATGTAATAAGTATATTTATTATAGTTCTGGCGATAATAACTGCATAATACGGGTAATAATGCATGTTATATTGATAATAATATAAGTAGTAAGTATAATTATTACAGTTCTAGCGATAGTAACTGCATAATATGGGTAATAATGCATGTTATATTGGTGATAATAAAACTAATAAGTACATTTATTATAGATCTAGCGATAATAACTGCATTATATGGGTAATAATGCATGTTATATTGATAATATCGGGAGTAATAAGTATAATTATTATAGTTCTAGCGATAATAATAGTAAAATATGGCTAATAGTGCATGTTATATTGATAATAATAAAAGTAATAAGTATATTTATTATGGATCTAGCTATAATAACTGCATTATATATGTAATAATGCATGTTATATTGATGACAATATAAGTAATAAGTATATTTATTATAGTTCTATCGATAATAACTGCATAATATGGGTAATAATGCATGTTATATTGATGATAATAAAAGTAAAAAGTATATTTATTATGGATCTAGCTATAATAACTGCATTATATATGTAATAATGCATGTTATATTGATGATAATATAAGTAGTAAGTATATTTATTATAGATCTAGCTATAATAACTGCATTATATGGGTAATAATGCATGTTATATTGATGATAATATAAGTAATAAGTATAATTATTACAGTTCTAGCGATAATAACTGCATTATATGGGTAATAATGGATTTTATATTGACAATATCGGGAGTAATAAGTAAAATTATTATAATTCTAGCGATAATAATAGTAAAATATGGCTAATAGTGCATGTTATATTGATAATAATAAAAGTAATAAGTATATTTATTATAGATCTAGCGATAATAACTGCATTATATGGGTAATAATGCATGTTATATTGATAATATCGGGAGTAATAAGTATAATTATTATAGTTCTAGCGATAGTAATGGTAAAATATGGCTAATAGTGATTGTTATATTGATAAGAATAAAAGTAATAAGTATATTTATTATGGATCTAGCTATAATAACTGCATTATATGGGTAATAATGCATGTTATGTTGATAATAATAAAAGTAATAAGTATATTTATCATAGATCTAGCGATAATAACTGCATTATATGGGTAATAATGCATGTTATATTGCTAATATCGGGAGTAATAAGTACAATTATTATAGTTCTAGCGATAGTAATAGTAAAATATGGCTAATAGTGAATGTTATATTGATAATAATAAAAGTAGTAAGTATATTTATTATAGATCTAGCTATAATAACTGCATTATATGGGTAATAATGCATGTTATATTGATGATAATATAAGTAATAAGTATATTTATTATAGATCTAGTTATAATAACTGCATCATATGGGTAATAATGCATGTTATATTGATGATAATATAAGTAATAAGTATATTTATTATAGTTAGAGCGATAATAACTGCATAATATGCATAATAATGCATGTTATATTGGTGATAATAAAAGTAATAAGTATATTTATTACAGTTCTGGCGATAATAACTGCATAATATGGGTAATAATTCATGTTATATTGATGATAATATAAGTAATAAGTATATTTATTATAGATCTAGCTATAATAACTGCATTATATGGGTAATAATGAATGTTATATTGATGATAATATAAGTAGTAAGTATATTTATTATAGATCTAGCTATAATAACTGCATTATATGGGTAATAATGCATGTTATATTGATGATAATATAAGTAATAAGTATATTTATTATATATCTAGCGATAATAACTGCATTATATGGGTAATAATGGATTTTATATTCATAATATCGGGAGTAATAAGTAAAATTATTATAGTCCCAGCGTACATAATAGTAAAATATGGCTAATAGTGCATGTTATATTGATAATAATAAAAGGAATAAGTATATTTATTATAGATCTAGCGATAATAACTGCATTATATGGCCAATAATGCATGTTATATTGATGATAATATAAGTAATAAGTATATTTATTATAGATCTAGCTATAATAACTGCATTATATGGGTAATAATGCATGTTATATTGATGATAATATAAGTAATAAGTATATTTATTATAGTTAGAGCGATAATAACTGCATAATATGCATAATAATGCATGTTATATTGGTGATAATAAAAGTAATAAATATATTTATTACAGTTTTGTCGATAATAACTGCATAATATGGGTAATAATGCATGTTATATTGATGATAATATAAGTAATAAGTATATTTATTATAGTTCTGGCGATAATAAGTGCATAATACGGGTAATAATGCATGTTACATTGATGATAATATACGTAATAAGCATAATTATTACAGTTCTAGCGATAATAACTGCATTATATGGGTAATAATAGATTTTATATTGATTATATCGGGAGTAATAAGTAAAATCATTATAGTCCCTGCGTACATAATAGTAAAATATGGCTAATAGTGCATGTTATATTGATAATAATAAAAGTAATAATTATATTTATTATAGATCTAGCGATAATAACTGCATAATATGGGTAATAATGCATGTTATATTGATGATAATAAATGTAATAAGTATATTTATTATAGTTCTGGCGATAATAACTGCATAATACGGATAATAATGCATGTTATATTGATAATAATATAAGTAGTAAGTATGATTATTACAGTTCTAGCGATAGTAACTGCATAATATGGGTAATAATGCATGTTATATTGGTGATAATAAAACTAATAAGTACATTTATTATAGATCTAGCGATAATAACAGCATTATATGGGTAATAATGCATGTTATATTGATAATATCGGGAGTAATAAGTATAATTATTATAGTTCTAGGGATAATAATAGTAAAATATGGGTAATAATGTAAGTTATATTGATAATAATACAAGTAATAAGTATATTTCTTATAGTTCTACCGATAATAACTGCATAATATGGGTAATAATGCATGCTATATTGATGATATTAAAAGTAATAAGTATATTTATTTGAGTTCTAGCGATAATAACTGCATAATATGGGTAATAATGCATGTTATATTGATAATAATAAAAGTATTAAGTATATTTATTATAGATCTAACGATAATAACTGCATTATATGGGTAATAATGCATGTTACATTGATAACATCGGGAGTAATAAGTGTAATTATTATAGTTCAGGCCATAATAACTGCATTATATGGGTAATAATGGATTTTATATTGATAATATCGGGAGTAATAAGTAAAATTATTATAGTTCTAGCGATAATAATAGTAAAATATGGCTAATAGTGCATGTTATATTGATAATAATAAAAGTAATAAGTATATTTATTATGGATCTAGCTATAATAACTGCATTATATATGTAATAATGCATGTTATATTGATGACAATATAAGTAATAAGTATATTTATTATAGTTCCATCGATAATAACTGCATAATATGGGTAATAATGCATGTTATATTGATGATAATAAAAGTAAAAAGTATATTTATTATGGATCTAGCTATAGTAACTGCATTATATATGTAATAATGCATGTTATATTGATGATAATATAAGTAGTAAGTATATTTATTATAGATCTAGCTATAATAACTGCATTATATGGGTAATAATGGATTTTATATTGATAATATCGGGAGTAATAAGTAAAATTATTATAGTTCTAGCGATAATAATAGTAAAATATGGCTAATAGTGCATGTTATATTGATAATAATAAAAGTAATAAGTATATTTATTATGGATCTAGCTATAATAACTGCATTATATATGTAATAATGCATGTTATATTGATGACAATATAAGTAATAAGTATATTTATTATAGTTCTATCGATAATAACTGCATAATATGGGTAATAATGCATGTTATATTGATGATAATAAAAGTAAAAAGTATATTTATTATGGATCTAGCTATAATAACTGCATTATATATGTAATAATGCATGTTATATTGATGATAATATAAGTAGTAAGTATATTTATTATAGATCTAGCTATAATAACTGCATTATATAGGTAATAATGCATGTTATATTGATGATAATATAAGTAATAAGTATATTTATTATAGATCTAGCGATAATAACTGCATTATATGGGTAATAATGGATTTTATATTCATAATATCGGGAGTAATAAGTAAAATTATTATAGTCCCAGCGTACATAATAGTAAAATATGGCTAATAGTGCATGTTATATTGATAATAATAAAAGGAATAAGTATATTTATTATAGATCTAGCGATAATAACTGCATTATATGGCCAATAATGCATGTTATATTGATGATAATATAAGTAATAAGTATATTTATTATAGTTAGAGCGATAATAACTGCATAATATGCATAATAATGCATGTTATATTGGTGATAATAAAAGTAATAAATATATTTATTACAGTTTTGTCGATAATAACTGCATAATATGGGTAATAATGCATGTTATATTGATGATAATATAAGTAATAAGTATATTTATTATAGTTCTGGCGATAATAAGTGCATAATACGGGTAATAATGCATGTTATATTGATGATAATATACGTAATAAGCATAATTATTACAGTTCTAGCGATAATAACTGCATTATATGGGTAATAATAGATTTTATATTGATTATATCGGGAGTAATAAGTAAAATCATTATAGTCCCTGCGTACATAATAGTAAAATATGGCTAATAGTGCATGTTATATTGATAATAATAAAAGTAATAAGTATATTTATTATAGATCTAGCGATAATAACTGCATAATATGGGTAATAATGCATGTTATATTGATGATAATAAATGTAATAAGTATATTTATTATAGTTCTGGCGATAATAACTGCATAATACGGGTAATAATGCA
Organism: Megachile leachella; assembly: GCA_963576845.1. Taxonomy (NCBI): domain Eukaryota; kingdom Metazoa; phylum Arthropoda; class Insecta; order Hymenoptera; family Megachilidae; genus Megachile; species Megachile leachella. The sequence goes on from CAUYWW010000182.1 coordinate 1,201,306, forward strand.
TGTTATATTGATAATAATATAAGTAGTAAGTATAATTATTACAGTTCTAGCGATAGTAACTGCATAATATGGGTAATAATGCATGTTATATTGGTGATAATAAAACTAATAAGTACATTTATTATAGATCTAGCGATAATAACTGCATTATATGGGTAATAATGCATGTTATATTGATAATAATAAAAGTATTAAGTATATTTATTATAGATCTAACGATAATAACTGCATTATATGGGTAATAATGCATGTTATATTGATAATATCGGGAGTAATAAGTATAATTATTATAGTTCTAGGGATAATAATAGTAAAATATGGGTAATAATGTAAGTTATATTGATAATAATACAAGTAATAAGTATATTTATTATAGTTCTACCGATAATAACTGCATAATATGGGTAATAATGCATGTTATATTGATAATAATAAAAGTATTAAGTATATTTATTATAGATCTAACGATAATAACTGCATTATATGGGTAATAATGCATGTTACATTGATAACATCGGGAGTAATAAGTGTAATTATTATAGTTCAGGCCATAATAACTGCATTATATGGGTAATAATGGATTTTATATTGATAATATCGGGAGTAATAAGTAAAATTATTATAGTTCTAGCGATAATAATAGTAAAATATGGCTTAGAGTGCATGTTATATTGATAATAATAAAAGTAATAAGTATATTTATTATGGATCTAGCTATAATAACTGCATTATATATGTAATAATGCATGTTATATTGATGACAATATAAGTAATAAGTATATTTATTATAGTTCTGTCGATAATAACTGCATAATATGGGTAATAATGCATGTTATATTGATGATAATAAAAGTAAAAAGTATATTTATTATGGATCTAGCTATAATAACTGCATTATATATGTAATAATGCATGTTATATTGATGATAATATAAGTAGTAAGTATATTTATTATAGATCTAGCTATAATAACTGCATTATATGGGTAATAATGCATGTTATATTGATGATAATATAAGTAATAAGTATAATTATTACAGTTCTAGCGATAATAACTGCATTATATGGGTAATAATGGATTTTATATTGATAATATCGAGAGTAATAAGTAAAATTATTATAATTCTAGCGATAATAATAGTAAAATATGGCTAATAGTGCATGTTATATTGATAATAATAAAAGTAATAAGTATATTTATTATAGATCTAGCGATAATAACTGCATTATATGGGTAATAATGCATGTTATATTGATAATATCGGGAGTAATAAGTATAATTATTATAGTTCTAGCGATAGTAATGGTAAAATATGGCTAATAGTGATTGTTATATTGATAAGAATAAAAGTAATAAGTATATTTATTATGGATCTAGCTATAATAACTGCATTATATGGGTAATAATGCATGTTATGTTGATGATAATATACGTAATAAGCATAATTATTACAGTTCTAGCGATAATAACTGCATAATATGCATAATAATGCATGTTATATTGGTGATAATAAAAGTAATAAGTATATTTATTACAGTTCTGGCGATAATAACTGCATAATATGGGTAATAATGCATGTTATATTGATGATAATATAAGTAGTAAGTATATTAATTATAGTTAGAGCGATAATAACTGCATAATATGCATAATAATGCATGTTATATTGATGATAATAAAAGTAATAAGTATATTTATTACAGTTTTGTCGATAATAACTGCATAATATGGGTAATAATGCATGTTATATTGATAATATCGGGAGTAATAAGTATAATTATTATAGTTCTAGGGATAATAATAGTAAAATATGGGTAATAATGTAAGTTATATTGATAATAATACAAGTAATAAGTATATTTATTATAGTTCTACCGATAATAACTGCATAATATGGGTAATAATGCATGCTATATTGATGATATTAAAAGTAATAAGTATATTTATTTGAGTTCTAGCGATAATAACTACATAATATGGGTAATAATGCATGTTATATTGATAATATCGGAAGTAATAAGTGTAATTATTATAGTTCTGGCGATAATAACTGCATAATATGGGTAATAATGCATGTTATATTGATAATAATATAAGTAATAAGTATAATTATTACAGTTCTAGCGATAATAACTGCATAATATGGGTAATAATGCATGTTATATTGGTGATAATAAAACTAATAAGTATATTTATTATAGATCTAGCGATAATAACTGCATTATATGGGTAATAATGCATGTTATATTGATAATATCGGGAGTAATAAGTATAATTATTATAGTTCTAGCGATAATAACTGCATAATATGGGTAATAATGCATGTTATATTGATAATAATAAAAGTAATAAGTATATTTATTATAGATCTAGCGATAATAACTGCATTATATGGGTAATAGTGCATGTTATATTGATAATATCGGGAGTAATAAGTATAATTATTATAGTTCTAGCGATAATAACAGCATAATATGGGTAATAATGCATGTTATATTGATAATAATAAAAGTAATAAGTATATTTATCATAGATCTAGCGATAATAACTGCATTATATGGGTAATAATGCATGTTATATTGCTAATATCGGGAGTAATAAGTATAATTATTATAGTTCTAGCGATAGTAATAGTAAAATATGGCTAATAGTGAATGTTATATTGATAATAATAAAAGTAGTAAGTATATTTATTATAGATCTAGCTATAATAACTGCATTATATGGGTAATAATGCATGTTATATTGATGATAATATAAGTAATAAGTATATTTATTATAGATCTAGTTATAATAACTGCATCATATGGGTAATAATGCATGTTATATTGATGATAATATAAGTAATAAGTATATTTATTATAGTTAGAGCGATAATAACTGCATAATATGCATAATAATGCATGTTATATTGGTGATAATAAAAGTAATAAGTATATTTATTACAGTTCTGGCGATAATAACTGCATAATATGGGTAATAATTCATGTTATATTGATGATAATATAATTAATAAGTATATTTATTATAGTTCTATCGATAATAACTGCATAATATGAGTAGTAATGCATGTTATATTAATGATAATAAATGTAATAAGTATATTTATTATAGTTCTGGCGATAATCACTGCATAATACGGGTAATAATGCATGTTATATTGATAATAATATAAGTAGCAAGTATAATTATTACAGTTCTAGCGATAATCACTGCATAATACGGGTAATAATGCATGTTATATTGATAATAATATAAGTAGCAAGTATAATTATTACAGTTCTAGCGATAATAACTGCATAATATGGGTAATAATGCATGTTATATTGATGACAATATAAGTAATAAGTATATTTATTATAGTTCTATCGATAATAACTGCATAATATGGTTAATAATGCATGTTATATTGATAATAATATAAGTAATAAGTATAATTATTACAGTTCTAGCGATAATAACTGCATTATATGGGTAATAATGCATGTTATATTGATGATAATATAAGTACTAAGTATATTTATTATAGTTAGAGCGATAATAACTGCATAATATGCATAATAATGCATGTTATATTGGTGATAATAAAAGTAATAAGTATATTTATTACAGTTCTGGCGATAATAACTGCATAATATGGGTAATAATGCATGTTATATTGATGATAATATAAGTAATAAGTATATTTATTATAGATCTAGCTATAATAACTGCATTATATGGGTAATAATGCATGTTATATTGAGGATATCGTGAGTAATAAGTATAATTATTATAGTTCTAGCGATAATAATAGTAAAATATGGCTAATAGTGCATGTTATATTGATAATAATAAAAGTAATAAGTATATTTATTATGGATCTAGCTATAATAACTGCATTATATGGGTAATAATGCATGTTATATTGATGATAATATACGTAATAAGCATAATTATTACAGTTCTAGCGATAATAACTGCATTATATGGGTAATAATAGATTTTAGATTGATAATATCGGGAGTAATAAGTAAAATTATTATAGTCCCTGCGTACATAATAGTAAAATATGGCTAATAGTGCATGTTATATTGATAATAATATAAGCAGTAAGTATAATTATTACAGTTCTAGCGATAATAACTGCATAATATGGGTAATAATGGATGTTATATTGCTGATAATAAAACTAATAAGTATATTTATTATAGATCTAGCGATAATAACTGCATAATATGGGTAATAATGTATTTTATATTGATAATATCGGGTGTAATAAGTAAAATTATTATAGTTATAGCGATAATAATAGTAAAATATGGCTAATAGTGCGTGTTATATTGATAATAATAAAAGTAATAAGTATATTTATTATAGTTCTATCGATAATAACTGCATAATATGGGTAATAATGCATGTTATATTGATAATAATAAAAGTAATAAGTATATTTATTATAGATCTAGCGATAATAACTGCATAATACGGGTAATTTATACATGTTATATTGATAATAATATAAGTAGTAAGTATAATTATTACAGTTCTAGCGATAATAACTGCATTATATGGGTAATAATGCATGTTATATTGGTGATAATAAAAGTAATAAGTATATTTATTACAGTTGTGGGCGATAATAACTGTATAATATGGGTAATAATGCATGTTATATTGGTGATAATAAAAGTAATAAGTATATTTATTACAGTTTTGTCGATAATAACTGCATAATATGGGTAATAATGCATGTTATATTGATGATAATATAAGTAATAAGTATATTTATTATAGTTCTGGCGATAATAACTGCATAATACGGGTAATAATGCATGTTATATTGATGATAATATAAGTAGTAAGTATATTTATTATAGTTAGAGCGATAATAACTGCATAATATGCATAATAATGCATGTTATATTGGTGATAATAAAAGTAATAAGTATATTTGTTACAGTTCTGGCGATAATAACTGCATAATATGGGTAATAATGCATGTTATATTGATGATAATATAAGTAATAAGTATATTTATTATAGATCTAGCGATAATAACTGCATTATATGGGTAATAATGGATTTTATATTGATAATATCGGGAGTAATAAGTAAAATTATTATAGTCCCAGCGTACATAATAGTAAAATATGGCTAATAGTGCATGTTATATTGATAATAATAAAAGGAATAAGTATATTTATTATAGATCTAGCGATAATAACTGCATTATATGGGTAATAATGCATGTTATATTGATGATAATATAAGTAATAAGTATATTTATTATAGATAGAGCGATAATAACTGCATAATATGCATAATAATGCATGTTATATTGGTGATAATAAAAGTAATAAGTATATTTATTACAGTTTTGTCGATAATAACTGCATAATATGGGTAATAATGCATGTTATATTGATGATAATATAAGTAATAAGTATATTTATTATAGTTCTGGCGATAATAAGTGCATAATACGGGTAATAATGCATGTTATATTGATGATAATATACGTAATAAGCATAATTATTACAGTTCTAGCGATAATAACTGCATTATATGGGTAATAATAGATTTTATATTGATTATATCGGGAGTAATAAGTAAAATCATTATAGTCCCTGCGTACATAATAGTAAAATATGGCTAATAGTGCATGTTATATTGATAATAATAAAAGCAATAAGTATATTTATTATAGATCTAGCGATAATAACTGCATAATATGGGTAATAATGCATGTTATATTGATGATAATAAATGTAATAAGTATATTTATTATAGTTCTGGCGATAATAACTGCATAATACGGGTAATAATGCATGTTATATTGATGATAATATAAGTAGTAAGTATATTTATTATAGTTAGAGCGATAATAACTGCATAATATGCATAATAATGCATGTTATATTGGTGATAATAAAAGTAATAAGTATATTTATTACAGTTTTGTCGATAATAACTGCATAATATGGGTAATAATGCATGTTATATTGATAATATCGGGAGTAATAAGTATAATTATTATAGTTCTAGGGATAATAATAGTAAAATATGGGTAATAATGTAAGTTATATTGATAATAATACAAGTAATAAGTATATTTATTATAGTTCTACCGATAATAACTGCATAATATGGGTAATAATGCATGCTATATTGATGATATTAAAAGTAATAAGTATATTTATTTGAGTTCTAGCGATAATAACTACATAATATGGGTAATAATGCATGTTATATTGATAATATCGGAAGTAATAAGTGTAATTATTATAGTTCTGGCGATAATAACTGCATAATATGGGTAATAATGCATGTTATATTGATAATAATAAAAGTAATAAGTATATTTATTACAGTTCTATCGATAATAACTGAATAATATGGGTAATAATGCATGTTATATTGATGATAATATAATTAATAAGTATATTTATTATAGTTCTATCGATAATAACTGCATAATATGAGTAGTAATGCATGTTATATCAATGATAATAAATGTAATAAGTATATTTATTATAGTTCTGGCGATAATCACTGCATAATACGGGTAATAATGCATGTTATATTGATGATAATATAAGTAGTAAGTATATTTATTATAGTTAGAGCGATAATAACTGCATAATATGCATAATAATGCATGTTATATTGGTGATAATAAAAGTAATAAGTATATTTATTATAGATCTAGCGATAATAACTGCATTATATGGGTAATAATGCATGTTATATTGATAATATCGGGAGTAATAAGTATAATTATTATAGTTCTAGCGATAATAACTGCATAATATGGGTAATAATGCATGTTATATTGATAATAATAAAAGTAATAAGTATATTTATTATAGATCTAGCGATAATAACTGCATTATATGGGTAATAATGCATGTTATATTGATAATATCGGGAGTAATAAGTATAATTATTATAGTTCTAGCGATAATAACTGCATAATATGGGTAATAATGCATGTTATATTGATAATAATAAAAGTAATAAGTATATTTATTATAGATCTAGCGATAATAACTGCATTATATGGGTAATAATGCATGTTATATTGCTAATATCGGGAGTAATAAGTATAATTATTATAGTTCTAGCGATAGTAATAGTAAAATATGGCTAATAGTGAATGTTATATTGATAATAATAAAAGTAGTAAGTATATTTATTATAGATCTAGCTATAATAACTGCATTATATGGGTAATAATGCATGTTATATTGATGATAATATAAGTAATATGTATATTTATTATAGATCTAGTTATAATAACTGCATCATATGGGTAATAATGCATGTTATATTGATGATAATATAAGTAATAAGTATATTTATTATAGTTAGAGCGATAATAACTGCATAATATGCATAATAATGCATGTTATATTGGTGATAATAAAAGTAATAAGTATATTTATTACAGTTCTGGCGATAATAACTGCATAATATGGGTAATAATTCATGTTATATTGATGATAATATAAGTAATAAGTATATTTATTATAGATCTAGCTATAATAACTGCATTATATGGGTAATAATGAATGTTATATTGATGATAATATAAGTAATAAGTATATTTATTATAGTTCTATCGATAATAACTGCATAATATGGGTAATAATGTATTTTATATTGATAATATCGGGTGTAATAAGTAAAATTATTATAGTTATAGCGATAATAATAGTAAAATATGGCTAATAGTGCGTGTTATATTGATAATAATAAAAGTAATAAGAATATTTATTATAGTTCTATCGATAATAACTGCATAATATGGGTAATAATGCATGTTATATTGATGATAATATAATTAATAAGTATATTTATTATAGTTCTATCGATAATAACTGCATAATATGAGTAGTAATGCATGTTATATTAATGATAATAAATGTAATAAGTATATTTATTATAGTTCTGGCGATAATCACTGCATAATACGGGTAATAATGCATGTTATATTGATAATAATATAAGTAGCAAGTATAATTATTACAGTTCTAGCGATAATCACTGCATAATACGGGTAATAATGCATGTTATATTGATAATAATATAAGTAGCAAGTATAATTATTACAGTTCTAGCGATAATAACTGCATAATATGGGTAATAATGCATGTTATATTGATGACAATATAAGTAATAAGTATATTTATTATAGTTCTATCTATAATAACTGCATAATATGGTTAATAATGCATGTTATATTGATGATAATAAAAGTAAAAAGTATATTTATTATAGTTCTGGCGATAATAACTGCATAATATGGGTAATAATGCATGTTATATTGATAATAATATAAGTAATAAGTATAATTATTACAGTTCTAGCGATAATAACTGCATTATATGGGTAATAATGCATGTTATATTGATGATAATATAAGTACTAAGTATATTTATTATAGTTAGAGCGATAATAACTGCATAATATGCATAATAATGCATGTTATATTGGTGATAATAAAAGTAATAAGTATATTTATTACAGTTCCGGCGATAATAACTGCATAATATGGGTAATAATGCATGTTATATTGATGATAATATAAGTAATAAGTATATTTATTATAGATCTAGCTATAATAACTGCATTATATGGGTAATAATGCATGTTATATTGAGGATATCGTGAGTAATAAGTATAATTATCATAGTTCTAGCGATAATAACTGCATTATATGGGTAATAATGCATGTTATATTGGTGATAATAAAAGTAATAAGTATATTTATTACAGTTGTGGGCGATAATAACTGTATAATATGGGTAATAATGCATGTTATATTGGTGATAATAAAACTTATAAGTATATTTATTATAGATCTAGCGATAATAACTGCATTATATGGGTAATAATGCATGTTATATTGATAATATCGGGAGTAATAAGTATAATTATTATAGTTCTATCGATAATAACTGCATAATATGGGTAATAATGCATGTTATATTGATAATAATAAAAGTAATAAGTATATTTATTATAGATCTAGCGATAATAACTGCATTATATGGGTAATAATGCATGTTATATTGCTAATATCGGGAGTAATAAGTATAATTATTATAGTTCTAGCGATAGTAATAGTAAAATATGGCTAATAGTGAATGTTATATTGATAATAATAAAAGTTGTAAGTATATTTATTATAGATCTAGCTATAATAACTGCATTATATGGGTAATAATGCATGTTATATTGATGATAATATAAGTAATAAGTATATTTATTATAGATCTAGTTATAATAACTGCATCATATGGGTAATAATGCATGTTATATTGATGATAATATAAGTAATAAGTATATTTATTATAGTTAGAGCGATAATAACTGCATAATATGCATAATAATGCATGTTATATTGGTGATAATAAAAGTAATAAGTATATTTATTACAGTTCTGGCGATAATAACTGCATAATATGGGTAATAATTCATGTTATATTGATGATAATATAAGTAATAAGTATATTTATTATAGTTCTATCGATAATAACTGCATAATATGGGTAATAATGCATGTTATATTGATAATAATAAAAGTAATAAGTATATTTATGATAGATCTAGCGATAATAACTGCATTATATGGGTAATAAGGCATGTTATATTGATAATATCGGGAGTAATAAGTAAAATTATTATAGTTCCAGCGTACATAATAGTAAAATATGGCTAATATTGCATGTTATATTGATAATAATAAAAGTAATAAGCATATTTATTATAGATCCAGCGATAATAACTGCATTATATGCGTAATAATGCATGTTATATTGATGATAATATAAGTAATAAGTATATTTATTATAGATCTAGCTATAATAACTGCATTATATGGGTAATAATGCATGTTATATTGATGATAATATAAGTAATAAGTATATTTATTATAGTTCTATCGATAATAACTGCATAATATGGGTAATAATGCATGTTATATTGATAATAATAAAAGTATTAAGTATATTTATTATAGATCTAACGATAATAACTGCATTATATGGGTAATAATGCATGTTACATTGATAACATCGGGAGTAATAAGTGTAATTATTATAGTTCAGGCCATAATAACTGCATTATATGGGTAATAATGGATTTTATATTGATAATATCGGGAGTAATAAGTAAAATTGTTATAGTTCTAGCGATAATAATAGTAAAATATGGCTAATAGTGCATGTTATATTGATAATAATAAAAGTAATAAGTTTATTTATTATAGATCTAGCTATAATAACTGCATTATATATGTAATAATGCATGTTATATTGATGACAATATAAGTAATAAGTATATTTATTATAGTTCTATCGATAATAACTGCATAATATGGTTAATAATGCATGTTATATTGATGATAACAAAAGTAAAAAGTATAATTATTATAGTTCTGGCGATAATAACTGCATAATATGGGTAATAATGCATGTTATATTGATAATAATATAAGTAATAAGTATAATTATTACTGTTCTAGCGATAAGAACTGCATTATATGGGTAATAATGGATTTTATATTGATAATATCGGGAGTAATAAGTATAATTATTATAGTTCTAGCGATAATAACTGCATAATATGGGTAATAATGCATGTTATATTGATAATAATAAAAGTAATAAGTATATTTATGATAGATCTAGCGATAATAACTGCATTATATGGGTAATAAGGCATGTTATATTGATAATATCGGGAGTAATAAGTATAATTATTATAGTTCTAGCGATAGTAATAGTAAAATATGGCTAATAGTGAATGTTATATTGATAATAATAAAAGTAGTAAGTATATTTATTACAGATCTAGCTATAATAACTGCATTATATGCGTAATAATGCATGTTATATTGATGATAATATAAGTAATAAGTATATTTATTATAGATCTAGCTATAATAACTGCATTATATGGGTAATAATGCATGTTATATTGATGATAATATAAGTAATAAGTATATTTATTATAGTTCTATCGATAATAACTGCATAATATGGGTAATAATGCATGTTATATTGATAATAATAAAAGTATTAAGTATATTTATTATAGATCTAACGATAATAACTGCATTATATGGGTAATAATGCATGTTACATTGATAACATCGGGAGTAATAAGTGTAATTATTATAGTTCAGGCCATAATAACTGCATTATATGGGTAATAATGGATTTTATATTGATAATATCGGGAGTAATAAGTAAAATTATTATAGTTCTAGCGATAATAATAGTAAAATATGGCTAATAGTGCATGTTATATTGATAATAATAAAAGTAATAAGTTTATTTATTATAGATCTAGCTATAATAACTGCATTATGTATGTAATAATGCATGTTATATTGATGACAATATAAGTAATAAGTATATTTATTATAGTTCTATCGATAATAACTGCATAATATGGTTAATAATGCATGTTATATTGATGATAACAAAAGTAAAAAGTATAATTATTATAGTTCTGGCGATAATAACTGCATAATATGGGTAATAATGCATGTTATATTGATAATAATAAAAGTAATAAGTATATTTATTATAGATCTAGCGATAATAACTGCATAATACGGGTAATTTATACATGTTATATTGATAATAATATAAGTAGTAAGTATAATTATTACAGTTCTAGCGATAATAACTGCATTATATAGGTAATAATGCATGTTATATTGGTGATAATAAAAGTAATAAGTATATTTATTACAGTTGTGGGCGATAATAACTGTATAATATGGGTAATAATGCATGTTATATTGATAATAATATAAGTAATAAGTATAATTATTACAGTTCTGGCGATAATAACTGCATAATATGGGTAATAATTCATGTTATATTGATGATAATATAAGTAATAAGTATATTTATTATAGATCTAGCTATAATAACTGCATTATATGGGTAATAATGAATGTTATATTGATGATAATATACGTAATAAGCATAATTATTACAGTTCTAGCGATAATAACTGCATTATATGGGTAATAATAGATTTTATATTGATTATATCGGGAGTAATAAGTAAAATCATTATAGTCCCTGCGTACATAATAGTAAAATATGGCTAATAGTGCATGTTATATTGATGATAATAAATGTAATAAGTATATTTATTATAGTTCTGGCGATAATAACTGCATAATACGGGTAATAATGCATGTTATATTGATGATAATATAAGTAGTAAGTATATTTATTATAGTTAGAGCGATAATAACTGCATAATATGCATAATAATGCATGTTATATTGGTGATAATAAAAGTAATAAGTATATTTATTACAGTTTTGTCGATAATAACTGCATAATATGGGTAATAATGCATGTTATATTGATAATATCGGGAGTAATAAGTATAATTATTATAGTTCTAGGGATAATAATAGTAAAATATGGGTAATAATGTAAGTTATATTGATAATAATACAAGTAATAAGTATATTTATTATAGTTCTACCGATAATAACTGCATAATATGGGTAATAATGCATGCTATATTGATGATATTAAAAGTAATAAGTATATTTATTTGAGTTCTAGCGATAATAACTACATAATATGGGTAATAATGCATGTTATATTGATAATATCGGAAGTAATAAGTGTAATTATTATAGTTCTGGCGATAATAACTGCATAATATGGGTAATAATGCATGTTATATTGATAATAATAAAAGTAATAAGTATATTTATTACAGTTCTATCGATAATAACTGAATAATATGGGTAATAATGCATGTTATATTGATGATAATATAATTAATAAGTATATTTATTATAGTTCTATCGATAATAACTGCATAATATGAGTAGTAATGCATGTTATATCAATGATAATAAATGTAATAAGTATATTTATTATAGTTCTGGCGATAATCACTGCATAATACGGGTAATAATGCATGTTATATTGATGATAATATAAGTAGTAAGTATATTTATTATAGTTAGAGCGATAATAACTGCATAATATGCATAATAATGCATGTTATATTGGTGATAATAAAAGTAATAAGTATATTTATTACAGTTTTGTCGATAATAACTGCATAATATGGGTAATAATGCATGTTATATTGATAATATCGGGAGTAATAAGTATAATTATTATAGTTCTAGGGATAATAATAGTAAAATATGGGTAATAATGTAAGTTATATTGATAATAATACAAGTAATAAGTATATTTATTATAGTTCTACCGATAATAACTGCATAATATGGGTAATAATGCATGCTATATTGATGATATTAAAAGTAATAAGTATATTTATTTGAGTTCTAGCGATAATAACTACATAATATGGGTAATAATGCATGTTATATTGATAATATCGGAAGTAATAAGTGTAATTATTATAGTTCTGGCGATAATAACTGCATAATATGGGTAATAATGCATGTTATATTGATAATAATAAAAGTAATAAGTATATTTATTACAGTTCTATCGATAATAACTGAATAATATGGGTAATAATGCATGTTATATTGAGGATAATATAATTAATAAGTATATTTATTATAGTTCTATCGATAATAACTGCATAATATGAGTAGTAATGCATGTTATATCAATGATAATAAATGTAATAAGTATATTTATTATAGTTCTGGCGATAATCACTGCATAATACGGGTAATAATGCATGTTATATTGATAATAATATAAGTAATAAGTATAATTATTACAGTTCTAGCGATAATAACTGCATAATATGGGTAATAATGCATGTTATATTGGTGATAATAAAACTAATAAGTATATTTATTATAGATCTAGCGATAATAACTGCATTATATGGGTAATAATGCATGTTATATTGATAATATCGGGAGTAATAAGTATAATTATTATAGTTCTAGCGATAATAACTGCATAATATGGGTAATAATGCATGTTATATTGATAATAATAAAAGTAATAAGTATATTTATTATAGATCTAGCGATAATAACTGCATTATATGGGTAATAATGCATGTTATATTGATAATATCGGGAGTAATAAGTATAATTATTATAGTTCTAGCGATAATAACTGCATAATATGGGTAATAATGCATGTTATATTGATAATAATAAAAGTAATAAGTATATTTATTATAGATCTAGCGATAATAACTGCATTATATGGGTAATAATGCATGTTATATTGCTAATATCGGGAGTAATAAGTATAATTATTATAGTTCTAGCGATAGTAATAGTAAAATATGGCTAATAGTGAATGTTATATTGATAATAATAAAAGTAGTAAGTATATTTATTATAGATCTAGCTATAATAACTGCATTATATGGGTAATAATGCATGTTATATTGATGATAATATAAGTAATATGTATATTTATTATAGATCTAGTTATAATAACTGCATCATATGGGTAATAATGCATGTTATATTGATGATAATATAAGTAATAAGTATATTTATTATAGTTAGAGCGATAATAACTGCATAATATGCATAATAATGCATGTTATATTGGTGATAATAAAAGTAATAAGTATATTTATTACAGTCCTGGCGATAATAACTGCATAATATGGGTAATAATTCATGTTATATTGATGATAATATAAGTAATAAGTATATTTATTATAGATCTAGCTATAATAACTGCATTATATGGGTAATAATGAATGTTATATTGATGATAATATAAGTAATAAGTATATTTATTATAGTTCTATCGATAATAACTGCATAATATGAGTAGTAATGCATGTTATATTAATGATAATAAATGTAATAAGTATATTTATTATAGTTCTGGCGATAATCACTGCATAATACGGGTAATAATGCATGTTATATTGATAATAATATAAGTAGCAAGTATAATTATTACAGTTCTAGCGATAATCACTGCATAATACGGGTAATAATGCATGTTATATTGATAATAATATAAGTAGCAAGTATAATTATTACAGTTCTAGCGATAATAACTGCATAATATGGGTAATAATGCATGTTATATTGATGACAATATAAGTAATAAGTATATTTATTATAGTTCTATCGATAATAACTGCATAATATGGTTAATAATGCATGTTATATTGATGATAATAAAAGTAAAAAGTATATTTATTATAGTTCTGGCGATAATAACTGCATAATATGGGTAATAATGCATGTTATATTGATAATAATATAAGTAGCAAGTATAATTATTACAGTTCTAGCGATAATCACTGCATAATACGGGTAATAATGCATGTTATATTGATAATAATATAAGTAGCAAGTATAATTATTACAGTTCTAGCGATAATAACTGCATAATATGGGTAATAATGCATGTTATATTGATGACAATATAAGTAATAAGTATATTTATTATAGTTCTATCGATAATAACTGCATAATATGGTTAATAATGCATGTTATATTGATGATAATAAAAGTAAAAAGTATATTTATTATAGTTCTGGCGATAATAACTGCATAATATGGGTAATAATGCATGTTATATTGATAATAATATAAGTAATAAGTATAATTATTACAGTTCTAGCGATAATAACTGCATTATATGGGTAATAATGCATGTTATATTGATGATAATATAAGTACTAAGTATATTTATTATAGTTAGAGCGATAATAACTGCATAATATGCATAATAATGCATGTTATATTGGTGATAATAAAAGTAATAAGTATATTTATTACAGTTCTGGCGATAATAACTGCATAATATGGGTAATAATGCATGTTATATTGATGATAATATAAGTAATAAGTATATTTATTATAGATCTAGCTATAATAACTGCATTATATGGGTAATAATGCATGTTATATTGAGGATATCGTGAGTAATAAGTATAATTATTATAGTTCTATCGATAATAACTGCATAATATGGGTAATAATGCATGTTATATTGATAATAATAAAAGTAATAAGTATATTTATTATAGATCTAGCGATAATAACTGCATAATACGGGTAATTTATACATGTTATATTGATAATAATATAAGTAGTAAGTATAATTATTACAGTTCTAGCGATAATAACTGCATTATATGGGTAATAATGCATGTTATATTGGTGATAATAAAAGTAATAAGTATATTTATTACAGTTGTGGGCGATAATAACTGTATAATATGGGTAATAATGCATGTTATATTGGTGATAATAAAACTTATAAGTATATTTATTATAGATCTAGCGATAATAACTGCATTATATGGGTAATAATGCATGTTATATTGATAATATCGGGAGTAATAAGTATAATTATTATAGTTCTATCGATAATAACTGCATAATATGGGTAATAATGCATGTTATATTGATAATAATAAAAGTAATAAGTATATTTATTATAGATCTAGCGATAATAACTGCATTATATGGGTAATAATGCATGTTATATTGCTAATATCGGGAGTAATAAGTAAAATTATTATAGTTCCAGCGTACATAATAGTAAAATATGGCTAATATTGCATGTTATATTGATAATAATAAAAGTAATAAGCATATTTATTATAGATCCAGCGATAATAACTGCATTATATGCGTAATAATGCATGTTATATTGATGATAATATAAGTAATAAGTATATTTATTATAGATCTAGCTATAATAACTGCATTATATGGGTAATAATGCATGTTGTATTGATGATAATATAAGTAATAAGTATATTTATTATAGTTCTATCGATAATAACTGCATAATATGGGTAATAATGCATGTTATATTGATAATAATAAAAGTATTAAGTATATTTATAAAAGATCTAACGATAATAACTGCATTATATGGGTAATAATGCATGTTACATTGATAATATCGGGAGTAATAAGTGTAATTATTATAGTTCAGGCCATAATAACTGCATTATATGGGTAATAATGGATTTTATATTGACAAAATCGGGAGTAATAAGTAAAATTATTATAGTTCTAGCGATAATAATAGTAAAATATGGCTAATAGTGCATGTTATATTGATAATAATAAAAGTAATAAGTTTATTTATTATAGATCTAGCTATAATAACTGCATTATATATGTAATAATGCATGTTATATTGATGACAATATAAGTAATAAGTATATTTATTATAGTTCTATCGATAATAACTGCATAATATGGTTAATAATGCATGTTATATTGATGATAATAAAAGTAAAAAGTATAATTACTATAGTTCTGGCGATAATAACTGCATAATATGGGTAATAATGCATGTTATATAGATAATAATATAAGTAATAAGTATAATTATTACAGTTCTAGCGATAATAACTGCATTATATGGGTAATAATGGATTTTATATTGATAATATCGGGAGTAATAAGTATAATTATTATAGTTCTAGCGATAATAACTGCATAATATGGGTAATAATGCATGTTATATTGATAATAATAAAAGTAATAAGTATATTTATTATAGATCTAGCGATAATAACTGCATTATATGGGTAATAATGCATGTTATATTGATGATAATATAAGTAATAAGTATATTTATTATAGATCTAGTTATAATAACTGCATTATATGGGTAATAAGGCATGTTATATTGATAATATCGGGAGTAATAAGTAAAATTATTATAGTTCCAGCGTACATAATAGTAAAATATGGCTAATATTGCATGTTATATTGATAATAATAAAAGTAATAAGCATATTTATTATAGATCCAGCGATAATAACTGCATTATATGCGTAATAATGCATGTTATATTGATGATAATATAAGTAATAAGTATATTTATTATAGATCTAGCTATAATAACTGCATTATATGGGTAATAATGCATGTTATATTGATGATAATATAAGTAATAAGTATATTTATTATAGATCTAGCGATAATAACTGCATTATATGGGTAATAATGCATGTTATATTGCTAATATCGGGAGTAATAAGTATAATTATTATAGTTCTAGCGATAGTAATAGTAAAATATGGCTAATAGTGAATGTTATATTGATAACAATAAAAGTAGTAAGTATATTTATTATAGATCTAGCTATAATAACTGCATTATATGGGTAATAATGCATGTTATATTGATGATAATATAAGTAATAAGTATATTTATTATAGATCTAGTTATAATAACTGCATCATATGGGTAATAATGCATGTTATATTGATGATAATATAAGTAATAAGTATATTTATTATAGTTAGAGCGATAATAACTGCATAATATGCATAATAATGCATGTTATATTGGTGATAATAAAAGTAATAAGTATATTTATTACAGTTCTGGCGATAATAACTGCATAATATGGGTAATAATGAATGTTATATTGATGATAATATAAGTAATAAGTATATTTATTATAGTTCTATCGATAATAACTGCATAATATGGGTAATAATGCATGTTATATTGATAATAATAAAAGTAATAAGTATATTTATGATAGATCTAGCGATAATAATTGCATTATATGGGTAATAAGGCATGTTATATTGATAATATCGGGAGTAATAAGTAAAATTATTATAGTTCCAGCGTACATAATAGTAAAATATGGCTAATATTGCATGTTATATTGATAATAATAAAAGTAATAAGCATATTTATTATAGATCCAGCGATAATAACTGCATTATATGCGTAATAATGCATGTTATATTGATGATAATATAAGTAATAAGTATATTTATTATAGATCTAGCTATAATAACTGCATTATATGGGTAATAATGCATGTTATATTGATGATAATATAAGTAATAAGTATATTTATTATAGTTCTATCGATAATAACTGCATAATATGGGTAATAATGCATGTTATATTGATAATAATAAAAGTAGTAAGTATATTTATTATAGATCTAGCGATAATAACTGCATTATATGGTTAATAATGCATGTTATATTGATGATAGGGTCATTCCACGCCAAATCGATCACTTTTGGAAGTCACCATCTCCGATTTTGCTCTAATCGAAATATGTTGTAGTCCATGTGAAATTAAGGGGGGTTTAAGTCATCATTTTGCCGGTTTCGAATTACTTAATGAATGACAAGCCTTCAAAATTGCAATTTTTGCCCATTTTGGCGAAAATAGGGTCCTCTTAGGAATTTTTTTCTCAGAAACTACTCAACCGATTTAGCTAAATTTTTTTTTGTTTTATTCATGAAGAATTGGGCTATTTTGAAATATTTTTTCTAATTTTGTCAATTTGTTATAAAATGTCGGAAAATTTAAACAATTTCTTTTTTTGCGTTTTTCTCAATGAGGGGCGTAAAGGGGTAAAATTTATAAAAAATATGGTCATATTCTTTGAAGCTTCCCCTTTAAAATGAGCCCTTCAGAACGATGGAGCCTCAAAAATTGACGTACCTACAAGCTGGAAAAGGACGCGGGGTACCCCCGTTCCAGGTAGATGAGTCGTGTGCTCCGCTATTATGATCGGTTTTTTTATACCACCGGTCTCAAAACAATACGACAAGACTTCGTATACGACTAAATGACCCTGTTCATACCTAGCAAAATATATTAGTACTCACTCTTGACCAATGATACACTTATAGTTACGTTAGATTTAATCCTAAAGTGATATAAGTGTGAACTATTTGTTTGGTTATCGGTTTGAAAGTAATAAAAGCGTAAAAGTCTTCAGGTTGTAGAAAACATATCTGACGAGATAGTTACACAATATAAAATATTGTGACGATAATGGTGACTCTGTGCTTAGTGTATGAATTAACTGTCATATTTTTTCCTACCACACACAATGCTTTCCATACTTTTGATCACAATCCACTATTATCCTAATGCGATAGAAAAAAAACACCACTTCTTCGCGGATTCTATCAAGCAATGATGCCTTTTTTAAAATATAAACAATAAATATAGGAACTAATATCTATGAACGAAGTTATGATTAAAAAATGTGAGATTCGTCAAAAATAAGTACTAATATATTTTGCTAGGTATGAACAGGGTCATTTAGTCGTATACGAAGTCTTGTCGTATTGTTTTGAGACCGGTGGTATAAAAAAACCGATCATAATAGCGGAGCACACGACTCATCTACCTGGAACGAGGGTACCGCGCGTCCTTTTCCAGCTTGTAGGTACGTCAATTTTTGAGGCTCCATCGTTCTGAAGGGCTCATTTTAAAGGGGAAGCTTCAAAGAATGTGACCATATTTTTTATAAATTTTACCCCTTTACGCCCCTCATTGAGAAAAACGCAAAAAAAGAAATTGTTTAAATTTTCCGACATTTTATAACAAATTGACAAAATTAGAAAAAATATTTCAAAATAGCCCAATTCTTCATGAATAAAACAAAAAAAAATTTAGCTAAATCGGTTGAGTAGTTTCTGAGAAAAAAATTCCTAAGAGGACCCTATTTTCGCCAAAATGGGCAAAAATTGCAATTTTGAAGGCTTGTCATTCATTAAGTAATTGGAAACCGGCAAAATGATGACTTAAACCCCCCTTAATTTCACATGGACTACAACATATTTCGATTAGAGCAAAATCGGAGATGGTGACTTCCAAAAGTGATCGATTTGGCGTGGAATGACCCATATATAATGCAGTTATTATAGCTAGATCCATAATAAATATACTTTTTACTTTTATTATCATCAATATAACATGCATTATTACCCATATTATGCAGTTATTATCGCCAGAACTATAATAAATATACTTATTACTTTTATTATCACCAATATAACATGCATTATTATGCATATTATGCAGTTATTATCGCTCTAACTATAATAAATATACTTACTACTTATATTATTATCAATATAACATGCATTATTACCCATATTATGCAGTTATTATCGACAAAACTGTAATAAATATACTTATTACTTTTATTATCACCAATATAACATGCATTATTATGCATATTATGCAGTTATTATCGCTCTAACTATAATAAATATACTTACTACTTATATTATTATCAATATAACATGCATTATTACCCGTATTATGCAGTTATTATCGCCAGAACTATAATAAATATACTTATTACATTTATTATCATCAATATAACATGCATTATTACCCATATTATGCAGTTATTATCGCTAGATCTATAATAAATATACTTATTGCTTTTATTATTATCAATATAACATGCACTATTAGCCATATTTTACTATTATGTACGCAGGGACTATAATGATTTTACTTATTACTCCCGATATAATCAATATAAAATCTATTATTACCCATATAATGCAGTTATTATCGCTAGAACTGTAATAATTATGCTTATTACGTATATTATCATCAATATAACATGCATTATTACCCGTATTATGCACTTATAATCGCCAGAACTATAATAAATATACTTATTACTTATATTATCATCAATATAACATGCATTATTACCCATATTATGCAGTTATCGACAAAACTGTAATAAATATACTTATTACTTTTATTATCACCAATATAACATGCATTATTATGCATATTATGCAGTTATTATCGCTCTATCTATAATAAATATACTTATTACTTATATTATCATCAATATAACATGCATTATTACCCATATAATGCAGTTATTATAGCTAGATCTATAATAAATATACTTATTACTTATATTATCATCAATATAACATGCATTATTACCCATATAATGCAGTTATTATCGCTAGATCTATAATAAATATACTTATTCCTTTTATTATTATCAATATAACATGCACTATTAGCCATATTTTACTATTATGTACGCTGGGACTATAATAATTTTACTTATTACTCCCGATATTATCAATATAAAATCCATTATTACCCATATAATGCAGTTATTATCGCTAGATCTATAATAAATATACTTATTACTTATATTATCATCAATATAACATGCATTATTACCCATATTATGCAGTTATTATCGCCAGAACTGTAATAAATATACTTATTACTTTTATTATCACCAATATAACATGCATTATTATGCATATTATGCAGTTATTATCGCTAGAACTGTAATAATTATGCTTATTACGTATATTATCATCAACATAACATGCATTATTACCCATATAATGCAGTTATTATAGCTAGATCCATAATAAATATACTTATTACTTTTATTCTTATCAATATAACAATCACTATTAGCCATATTTTACCATTACTATCGCTAGAACTATAATAATTATACTTATTACTCCCGATATTACCAATATAACATGCATTATTACCCATATAATGCAGTTATTATCGCTAGATCTATAATAAATATACTTATTACTTTTATTATTATCAATATAACATGCACTATTAGCCATATTTTACTATTATTATCGCTAGAATTATAATAATTTTACTTATTACTCCCGATATTATCAATATAAAATCCATTATTACCCATATAATGCAGTTATTATCGCTAGAACTGTAATAATTATACTTATTACTTATATTATCATCAATATAACATGCATTATTACCCATATAATGCAGTTATTATAGCTAGATCTATAATAAATATACTTACTACTTATATTATCATCAATATAACATGCATTATTACATATATAATGCAGTTATTATAGCTAGATCCATAATAAATATACTTTTTACTTTTATTATCATCAATATAACATGCATTATTACCCATATTATGCAGTTATTATCGATAGAACTATAATAAATATACTTATTACTTATATTGTCATCAATATAACATGCATTATTACATATATAATGCAGTTATTATAGCTAGATCCATAATAAATATACTTATTACTTTTATTATTATCAATATAACATGCACTATTAGCCATATTTTACTATTATTATCGCTAGAACTATAATAATTTTACTTATTACTCCCGATATTATCAATATAAAATCCATTATTACCCATATAATGCAGTTATTATGGCCTGAACTATAATAATTACACCTATTACTCCCGATGTTATCAATGTAACATGCATTATTACCCATATAATGCAGTTATTATCGTTAGATCTATAATAAATATACTTAATACTTTTATTATTATCAATATAACATGCATTATTACCCATATTATGCAGTTATTATCGGTAGAACTATAATAAATATACTTATTACTTGTATTATTATCAATATAACTTACATTATTACCCATATTTTACTATTATTATCCCTAGAACTATAATAATTATACTTATTACTCCCCATATTATCAATATAACATGCATTATTACCCATATTATGCAGTTATTATCGACAAAACTGTAATAAATATACTTATTACTTTTATTATCACCAATATAACATGCATTATTATGCATATTATGCAGTTATTATCGCTCTAACTATAATAAATATACTTACTACTTATATTATTATCAATATAACATGCATTATTACCCGTATTATGCAGTTTTTATCGCCAGAACTATAATAAATATACTTATTACATTTATTATCATCAATATAACATGCATTATTACCTATATTATGCAGTTATTATCGCTAGATCTATAATAAATATACTTATTACTTTTATTATTATCAATATAACATGCACTATTAGCCATATTTTACTATTATTATCGCTAGAATTATAATAATTTTACTTATTACTCCCGATATTATCAATATAAAATCCATTATTACCCATATAATGCAGTTATTATCGCTAGAACTGTAATAATTATACTTATTACTTATATTATCATCAATATAACATGCATTATTACCCATATAATGCAGTTATTATAGCTAGATCTATAATAAATATACTTACTACTTATATTATCATCAATATAACATGCATTATTACATATATAATGCAGTTATTATAGCTAGATCCATAATAAATATACTTTTTACTTTTATTATTATCAATATAACATGCACTATTAGCCATATTTTACTATTATTATCGCTAGAACTATAATAATTTTACTTATTACTCCCGATATTATCAATATAAAATCCATTATTACCCATATAATGCAGTTATTATGGCATGAACTATAATAATTACACTTATTACTCCCGATGTTATCAATATAACATGCATTATTACCCATATAATGCTGTTATTATCGCTAGATCTATAATAAATGTACTTATTAGTTTTATTATCACCAATATAACATGCATTATTACCCATATTATGCAGTTACTATCGCTAGAACTGTAATAATCATACTTACTACTTATATTATTATCAATATAACATGCATTATTATCCGTATTATGCAGTTATTATCGCCAGAACTATAATAAATATACTTATTACATTTATTATCATCAATATAACATGCATTATTACCCATATTATGCAGTTATTATCGCTAGGTCTATAATAAATATAATTATTACTTTTATTATTATCAATATAACATGCACTATTAGCCATATTTTACTATTATGTACGCAGGGACTATAATGATTTTACTTATTACTCCCGATATAATCAATATAATATCTATTATTACCCATATAATGCAGTTATTATCGCTAGAACTGTAATAATTATGCTTATTACGTATATTATCATCAATATAACATGCATTATTACCCGTATTATGCACTTATTATCGCCAGAACTATAATAAATATACTTATTACTTATATTATCATCAATATAACATGCATTATTACCCATATTATGCAGTTATTATCGACAAAACTGTAATAAATATATTTATTACTTTTATTATCACCAATATAACATGCATTATTATGCATATTATGCAGTTATTATCGCTCTAACTATAATAAATATACTTATTACTTATATTATCATCAATATAACATGCATTATTGGCCATATAATGCAGTTATTATCGCTAGATCTATAATAAATATACTTATTCCTTTTATTATTATCAATATAACATGCACTATTAGCCATATTTTACTATTATGTACGCTGGGACTATAATAATTTTACTTATTACTCCCGATATTATGAATATAAAATCCATTATTACCCATATAATGCAGTTATTATCGCTAGATATATAATAGATATACTTATTACTTATATTATCATCAATATAACATGCATTATTACCCATATAATGCAGTTATTATAGCTAGATCCATAATAAATATACTTTTTACTTTTATTATCATCAATATAACATGCATTATTACCCATATTATGCAGTTATTATCGATAGAACTATAATAAATATACTTATTACTTATATTGTCATCAATATAACATGCATTATTACCCATATTATGCAGTTATTATCGCTAGAACTGTAATAATTATGCTTATTACGTATATTATCATCAACATAACATGCATTATTACCCATATAATGCAGTTATTATAGCTAGATCCATAATAAATATACTTATTACTTTTATTCTTATCAATATAACAATCACTATTAGCCATATTTTACCATTACTATCGCTAGAACTATAATAATTATACTTATTACTCCCGATATTATCAATATAAAATCCATTATTACCCATATAATGCAGTTATTATCGTTAGATCTATAATAAATATACTTAATACTTTTATTATTATCAATATAACATGCATTATTACCCATATTATGCAGTTATTATCGGTAGAACTATAATAAATATACTTATTACTTGTATTATTATCAATATAACTTACATTATTACCCATATTTTACTATTATTATCCCTAGAACTATAATAATTATACTTATTACTCCCGATATTATCAATATAACATGCATTATTACCCATATTATGCAGTTATTATCGACAAAACTGTAATAAATATACTTATTACTTTTATTATCACCAATATAACATGCATTATTATGCATATTATGCAGTTATTATCGCTCTAACTATAATAAATATACTTACTACTTATATTATTATCAATATAACATGCATTATTACCCGTATTATGCAGTTTTTATCGCCAGAACTATAATAAATATACTTATTACATTTATTATCATCAATATAACATGCATTATTACCCATATTATGCAGTTATTATCGCTAGAACTGTAATAATTATACTTGTTACTTATATTATTATCAATATAACATGCATTATTACCCGTATTATGCAGTTATTATCGCCAGAACTATAATAAATATACTTATTACATTTATTATTATCAATATAACATGCATTACTACCCATATTATGCAGTTATTATCGATAGAACTATAATAAATATACTTATTAATTATATTATCATCAATATAACATGCATTATTACCCATATTATGCAGTTATTATCGCCAGAACTGTAATAAATATACTTATTACTTTTATTACCACCAATATAACATGCATTATTACCCATATTATGCAGTTATTATCGATAGAACTGTAATAATTATACTTATTACTTATATTATCATCAATATAACATGCATTATTACCCATATTATGCAGTTATTATCGATAGAACTATAATAAATATACTTATTACTTATATTATCATCAATATAACATGCATTATTACCCATATAATGCAGTTATTATAGCTAGATCTATAATAAATATACTTATTACTTATATTATCATCAATATAATATGCATTATTACCCATATAATGCAGTTATTATCGCTAGATCTATAATAAATATACTTATTCCTTTTATTATTATCAATATAACATGCATTATTACCCATATTATGCAGTTATTATCGCTAGAACTATAATAATTATACTTATTACTCCCGATATTATCAATATAACATGCATTATTACCCATATAATGCAGTTATTATCGCTAGATCTATAATAAATATACTTATTACTTTTATTATCACCAATATAACATGCATTATTACCCATATTATGCAGTTATTATCGCCAGAACTATAATAAATATACTTATTCCTTTTATTATTATCAATATAACATGCATTATTACCCATATTATGCAGTTATTATCGCTAGAACTATAATAATTATACTTATTACTCCCGATATTATCAATATAACATGCATTATTACCCATATAATGCAGTTATTATCGCTAGATCTATAATAAATATACTTATTACTTTTATTATCACCAATATAACATGCATTATTACCCATATTATGCAGTTATTATCGCCAGAACTATAATAAATATACTTATTACTTTTATTATTATCAATATAACATGCACTATTAGCCATATTTTACTATTATTATCGATGGAACTATAATAATTATACTTAAGAATCCCGATGTTATCAATATGACATGCATTGTTACCCATATAATGGAGTTATTATTGCTAGAACTGTAATAATTATACTTATTACTTATATTATTATCAACATAACATGCATTATTACCCATATAATGCAGTTATTATCGATAGAAGTATAATAAATATACTTATTACTTTTATTATTATCAATATAACATGCACCCTTGCCATGTTTTACTAGTATTATCGCTAGAACTGTAATAATTATACTTATTACTCCCGATATTATCAATATAACATCCATTAATACCCATATAATGCAGTTATTATCGCCAGAACTATAATAAATATACTTATTACTTTTATTATCACCAATATAACATGCATTATTACCCATATTATGCAGTTATTATCGCTAGAACTCTAATAAATATACTTATTACTTTTATTATTATCAATACAACATGCATTATTACCCATATTATGCAGTTATTATCGCTAGATCTATAATAAATATACTTATTCCTTTTATTATTATCAATATAACATGCACTATTAGCCATATTTTACTATTATGTACGCTGGGGCTATAATAATTTTACTTATTACTCCCGATATTAACAATATAAAATCCATTATTACCCATATAATGCAGTTATTATCGCTAGATCTATAATAAATATACTTATTACTTATATTATCATCAATATAACATGCATTATTACCCATATTATGCAGTGATTATCGCCAGAACTGTAATAAATATACTTATTACTTTTATTATCACCAATATAACATGCATTATTATGCATATTATGCAGTTATTATCGCTAGAACTGTAATAATTATGCTTATTACGTATATTATCATCAATATAACATGCATTATTACCCATATAATGCAGTTATTATAGCTAGATCCATAATAAATATGCTTATTACTTTTATTATTATCAATATAACAATCACTATTAGCCATATTTTACCATTACTATCGCTAGAACTATAATAATTATACTTATTACTCCCGATATTATCAATATATCATGCATTATTACCCATATAATGCAGTTATTATCGCTAGATCTATAATAAATATACTTATTACTTATATTATCATCAATATAACATGCATTATTACATATATAATGCAGTTATTATAGCTAGATCCATAATAAATATACTTTTTACTTTTATTATCATCAATATAACATGCATTATTACCCATATTATGCAGTTATTATCGATAGAACTATAATAAATATACTTATTACTTATATTGTCATCAATATAACATGCATTATTACATATATAATGCAGTTATTATAGCTAGATCCATAATAAATATACTTATTACTTTTATTATTATCAATATAACATGCACTATTAGCCATATTTTACTATTATTATCGCTAGAACTATAATAATTTTACTTATTACTCCCGATATTATCAATATAAAATCCATTATTACCCATATAATGCAGTTATTATGGCCTGAACTATAATAATTACACTTATTACTCCCGATATTATCAATATAACATGCATTATTACCCATATAATGCAGATATTATCGCTAGATCTATAATAAATATACTTATTACATTTATTATTATCAATATAACATGCATTACTACCCATATTATGCAGTTATTATCGATAGAACTATAATAAATATACTTATTACTTTTATTACCACCAATATAACATGCATTATTACCCATATTATGCAGTTATTATCGCTAGAACTGTAATAATTATACTTATTACTCCCGATATTATCAATATAACATCCATTATTACCCATATAATGCAGTTATTATCGCCAGAACTATAATAAATATACTTATTACTTTTATTATCACCAATATAACATGCATTATTACCCATATTATGCAGTTATTATCGCTAAAACTGTAATAATTATACTTGTTACTTATATTATTATCAATATAACATGCATTATTACCCGTATTATGCAGTTATTATCGCCAGAACTATAATAAATATACTTATTACATTTATTTTTACCAATATAACATGCATTACTGCCCATATTATGCAGTTATTATCGATAGAACTATAATAGATATACTTATTAATTATATTATCATCAATATAACATGCATTATTACCCATATTATGCAGTTATTATCGCTAGAACTGTAATAATTATACTTATTACTTATATTATTATCAATATAACATGCATTATTACCCATATTATGCAGTTATTGTAGCTAGATCTATAATGAATATACTTATTGCTTATATTATCATCAATATAATATGCATTATTACCCATATAATGCAGTTATTATCGCTAGATCTATAATAAATATACTTATTACTTTTATTATTATCAATATAACATGCATTATTAGCCATATTATGCAGTTATTATCGCTAGAACTATAATAATTATACTTATTACTCCCGATAGTATCAATATAACATGCATTATTACCCATATAATGCAGTTATTATCGCTAGATCTATAATAAATATACTTATTACTTTTATTATCACCAATATAACATGCATTATTACCCATATTATGCAGTTATTATCGCTAGAACTCTAATAAATATACTTACTACTTTTATTATTATCAATATAACATGCACCATTACCCATATTATGCAGTTCTTATCGCCAGAACTATAATAAATATACTTATTACTTTTATTATCACCAATATAACATGCATTATTACGCATATTATGCAGTTATTATCGCTAGAACTGTTATAATTATACTTATTACTTATATTATTATCAATATAACATGCATTATTACCCGTATTATGCAGTTATTATCGCCAGAACTATAATAAATATACTTATTACTTTTATTATTATCAATATAACACGCACTATTAGCCATATTTTACTATTATTTTCGGTAGAACTACAATAATTATACTGATTACTTCCGATATTATCAATATAACATGCATTATTACCCATATAATGTAGTTATTATCGCTAGAACTGTAATAATTATACTTATTACTTATATAATATCAATATAACATGCATTATTGCCCATATTATGCAGTTATTATCGCCAGAACTATAATAAATATACCTATTACTTTTATTGTCATCAATATATAATGCATTATTACCCATATTATGCAGTTATTATCGCCAGAACTATAATAAATATACTTATTACTTTCATTATCACCAATATAACATGCATTATTACCCATATTACGCAGTTATTATCGCTAGAACTATAATAATTATACTTATTACTCCCGATATTATCAATGTAACATGCATTATTACCCATAGAATGCAGTTATTATCGTTAGATCTATAATAAATATACTTAATACTTTTATTATTATCAATATAACATGCATTATTACCCATATAATGCAGTTATTATCGCCAGAACTATAATAAATATACTTATTACTTTTATTATCACCAATATAACATGCATTATTACCCATATTATGCAGTTATTATCGCTAAAACTGTAATAATTATACTTGTTACTTATATTATTATCAATATAACATGCATTATTACCCGTATTATGCAGTTATTATCGCCAGAACTATAATAAATATACTTATTACTTTTATTATTATCAATATAACATGCATTATTACCCATATTATGCAGTTATTATCGCTAGAACTGTAATAATTATACTTATTACTTATATTATTGTCAATATAACATGCATTATTACCCATATTATGCAGTTATTATCGCCAGAACTATAATAATTACACTTATTACTTCCGATATTGTCAATATAACATGCATTATTACCCATATTATGCAGTTATTATCGATAGAACTATAATAAATATACTTATTACTTTTATTATTATCAATATAACACGCACTATTAGCCATATTTTACTATTATTATCGCTAGAATTATAATAATTTTACTTATTACTCCCGATATTATCAATATAACATGCATTATTACCCATATAATGCAGTTATTATAGCTAGATCCATAATAAATATGCTTATTACTTTTATTATTATCAATATAACAATCACTATTAGCCATATTTTACCATTACTATCGCTAGAACTATAATAATTATACTTATTACTCCCGATATTATCAATATATCATGCATTATTACCCATATAATGCAGTTATTATCGCTAGATCTATAATAAATATATTTATTACTTTTATTATTATCAATATAACATGCACTATTAGCCACATTTTACTATTATTATCGTTAGAATTATAATAATTTTACTTATTACTCCCGATATTATCAATATAAAATCCATTATTACCCATATAATGCAGTTATTATCGCTAGAACTGTAATAATTATACTTATTACTTATATTATTATCAATATAACATGCATTATTACCCATATTATGCAGTTATTATCGCCAGAACTATAACAAATATACTTTTTACTTTTATTATCATCAATATAACATGCATTATTACCCACATTATGCAGTTATTATCGATAGAACTGTAATAAATATACTTATTACTTTTATTATCACCAATATAACATGCATTATTATGCATATTATGCAGTTATTATCGCTCTAACTATAATAAATATACTTATTACTTATATTATCATCAATATAACATGCATTATTACCCATATAATGCAGTTATTATAGCTAGATCTATAATAAATATACTTATTACTTATATTATCATCAATATAACATGCATTATTACATATATAATGCAGTTATTATAGCTAGATCCATAATAAATATACTTTTTACTTTTATTATCATCAATATAACATGCATTATTACCCATATTATGCAGTTATTATCGATGGAACTATAATAAATATACTTATTACTTATATTGTCATCAATATAACATGCATTATTACATATATAATGCAGTTATTATAGCTAGATCCATAATAAATATACTTATTACTTTTATTATTATCAATATAACATGCACTATTAGCCATATTTTACTATTATTATCGCTAGAACTATAATAATTTTACTTATTACTCCCGATATTATCAATATAAAATCCATTATTACCCATATAATGCAGTTATTATAGCCTGAACTATAATAATTACACTTATTACTCCCGGTGTTATCAATGTAACATGCATTATTACCCATCGAATGCAGTTATTATCGTTAGATCTATAATAAATATACTTAATACTTTTATTATTATCAATATAACATGCATTATTACCCATATTATGCAGTTATTATCGCTAGAACTCAAATAAATATACTTATTACTTTTAATATCATCAATATAGAATGCATTATTACCCATATTATGCAGTTATTATCGGTAGAACTATAATAAATATACTTATTACTTGTATTATTGTCAATATAACATGCATTATTACCCATATTATGCAGTTATTATCGCCAGAACTATAATAGTTACACTTATTACTTCCGATATTGTCAATATAACATGCATTATTACCCATATTATGCAGTTATTATCGATAGAACTATAATAAATATACTTATTACTTTTATTATTATCAATATAACATGCACCCTTGCCATATATTACTAGTATTATCGCCAGAACTGTAATAATTATACCTATTACTCCCGATATTATCAATATAACATCCATTATTACCCATATAGTGCAGTTATTATCGCCAGAACTATAATAAATATACTTATTACTTTTATTATCACCAATTTAACATGCATTATTACCCATAT
Source organism: Megachile leachella (assembly GCA_963576845.1). Classification (NCBI taxonomy): domain Eukaryota; kingdom Metazoa; phylum Arthropoda; class Insecta; order Hymenoptera; family Megachilidae; genus Megachile; species Megachile leachella. Next base: position 1,234,191 of record CAUYWW010000182.1, read on the forward strand.
TATGCAGTTATTATCGCTAGTACTGTAATAATTATACTTGTTACTTATATTATTATCAATATAACATGCATTATTACCCGTATTATGCAGTTATTATCGCCAGAACTATAATAAATATACTTATTACATTTATTATTATCAATATAACATGCATTACTACCCATATTATGCAGTTATTATCGATAGAACTATAATAAATATACTTATTAATTATATTATCATCAATATAACATGCATTATTACCCATATTATGCAGTTATTATCGCCAGAACTGTAATAAATATACTTATTACTTTTATTACCACCAATATAACATGCATTATTACCCATATTATGCAGTTATTATCGCTAGAACTGTAATAATTATACTTATTACTTATATTATTATCAATATAACATGCATTATTACCCATATTATGCAGTTATTATCGCTAGAACTATAATAATTATACTTATTACTCCCGATATTATCAATATAACATGCATTATTACCCATATAATGCAGATATTATCGCTAGATCTATAATAAATATACTTATTACATTTATTATTATCAATATAACATGCATTACTACCCATATTATGCAGTTATTATCGATAGAACTATAATAAATATACTTATTAATTATATTATCATCAATATAACATGCATTATTACCCATATTATGCAGTTATTATCGCCAGAACTGTAATAAATATACTTATTACTTTTATTACCACCAATATAACATGCATTATTACCCATATTATGCAGTTATTATCGCTAGAACTGTAATAATTATACTTATTACTCCCGATATTATCAATATAACATCCATTATTACCCATATAATGCAGTTATTATCGCCAGAACTATAATAAATATACTTATTACTTTTATTGTCACCAATATAACATGCATTATTACCCATATTATGCAGTTATTATCGCTAAAACTGTAATAATTATACTTGTTACTTATATTATTATCAATATAACATGCATTATTACCCGTATTATGCAGTTATTATCGCCAGAACTATAATAAATATACTTATTACATTTATTTTTACCAATATAACATGCATTACTGCCCATATTATGCAGTTGTTATCGATAGAACTATAATAGATATACTTATTAATTATATTATCATCAATATAACATACATTATTACCCATATTATGCAGTTATTATCGCTAGAACTGTAATAATTATACTTATTACTTATATTATTATCAATATAACATGCATTATTACCCATATTATGCAGTTATTGTAGCTAGATCTATAATGAATATACTTATTACTTATATTATCATCAATATAATATGCATTATTACCCATATAATGCAGTTATTATCGCTAGATCTATAATAAATATACTTATTACTTTTATTATTATCAATATAACATGCATTATTAGCCATATTATGCAGTTATTATCGCTAGAACTATAATAATTATACTTATTACTCCCGATATTATTAATATAACATGCATTATTACCCATATAATGCAGTTATTATCGCTAGATCTATAATAAATATACTTATTACTTTTATTATCACCAATATAACATGCATTATTACCCATATTATGCAGTTATTATCGCTAGAACTCTAATAAATATACTTATTACTTTTATTATTATCAATATAACATGCATTATTACCCATATTATGCAGTTATTATCGCTAGATCTATAATAAATATACTTACTACTTTTATTATTATCAATATAACATGCACCATTACCCATATTATGCAGTTCTTATCGCCAGAACTATAATAAATATACTTATTACTTTTATTATCACCAATATAACATGCATTATTACCCATATTATGCAGTTATTGTAGCTAGATCTATAATGAATATACTTATTACTTATATTATCATCAATATAATATGCATTATTACCCATATAATGCAGTTATTATCGCTAGATCTATAATAAATATACTTATTACTTTTATTATCACCAATATAACATGCATTATTACCCATATTATGCAGTTATTATCGCTAGAACTCTAATAAATATACTTATTACTTTTATTATTATCAATATAACATGCATTATTACCCATATTATGCAGTTATTATCGCTAGATCTATAATAAATATACTTACTACTTTTATTATCATCAATATAACATGCACCATTACCCATATTATGCAGTTCTTATCGCCAGAACTATAATAAATATACTTATTACTTTTATTATCACCAATATAACATGCATTATTACCCATATTATGCAGTTATTATCGCTAGAACTGTTATAATTATACTTATTACTTATATTATTATCAATATAACATGCATTATTACCCGTATTATGCAGTTATTATCGCCAGAACTATAATAAATATACTTATTACTTTTATTATTATCAATATAACACGCACTATTAGCCATATTTTACTATTATTTTCGGTAGAACTACAATAATTATACTGATTACTTCCGATATTATCAATATAACATGCATTATTACCCATATAATGTAGTTATTATCGCTAGAACTGTTATAATTATACTTATTACTTATATTATTATCAATATAACATGCATTATTACCCGTATTATGCAGTTATTATCGCCAGAACTATAATAAATATACTTATTACTTTTATTATTATCAATATAACACGCACTATTAGCCATATTTTACTATTATTATCGCTAGAATTATAATAATTTTACTTATTACTCCCGATATTATCAATATAACATGCATTATTACCCATATAATGCAGTTATTATAGCTAGATCCATAATAAATATGCTTATTACTTTTATTATTATCAATATAACAATCACTATTAGCCATATTTTACCATTACTATCGCTAGAACTATAATAATTATACTTATTACTCCCGATATTATCAATATATCATGCATTATTACCCATATAATGCAGTTATTATCGCTAGATCTATAATAAATATATTTATTACTTTTATTATTATCAATATAACATGCACTATTAGCCACATTTTACTATTATTATCGTTAGAATTATAATAATTTTACTTATTACTCCCGATATTATCAATATAAAATCCATTATTACCCATATAATGCAGTTATTATCGCTAGAACTGTAATAATTATACTTATTACTTATATTATTATCAATATAACATGCATTATTACCCATATTATGCAGTTATTATCGCCAGAACTATAATAAATATACTTTTTACTTTTATTATCATCAATATAACATGCATTATTACCCACATTATGCAGTTATTATCGATAGAACTGTAATAAATATACTTATTACTTTTATTATCACCAATATAACATGCATTATTATGCATATTATGCAGTTATTATCGCTCTAACTATAATAAATATACTTATTACTTATATTATCATCAATATAACATGCATTATTACCCATATAATGCAGTTATTATAGCTAGATCTATAATAAATATACTTATTACTTATATTATCATCAATATAACATGCATTATTACATATATAATGCAGTTATTATAGCTAGATCCATAATAAATATACTTTTTACTTTTATTATCATCAATATAACATGCATTATTACCCATATTATGCAGTTATTATCGATAGAACTATAATAAATATACTTATTACTTATATTGTCATCAATATAACATGCATTATTACATATATAATGCAGTTATTATAGCTAGATCCATAATAAATATACTTATTACTTTTATTATTATCAATATAACATGCACTATTAGCCATATTTTACTATTATTATCGCTAGAACTATAATAATTTTACTTATTACTCCCGATATTATCAATATAAAATCCATTATTACCCATATAATGCGGTTATTATGGCCTGAACTATAATAATTACACTTATTACTCCCGGTGTTATCAATGTAACATGCATTATTACCCATAGAATGCAGTTATTATCGTTAGATCTATAATAAATATACTTAATACTTTTATTATTATCAATATAACATGCATTATTACCCATATTATGCAGTTATTATCGCTAGAACTCAAATAAATATACTTATTACTTTTAATATCATCAATATAGCATGCATTATTACCCATATTATGCAGTTATTATCGGTAGAACTATAATAAATATACTTATTACTTGTATTATTGTCAATATAACATGCATTATTACCCATATTATGCAGTTATTATCGCCAGAACTATAATAATTACACTTATTACTTCCGATATTGTCAATATAACATGCATTATTACCCATATTATGCAGTTAACATCGATAGAACTATAATAAATATACTTATTACTTTTATTATTATCAATATAACATGCACCCTTGCCATATTTTACTAGTATTATCGCCAGAACTGTAATAATTATACCTATTACTCCCGATATTATCAATATAACATCCATTATTACCCATATAGTGCAGTTATTATCGCCAGAACTATAATAAATATACTTATTACTTTTGTTATCACCAATTTAACATGCATTATTACCCATATTATGCAGTTATTATCGCTAGAACTGTAATAATTATACTTGTTACTTATATTATTATCAATATAACATGCATTATTACCCGTATTATGCAGTTATTATCGCCAGAACTATAATAAATATACTTATTACATTTATTATTATCAATATAACATGCATTACTACCCATATTATGCAGTTATTATCGATAGAACTATAATAAATATACTTATTAATTATATTATCATCAATATAACATGCATTATTACCCGTATTATGCAGTTATTATCGCCAGAACTATAATAAATATACTTATTACATTTATTTTTACCAATATAACATGCATTACTGCCCATATTATGCAGTTATTATCGATAGAACTATAATAGATATACTTATTAATTATATTATCATCAATATAACATGCATTATTACCCATATTATGCAGTTATTATCGCTAGAACTGTAATAATTATACTTATTACTTATATTATTATCAATATAACATGCATTATTACCCATATTATGCAGTTATTGTAGCTAGATCTATAATGAATATACTTATTGCTTATATTATCATCAATATAATATGCATTATTACCCATATAATGCAGTTATTATCGCTAGATCTATAATAAATATACTTATTACTTTTATTATTATCAATATAACATGCATTATTAGCCATATTATGCAGTTATTATCGCTAGAACTATAATAATTATACTTATTACTCCCGATAGTATCAATATAACATGCATTATTACCCATATAATGCAGTTATTATCGCTAGATCTATAATAAATATACTTATTACTTTTATTATCACCAATATAACATGCATTATTACCCATATTATGCAGTTATTATCGCTAGAACTCTAATAAATATACTTATTACTTTTATTATTATCAATATAACATGCATTATTACCCATATTATGCAGTTATTATCGCTAGATCTATAATAAATATACTTACTACTTTTATTATTATCAATATAACATGCACCATTACCCATATTATGCAGTTCTTATCGCCAGAACTATAATAAATATACTTATTACTTTTATTATCACCAATATAACATGCATTATTACCCATATTATGCAGTTATTATCGCCAGAACTATAATAATTACACTTATTACTTCCGATATTGTCAATATAACATGCATTATTACCCATATTATGCAGTTATTATCGATAGAACTATAATAAATATACTTATTACTTTTATTATTATCAATATAACACGCACTATTAGCCATATTTTACTATTATTATCGCTAGAATTATAATAATTTTACTTATTACTCCCGATATTATCAATATAACATGCATTATTACCCATATAATGCAGTTATAATCGCTAGATCTATAATAAATATACTTATTACTTTTATTATTATCAATATAACATGCACCCTTGCCATATTTTACTAGTATTATCGCTAGAACTGTAATAATTATTCCTATTACTCCCGATATTATCAATATAACATCCATTATTACCCATATAATGCAGTTATTATCGCCAGAACTATAATAAATATACTTATTACTTTTATTATCACCAATTTAACATGCATTATTACCCATATTATGCAGTTATTATCGCTAGAACTGTATTAATTATACTTGTTACTTATATTATTATCAATATAACATGCATTATTACCCGCATTATGCAGTTATTATCGCCAGAACTATAATAAATATACTTATTACATTTATTATTATCAATATAACATGCATTACTACCCATATTATGCAGTTATTATCGATAGAACTATAATAAATATACTTATTAATTATATTATCATCAATATAACATGCATTATTACCCATATTATGCAGTTATTATCGCCAGAACTGTAATAAATATACTTATTACTTTTATTACCACCAATATAACATGCATTATTACCCATTTTATGCAGTTATTATCGCTAGAACTGTAATAATTATACTTATTACTTATATTATTATCAATATAACATGCATTATTACCCATATTATGCAGTTATTATCGATAGAACTATAATAAATATACTTATTACTTATATTATCATCAATATAACATGCATTATTACCCATATAATGCAGTTATTATAGCTAGATCTATAATAAATATACTTATTACTTATATTATCATCAATATAATATGCATTATTACCCATATAATGCAGTTATTATCGCTAGATCTATATTAAATATACTTATTCCTTTTATTATTATCAATATAACATGCATTATTACCCATATTATGCAGTTATTATCGCTAGAACTATAATAATTACACTTATTACTCCCGATATTATCATTATAACATGCATTATTACCCATATAATGCAGTTATTATGGCTAGATCTACAATAAATATACTTATTACTTTTATTATTATCAATATAACATGCACTATTAGCCATATTTTACTATTATTTTCGCTAGAACTACAATAATTATACTTATTACTCCCGATATTATCAATATAACATGCATTATTACCCATATAATGCAGTTATTATCGCTAGATCTATAATAAATATACTTATTACTTTTATTATTATCAATATAACACGCACTATTAGCCATATTTTACTATTATTATCGCTAGAATTATAATAATTTTACTTATTACTCCCGATATTATCAATATAACATGCATTATTACCCATATAATGCAGTTATTATCGCTAGATCTATAATAAATATACTTATTACTTTTATTATTATCAATATAACATGCATTATTACCCATATTATGCAGTTATTATCGCCAGAACTGTAATAAATATATTTATTACTTTTATTACCACCAATATAACATGCATTATTACCCATATTATGCAGTTATTATCGCTAGAACTGTAATAATTATACTTATTACTTATATTATTGTCAATATAACATGCATTATTACCCATATTATGCAGTTATTATCGCCAGAACTATAATAATTACACTTATTACTTCCGATATTGTCAATATAACATGCATTATTACCCATATTATGCAGTTATTATCGCTAGAACTGTAATGATTATACTTATTACTTATATTATTATCAATATAACATGCATTATTACCCATATTATGCAGTTATTATCGATAGAACTATAATAAATATACTTATTACTTATATTATCATCAATATAACATGCATTATTACCCATATAATGCAGTTATTATAGCTAGATCTATAATAAATATACTTATTACTTATATTATCATCAATATAATATGCATTATTACCCATATAATGCAGTTATTATCGCTAGATCTATAATAAATATACTTATTCCTTTTATTATTATCAATATAACATGCATTATTACCCGTATTATGCAGTTATTATCGCCAGAACTATAATAAATGTACTTATTACTTTTATTATTATCAATATAACACGCACTATTAGCCATATTTTACTATTATTTTCGGTAGAACTACAATAATTATACTGATTACTTCCGATATTATCAATATAACATGCATTATTACCCATATAATGTAGTTATTATCGCTAGAACTGTAATAATTATACTTATTACTTATATAATATCAATATAACATGCATTATTGCCCATATTATGCAGTTATTATCGTCAGAACTATAATAAATATACCTATTACTTTTATTGTCATCAATATATAATGCATTATTACCCATATTATGCAGTTATTATCGCCAGAACTATAATAAATATACTTATTACTTTCATTATCACCAATATAACATGCATTATTACCCATATTACGCAGTTATTATCGCTAGAACTATAATAATTATACTTATTACTCCCGATATTATCAATGTAACATGCATTATTACCCATAGAATGCAGTTATTATCGTTAGATCTATAATAAATATACTTAATACTTTTATTATTATCAATATAACATGCATTATTACCCATATTATGCAGTTATTATCGCTAGAACTCAAATAAATATACTTATTACTTTTAATATCATCAATATAGCATGCATTATTACCCATATTATGCAGTTATTATCGGTAGAACTATAATAAATATACTTATTACTTGTATTATTATCAATATAACTTACATTATTACCCATATTTTACTATTATTATCCCTAGAACTATAATAATTATACTTATTACTCCCGATATTATCAATATAACATGCATTATTACCCATATAATGCAGTTATTATCACTAGATCTATAATAAATGTACTTATTAGTTTTATTATCACCAATATAACATGCATTATTACCCATATTATGCAGTTACTATCGCTAGAACTGTAATAATTATACTTACTACTTATATTATTATCAATATAACATGCATTATTACCCATATTATGCAGTTATTATCGCTAGAACTGTAATAATTATACTTATTACTTATATTATTGTCAATATAACATGCATTATTACCCATATTATGCAGTTATTATCGCCAGAACTATAATAATTACACTTATTACTTCCGATATTGTCAATATAACATGCATTATTACCCATATTATGCAGTTATTATCGATAGAACTATAATAAATATACTTATTACTTTTATTATTATCAATATAACACGCACTATTAGCCATATTTTACTATTATTATCGCTAGAATTATAATAATTTTACTTATTACTCCCGATATTATCAATATAACATGCATTATTACCCATATAATGCAGTTATAATCGCTAGATCTATAATAAATATACTTATTACTTTTATTATTATCAATATAACATGCACCCTTGCCATATTTTACTAGTATTATCGCTAGAACTGTAATAATTATTCCTATTACTCCCGATATTATCAATATAACATCCATTATTACCCATATAATGCAGTTATTATCGCCAGAACTATAATAAATATACTTATTACTTTTATTATCACCAATTTAACATGCATTATTACCCATATTATGCAGTTATTATCGCTAGAACTGTATTAATTATACTTGTTACTTATATTATTATCAATATAACATGCATTATTACCCGCATTATGCAGTTATTATCGCCAGAACTATAATAAATATACTTATTACATTTATTATTATCAATATAACATGCATTACTACCCATATTATGCAGTTATTATCGATAGAACTATAATAAATATACTTATTAATTATATTATCATCAATATAACATGCATTATTACCCATATTATGCAGTTATTATCGCCAGAACTGTAATAAATATACTTATTACTTTTATTACCACCAATATAACATGCATTATTACCCATTTTATGCAGTTATTATCGCTAGAACTGTAATAATTATACTTATTACTTATATTATTATCAATATAACATGCATTATTACCCATATTATGCAGTTATTATCGATAGAACTATAATAAATATACTTATTACTTATATTATCATCAATATAACATGCATTATTACCCATATAATGCAGTTATTATAGCTAGATCTATAATAAATATACTTATTACTTATATTATCATCAATATAATATGCATTATTACCCATATAATGCAGTTATTATCGCTAGATCTATATTAAATATACTTATTCCTTTTATTATTATCAATATAACATGCATTATTACCCATATTATGCAGTTATTATCGCTAGAACTATAATAATTACACTTATTACTCCCGATATTATCATTATAACATGCATTATTACCCATATAATGCAGTTATTATGGCTAGATCTACAATAAATATACTTATTACTTTTATTATTATCAATATAACATGCACTATTAGCCATATTTTACTATTATTTTCGCTAGAACTACAATAATTATACTTATTACTCCCGATATTATCAATATAACATGCATTATTACCCATATAATGCAGTTATTATCGCTAGATCTATAATAAATATACTTATTACTTTTATTATTATCAATATAACACGCACTATTAGCCATATTTTACTATTATTATCGCTAGAATTATAATAATTTTACTTATTACTCCCGATATTATCAATATAACATGCATTATTACCCATATAATGCAGTTATTATCGCTAGATCTATAATAAATATACTTATTACTTTTATTATTATCAATATAACATGCATTATTACCCATATTATGCAGTTATTATCGCCAGAACTGTAATAAATATATTTATTACTTTTATTACCACCAATATAACATGCATTATTACCCATATTATGCAGTTATTATCGCTAGAACTGTAATAATTATACTTATTACTTATATTATTGTCAATATAACATGCATTATTACCCATATTATGCAGTTATTATCGCCAGAACTATAATAATTACACTTATTACTTCCGATATTGTCAATATAACATGCATTATTACCCATATTATGCAGTTATTATCGCTAGAACTGTAATGATTATACTTATTACTTATATTATTATCAATATAACATGCATTATTACCCATATTATGCAGTTATTATCGATAGAACTATAATAAATATACTTACTACTTATATTATCATCAATATAACATGCATTATTACCCATATAATGCAGTTATTATAGCTAGATCTATAATAAATATACTTATTACTTATATTATCATCAATATAATATGCATTATTACCCATATAATGCAGTTATTATCGCTAGATCTATAATAAATATACTTATTCCTTTTATTATTATCAATATAACATGCATTATTACCCATATTATGCAGTTATTATCGCTAGAACTATAATAATTATACTTATTACTCCCGATATTATCAATATAACATGCATTATTACCCATATAATGCAGATATTATCGCTAGATCTATAATAAATATACTTATTACATTTATTATTATCAATATAACATGCATTACTACCCATATTATGCAGTTATTGTCGATAGAACTATAATAAATATACTTATTAATTATATTATCATCAATATAACATGCATTATTACCCATATTATGCAGTTATTATCGCCAGAACTGTAATAAATATACTTATTACTTTTATTACCACCAATATAACATGCATTATTACCCATTTTATGCAGTTATTATCGCTAGAACTGTAATAATTATACTTATTACTTATATTATTATCAATATAACATGCATTATTACCCATATTATGCAGTTATTATCGCTAGAACTATAATAATTATACTTATTACTCCCGATATTATCAATATAACATGCATTATTACCCATATAATGCAGATATTATCGCTAGATCTATAATAAATATACTTATTACATTTATTATTATCAATATAACATGCATTACTACCCATATTATGCAGTTATTATCGATAGAACTATAATAAATATACTTATTAATTATATTATCATCAATATAACATGCATTATTACCCATATTATGCAGTTATTATCGCCAGAACTGTAATAAATATACTTATTACTTTTATTACCACCAATATAACATGCATTATTACCCATATTATGCAGTTATTATCGCTAGAACTGTAATAATTATACTTATTACTCCCGATATTATCAATATAACATCCATTATTACCCATATAATGCAGTTATTATCGCCAGAACTATAATAAATATACTTATTACTTTTATTGTCACCAATATAACATGCATTATTACCCATATTATGCAGTTATTATCGCTAAAACTGTAATAATTATACTTGTTACTTATATTATTATCAATATAACATGCATTATTACCCGTATTATGCAGTTATTATCGCCAGAACTATAATAAATATACTTATTACATTTATTTTTACCAATATAACATGCATTACTGCCCATATTATGCAGTTATTATCGATAGAACTATAATAGATATACTTATTAATTATATTATCATCAATATAACATGCATTATTACCCATATTATGCAGTTATTATCGCTAGAACTGTAATAATTATACTTATTACTTATATTATTATCAATATAACATGCATTATTACCCATATTATGCAGTTATTGTAGCTAGATCTATAATGAATATACTTATTGCTTATATTATCATCAATATAATATGCATTATTACCCATATAATGCAGTTATTATCGCTAGATCTATAATAAATATACTTATTACTTTTATTATTATCAATATAACATGCATTATTAGCCATATTATGCAGTTATTATCGCTAGAACTATAATAATTATACTTATTACTCCCGATAGTATCAATATAACATGCATTATTACCCATATAATGCAGTTATTATCGCTAGATCTATAATAAATATACTTATTACTTTTATTATCACCAATATAACATGCATTATTACCCATATTATGCAGTTATTATCGCAAGAACTCTAATAAATATACTTATTACTTTTATTATTATCAATATAACATGCATTATTACCCATATTATGCAGTTATTATCGCTAGATCTATAATAAATATACTTACTACTTTTATTATTATCAATATAACATGCACCATTACCCATATTATGCAGTTCTTATCGCCAGAACTATAATAAATATACTTATTACTTTTATTATCACCAATATAACATGCATTATTACCCATATTATGCAGTTATTATCGCTAGAACTGTTATAATTATACTTATTACTTATATTATTATCAATATAACATGCATTATTACCCGTATTATGCAGTTATTATCGCCAGAACTATAATAAATATACTTATTACTTTTATTATTATCAATATAACACGCACTATTAGCCATATTTTACTATTATTTTCGGTAGAACTACAATAATTATACTGATTACTTCCGATATTATCAATATAACATGCATTATTACCCATATAATGTAGTTATTATCGCTAGAACTGTAATAATTATACTTATTACTTATATAATATCAATATAACATGCATTATTGCCCATATTATGCAGTTATTATCGCCAGAACTATAATAAATATACCTATTACTTTTATTGTCATCAATATATAATGCATTATTACCCATACTATGCAGTTATTATCGCCAGAACTGTAATAAATATACTTATTACTTTTATTACCACCAATATAACATGCATTATTACCCATATTATGCAGTTATTATCGCTAGAACTGTAATAATTATACTTATTACTCCCGATATTATCAATATAACATCCATTATTACCCATATAATGCAGTTATTATCGCCAGAACTATAATAAATATACTTATTACTTTTATTATCACCAATATAACATGCATTATTACCCATATTATGCAGTTATTATCGCTAAAACTGTAATAATTATACTTGTTACTTATATTATTATCAATATAACATGCATTATTACCCGTATTATGCAGTTATTATCGCCAGAACTATAATAAATATACTTATTACATTTATTTTTACCAATATAACATGCATTACTGCCCATATTATGCAGTTATTATCGATAGAACTATAATAGATATACTTATTAATTATATTATCATCAATATAACATACATTATTACCCATATTATGCAGTTATTATCGCTAGAACTGTAATAATTATACTTATTACTTATATTATTATCAATATAACATGCATTATTACCCATATTATGCAGTTATTGTAGCTAGATCTATAATGAATATACTTATTACTTATATTATCATCAATATAATATGCATTATTACCCATATAATGCAGTTATTATCGCTAGATCTATAATAAATATACTTATTACTTTTATTATTATCAATATAACATGCATTATTAGCCATATTATGCAGTTATTATCGCTAGAACTATAATAATTATACTTATTACTCCCGATATTATTAATATAACATGCATTATTACCCATATAATGCAGTTATTATCGCTAGATCTATAATAAATATACTTATTACTTTTATTATCACCAATATAACATGCATTATTACCCATATTATGCAGTTATTATCGCTAGAACTCTAATAAATATACTTATTACTTTTATTATTATCAATATAACATGCATTATTACCCATATTATGCAGTTATTATCGCTAGATCTATAATAAATATACTTACTACTTTTATTATTATCAATATAACATGCACCATTACCCATATTATGCAGTTCTTATCGCCAGAACTATAATAAATATACTTATTACTTTTATTATCACCAATATAACATGCATTATTACCCATATTATGCAGTTATTGTAGCTAGATCTATAATGAATATACTTATTACTTATATTATCATCAATATAATATGCATTATTACCCATATAATGCAGTTATTATCGCTAGATCTATAATAAATATACTTATTACTTTTATTATTATCAATATAACATGCATTATTAGCCATATTATGCAGTTATTATCGCTAGAACTATAATAATTATACTTATTACTCCCGATATTATTAATATAACATGCATTATTACCCATATAATGCAGTTATTATCGCTAGATCTATAATAAATATACTTATTACTTTTATTATCACCAATATAACATGCATTATTACCCATATTATGCAGTTATTATCGCTAGAACTCTAATAAATATACTTATTACTTTTATTATTATCAATATAACATGCATTATTACCCATATTATGCAGTTATTATCGCTAGATCTATAATAAATATACTTACTACTTTTATTATTATCAATATAACATGCACCATTACCCATATTATGCAGTTCTTATCGCCAGAACTATAATAAATATACTTATTACTTTTATTATCACCAATATAACATGCATTATTACCCATATTATGCAGTTATTATCGCTAGAACTGTTATAATTATACTTATTACTTATATTATTATCAATATAACATGCATTATTACCCGTATTATGCAGTTATTATCGCCAGAACTATAATAAATATACTTATTACTTTTATTATTATCAATATAACACGCACTATTAGCCATATTTTACTATTATTTTCGGTAGAACTACAATAATTATACTGATTACTTCCGATATTATCAATATAACATGCATTATTACCCATATAATGTAGTTATTATCGCTAGAACTGTAATAATTATACTTATTACTTATATAATATCAATATAACATGCATTATTGCCCATATTATGCAGTTATTATCGCCAGAACTATAATAAATATACCTATTACTTTTATTGTCATCAATATATAATGCATTATTACCCATATTATGCAGTTATTATCGCCAGAACTATAATAAATATACTTATTACTTTCATTATCACCAATATAACATGCATTATTACCCATATTACGCAGTTATTATCGCTAGAACTATAATAATTATACTTATTACTCCCGATATTATCAATGTAACATGCATTATTACCCATAGAATGCAGTTATTATCGTTAGATCTATAATAAATATACTTAATACTTTTATTATTATCAATATAACATGCATTATTACACATATTATGCAGTTATTATCGATAGAACTATAATAAATATACTTATTACTTTTATTATTATCAATATAACACGCACTATTAGCCATATTTTACTATTATTATCGCTAGAATTATAATAATTTTACATATTACTCCCGATATTATCAATATAACATGCATTATTACCCATATAATGCAGTTATTATAGCTAGATCCATAATAAATATGCTTATTACTTTTATTATTATCAATATAACAATCACTATTAGCCATATTTTACCATTACTATCGCTAGAACTATAATAATTATACTTATTACTCCCGATATTATCAATATATCATGCATTATTACCCATATAATGCAGTTATTATCGCTAGATCTATAATAAATATATTTATTACTTTTATTATTATCAATATAACATGCACTATTAGCCACATTTTACTATTATTATCGTTAGAATTATAATAATTTTACTTATTACTCCCGATATTATCAATATAAAATCCATTATTACCCATATAATGCAGTTATTATCGCTAGAACTGTAATAATTATACTTATTACTTATATTATTATCAATATAACATGCATTATTACCCATATTATGCAGTTATTATCGCCAGAACTATAATAAATATACTTTTTACTTTTATTATCATCAATATAACATGCATTATTACCCACATTATGCAGTTATTATCGATAGAACTGTAATAAATATACTTATTACTTTTATTATCACCAATATAACATGCATTATTATGCATATTATGCAGTTATTATCGCTCTAACTATAATAAATATACTTATTACTTATATTATCATCAATATAACATGCATTATTACCCATATAATGCAGTTATTATAGCTAGATCTATAATAAATATACTTATTACTTATATTATCATCAATATAACATGCATTATTACATATATAATGCAGTTATTATAGCTAGATCCATAATAAATATACTTTTTACTTTTATTATCATCAATATAACATGCATTATTACCCATATTATGCAGTTATTATCGATAGAACTATAATAAATATACTTATTACTTATATTGTCATCAATATAACATGCATTATTACATATATAATGCAGTTATTATAGCTAGATCCATAATAAATATACTTATTACTTTTATTATTATCAATATAACATGCACTATTAGCCATATTTTACTATTATTATCGCTAGAACTATAATAATTTTACTTATTACTCCCGATATTATCAATATAAAATCCATTATTACCCATATAATGCAGTTATTATGGCCTGAACTATAATAATTACACTTATTACTCCCGGTGTTATCAATGTAACATGCATTATTACCCATAGAATGCAGTTATTATCGTTAGATCTATAATAAATATACTTAATACTTTTATTATTATCAATATAACATGCATTATTACCCATATTATGCAGTTATTATCGCTAGAACTCAAATAAATATACTTATTACTTTTAATATCATCAATATAGCATGCATTATTACCCATATTATGCAGTTATTATCGGTAGAACTATAATAAATATACTTATTACTTGTATTATTGTCAATATAACATGCATTATTACCCATATTATGCAGTTATTATCGCCAGAACTATAATAATTACACTTATTACTTCCGATATTGTCAATATAACATGCATTATTACCCATATTATGCAGTTATTATCGATAGAACTATAATAAATATACTTATTACTTTTATTATTATCAATATAACATGCACCCTTGCCATATTTTACTAGTATTATCGCCAGAACTGTAATAATTATACCTATTACTCCCGATATTATCAATATAACATCCATTATTACCCATATAGTGCAGTTATTATCGCCAGAACTATAATAAATATACTTATTACTTTTATTATCACCAATTTAACATGCATTATTACCCATATTATGCAGTTATTATCGCTAGAACTGTAATAATTATACTTGTTACTTATATTATTATCAATATAACATGCATTATTACCCGTATTATGCAGTTATTATCGCCAGAACTATAATAAATATACTTATTACATTTATTATTATCAATATAACATGCATTACTACCCATATTATGCAGTTATTATCGATAGAACTATAATAAATATACTTATTAATTATATTATCATCAATATAACATGCATTATTACCCGTATTATGCAGTTATTATCGCCAGAACTATAATAAATATACTTATTACATTTATTTTTACCAATATAACATGCATTACTGCCCATATTATGCAGTTATTATCGATAGAACTATAATAGATATACTTATTAATTATATTATCATCATTATAACATGCATTATTACCCATATTATGCAGTTATTATCGCTAGAACTGTAATAATTATACTTATTACTTATATTATTATCAATATAACATGCATTATTACCCATATTATGCAGTTATTGTAGCTAGATCTATAATGAATATACTTATTGCTTATATTACCATCAATATAATATGCATTATTACCCATATAATGCAGTTATTATCGCTAGATCTATAATAAATATACTTATTACTTTTATTATTATCAATATAACATGCATTATTAGCCATATTATGCAGTTATTATCGCTAGAACTATAATAATTATACTTATTACTCCCGATAGTATCAATATAACATGCATTATTACCCATATAATGCAGTTATTATCGCTAGATCTATAATAAATATACTTATTACTTTTATTATCACCAATATAACATGCATTATTACCCATATTATGCAGTTATTATCGCAAGAACTCTAATAAATATACTTATTACTTTTATTATTATCAATATAACATGCATTATTACCCATATTATGCAGTTATTATCGCTAGATCTATAATAAATATACTTACTACTTTTATTATTATCAATATAACATGCACCATTACCCATATTATGCAGTTCTTATCGCCAGAACTATAATAAATATACTTATTACTTTTATTATCACCAATATAACATGCATTATTACCCATATTATGCAGTTATTATCGCTAGAACTGTTATAATTATACTTATTACTTATATTATTATCAATATAACATGCATTATTACCCGTATTATGCAGTTATTATCGCCAGAACTATAATAAATATACTTATTACTTTTATTATTATCAATATAACACGCACTATTAGCCATATTTTACTATTATTTTCGGTAGAACTACAATAATTATACTGATTACTTCCGATATTGTCAATATAACATGCATTATTACCCATATAATGTAGTTATTATCGCTAGAACTGTAATAATTATACTTATTACTTATATAATATCAATATAACATGCATTATTGCCCATATTATGCAGTTATTATCGCCAGAACTATAATAAATATACCTATTACTTTTATTGTCATCAATATATAATGCATTATTACCCATATTATGCAGTTATTATCGCCAGAACTGTAATAAATATACTTATTACTTTTATTACCACCAATATAACATGCATTATTACCCATATTATGCAGTTATTATCGCTAGAACTGTAATAATTATACTTATTACTCCCGATATTATCAATATAACATCCATTATTACCCATATAATGCAGTTATTATCGCCAGAACTATAATAAATATACTTATTACTTTTATTATCACCAATATAACATGCATTATTACCCATATTATGCAGTTATTATCGCTAAAACTGTAATAATTATACTTGTTACTTATATTATTATCAATATAACATGCATTATTACCCGTATTATGCAGTTATTATCGCCAGAACTATAATAAATATACTTATTACATTTATTTTTACCAATATAACATGCATTACTGCCCATATTATGCAGTTATTATCGATAGAACTATAATAGATATACTTATTAATTATATTATCATCAATATAACATACATTATTACCCATATTATGCAGTTATTATCGCTAGAACTGTAATAATTATACTTATTACTTATATTATTATCAATATAACATGCATTATTACCCATATTATGCAGTTATTGTAGCTAGATCTATAATGAATATACTTATTACTTATATTATCATCAATATAATATGCATTATTACCCATATAATGCAGTTATTATCGCTAGATCTATAATAAATATACTTATTACTTTTATTATTATCAATATAACATGCATTATTAGCCATATTATGCAGTTATTATCGCTAGAACTATAATAATTATACTTATTACTTCCGATATTATTAATATAACATGCATTATTACCCATATAATGCAGTTATTATCGCTAGATCTATAATAAATATACTTATTACTTTTATTATCACCAATATAACATGCATTATTACCCATATTATGCAGTTATTATCGCTAGAACTCTAATAAATATACTTATTACTTTTATTATTATCAATATAACATGCATTATTACCCATATTATGCAGTTATTATCGCTAGATCTATAATAAATATACTTACTACTTTTATTATTATCAATATAACATGCACCATTACCCATATTATGCAGTTCTTATCGCCAGAACTATAATAAATATACTTATTACTTTTATTATCACCAATATAACATGCATTATTACCCATATTATGCAGTTATTGTAGCTAGATCTATAATGAATATACTTATTACTTATATTATCATCAATATAATATGCATTATTACCCATATAATGCAGTTATTATCGCTAGATCTATAATAAATATACTTATTACTTTTATTATTATCAATATAACATGCATTATTAGCCATATTATGCAGTTATTATCGCTAGAACTATAATAATTATACTTATTACTCCCGATATTATTAATATAACATGCATTATTACCCATATAATGCAGTTATTATCGCTAGATCTATAATAAATATACTTATTACTTTTATTATCACCAATATAACATGCATTATTACCCATATTATGCAGTTATTATCGCTAGAACTCTAATAAATATACTTATTACTTTTATTATTATCAATATAACATGCATTATTACCCATATTATGCAGTTATTATCGCTAGATCTATAATAAATATACTTACTACTTTTATTATTATCAATATAACATGCACCATTACCCATATTATGCAGTTCTTATCGCCAGAACTATAATAAATATACTTATTACTTTTATTATCACCAATATAACATGCATTATTACCCATATTATGCAGTTATTATCGCTAGAACTGTTATAATTATACTTATTACTTATATTATTATCAATATAACATGCATTATTACCCGTATTATGCAGTTATTATCGCCAGAACTATAATAAATATACTTATTACTTTTATTATTATCAATATAACACGCACTATTAGCCATATTTTACTATTATTTTCGGTAGAACTACAATAATTATACTGATTACTTCCGATATTATCAATATAACATGCATTATTACCCATATAATGTAGTTATTATCGCTAGAACTGTAATAATTATACTTATTACTTATATAATATCAATATAACATGCATTATTGCCCATATTATGCAGTTATTATCGCCAGAACTATAATAAATATACCTATTACTTTTATTGTCATCAATATATAATGCATTATTACCCATATTATGCAGTTATTATCGCCAGAAATATAATAAATATACTTATTACTTTCATTATCACCAATATAACATGCATTATTACCCATATTACGCAGTTATTATCGCTAGAACTATAATAATTATACTTATTACTCCCGATATTATCAATGTAACATGCATTATTACCCATAGAATGCAGTTATTATCGTTAGATCTATAATAAATATACTTAATACTTTTATTATTATCAATATAACATGCATTATTACACATATTATGCAGTTATTATCGATAGAACTATAATAAATATACTTATTACTTTTATTATTATCAATATAACACGCACTATTAGCCATATTTTACTATTATTATCGCTAGAATTATAATAATTTTACTTATTACTCCCGATATTATCAATATAACATGCATTATTACCCATATAATGCAGTTATTATAGCTAGATCCATAATAAATATACTTATTACTTGTATTATTATCAATATAACTTACATTATTACCCATATTTTACTATTATTATCCCTAGAACTATAATAATTATACTTATTACTCCCGATATTATCAATATAACATGCATTATTACCCATATAATGCAGTTATTATCACTAGATCTATAATAAATGTACTTATTAGTTTTATTATCACCAATATAACATGCATTATTACCCATATTATGCAGTTATTATCGATAGAACTATAATAAATATACTTATTACTTATATTATCATCAATATAACATGCATTATTACCCATATAATGCAGTTATTATAGCTAGATCTATAATAAATATACTTATTACTTATATTATCATCAATATAATATGCATTATTACCCATATAATGCAGTTATTATCGCTAGATCTATATTAAATATACTTATTCCTTTTATTATTATCAATATAACATGCATTATTACCCATATTATGCAGTTATTATCGCTAGAACTATAATAATTATACTTATTACTCCCGATATTATCAATATAACATGCATTATTACCCATATAATGCAGATATTATCGCTAGATCTATAATAAATATACTTATTACATTTATTATTATCAATATAACATGCATTACTACCCATATTATGCAGTTATTGTCGATAGAACTATAATAAATATACTTATTAATTATATTATCATCAATATAACATGCATTATTACCCATATTATGCAGTTACTATCGCCAGAACTGTAATAAATATACTTAGTACTTTTATTACCACCAATATAACATGCATTATTACCCATGTTATGCAGTTATTATCGCTAGGACTGTAATAATTATACTTATTACTTATATTATTATCAATATAACATGCATTATTACCCATATTATGCAGTTATTATCGATAGAACTATAATAAATATACTTATTACTTATATTATCATCAATATAACATGCATTATTACCCATATAATGCAGTTATTATAGCTAGATCTATAATAAATATACTTATTACTTATATTATCATCAATATAATATGCATTATTACCCATATAATGCAGTTATTATCGCTAGATCTATAATAAATATACTTATTACTTATATTATTATCAATATAACATGCATTACTACCCATATTATGCAGTTATTATCGCTAGAACTATAATAATTACACTTATTACTCCCGATATTATCATTATAACATGCATTATTACCCATATAATGCAGTTATTATGGCTAGATCTACAATAAATATACTTATTACTTTTATTATTATCAATATAACATGCACTATTAGCCATATTTTACTATTATTTTCGCTAGAACTACAATAATTATACTTATTACTCCCGATATTATCAATATAACATGCATTATTACCCATATAATGCAGTTATTATCGCTAGATCTATAATAAATATACTTATTACTTTTATTATTATCAATATAACACGCACTATTAGCCATATTTTACTATTATTATCGCTAGAATTATAATAATTTTACTTATTACTCCCGATATTATCAATATAACATGCATTATTACCCATATAATGCAGTTATTATCGCTAGATCTATAATAAATATACTTATTCCTTTTATTATTATCAATATAACATGCATTATTACCCATATTATGCAGTTATTATCGCCAGAACTGTAATAAATATATTTATTACTTTTATTACCACCAATATAACATGCATTATTACCCATATTATGCAGTTATTATCGCTAGAACTGTAATAATTATACTTATTACTTATATTATTGTCAATATAACATGCATTATTACCCATATTATGCAGTTATTATCGCCAGAACTATAATAATTACACTTATTACTTCCGATATTGTCAATATAACATGCATTATTACCCATATTATGCAGTTATTATCGCTAGAACTGTAATGATTATACTTATTACTTATATTATTATCAATATAACATGCATTATTACCCATATTATGCAGTTATTATCGATAGAACTATAATAAATATACTTATTACTTATATTATCATCAATATAACATGCATTATTACCCATATAATGCAGTTATTATAGCTAGATCTATAATAAATATACTTATTACTTATATTATCATCAATATAATATGCATTATTACCCATATAATGCAGTTATTATCGCTAGATCTATAATAAATATACTTATTCCTTTTATTATTATCAATATAACATGCATTATTACCCATATTATGCAGTTATTATCGCTAGAACTATGATAATTATACATATTACTCCCGATATTATCAATATAACATGCATTATTACCCATATAATGCAGATATTATCGCTAGATCTATAATAAATATACTTATTACATTTATTATTATCAATATAACATGCATTACTACCCATATTATGCAGTTATTATCGATAGAACTATAATAAATATACTTATTAATTATATTATCATCAATATAACATGCATTATTACCCATATTATGCAGTTATTATCGCCAGAACAGTAATAAATATACTTATTACTTTTATTACCACCAATATAACATGCATTATTACCCATATTATGCAGTTATTATCGCTAGAACTGTAATAATTATACTTATTACTTATATTATTATCAATATAACATGCATTATTACCCATATAATGCAGTTATTGTAGCTAGATCTATAATGAATATACTTATTACTTATATTATCATCAATATAATATGCATTATTACCCATATAATGCAGTTATTATTGCTAGATCTATAATAAATATACTTATTACTTTTATTATTATCAATATAACATGCATTATTAGCCATATTATGCAGTTATTATCGCTAGAACTATAATAATTATACTTATTACTCCCGATATTATCAATATAACATGCATTATTACCCATATAATGCAGTTATTATCGCTAGATCTATAATAAATATACTTATTACTTACATTATCATCAATATAACATGCATTATTACCCATATAATGCAGTTATTATAGCTAGATCTATAATAAATATACTTATTACTTATATTATCATCAATATAATATGCATTATTACCCATATAATGCAGTTATTATCGCTAGATCTATAATAAATATACCTACTCCTTTTATTATTATCAATATAACATGCATTATTACCCATATTATGCAGTTATTATCGCTAGAACTATAATAATTACACTTATTACTCCCGATATTATCAATATAACATGTATTATTACCCATATAATGCAGTTATTATGGCTAGATCTATAATAAATATACTTATTACTTTTATTATTATCAATACAACATGCACTATTAGCCATATTTTACTATTATTTTCGCTAGAACTACAATAATTATACTTATTACTCCCGATATTATCAATATAACATGCATTATTACCCATATAATGCAGTTATTATCGCTAGATCTATAATAAATATACTTATTACTTTTATTATTATCAATATAACACGCACTATTAGCCATATTTTACTATTATTATCGCTAGAATTATAATAATTTTACTTATTACTCCCGATATTATCAATATAACATGCATTATTACCCATATAATGCAGTTATTATCGCTAGATCTATAATAAATATACTTATTACTTTTATTATTATCAATATAACATGCATTATTACCCATATTATGCAGTTATTATCGCCAGAACTGTAATAAATATACTTATTACTTTTATTACCACCAATATAACATGCATTATTACCCATATTATGCAGTTATTATCGCTAGAACTGTAATAATTATACTTATTACTTATATTATTGTCAATATAACATGCATTATTACCCATATTATGCAGTTATTATCGCCAGAACTATAATAATTACACTTATTACTTCCGATATTGTCAATATAACATGCATTATTACCCATATTATGCAGTTATTATCGCTAGAACTGTAATAATTATACTTATTACTTATATTATTATCAATATAACATGCATTATTACCCATATTATGCAGTTATTATCGATAGAACTATAATAAATATACTTATTACTTATATTATCATCAATATAACATGCATTATTACCCATATAATGCAGTTATTATAGCTAGATCTATAATAAATATACTTATTACTTATATTATCATCAATATAATATGCATTATTACCCACATAATGCAGTTATTATCGCTAGATCTATAATAAATATACTTATTCCTTTTATTATTATCAATATAACATGCATTATTACCCATATTATGCAGTTATTATCGCTAGAACTATGATAATTATACATATTACTCCCGATATTATCAATATAACATGCATTATTACCCATATAATGCAGATATTATCGCTAGATCTATAATAAATATACTTATTACATTTATTATTATCAATATAACATGCATTACTACCCATATTATGCAGTTATTATCGATAGAACTATAATAAATATACTTATTAATTATATTATCATCAATATAACATGCATTATTACCCATATTATGCAGTTATTATCGCCAGAACAGTAATAAATATACTTATTACTTTTATTACCACCAATATAACATGCATTATTACCCATATTATGCAGTTATTATCGCTAGAACTGTAATAATTATACTTATTACTTATATTATTATCAATATAACATGCATTATTACCCATATAATGCAGTTATTGTAGCTAGATCTATAATGAATATACTTATTACTTATATTATCATCAATATAATATGCATTATTACCCATATAATGCAGTTATTATTGCTAGATCTATAATAAATATACTTATTACTTTTATTATTATCAATATAACATGCATTATTAGCCATATTATGCAGTTATTATCGCTAGAACTATAATAATTATACTTATTACTCCCGATATTATCAATATAACATGCATTATTACCCATATAATGCAGTTATTATCGCTAGATCTATAATAAATATACTTATTACTTACATTATCATCAATATAACATGCATTATTACCCATATAATGCAGTTATTATAGCTAGATCTATAATAAATATACTTATTACTTATATTATCATCAATATAATATGCATTATTACCCATATAATGCAGTTATTATCGCTAGATCTATAATAAATATACCTACTCCTTTTATTATTATCAATATAACATGCATTATTACCCATATTATGCAGTTATTATCGCTAGAACTATAATAATTATGCTTATTACTCCCGATATTATCAATATAACATGCATTATTACCCATATAATGCAGATATTATCGCTAGATCTATAATAAATATACTTATTACATTTATTATTATCAATATAACATGCATTACTTCCCATATTATGCAGTTATTGTCGATAGAACTATAATAAATATACTTATTAATTATATTATCATCAATATAACATGCATTATTACCCATATTATGCAGTTATTATCGCTAGAACTATAATAATTATACTTATTACTCCCGATATTATCAATATAACATGCATTATTACCCATATAATGCAGATATTATCGCTAGATCTATAATAAATATACTTATTACTTTTATTATTGTCAATATAACATGCATTATTACCCATATTATGCAGTTATTATCGCCAGAACTATAATAAATATACTTTTTACTTTTATTATCATCAATATAACATGCATTATTACCCATATTATGCAGTTATTATCGATAGAACTGTAATAAATATACTTATTACTTTTATTATCACCAATATAACATGCATTATTATGCATATTATGCAGTTATTATCGCTCTAACTATAATAAATATACTTATTACTTATATTATCATCAATATAACATGCATTATTACCCATATAATGCAGTTATTATAGCTAGATCTATAATAAATATACTTATTACTTATATTATCATCAATATAACATGCATTATTACATATATAATGCAGTTATTATAGCTAGATCCATAATAAATATACTTTTTACTTTTATTATCATCAATATAACATGCATTATTACCCATATTATGCAGTTATTATCGATAGAACTATAATAAATATACTTATTACTTATATTGTCATCAATATAACATGCATTATTACATATATAATGCAGTTATTATAGCTAGATCCATAATAAATATACTTATTACTTTTATTATTATCAATATAACATGCACTATTAGCCATATTTTACTATTATTATCGCTAGAACTATAATAATTTTACTTATTACTCCCGATATTATCAATATAAAATCCATTATTACCCATATAATGCAGTTATTATGGCCTGAACTATAATAATTACACTTATTACTCCCGGTGTTATCAATGTAACATGCATTATTACCCATAGAATGCAGTTATTATCGTTAGATCTATAATAAATACACTTAATACTTTTATTATTATCAATATAACATGCATTATTACCCATATTATGCAGTTATTATCGCTAGAACTCAAATAAATATACTTATTACTTTTAATATCATCAATATAGCATGCATTATTACCCATATTATGCAGTTATTATCGGTAGAACTATAATAAATATACTTATTACTTGTATTATTGTCAATATAACATGCATTATTACCCATATTATGCAGTTATTATCGCCAGAACTATAATAATTACACTTATTACTTCCGATATTGTCAATATAACATGCATTATTACCCATATTATGCAGTTATTATCGATAGAACTATAATAAATATACTTATTACTTTTATTATTATCAATATAACATGCACCCTTGCCATATTTTACTAGTATTATCGCTAGAACTGTAATAATTATACCTATTACTCCCGATATTATCAATATAACATCCATTATTACCCATATAATGCAGTTATTATCGCCAGAACTATAATAAATATACTTACTACTTTTATTATCACCAATTTAACATGCATTATTACCCATATTATGCAGTTATTATCGCTAGAACTGTAATAATTATACTTGTTACTTATATTATTATCAATATAACATGCATTATTACCCGTATTATGCAGTTATTATCGCCAGAACTATAATAAATATACTTATTACATTTATTATTATCAATATAACATGCATTACTACCCATATTATGCAGTTATTATCGATAGAACTATAATAAATATACTTATTAATTATATTATCATCAATATAATATGCATTATTACCCATATAATGCAGTTATTATCGCTAGATCTATAATAAATATACTTATTACTTTTATTATTATCAATATAACATGCATTATTAGCCATATTATGCAGTTATTATCGCTAGAACTATAATAATTATACTTATTACTCCCGATATTATCAATATAACATGCATTATTACACATATAATGCAGTTATTATCGCTAGATCTATAATAAATATACTTATTACTTTTATTATCATCAATATAACATGCATTATTACCCATATAATGCAGTTATTATAGCTAGATCTATAATAAATATACTTATTACTTATATTATCATCAATATAATATGCATTATTACCCATATAATGCAGTTATTATCGCTAGATCTATAATAAATATACTTATTCCTTTTATTATTATGAATATAACATGCATTATTACCCATATTATGCAGTTATTATCGCTAGAACTATAATAATTATACTTATTACTCCGGATATTATCAATATAACATGCATTATTACCCATATAATGCAGATATTATCGCTAGATCTATAATAAATATACTTATTACATTTATTATTTTCAATATAACATGCATTACTACCCATATTATGCAGTTATTATCGATAGAACTATAATAAATATACTTATTAATTATATTATCATCAATATAACATGCATTATTACCCATATTATGCAGTTATTATCGCCAGAACTGTAATAAATATACTTATTACTTTTATTACCACCAATATAACATGCATTATTACCCATATTATGCAGTTATTATCGCTAGAACTGTAATAATTATACTTATTACTCCCGATATTATCAATATAACATCCATTATTACCCATATAATGCAGTTATTATCGCCAGAACTATAATAAATATACTTATTACTTTTATTATCACCAATATAACATGCATTATTACCCATATTATGCAGTTATTATCGCTAAAACTGTAATAATTATACTTGTTACTTATATTATTATCAATATAACATGCATTATTACCCGTATTATGCAGTTATTATCGCCAGAACTATAATAAATATACTTATTACATTTATTTTTATCAATATAACATGCATTACTGCCCATATTATGCAGTTATTATCGATAGAACTATAATAGATATACTTATTAATTATATTATCATCAATATAACATGCATTATTACCCATATTATGCAGTTATTATCGCTAGAACTATAATAATTATACTTATTACTCCCGATATTATCAATATAACATGCATTATTACCCATATAATGCAGTTATTATCGCTAGATCTATAATAAATATACTTATTACTTTTATTATCACCAATATAACATGCATTATTACCCATATTATGCAGTTATTATCGCTAGAACTCTAATAAATATACTTATTACTTTTATTATTATCAATATAACATGCATTATTACCCATATTATGCAGTTATTATCGCTAGATCTATAATAAATATACTTACTACTTTTATTATTATCAATATAACATGCACCATTACCCATATTATGCAGTTCTTATCGCCAGAACTATAATAAATATACTTATTACTTTTATTATCACCAATATAACATGCATTATTACCCATATTATGCAGTTATTATCGCTAGAACTGTAATAATTATACTTATTACTCCCGATATTATCAATATAACATCCATTATTACCCATATAATGCAGTTATTATCGCCAGAACTATAATAAATATACTTATTACTTTTATTATCACCAATATAACATGCATTATTACCCATATTATGCAGTTATTATCGCTAAAACTGTAATAATTATACTTGTTACTTATATTATTATCAATATAACATGCATTATTACCCGTATTATGCAGTTATTATCGCCAGAACTATAATAAATATACTTATTACATTTATTTTTATCAATATAACATGCATTACTGCCCATATTATGCAGTTATTATCGATAGAACTATAATAGATATACTTATTAATTATATTATCATCAATATAACATGCATTATTACCCATATTATGCAGTTATTATCGCTAGAACTATAATAATTATACTTATTACTCCCGATATTATCAATATAACATGCATTATTACCCATATAATGCAGTTATTATCGCTAGATCTATAATAAATATACTTATTACTTTTATTATCACCAATATAACATGCATTATTACCCATATTATGCAGTTATTATCGCTAGAACTCTAATAAATATACTTATTACTTTTATTATTATCAATATAACATGCATTATTACCCATATTATGCAGTTATTATCGCTAGATCTATAGTAAATATACTTACTACTTTTATTATTATCAATATAACATGCACCATTACCCATATTATGCAGTTCTTATCGCCAGAACTATAATAAATATACTTATTACTTTTATTATCACCAATATAACATGCATTATTACCCATATTATGCAGTTCTTATCGCTAGAACTGTTATAATTATACTTATTACTTATATTATTATCAATATAACATGCATTATTACCCGTATTATGCAGTTATTATCGCCAGAACTATAATAAATATACTTATTACTTTTATTATTATCAATATAACACGCACTATTAGCCATATTTTACTATTATTTTCGGTAGAACTACAATAATTATACTGATTACTTCCGATATTATTAATATAACATGCATTATTACCCATATAATGTAGTTATTATCGCTAGAACTGTAATAATTATACTTATTACTTATATAATATCAATATAACATGCATTATTGCCCATATTATGCAGTTATTATCGCCAGAACTATAATAAATATACCTATTACTTTTATTGTCATCAATATATAATGCATTATTACCCATATTATGCAGTTATTGTAGCTAGATCTATAATGAATATACTTATTACTTATATTATCATCAATATAATATGCATTATTACCCATATAATGCAGTTATTATCGCTAGATCTATAATAAATATACTTATTACTTTTATTATTATCAATATAACATGCATTATTAGCCATATAATGCAGTTATTATCGCTAGAACTATAATAATTATACTTATTACTCCCGATATTATCAATATAACATGCATTATTACACATAAAATGCAGTTATTATCGCTAGATCTATAATAAATATACTTATTACTTTTATTATCACCAATATAACATGCATTATTACCCATATTATGCAGTTATTATCGCTAGAACTCTAATAAATATACTTATTACTTTTATTATTATCAATATAACATGCATTATTACCCATATTATGCAGTTATTATCGCTAGATCTATAATAAATATACTTACTACTTTTATTATTATCAATATAACATGCACCATTACCCATATTATGCAGTTCTTATCGCCAGAACTATAATAAATATACTTATTACTTTTATTATCACCAATATAACATGCATTATTACCCATATTATGCAGTTATTATCGCTAGAACTGTTATAATTATACTTATTACTTATATTATTATCAATATAACATGCATTATTACCCGTATTATGCAGTTATTATCGCCAGAACTATAATAAATATACTTATTACTTTTATTATTATCAATATAACACGCACTATTAGCCATATTTTACTATTATTTTCGGTAGAACTACAATAATTATACTGATTACTTCCGATATTATCAATATAACATGCATTATTACCCATATAATGTAGTTATTACCGCTAGAACTGTAATAATTATACTTATTACTTATATAATATCAATATAACATGCATTATTGCCCATATTATGCAGTTATTATCGCTAGAACTGTAATAATTATACTTATTACTTATATTATTATCAATATAACATGCATTATTACCCATATTATGCAGTTATTATCGATAGAACTATAATAAATATACTTATTACTTATATTATCATCAATATAACATGCATTATTACCCATATAATGCAGTTATTATAGCTAGATCTATAATAAATATACTTATTACTTATATTATCATCAATATAATATGCATTATTACCCATATAATGCAGTTATTATCGCTAGATCTATATTAAATGTACTTATTCCTTTTATTATTATCAATATAACATGCATTATTACCCATATTATGCAGTTATTATCGCTAGAACTATAATAATTATACTTATTACTCCCGATATTATCAATATAACATGCATTATTACCCATATAATGCAGTTATTATCGCTAGATCTATAATAAATATACTTATTACTTACATTATCATCAATATAACATGCATTATTACCCATATAATGCAGTTATTATAGCTAGATCTATAATAAATATACTTATTACTTATATTATCATCAATATAATATGCATTATTACCCATATAATGCAGTTATTATCGCTAGATCTATAATAAATATACCTACTCCTTTTATTATTATCAATATAACATGCATTATTACCCATATTATGCAGTTATTATCGCTAGAACTATAATAATTATGCTTATTACTCCCGATATTATCAATATAACATGCATTATTACCCATATAATGCAGATATTATCGCTAGATCTATAATAAATATACTTATTACATTTATTATTATCAATATAACATGCATTACTTCCCATATTATGCAGTTATTGTCGATAGAACTATAATAAATATACTTATTACTTATATTATCATCAATATAACATGCATTATTACCCATATAATGCAGTTATTATAGCTAGATCTATAATAAATATACTTATTACTTATATTATCATCAATATAACATGCATTATTACATATATAATGCAGTTATTATAGCTAGATCCATAATAAATATACTTTTTACTTTTATTATTATCAATATAACATGCATTATTACGCATATTATGCAGTTATTATCGCTAGAACTCAAATAAATATACTTATTACTTTTAATATCATCAATATAGCATGCATTATTACCCATATTATGCAGTTATTATCGGTAGAACTATAATAAATATACTTATTACTTGTATTATTGTCAATATAACATGCATTATTACCCATATTATGCAGTTATTATCGCCAGAACTATAATAATTACACTTATTACTTCCGATATTGTCAATATAACATGCATTATTACCCATATTATGCAGTTATTATCGATAGAACTATAATAAATATACTTATTACTTTTATTATTATCAATATAACATGCACCCTTGCCATATTTTACTAGTATTATCGCTAGAACTGTAATAATTATACCTATTACTCCCGATATTATCAATATAACATCCATTATTACCCATATAATGCAGTTATTATCGCCAGAACTATAATAAATATACTTACTACTTTTATTATCACCAATTTAACATGCATTATTACCCATATTATGCAGTTATTATCGCTAGAACTGTAATAATTATACTTGTTACTTATATTATTATCAATATAACATGCATTATTACCCGTATTATGCAGTTATTATCGCCAGAACTATAATAAATATACTTATTACATTTATTATTATCAATATAACATGCATTACTACCCATATTATGCAGTTATTATCGATAGAACTATAATAAATATACTTATTAATTATATTATCATCAATATAACATGCATTATTACCCATATTATGCAGTTATTATCGCCAGAACTGTAATAAATATACTTATTACTTTTATTACCACCAATATAACATGCATTATTACCCATATTATGCAGTTATTATCGCTAGAACTGTAATAATTATACTTATTACTTATATTATTATCAATATAACATGCATTATTACCCATATTATGCAGTTATTATCGATAGAACTATAATAAATATACTTATTACTTATATTATCATCAATATAACATGCATTATTACCCATATAATGCAGTTATTATAGCTAGATCTATAATAAATATACTTATTACTTATATTATCATCAATATAATATGCATTATTACCCATATAATGCAGTTATTATCGCTAGATCTATAATAAATATACTTATTCCTTTTATTATTATGAATATAACATGCATTATTACCCATATTATGCAGTTATTATCGCTAGAACTATAATAATTATACTTATTACTCCGGATATTATCAATATAACATGCATTATTACCCATATAATGCAGATATTATCGCTAGATCTATAATAAATATACTTATTACATTTATTATTATCAATATAACATGCATTACTACCCATATTATGCAGTTATTATCGATAGAACTATAATAAATATACTTATTAATTATATTATCATCAATATAACATGCATTATTACCCATATTATGCAGTTATTATCGCCAGAACTGTAATAAATATACTTATTACTTTTATTACCACCAATATAACATGCATTATTACCCATATTATGCAGTTATTATCGCTAGAACTGTAATAATTATACTTATTACTCCCGATATTATCAATATAACATCCATTATTACCCATATAATGCAGTTATTATCGCCAGAACTATAATAAATATACTTATTACTTTTATTATCACCAATATAACATGCATTATTACCCATATTATGCAGTTATTATCGCTAAAACTGTAATAATTATACTTGTTACTTATATTATTATCAATATAACATGCATTATTACCCGTATTATGCAGTTATTATCGCCAGAACTATAATAAATATACTTATTACATTTATTTTTATCAATATAACATGCATTACTGCCCATATTATGCAGTTATTATCGATAGAACTATAATAGATATACTTATTAATTATATTATCATCAATATAACATGCATTATTACCCATATTATGCAGTTATTATCGCTAGAACTATAATAATTATACTTATTACTCCCGATATTATCAATATAACATGCATTATTACCCATATAATGCAGTTATTATCGCTAGATCTATAATAAATATACTTATTACTTTTATTATCACCAATATAACATGCATTATTACCCATATTATGCAGTTATTATCGCTAGAACTCTAATAAATATACTTATTACTTTTATTATTATCAATATAACATGCATTATTACCCATATTATGCAGTTATTATCGCTAGATCTATAATAAATATACTTACTACTTTTATTATTATCAATATAACATGCACCATTACCCATATTATGCAGTTCTTATCGCCAGAACTATAATAAATATACTTATTACTTTTATTATCACCAATATAACATGCATTATTACCCATATTATGCAGTTATTATCGCTAGAACTGTAATAATTATACTTATTACTCCCGATATTATCAATATAACATCCATTATTACCCATATAATGCAGTTATTATCGCCAGAACTATAATAAATATACTTATTACTTTTATTATCACCAATATAACATGCATTATTACCCATATTATGCAGTTATTATCGCTAAAACTGTAATAATTATACTTGTTACTTATATTATTATCAATATAACATGCATTATTACCCGTATTATGCAGTTATTATCGCCAGAACTATAATAAATATACTTATTACATTTATTTTTATCAATATAACATGCATTACTGCCCATATTATGCAGTTATTATCGATAGAACTATAATAGATATACTTATTAATTATATTATCATCAATATAACATGCATTATTACCCATATTATGCAGTTATTATTGCTAGAACTCTAATAAATATACTTATTACTTTTATTATTATCAATATAACATGCATTATTACCCATATTATGCAGTTATTATCGCTAGATCTATAATAAATATACTTACTACTTTTATTATTATCAATATAACATGCATTATTAGCCATATTATGCAGTTATTATCGCTAGAACTATAATAATTATACTTATTACTCCCGATATTATCAATATAACATGCATTATTACACATAAAATGCAGTTATTATCGCTAGATCTATAATAAATATACTTATTACTTTTATTATCACCAATATAACATGCATTATTACCCATATTATGCAGTTATTATCGCTAGAACTGTTATAATTATACTTATTACTTATATTATTATCAATATAACATGCATTATTACCCGTATTATGCAGTTATTATCGCCAGAACTATAATAAATATACTTATTACTTTTATTATTATCAATATAACACGCACTATTAGCCATATTTTACTATTATTTTCGGTAGAACTACAATAATTATACTGATTACTTCCGATATTATCAATATAACATGCATTATTACCCATATAATGTAGTTATTACCGCTAGAACTGTAATAATTATACTTATTACTTATATAATATCAATATAACATGCATTATTGCCCATATTATGCAGTTATTATCGCTAGAACTGTAATAATTATACTTATTACTTATATTATTATCAATATAACATGCATTATTACCCATATTATGCAGTTATTATCGATAGAACTATAATAAATATACTTATTACTTATATTATCATCAATATAACATGCATTATTACCCATATAATGCAGTTATTATAGCTAGATCTATAATAAATATACTTATTACTTATATTATCATCAATATAATATGCATTATTACCCATATAATGCAGTTATTATCGCTAGATCTATATTAAATGTACTTATTCCTTTTATTATTATCAATATAACATGCATTATTACCCATATTATGCAGTTATTATCGCTAGAACTATAATAATTATACTTATTACTCCCGATATTATCAATATAACATGCATTATTACCCATATAATGCAGATATTATCGCTAGATCTATAATAAATATACTTATTACATTTATTATTATCAATATAACATGCATTACTACCCATATTATGCAGTTATTGTCGATAGAACTATAATAAATATACTTATTAATTATATTATCATCAATATAACATGCATTATTACCCATATTATGCAGTTATTATCGCCAGAACTATAATAAATATACCTATTACTTTTATTGTCATCAATATATAATGCATTATTACCCATATTATGCAGTTATTGTAGCTAGATCTATAATGAATATACTTATTACTTATATTATCATCAATATAATATGCATTATTACCCATATAATGCAGTTATTATCGCTAGATCTATAATAAATATACTTATTACTTTTATTATTATCAATATAACATGCATTATTAGCCATATTATGCAGTTATTATCGCTAGAACTATAATAATTATACTTATTACTCCCGATATTATCAATATAACATGCATTATTACACATATAATGCAGTTATTATCGCTAGATCTATAATAAATATACTTATTACTTTTATTATCACCAATATAACATGCATTATTACCCATATTATGCAGTTATTATCGCTAGAACTCTAATAAATATACTTATTACTTTTATTATTATCAATATAACATGCATTATTACCCATATTATGCAGTTATTATCGCTAGATCTATAATAAATATACTTACTACTTTTATTATTATCAATATAACATGCACCATTACCCATATTATGCAGTTCTTATCGCCAGAACTATAATAAATATACTTATTACTTTTATTATCACCAATATAACATGCATTATTACCCATATTATGCAGTTATTATCGCTAGAACTGTTATAATTATACTTATTACTTATATTATTATCAATATAACATGCATTATTACCCGTATTATGCAGTTATTATCGCCAGAACTATAATAAATATACTTATTACTTTTATTATTATCAATATAACACGCACTATTAGCCATATTTTACTATTATTTTCGGTAGAACTACAATAATTATACTGATTACTTCCGATATTATCAATATAACATGCATTATTACCCATATAATGTAGTTATTACCGCTAGAACTGTAATAATTATACTTATTACTTATATAATATCAATATAACATGCATTATTGCCCATATTATGCAGTTATTATCGCTAGAACTGTAATAATTATACTTATTACTTATATTATTATCAATATAACATGCATTATTACCCATATTATGCAGTTATTATCGATAGAACTATAATAAATATACTTATTACTTATATTATCATCAATATAACATGCATTATTACCCATATAATGCAGTTATTATAGCTAGATCTATAATAAATATACTTATTACTTATATTATCATCAATATAATATGCATTATTACCCATATAATGCAGTTATTATCGCTAGATCTATATTAAATGTACTTATTCCTTTTATTATTATCAATATAACATGCATTATTACCCATATTATGCAGTTATTATCGCTAGAACTATAATAATTATACTTATTACTCCCGATATTATCAATATAACATGCATTATTACCCATATAATGCAGATATTATCGCTAGATCTATAATAAATATACTTATTACATTTATTATTATCAATATAACATGCATTACTACCCATATTATGCAGTTATTGT
The DNA here is from genome assembly GCA_963576845.1 of Megachile leachella. Lineage (NCBI taxonomy): Eukaryota > Metazoa > Arthropoda > Insecta > Hymenoptera > Megachilidae > Megachile > Megachile leachella. Next base: position 1,273,366 of record CAUYWW010000182.1, read on the forward strand.
CGATAGAACTATAATAAATATACTTATTAATTATATTATCATCAATATAACATGCATTATTACCCATATTATGCAGTTATTATCGCCAGAACTATAATAAATATACCTATTACTTTTATTGTCATCAATATATAATGCATTATTACCCATATTATGTAGTTATTGTAGCTAGATCTATAATGAATATACTTATTACTTATATTATCATCAATATAATATGCATTATTACCCATATAATGCAGTTATTATCGCTAGATCTATAATAAATATACTTATTACTTTTATTATTATCAATATAACATGCATTATTAGCCATATTATGCAGTTATTATCGCTAGAACTATAATAATTATACTTATTACTCCCGATATTATCAATATAACATGCATTATTACCCATATAATGCAGTTATTATCGCCAGAACTATAATAAATATACTTATTACTTTTATTATCACCAATATAACATGCATTATTACCCATATTATGCAGTTATTATCGCTAAAACTGTAATAATTATACTTGTTACTTATATTATTATCAATATAACATGCATTATTACCCGTATTATGCAGTTATTATCGCCAGAACTATAATAAATATACTTATTACATTTATTTTTATCAATATAACATGCATTACTGCCCATATTATGCAGTTATTATCGATAGAACTATAATAGATATACTTATTAATTATATTATCATCAATATAACATGCATTATTACCCATATTATGCAGTTATTATCGCTAGAACTATAATAATTATACTTATTACTCCCGATATTATCAATATAACATGCATTATTACCCATATAATGCAGTTATTATCGCTAGATCTATAATAAATATACTTATTACTTTTATTATCACCAATATAACATGCATTATTACCCATATTATGCAGTTATTATCGCTAGAACTCTAATAAATATACTTATTACTTTTATTATTATCAATATAACATGCATTATTACCCATATTATGCAGTTATTATCGCTAGATCTATAATAAATATACTTACTACTTTTATTATTATCAATATAACATGCACCATTACCCATATTATGCAGTTCTTATCGCCAGAACTATAATAAATATACTTATTACTTTTATTATCACCAATATAACATGCATTATTACCCATATTATGCAGTTATTATCGCTAGAACTGTAATAATTATACTTATTACTCCCGATATTATCAATATAACATCCATTATTACCCATATAATGCAGTTATTATCGCCAGAACTATAATAAATATACTTATTACTTTTATTATCACCAATATAACATGCATTATTACCCATATTATGCAGTTATTATCGCTAAAACTGTAATAATTATACTTGTTACTTATATTATTATCAATATAACATGCATTATTACCCGTATTATGCAGTTATTATCGCCAGAACTATAATAAATATACTTATTACATTTATTTTTATCAATATAACATGCATTACTGCCCATATTATGCAGTTATTATCGATAGAACTATAATAGATATACTTATTAATTATATTATCATCAATATAACATGCATTATTACCCATATTATGCAGTTATTATTGCTAGAACTATAATAATTATACTTATTACTCCCGATATTATCAATATAACATGCATTATTACCCATATAATGCAGTTATTATCGCTAGATCTATAATAAATATACTTATTACTTTTATTATCACCAATATAACATGCATTATTACCCATATTATGCAGTTATTATCGCTAGAACTCTAATAAATATACTTATTACTTTTATTATTATCAATATAACATGCATTATTACCCATATTATGCAGTTATTATCGCTAGATCTATAATAAATATACTTACTACTTTTATTATTATCAATATAACATGCACCATTACCCATATTATGCAGTTCTTATCGCCAGAACTATAATAAATATACTTATTACTTTTATTATCACCAATATAACATGCATTATTACCCATATTATGCAGTTCTTATCGCTAGAACTGTTATAATTATACTTATTACTTATATTATTATCAATATAACATGCATTATTACCCGTATTATGCAGTTATTATCGCCAGAACTATAATAAATATACTTATTACTTTTATTATTATCAATATAACACGCACTATTAGCCATATTTTACTATTATTTTCGGTAGAACTACAATAATTATACTGATTACTTCCGATATTATTAATATAACATGCATTATTACCCATATAATGTAGTTATTATCGCTAGAACTGTAATAATTATACTTATTACTTATATAATATCAATATAACATGCATTATTGCCCATATTATGCAGTTATTATCGCCAGAACTATAATAAATATACCTATTACTTTTATTGTCATCAATATATAATGCATTATTACCCATATTATGCAGTTATTGTAGCTAGATCTATAATGAATATACTTATTACTTATATTATCATCAATATAATATGCATTATTACCCATATAATGCAGTTATTATCGCTAGATCTATAATAAATATACTTATTACTTTTATTATTATCAATGTAACATGCATTATTAGCCATATTATGCAGTTATTATCGCTAGAACTATAATAATTATACTTATTACTCCCGATATTATCAATATAACATGCATTATTACACATAAAATGCAGTTATTATCGCTAGATCTATAATAAATATACTTATTACTTTTATTATCACCAATATAACATGCATTATTACCCATATTATGCAGTTATTATCGCTAGAACTCTAATAAATATACTTATTACTTTTATTATTATCAATATAACATGCATTATTACCCATATTATGCAGTTATTATCGCTAGATCTATAATAAATATACTTACTACTTTTATTATTATCAATATAACATGCACCATTACCCATATTATGCAGTTCTTATCGCCAGAACTATAATAAATATACTTATTACTTTTATTATCACCAATATAACATGCATTATTACCCATATTATGCAGTTATTATCGCTAGAACTGTTATAATTATACTTATTACTTATATTATTATCAATATAACATGCATTATTACCCGTATTATGCAGTTATTATCGCCAGAACTATAATAAATATACTTATTACTTTTATTATTATCAATATAACACGCACTATTAGCCATATTTTACTATTATTTTCGGTAGAACTACAATAATTATACTGATTACTTCCGATATTATCAATATAACATGCATTATTACCCATATAATGTAGTTATTACCGCTAGAACTGTAATAATTATACTTATTACTTATATAATATCAATATAACATGCATTATTGCCCATATTATGCAGTTATTATCGCTAGAACTGTAATAATTATACTTATTACTTATATTATTATCAATATAACATGCATTATTACCCATATTATGCAGTTATTATCGATAGAACTATAATAAATATACTTATTACTTATATTATCATCAATATAACATGCATTATTACCCATATAATGCAGTTATTATAGCTAGATCTATAATAAATATACTTATTACTTATATTATCATCAATATAATATGCATTATTACCCATATAATGCAGTTATTATCGCTAGATCTATATTAAATGTACTTATTCCTTTTATTATTATCAATATAACATGCATTATTACCCATATTATGCAGTTATTATCGCTAGAACTATAATAATTATACTTATTACTCCCGATATTATCAATATAACATGCATTATTACCCATATAATGCAGATATTATCGCTAGATCTATAATAAATATACTTATTACATTTATTATTATCAATATAACATGCATTACTACCCATATTATGCAGTTATTGTCGATAGAACTATAATAAATATACTTATTAATTATATTATCATCAATATAACATGCATTATTACCCATATTATGCAGTTATTATCGCCAGAACTATAATAAATATACCTATTACTTTTATTGTCATCAATATATAATGCATTATTACCCATATTATGTAGTTATTGTAGCTAGATCTATAATGAATATACTTATTACTTATATTATCATCAATATAATATGCATTATTACCCATATAATGCAGTTATTATCGCTAGATCTATAATAAATATACTTATTACTTTTATTATTATCAATATAACATGCATTATTAGCCATATTATGCAGTTATTATCGCTAGAACTATAATAATTATACTTATTACTCCCGATATTATCAATATAACATGCATTATTACACATATAATGCAGTTATTATCGCTAGATCTATAATAAATATACTTATTACTTTTATTATCACCAATATAACATGCATTATTACCCATATTATGCAGTTATTATCGCTAGAACTCTAATAAATATACTTATTACTTTTATTATTATCAATATAACATGCATTATTACCCATATTATGCAGTTATTATCGCTAGATCTATAATAAATATACTTACTACTTTTATTATTATCAATATAACATGCACCATTACCCATATTATGCAGTTCTTATCGCCAGAACTATAATAAATATACTTATTACTTTTATTATTATCAATATAACACGCACTATTAGCCATATTTTACTATTATTTTCGGTAGAACTACAATAATTATACTGATTACTTCCGATATTATCAATATAACATGCATTATTACCCATATAATGTAGTTATTACCGCTAGAACTGTAATAATTATACTTATTACTTATATAATATCAATATAACATGCATTATTGCCCATATTATGCAGTTATTATCGCTAGAACTGTAATAATTATACTTATTACTTATATTATTATCAATATAACATGCATTATTACCCATATTATGCAGTTATTATCGATAGAACTATAATAAATATACTTATTACTTATATTATCATCAATATAACATGCATTATTACCCATATAATGCAGTTATTATAGCTAGATCTATAATAAATATACTTATTACTTATATTATCATCAATATAATATGCATTATTACCCATATAATGCAGTTATTATCGCTAGATCTATATTAAATATACTTATTCCTTTTATTATTATCAATATAACATGCATTATTACCCATATTATGCAGTTACTATCGCCAGAACTGTAATAAATATACTTAGTACTTTTATTATCACCAATTTAACATGCATTACTACCCATATTATGCAGTTATTATGGATAGAACTATAATAAATATACTTATTAATTATATTATCATCAATATAACATGCATTATTACCCATATTATGCAGTTATTATCGCTAGAACTATAATAATTACACTTATTACTCCCGATATTATCAATATAACATGCATTATTACCCATATAATGCAGTTATTATGGCTAGATCTATAATAAATATACTTATTACTTTTATTATTATCAATATAACATGCACTATTAGCCATATTTTACTATTATTTTCGCTAGAACTACAATAATTATACTTATTACTCCCGATATTATCAATATAACATGCATTATTACCCATATAATGCAGTTATTATCGCTAGATCTATAATAAATATACTTATTACTTTTATTATTATCAATATAACACGCACTATTAGCCATATTTTACTATTATTATCGCTAGAATTATAATAATTTTACTTATTACTCCCGATATTATCAATATAACATGCATTATTACCCATATAATGCAGTTATTATCGCTAGATCTATCATAAATATACTTATTACTTTTATTATTATCAATATAACATGCATTATTACCCATATTATGCAGTTATTATCGCCAGAACTGTAATAAATATACTTATTACTTTTATTACCACCAATATAACATGCATTATTACCCATATTATGCAGTTATTATCGCTAGAACTGTAATAATTATACTTATTACTTATATTATTGTCAATATAACATGCATTATTACCCATATTATGCAGTTATTATCGCCAGAACTATAATAATTACACTTATTACTTCCGATATTGTCAATATAACATGCATTATTACCCATATTATGCAGTTATTATCGCTAGAACTGTAATAATTATACTTATTACTTATATTATTATCAATATAACATGCATTATTACCCATATTATGCAGTTATTATCGATAGAACTATAATAAATATACTTATTACTTATATTATCATCAATATAACATGCATTATTACCCATATAATGCAGTTATTATAGCTAGATCTATAATAAATATACTTATTACTTATATTATCATCAATATAATATGCATTATTACCCATATAATGCAGTTATTATCGCTAGATCTATAATAAATATACTTATTCCTTTTATTATTATCAATATAACATGCATTATTACCCATATTATGCAGTTATTATCGCTAGAACTATAATAATTATACTTATTACTCCCGATATTATCAATATAACATGCATTATTACCCATATAATGCAGATATTATCGCTAGATCTATAATAAATATACTTATTACATTTATTATTATCAATATAACATGCATTACTACCCATATTATGCAGTTATTGTCGATAGAACTATAATAAATATACTTATTAATTATATTATCATCAATATAACATGCATTATTACCCATATTATGCAGTTATTATCGCCAGAACTGTAATAAATATACTTATTACTTTTATTACCGCCAATATAACATGCATTATTACCCATATTATGCAGTTATTATCGCTAGAACTATAATAATTATACTTATTACTCCCGATATTATCAATATAACATGCATTATTACCCATATAATGCAGTTATTATCGCTAGATCTATAATAAATATACTTATTACTTACATTATCATCAATATAACATGCATTATTACCCATATAATGCAGTTATTATAGCTAGATCTATAATAAATATACTTATTACTTATATTATCATCAATATAATATGCATTATTACCCATATAATGCAGTTATTATCGCTAGATCTATAATAAATATACCTACTCCTTTTATTATTATCAATATAACATGCATTATTACCCATATTATGCAGTTATTATCGCTAGAACTATAATAATTATACTTATTACTCCCGATATTATCAATATAACATGCATTATTACCCATATAATGCAGATATTATCGCTAGATCTATAATAAATATACTTATTACATTTATTATTATCAATATAACATGCATTACTACCCATATTATGCAGTTATTATCGATAGAACTATAATAAATATACTTATTAATTATATTATCATCAATATAACATGCATTATTACCCATATTATGCAGTTATTATCGCTAGAACTATAATAATTATACTTATTACTCCGGATATTATCAATATAACATGCATTATTACCCATATAATGCAGTTATTATCGCTAGATCTATAATAAATATACTAATTACTTTTATTATCACCAATATAACATGCATTATTACCCATATTATGCAGTTATTATCGCCAGAACTATAATAAATATACTTATTACTTTTATTATTATCAATATAACATGCACTATTAGCCATATTTTACTATTATTATCGATGGAACTATAATAATTATACTTAAGAATCCCGATGTTATCAATATGACATGCATTGTTACCCATATAATGGAGTTATTATTGCTAGAACTGTAATAATTATAGTTATTACTTATATTATTATCAACATAACATGCATTATTACCCATATAATGCAGTTATTATCGCTAGATCTATAATAAATATACCTATTACTTTTATTATCACCAATATAACATGCATTATTACCCATATTATGCAGTTATTATCGATAGAACTATAATAAATATACTTATTAATTATATTATCATCAATATAACATGCATTATTAGCCATATTATGCAGTTATTATCGCTAGATCTATAATAAATATACTTATTCCTTTTATTATTATCAATATAACATGCATTATTACCCATATTATGCAGTTATTATCGCTAGAACTATAATAATTATACATATTACTCCCGATATTATCAATATAACATGCATTATTACCCATATAATGCAGATATTATCGCTAGATCTATAATAAATATACTTATTACATTTATTATTATCAATATAACATGCATTACTACCCATATTATGCAGTTATTATCGATAGAACTATAATAAATATACTTATTAATTATATTATCATCAATATAACATGCATTATTACCCATATTATGCAGTTATTATCGCTAGAACTATAATAATTATACTTATTACTCCCGATATTATCAATATAACATGCATTATTACCCGTATAATGCAGATATTATCGCTAGATCTATAATAAATATACTTATTACTTTTATTATTGTCAATATAACATGCATTATTACCCATATTATGCAGTTATTATCGCCAGAACTATAATAATTACACTTATTACTTCCGATATTGTCAATATAACATGCATTATTACCCATATTATGCAGTTATTATCGCTGGAACTCTAATAAAAATACTTATTACTTTTATTATCGTTAATATAACATGCAACATTACCCATATTATGCAGGCACTATCGATGGAACTATAATAAATATACTTATTACTTTTATTATTATCAATATAACATGCATTATTACCAATATCATGCAGTTATTATCGCTAGAACTATAATAATTATACTTATTACTCCGGATATTATCAATATAACATGCATTATTACCCATATAATGCAGTTATTATCGCTAGATCTATAATAAATATACTTATTACTTTCATTATCACCAATATAACATGCATTATTACCCATATTACGCAGTTATTATCGCTAGAACTATAATAATTATACTTATTACTCCCGATATTATCAATGTAACATGCATTATTACCCATAGAATGCAGTTATTATCACTAGATCTATAATAAATGTACTTATTAGTTTTATTATCACCAATATAACATGCATTATTACCCATATTATGCAGTTACTATCGCTAGAACTGTAATAATTATACTTACTACTTATATTATTATCAATATAACATGCATTATTACCCATATTATGCAGTTATTATCGCTAGAACTGTAATAATTATACTTATTACTTATATTATTGTCAATATAACATGCATTATTACCCATATTATGCAGTTATTATCGCCAGAACTATAATAATTACACTTATTACTTTTATTACCACCAATATAACATGCATTATTACCCATATTATGCAGTTATTATCGCTAGAACTGTAATAATTATACTTATTACTTATATTATTGTCAATATAACATGCATTATTACCCATATTATGCAGTTGTTATCGCCAGAACTATAATAATTACACTTATTACTTCCGATATTGTCAATATAACATGCATTATTACCCATATTATGCAGTTATTATCGCTAGAACTGTAATAATTATACTTATTACTTATATTATTATCAATATAACATGCATTATTACCCATATTATGCAGTTATTATCGATAGAACTATAATAAATATACTTATTACTTATATTATCATCAATATAACATGCATTATTACCCATATAATGCAGTTATTATAGCTAGATCTATAATAAATATACTTATTACTTATATTATCATCAATATAATATGCATTATTACCCATATAATGCAGTTATTATCGCTAGATCTATAATAAATATACTTATTCCTTTTATTATTATCAATATAACATGCATTATTACCCATATTATGCAGTTATTATCGCTAAAACTATAATAATTATACTTATTACTCCCGATATTATCAATATAACATGCATTATTACCCATATAATGCAGATATTATCGCTAGATCTATAATAAATATACTTATTACATTTATTATTATCAATATAACATGCATTACTACCCATATTATGCAGTTATTGTAGATAGAACTATAATAAATATACTTATTAATTATATTATCATCAATATAACATGCATTATTACCCATATTATGCAGTTATTATCGCCAGAACTGTAATAAATATACTTATTACTTTTATTACCGCCAATATAACATGCATTATTACCCATATTATGCAGTTATTATCGCTAGAACTATAATAATTATACTTATTACTCCCGATATTATCAATATAACATGCATTATTACCCATATAATGCAGTTATTATCGCTAGATCTATAATAAATATACTTATTACTTACATTATCATCAATATAACATGCATTATTACCCATATAATGCAGTTATTATAGCTAGATCTATAATAAATATACTTATTACTTATATTATCATCAATATAATATGCATTATTACCCATATAATGCAGTTATTATCGCTAGATCTATAATAAATATACCTACTCCTTTTATTATTATCAATATAACATGCATTATTACCCATATTATGCAGTTATTATCGCTAGAACTATAATAATTATACTTATTACTCCCGATATTATCAATATAACATGCATTATTACCCATATAACGCAGATATTATCGCTAGATCTATAATAAATATACTTATTACATTTATTATTATCAATATAACATGCATTACTACCCATATTATGCAGTTATTGTCGATAGAACTATAATAAATATACTTATTAATTATATTATCATCAATATAACATGCATTATTACCCATATTATGCAGTTATTATCGCTAGAACTATAATAATTATACTTATTACTCCCGATATTATCAATATAACATGCATTATTACCCATATAATGCAGATATTATCGCTAGATCTATAATAAATATACTTATTACTTTTATTATTGTCAATATAACATGCATTATTACCCATATTATGCAGTTATTATCGCCAGAACTATAATAATTACACTTATTACTTCCGATATTGTCAATATAACATGCATTATTACCCATATTATGCAGTTATTATCGCTGGAACTCTAATAAAAATACTTATTACTTTTATTATCGTTAATATAACATGCAACATTACCCATATTATGCAGGCACTATCGATAGAACTATAATAAATATACTTATTACTTTTATTATTATCAATATAACATGCATTATTACCAATATCATGCAGTTATTATCGCTAGAACTATAATAATTATACTTATTACTCCGGATATTATCAATATAACATGCATTATTACCCATATAATGCAGTTATTATCGCTAGATCTATAATAAATATACTAATTACTTTTATTATCACCAATATAACATGCATTATTACCCATATTATGCAGTTATTATCGCCAGAACTATAATAAATATACTTATTACTTTTATTATTATCAATATAACATGCACTATTAGCCATATTTTACTATTATTATCGATGGAACTATAATAATTATACTTAAGAATCCCGATGTTATCAATATGACATGCATTGTTACCCATATAATGGAGTTATTATTGCTAGAACTGTAATAATTATACTTATTACTTATATTATTATCAACATAACATGCATTATTACCCATATAATGCAGTTATTATCGCTAGATCTATAATAAATATACTTATTACTTTTATTATCACCAATATAACATGCATTATTACCCATATAATGCAGTTATTATCGCCAGAACTATAATAAATATACTTATTACTTTTATTATCACCAATATAACATGCATTATTACCCATATTATGCAGTTATTATCGCTAGAACTGTAATAATTATACTTGTTACTTATATTATTATCAATATAACATGCATTATTACCCGTATTATGCAGTTATTATCGCCAGAACTATAATAAATATACTTATTACATTTATTTTTATCAATATAACATGCATTACTGCCCATATTATGCAGTTATTATCGATAGAACTATAATAAATATACTTATTAATTATATTATCATCAATATAACATGCATTATTACCCATATTATGCAGTTATTATCGCCAGAACTGTAATAAATATACTTATTACTTTTATTACCACCAATATAACATGCATTATTACCCATATTATGCAGTTATTATCGCTAGAACTGTAATAATTATACTTATTACTTATATTATTATCAATATAACATGCATTATTACCCATATAATGCAGTTATTGTAGCTAGATCTATAATGAATATACTTATTACTTATATTATCATCAATATAATATGCATTATTACCCATATAATGCAGTTATTATCGCTAGATCTATAATAAATATACTTATTACTTTTATTATTATCAATATAACATGCATTATTAGCCATATTATGCAGTTATTATCGCTAGAACTATAATAACTATACTTATTACTCCCGATATTATCAATATAACATGCATTATTACCCATATAATGCAGTTATTATCGCTAGATCTATAATAAATATACTTATTACTTACATTATCATCAATATAACATGCATTATTACCCATATAATGCAGTTATTATAGCTAGATCTATAATAAATATACTTATTACTTATATTATCATCAATATAATAGGCATTATTACCCATATAATGCAGTTATTATCGCTAGATCTATAATAAATATACTTACTCCTTTTATTATTATCAATATAACATGCATTATTACCCATATAATGCAGTTATTATCGCTAGATCTATAATAAATATACTTATTACTTTTATTATCACCAATATAACATGCATTATTACCCATATAATGCAGTTATTATCGCCAGAACTATAATAAATATACTTATTACTTTTATTATCACCAATATAACATGCATTATTACCCATATTATGCAGTTATTATCGCTAGAACTGTAATAATTATACTTGTTACTTATATTATTATCAATATAACATGCATTATTACCCGTATTATGCAGTTATTATCGCCAGAACTATAATAAATATACTTATTACATTTATTTTTATCAATATAACATGCATTACTGCCCATATTATGCAGTTATTATCGATAGAACTATAATAAATATACTTATTAATTATATTATCATCAATATAACATGCATTATTACCCATATTATGCAGTTATTATCGCTAGAACTATAATAATTATACTTATTACTCCCGATATTATCAATATAACATGCATTATTACCCATATAATGCAGATATTATCGCTAGATCTATAATAAATATACTTATTACATTTATTATTATCAATATAACATGCATTACTACCCATATTATGCAGTTATTGTCGATAGAACTATAATAAATATACTTATTAATTATATTATCATCAATATAACATGCATTATTACCCATATTATGCAGTTATTATCGCTAGAACTATAATAATTATACTTATTACTCCCGATATTATCAATATAACATGCATTATTACCCATATAATGCAGATATTATCGCTAGATCTATAATAAATATACTTATTACTTTTATTATTGTCAATATAACATGCATTATTACCCATATTATGCAGTTATTATCGCCAGAACTATAATAATTACACTTATTACTTCCGATATTGTCAATATAACATGCATTATTACCCATATTATGCAGTTATTATCGCTGGAACTCTAATAAAAATACTTATTACTTTTATTATCGTTAATATAACATGCAACATTACCCATATTATGCAGGCACTATCGATAGAACTATAATAAATATACTTATTACTTTTATTATTATCAATATAACATGCATTATTACCAATATCATGCAGTTATTATCGCTAGAACTATAATAATTATACTTATTACTCCGGATATTATCAATATAACATGCATTATTACCCATATAATGCAGTTATTATCGCTAGATCTATAATAAATATACTAATTACTTTTATTATCACCAATGTAACATGCATTATTACCCATATTATGCAGTTATTATCGCCAGAACTATAATAAATATACTTATTACTTTTATTATTATCAATATAACACGCACTATTAGCCATATTTTACTATTATTTTCGGTAGAACTACAATAATTATACTGATTACTTCCGATATTATCAATATAACATGCATTATTACCCATATAATGTAGTTATTATCGCTAGAACTGTAATAATTATACTTATTACTTATATAATATCAATATAACATGCATTATTGCCCATATTATGCAGTTATTATCGCCAGAACTATAATAAATATACCTATTACTTTTATTGTCATCAATATAACATGCATTATTACCCATATTATGCAGTTATTATCGCCAGAACTATAATAAATATACTTATTACTTTCATTATCACCAATATAACATGCATTATTACCCATATTACGCAGTTATTATCGCTAGAACTATAATAATTATACTTATTACACCCGATATTATCAATATAACATGGATAATTACCCATATAATGCAGTTATTATCGCTAGGTCTATAATAAATATACTTATTAATTATATTATCATCGATATAACATGCATTATTACCCATATTATGCAGTTATTATCGATAGAACTATAATAAATATACTTATTACTTTTATTATTATCAATATAACACGCACTATTAGCCATATTTTACTATTATTATCGCTAGAATTATAATAATTTTACTTATTACTCCCGATATTATCAATATAACATGCATTATTACCCATATAATGCAGTTATAATCGCTAGATCTATAATAAATATACTTATTACTTTTATTATTATCAATATAACATGCACCCTTGCCGTATTTTACTAGTATTATCGCTAGAACTGTAATAATTATACCTATTACTCCCGATATTATCAATATAACATCCATTATTACCCATATAATGCAGTTATTATCTCCAGAACTATAATAAATATACTTATTACTTTTATTATCACCAATTTAACATGCATTATTACCCATATTATGCAGTTATTATCGCTAGAACTGTAATAATTATACTTGTTACTTATATTATTATCAATATAACATGCATTATTACCCGTATTATGCAGTTATTATCGCCAGAACTATAATAAATATACTAATTACATTTATTATTATCAATATAACATGCATTACTACCCATATTATGCAGTTATTATCGATAGAACTATAATAAATATACTTATTAATTATATTATCATCAATATAACATGCATTATTACCCATATTATGCAGTTATTATCGCCAGAACTGTAATAAATATACTTAGTACTTTTATTACCACCAATATAACATGCATTATTACCCATATTTTGCAGTTATTATCGCTAGAACTGTAATAATTATACTCATTACTTATATTATTATCAATATAACATGCATTATTACCCATATTATGCAGTTATTATCGATAGAACTATAATAAATATACTTATTACTTATTACTTATTATTATATTATCATCAATATAACATGCATTATTACCCATATGATGCAGTTATTATAGCTAGATCTATAATAAATATACTTATTACTTATATTATCATCAATATAATATGCATTATTACCCATATAATGCAGTTATTATCGCTAGATCTATAATAAATATACTTATTAATTATATTATCATCAATATAACATGCATTATTACCCATATTATGCAGTTACTATCGCCAGAACTGTAATAAATATACTTAGTACTTTTATTACCACCAATATAACATGCATTATTACCCATATAATGCAGTTATTATAGCTAGATCTATAATAAATATACTTATTACTTATATTATCATCAATATAATATGCATTATTACCCATATAATGCAGTTATTATGGCTAGATCTATAATAAATATACTTATTACTTTTATTATTATCAATATAACATGCACTATTAGCCATATTTTACTATTATTTTCGCTAGAACTACAATAATTATACTTATTACTCCCGATATTATCAATATAACATGCATTATTACCCATATAATGCAGTTATTATCGCTAGATCTATAATAAATATACTTATTACTTTTATTATTATCAATATAACACGCACTATCAGCCATATTTTACTATTATTATCGCTAGAATTATAATAATTTTACTTATTACTCCCGATATTATCAATATAACATGCATTATTACCCATATAATGCAGTTATTATCGCTAGATCTATCATAAATATACTTATTACTTTTATTATTATCAATATAACATGCATTATTACCCATATTATGCAGTTATTATCGCCAGAACTGTAATAAATATACTTATTACTTTTATTACCACCAATATAACATGCATTATTACCCATATTATGCAGTTATTATCGCTAGAACTGTAATAATTATACTTATTACTTATATTATTGTCAATATAACATGCATTATTACCCATATTATGCAGTTATTATCGCCAGAACTATAATAATTACACTTATTACTTCCGATATTGTCAATATAACATGCATTATTACCCATATTATGCAGTTATTATCGCTAGAACTGTAATAATTATAATTATTACTTATATTATTATCAATATAACATGCATTATTACCCATATTATGCAGTTATTATCGATAGAACTATAATAAATATACTTATTACTTATATTATCATCAATATAACATGCATTATTACCCATATAATGCAGTTATTATAGCTAGATCTATAATAAATATACTTATTACTTATATTATCATCAATATAATATGCATTATTACCCATATAATGCAGTTATTATGGCTAGATCTATAATAAATATACTTATTACTTTTATTATTATCAATATAACATGCACTATTAGCCATATTTTACTATTATTTTCGCTAGAACTACAATAATTATACTTATTACTCCCGATATTATCAATATAACATGCATTATTACCCATATAATGCAGTTATTATCGCTAGATCTATAATAAATATACTTATTACTTTTATTATTATCAATATAACACGCACTATTAGCCATATTTTACTATTATTATCGCTAGAATTATAATAATTTTACTTATTACTCCCGATATTATCAATATAACATGCATTATTACCCATATAATGCAGTTATTATCGCTAGATCTATCATAAATATACTTATTACTTTTATTATTATCAATATAACATGCATTATTACCCATATTATGCAGTTATTATCGCCAGAACTGTAATAAATATACTTATTACTTTTATTACCACCAATATAACATGCATTATTACCCATATTATGCAGTTATTATCGCTAGAACTGTAATAATTATACTTATTACTTATATTATTGTCAATATAACATGCATTATTACCCATATTATGCAGTTATTATCGCCAGAACTATAATAATTACACTTATTACTTCCGATATTGTCAATATAACATGCATTATTACCCATATTATGCAGTTATTATCGCTAGAACTGTAATAATTATACTTATTACTTATATTATTATCAATATAACATGCATTATTACCCATATTATGCAGTTATTATCGATAGAACTATAATAAATATACTTATTACTTATATTATCATCAATATAACATGCATTATTACCCATATAATGCAGATATTATCGCTAGATCTATAATAAATATACTTATTACTTTTATTATTGTCAATATAACATGCATTATTACCCATATTATGCAGTTATTATCGCCAGAACTATAATAATTACACTTATTACTTCCGATATTGTCAATATAACATGCATTATTACCCATATTATGCAGTTATTATCGCTGGAACTCTAATAAAAATACTTATTACTTTTATTATCGTTAATATAACATGCAACATTACCCATATTATGCAGGCACTATCGATAGAACTATAATAAATATACTTATTACTTTTATTATTATCAATATAACATGCATTATTACCAATATCATGCAGTTATTATCGCTAGAACTATAATAATTATACTTATTACTCCGGATATTATCAATATAACATGCATTATTACCCATATAATGCAGTTATTATCGCTAGATCTATAATAAATATACTAATTACTTTTATTATCACCAATGTAACATGCATTATTACCCATATTATGCAGTTATTATCGCCAGAACTATAATAAATATACTTATTACTTTTATTATTATCAATATAACACGCACTATTAGCCATATTTTACTATTATTTTCGGTAGAACTACAATAATTATACTGATTACTTCCGATATTATCAATATAACATGCATTATTACCCATATAATGTAGTTATTATCGCTAGAACTGTAATAATTATACTTATTACTTATATAATATCAATATAACATGCATTATTGCCCATATTATGCAGTTATTATCGCCAGAACTATAATAAATATACCTATTACTTTTATTGTCATCAATATAACATGCATTATTACCCATATTATGCAGTTATTATCGCCAGAACTATAATAAATATACTTATTACTTTCATTATCACCAATATAACATGCATTATTACCCATATTACGCAGTTATTATCGCTAGAACTATAATAATTATACTTATTACACCCGATATTATCAATATAACATGGATAATTACCCATATAATGCAGTTATTATCGCTAGGTCTATAATAAATATACTTATTAATTATATTATCATCGATATAACATGCATTATTACCCATATTATGCAGTTATTATCGATAGAACTATAATAAATATACTTATTACTTTTATTATTATCAATATAACACGCACTATTAGCCATATTTTACTATTATTATCGCTAGAATTATAATAATTTTACTTATTACTCCCGATATTATCAATATAACATGCATTATTACCCATATAATGCAGTTATAATCGCTAGATCTATAATAAATATACTTATTACTTTTATTATTATCAATATAACATGCACCCTTGCCGTATTTTACTAGTATTATCGCTAGAACTGTAATAATTATACCTATTACTCCCGATATTATCAATATAACATCCATTATTACCCATATAATGCAGTTATTATCTCCAGAACTATAATAAATATACTTATTACTTTTATTATCACCAATTTAACATGCATTATTACCCATATTATGCAGTTATTATCGCTAGAACTGTAATAATTATACTTGTTACTTATATTATTATCAATATAACATGCATTATTACCCGTATTATGCAGTTATTATCGCCAGAACTATAATAAATATACTAATTACATTTATTATTATCAATATAACATGCATTACTACCCATATTATGCAGTTATTATCGATAGAACTATAATAAATATACTTATTAATTATATTATCATCAATATAACATGCATTATTACCCATATTATGCAGTTATTATCGCCAGAACTGTAATAAATATACTTAGTACTTTTATTACCACCAATATAACATGCATTATTACCCATATTTTGCAGTTATTATCGCTAGAACTGTAATAATTATACTCATTACTTATATTATTATCAATATAACATGCATTATTACCCATATTATGCAGTTATTATCGATAGAACTATAATAAATATACTTATTACTTATTACTTATTATTATATTATCATCAATATAACATGCATTATTACCCATATAATGCAGTTATTATAGCTAGATCTATAATAAATATACTTATTACTTATATTATCATCAATATAATATGCATTATTACCCATATAATGCAGTTATTATCGCTAGATCTATAATAAATATACTTATTAATTATATTATCATCAATATAACATGCATTATTACCCATATTATGCAGTTACTATCGCCAGAACTGTAATAAATATACTTAGTACTTTTATTACCACCAATATAACATGCATTATTACCCATATTATGCAGTTATTATCGCTAGAACTGTAATAATTATACTTATTACTTATATTATTATCAATATAACATACATTATTATCCATATTATGCAGTTATTATCGATAGAACTATAATAAATATACTTATTACTTATATTATCATCAATATAACATGCATTATTACCCATATAATGCAGTTATTATAGCTAGATCTATAATAATTATACTTATTACTTATATTATCATCAATATAATATGCATTATTACCCATATAATGCAGTTATTATCGCTAGATCTATAATAAATATACTTATTACTTATATTATTATCAATATAACATGCATTATTACCCATATTATGCAGTTATTATCGCTAGAACTATAATAATTACACTTATTACTCCCGATATTATCAATATAACATGCATTATTACCCATATAATGCAGTTATTATGGCTAGATCTATAATAAATATACTTATTACTTTTATTATTATCAATATAACATGCACTATTAGCCATATTTTACTATTATTTTCGCTAGAACTACAATAATTATACTTATTACTCCCGATATTATCAATATAACATGCATTATTACCCATATAATGCAGTTATTATCGCTAGATCTATAATAAATATACTTATTACTTTTATTATTATCAATATAACACGCACTATCAGCCATATTTTACTATTATTATCGCTAGAATTATAATAATTTTACTTATTACTCCCGATATTATCAATATAACATGCATTATTACCCATATAATGCAGTTATTATCGCTAGATCTATCATAAATATACTTATTACTTTTATTATTATCAATATAACATGCATTATTACCCATATTATGCAGTTATTATCGCCAGAACTGTAATAAATATACTTATTACTTTTATTACCACCAATATAACATGCATTATTACCCATATTATGCAGTTATTATCGCTAGAACTGTAATAATTATACTTATTACTTATATTATTGTCAATATAACATGCATTATTACCCATATTATGCAGTTATTATCGCCAGAACTATAATAATTACACTTATTACTTCCGATATTGTCAATATAACATGCATTATTACCCATATTATGCAGTTATTATCGCTAGAACTGTAATAATTATAATTATTACTTATATTATTATCAATATAACATGCATTATTACCCATATTATGCAGTTATTATCGATAGAACTATAATAAATATACTTATTACTTATATTATCATCAATATAACATGCATTATTACCCATATAATGCAGTTATTATAGCTAGATCTATAATAAATATACTTATTACTTATATTATCATCAATATAATATGCATTATTACCCATATAATGCAGTTATTATGGCTAGATCTATAATAAATATACTTATTACTTTTATTATTATCAATATAACATGCACTATTAGCCATATTTTACTATTATTTTCGCTAGAACTACAATAATTATACTTATTACTCCCGATATTATCAATATAACATGCATTATTACCCATATAATGCAGTTATTATCGCTAGATCTATAATAAATATACTTATTACTTTTATTATTATCAATATAACACGCACTATTAGCCATATTTTACTATTATTATCGCTAGAATTATAATAATTTTACTTATTACTCCCGATATTATCAATATAACATGCATTATTACCCATATAATGCAGTTATTATCGCTAGATCTATCATAAATATACTTATTACTTTTATTATTATCAATATAACATGCATTATTACCCATATTATGCAGTTATTATCGCCAGAACTGTAATAAATATACTTATTACTTTTATTACCACCAATATAACATGCATTATTACCCATATTATGCAGTTATTATCGCTAGAACTGTAATAATTATACTTATTACTTATATTATTGTCAATATAACATGCATTATTACCCATATTATGCAGTTATTATCGCCAGAACTATAATAATTACACTTATTACTTCCGATATTGTCAATATAACATGCATTATTACCCATATTATGCAGTTATTATCGCTAGAACTGTAATAATTATACTTATTACTTATATTATTATCAATATAACATGCATTATTACCCATATTATGCAGTTATTATCGATAGAACTATAATAAATATACTTATTACTTATATTATCATCAATATAACATGCATTATTACCCATATAATGCAGTTATTATAGCTAGATCTATAATAAATATACTTATTACTTATATTATCATCAATATAATATGCATTATTACCCATATAATGCAGTTATTATCGCTAGATCTATAATAAATATACTTATTCCTTTTATTATTATCAATATAACATGCATTATTACCCATATTATGCAGTTATTATCGCTAGAACTATAATAATTATACTTATTACTCCCGATATTATCAATATAACATGCATTATTACCCATATAATGCAGATATTATCGCTAGATCTATAATAAATATACTTATTACATTTATTATTATCAATATAACATGCATTACTACCCATATTATGCAGTTATTGTCGATAGAACTATAATAAATATACTTATTAATTATATTATCATCAATATAACATGCATTATTACCCATATTATGCAGTTATTATCGCCAGAACTGCAATAAATATACTTATTACTTTTATTACCGCCAATATAACATGCATTATTACCCATATTATGCAGTTATTATCGCTAGAACTATAATAATTATACTTATTACTCCCGATATTATCAATATAACATGCATTATTACCCATATAATGCAGTTATTATCGCTAGATCTATAATAAATATACTTATTACTTACATTATCATCAATATAACATGCATTATTACCCATATAATGCAGTTATTATAGCTAGATCTATAATAAATATACTTATTACTTATATTATCATCAATATAATATGCATTATTACCCATATAATGCAGTTATTATCGCTAGATCTATAATAAATATACCTACTCCTTTTATTATTATCAATATAACATGCATTATTACCCATATTATGCAGTTATTATCGCTAGAACTATAATAATTATACTTATTACTCCCGATATTATCAATATAACATGCATTATTACCCATATAATGCAGATATTATCGCTAGATCTATAATAAATATACTTATTACATTTATTATTATCAATATAACATGCATTATTACCCATATTATGCAGTTATTATCGCCAGAACTATAATAATTACACTTATTACTTCCGATATTGTCAATATAACATGCATTATTACCCATATTATGCAGTTATTATCGCTGGAACTCTAATAAATATACTTATTACTTTTATTATCGTTAATATAACATGCAACATTACCCATATTATGCAGGCACTATCGATAGAACTATAATAAATATACTTATTACTTTTATTATTATCAATATAACATGCATTATTACCAATATCATGCAGTTATTATCGCTAGAACTATAATAATTATACTTATTACTCCGGATATTATCAATATAACATGCATTATTACCCATATAATGCAGTTATTATCGCTAGATCTATAATAAATATACTAATTACTTTTATTATCACCAATATAACATGCATTATTACCCATATTATGCAGTTATTATCGCCAGAACTATAATAAATATACTTATTACTTTTATTATTATCAATATAACATGCACTATTAGCCATATTTTACTATTATTATCGATGGAACTATAATAATTATACTTAAGAATCCCGATGTTATCAATATGACATGCATTGTTACCCATATAATGGAGTTATTATTGCTAGAACTGTAATAATTATAGTTATTACTTATATTATTATCAACATAACATGCATTATTACCCATATAATGCAGTTATTATCGCTAGATCTATAATAAATATACCTATTACTTTTATTGTCACCAATATAACATGCATTATTACCCATATTATGCAGTTATTATCGATAGAACTATAATAAATATACTTATTAATTATATTATCATCAATATAACATGCATTATTACCCATATTATGCAGTTATTATCGCTAGATCTATAATAAATATACTTATTCCTTTTATTATTATCAATATAACATGCATTATTACCCATATTATGCAGTTATTATCGCTAGAACTATAATAATTATACATATTACTCCCGATATTATCAATATAACATGCATTATTACCCATATAATGCAGATATTATCGCTAGATCTATAATAAATATACTTATTACATTTATTATTATCAATATAACATGCATTACTACCCATATTATGCAGTTATTATCGATAGAACTATAATAAATATACTTATTAATTAAATTATCATCAATATAACATGCATTATTACCCATATTATGCAGTTATTATCGCTAGAACTATAATAATTATACTTATTACTCCCGATATTATCAATATAACATGCATTATTACCCGTATAATGCAGATATTATCGCTAGATCTATAATAAATATACTTATTACTTTTATTATTGTCAATATAACATGCATTATTACCCATATTATGCAGTTATTATCGCCAGAACTATAATAATTACACTTATTACTTCCGATATTGTCAATATAACATGCATTATTACCCATATTATGCAGTTATTATCGCTGGAACTCTAATAAAAATACTTATTACTTTTATTATCGTTAATATAACATGCAACATTACCCATATTATGCAGGCACTATCGATGGAACTATAATAAATATACTTATTACTTTTATTATTATCAATATAACATGCATTATTACCAATATCATGCAGTTATTATCGCTAGAACTATAATAATTATACTTATTACTCCGGATATTATCAATATAACATGCATTATTACCCATATAATGCAGTTATTATCGCTAGATCTATAATAAATATACTTATTACTTTCATTATCACCAATATAACATGCATTATTACCCATATTACGCAGTTATTATCGCTAGAACTATAATAATTATACTTATTACTCCCGATATTATCAATGTAACATGCATTATTACCCATAGAATGCAGTTATTATCACTAGATCTATAATAAATGTACTTATTAGTTTTATTATCACCAATATAACATGCATTATTACCCATATTATGCAGTTACTATCGCTAGAACTGTAATAATTATACTTACTACTTATATTATTATCAATATAACATGCATTATTACCCATATTATGCAGTTATTATCGCTAGAACTGTAATAATTATACTTATTACTTATATTATTGTCAATATAACATGCATTATTACCCATATTATGCAGTTATTATCGCCAGAACTATAATAATTACACTTATTACTTTTATTACCACCAATATAACATGCATTATTACCCATATTATGCAGTTATTATCGCTAGAACTGTAATAATTATACTTATTACTTATATTATTGTCAATATAACATGCATTATTACCCATATTATGCAGTTGTTATCGCCAGAACTATAATAATTACACTTATTACTTCCGATATTGTCAATATAACATGCATTATTACCCATATTATGCAGTTATTATCGCTAGAACTGTAATAATTATACTTATTACTTATATTATTATCAATATAACATGCATTATTACCCATATTATGCAGTTATTATCGATAGAACTATAATAAATATACTTATTACTTATATTATCATCAATATAACATGCATTATTACCCATATAATGCAGTTATTATAGCTAGATCTATAATAAATATACTTATTACTTATATTATCATCAATATAATATGCATTATTACCCATATAATGCAGTTATTATCGCTAGATCTATAATAAATATACTTATTCCTTTTATTATTATCAATATAACATGCATTATTACCCATATTATGCAGTTATTATCGCTAGAACTATAATAATTATACTTATTACTCCCGATATTATCAATATAACATGCATTATTACCCATATAATGCAGATATTATCGCTAGATCTATAATAAATATACTTATTACATTTATTATTATCAATATAACATGCATTACTACCCATATTATGCAGTTATTGTCGATAGAACTATAATAAATATACTTATTAATTATATTATCATCAATATAACATGCATTATTACCCATATTATGCAGTTATTATCGCCAGAACTGTAATAAATATACTTATTACTTTTATTACCGCCAATATAACATGCATTATTACCCATATTATGCAGTTATTATCGCTAGAACTATAATAATTATACTTATTACTCCCGATATTATCAATATAACATGCATTATTACCCATATAATGCAGTTATTATCGCTAGATCTATAATAAATATACTTATTACTTACATTATCATCAATATAACATGCATTATTACCCATATAATGCAGTTATTATAGCTAGATCTATAATAAATATACTTATTACTTATATTATCATCAATATAATATGCATTATTACCCATATAATGCAGTTATTATCGCTAGATCTATAATAAATATACCTACTCCTTTTATTATTATCAATATAACATGCATTATTACCCATATTATGCAGTTATTATCGCTAGAACTATAATAATTATACTTATTACTCCCGATATTATCAATATAACATGCATTATTACCCATATAACGCAGATATTATCGCTAGATCTATAATAAATATACTTATTACATTTATTATTATCAATATAACATGCATTACTACCCATATTATGCAGTTATTGTCGATAGAACTATAATAAATATACTTATTAATTATATTATCATCAATATAACATGCATTATTACCCATATTATGCAGTTATTATCGCTAGAACTATAATAATTATACTTATTACTCCCGATATTATCAATATAACATGCATTATTACCCATATAATGCAGATATTATCGCTAGATCTATAATAAATATACTTATTACTTTTATTATTGTCAATATAACATGCATTATTACCCATATTATGCAGTTATTATCGCCAGAACTATAATAATTACACTTATTACTTCCGATATTGTCAATATAACATGCATTATTACCCATATTATGCAGTTATTATCGCTGGAACTCTAATAAAAATACTTATTACTTTTATTATCGTTAATATAACATGCAACATTACCCATATTATGCAGGCACTATCGATAGAACTATAATAAATATACTTATTACTTTTATTATTATCAATATAACATGCATTATTACCAATATCATGCAGTTATTATCGCTAGAACTATAATAATTATACTTATTACTCCGGATATTATCAATATAACATGCATTATTACCCATATAATGCAGTTATTATCGCTAGATCTATAATAAATATACTAATTACTTTTATTATCACCAATATAACATGCATTATTACCCATATTATGCAGTTATTATCGCCAGAACTATAATAAATATACTTATTACTTTTATTATTATCAATATAACATGCACTATTAGCCATATTTTACTATTATTATCGATGGAACTATAATAATTATACTTAAGAATCCCGATGTTATCAATATGACATGCATTGTTACCCATATAATGGAGTTATTATTGCTAGAACTGTAATAATTATACTTATTACTTATATTATTATCAACATAACATGCATTATTACCCATATAATGCAGTTATTATCGCTAGATCTATAATAAATATACTTATTACTTTTATTATCACCAATATAACATGCATTATTACCCATATAATGCAGTTATTATCGCCAGAACTATAATAAATATACTTATTACTTTTATTATCACCAATATAACATGCATTATTACCCATATTATGCAGTTATTATCGCTAGAACTGTAATAATTATACTTGTTACTTATATTATTATCAATATAACATGCATTATTACCCGTATTATGCAGTTATTATCGCCAGAACTATAATAAATATACTTATTACATTTATTTTTATCAATATAACATGCATTACTGCCCATATTATGCAGTTATTATCGATAGAACTATAATAAATATACTTATTAATTATATTATCATCAATATAACATGCATTATTACCCATATTATGCAGTTATTATCGCTAGATCTATAATAAATATACTTATTACTTACATTATCATCAATATAACATGCATTATTACCCATATAATGCAGTTATTATAGCTAGATCTATAATAAATATACTTATTACTTATATTATCATCAATATAATATGCATTATTACCCATATAATGCAGTTATTATCGCTAGATCTATAATAAATATACCTACTC
This sequence comes from Megachile leachella, assembly GCA_963576845.1. Taxonomy (NCBI): domain Eukaryota; kingdom Metazoa; phylum Arthropoda; class Insecta; order Hymenoptera; family Megachilidae; genus Megachile; species Megachile leachella. Next base: position 1,301,053 of record CAUYWW010000182.1, read on the forward strand.
CTTTTATTATTATCAATATAACATGCATTATTACCCATATTATGCAGTTATTATCGCTAGAACTATAATAATTATACTTATTACTCCCGATATTATCAATATAACATGCATTATTACCCATATAATGCAGATATTATCGCTAGATCTATAATAAATATACTTATTACATTTATTATTATCAATATAACATGCATTATTACCCATATTATGCAGTTATTATCGCCAGAACTATAATAATTACACTTATTACTTCCGATATTGTCAATATAACATGCATTATTACCCATATTATGCAGTTATTATCGCTGGAACTCTAATAAATATACTTATTACTTTTATTATCGTTAATATAACATGCAACATTACCCATATTATGCAGGCACTATCGATAGAACTATAATAAATATACTTATTACTTTTATTATTATCAATATAACATGCATTATTACCAATATCATGCAGTTATTATCGCTAGAACTATAATAATTATACTTATTACTCCGGATATTATCAATATAACATGCATTATTACCCATATAATGCAGTTATTATCGCTAGATCTATAATAAATATACTAATTACTTTTATTATCACCAATATAACATGCATTATTACCCATATTATGCAGTTATTATCGCCAGAACTATAATAAATATACTTATTACTTTTATTATTATCAATATAACATGCACTATTAGCCATATTTTACTATTATTATCGATGGAACTATAATAATTATACTTAAGAATCCCGATGTTATCAATATGACATGCATTGTTACCCATATAATGGAGTTATTATTGCTAGAACTGTAATAATTATAGTTATTACTTATATTATTATCAACATAACATGCATTATTACCCATATAATGCAGTTATTATCGCTAGATCTATAATAAATATACCTATTACTTTTATTGTCACCAATATAACATGCATTATTACCCATATTATGCAGTTATTATCGATAGAACTATAATAAATATACTTATTAATTATATTATCATCAATATAACATGCATTATTACCCATATTATGCAGTTATTATCGCTAGATCTATAATAAATATACTTATTCCTTTTATTATTATCAATATAACATGCATTATTACCCATATTATGCAGTTATTATCGCTAGAACTATAATAATTATACATATTACTCCCGATATTATCAATATAACATGCATTATTACCCATATAATGCAGATATTATCGCTAGATCTATAATAAATATACTTATTACATTTATTATTATCAATATAACATGCATTACTACCCATATTATGCAGTTATTATCGATAGAACTATAATAAATATACTTATTAATTATATTATCATCAATATAACATGCATTATTACCCATATTATGCAGTTATTATCGCTAGAACTATAATAATTATACTTATTACTCCCGATATTATCAATATAACATGCATTATTACCCGTATAATGCAGATATTATCGCTAGATCTATAATAAATATACTTATTACTTTTATTATTGTCAATATAACATGCATTATTACCCATATTATGCAGTTATTATCGCCAGAACTATAATAATTACACTTATTACTTCCGATATTGTCAATATAACATGCATTATTACCCATATTATGCAGTTATTATCGCTGGAACTCTAATAAAAATACTTATTACTTTTATTATCGTTAATATAACATGCAACATTACCCATATTATGCAGGCACTATCGATGGAACTATAATAAATATACTTATTACTTTTATTATTATCAATATAACATGCATTATTACCAATATCATGCAGTTATTATCGCTAGAACTATAATAATTATACTTATTACTCCGGATATTATCAATATAACATGCATTATTACCCATATAATGCAGTTATTATCGCTAGATCTATAATAAATATACTTATTACTTTCATTATCACCAATATAACATGCATTATTACCCATATTACGCAGTTATTATCGCTAGAACTATAATAATTATACTTATTACTCCCGATATTATCAATGTAACATGCATTATTACCCATAGAATGCAGTTATTATCACTAGATCTATAATAAATGTACTTATTAGTTTTATTATCACCAATATAACATGCATTATTACCCATATTATGCAGTTACTATCGCTAGAACTGTAATAATTATACTTACTACTTATATTATTATCAATATAACATGCATTATTACCCATATTATGCAGCTTTAATCGCTAGAACTGTAATAATTATACTTATTACTTATATTATTGTCAATATAACATGCATTATTACCCATATTATGCAGTTATTATCGCCAGAACTATAATAATTACACTTATTACTTTTATTACCACCAATATAACATGCATTATTACCCATATTATGCAGTTATTATCGCTAGAACTGTAATAATTATACTTATTACTTATATTATTGTCAATATAACATGCATTATTACCCATATTATGCAGTTGTTATCGCCAGAACTATAATAATTACACTTATTACTTCCGATATTGTCAATATAACATGCATTATTACCCATATTATGCAGTTATTATCGCTAGAACTGTAATAATTATACTTATTACTTATATTATTATCAATATAACATGCATTATTACCCATATTATGCAGTTATTATCGATAGAACTATAATAAATATACTTATTACTTATATTATCATCAATATAACATGCATTATTACCCATATAATGCAGTTATTATAGCTAGATCTATAATAAATATACTTATTACTTATATTATCATCAATATAATATGCATTATTACCCATATAATGCAGTTATTATCGCTAGATCTATAATAAATATACTTATTCCTTTTATTATTATCAATATAACATGCATTATTACCCATATTATGCAGTTATTATCGCTAGAACTATAATAATTATACTTATTACTCCCGATATTATCAATATAACATGCATTATTACCCATATAATGCAGATATTATCGCTAGATCTATAATAAATATACTTATTACATTTATTATTATCAATATAACATGCATTACTACCCATATTATGCAGTTATTGTCGATAGAACTATAATAAATATACTTATTAATTATATTATCATCAATATAACATGCATTATTACCCATATTATGCAGTTATTATCGCCAGAACTGTAATAAATATACTTATTACTTTTATTACCGCCAATATAACATGCATTATTACCCATATTATGCAGTTATTATCGCTAGAACTATAATAATTATACTTATTACTCCCGATATTATCAATATAACATGCATTATTACCCATATAATGCAGTTATTATCGCTAGATCTATAATAAATATACTTATTACTTACATTATCATCAATATAACATGCATTATTACCCATATAATGCAGTTATTATAGCTAGATCTATAATAAATATACTTATTACTTATATTATCATCAATATAATATGCATTATTACCCATATAATGCAGTTATTATCGCTAGATCTATAATAAATATACCTACTCCTTTTATTATTATCAATATAACATGCATTATTACCCATATTATGCAGTTATTATCGCTAGAACTATAATAATTATACTTATTACTCCCGATATTATCAATATAACATGCATTATTACCCATATAATGCAGATATTATCGCTAGATCTATAATAAATATACTTATTACATTTATTATTATCAATATAACATGCATTATTACCCATATTATGCAGTTATTATCGCCAGAACTATAATAATTACACTTATTACTTCCGATATTGTCAATATAACATGCATTATTACCCATATTATGCAGTTATTATCGCTGGAACTCTAATAAATATACTTATTACTTTTATTATCGTTAATATAACATGCAACATTACCCATATTATGCAGGCACTATCGATAGAACTATAATAAATATACTTATTACTTTTATTATTATCAATATAACATGCATTATTACCAATATCATGCAGTTATTATCGCTAGAACTATAATAATTATACTTATTACTCCGGATATTATCAATATAACATGCATTATTACCCATATAATGCAGTTATTATCGCTAGATCTATAATAAATATACTAATTACTTTTATTATCACCAATATAACATGCATTATTACCCATATTATGCAGTTATTATCGCCAGAACTATAATAAATATACTTATTACTTTTATTATTATCAATATAACATGCACTATTAGCCATATTTTACTATTATTATCGATGGAACTATAATAATTATACTTAAGAATCCCGATGTTATCAATATGACATGCATTGTTACCCATATAATGGAGTTATTATTGCTAGAACTGTAATAATTATAGTTATTACTTATATTATTATCAACATAACATGCATTATTACCCATATAATGCAGTTATTATCGCTAGATCTATAATAAATATACCTATTACTTTTATTGTCACCAATATAACATGCATTATTACCCATATTATGCAGTTATTATCGATAGAACTATAATAAATATACTTATTAATTATATTATCATCAATATAACATGCATTATTACCCATATTATGCAGTTATTATCGCTAGATCTATAATAAATATACTTATTCCTTTTATTATTATCAATATAACATGCATTATTACCCATATTATGCAGTTATTATCGCTAGAACTATAATAATTATACATATTACTCCCGATATTATCAATATAACATGCATTATTACCCATATAATGCAGATATTATCGCTAGATCTATAATAAATATACTTATTACATTTATTATTATCAATATAACATGCATTACTACCCATATTATGCAGTTATTATCGATAGAACTATAATAAATATACTTATTAATTATATTATCATCAATATAACATGCATTATTACCCATATTATGCAGTTATTATCGCTAGAACTATAATAATTATACTTATTACTCCCGATATTATCAATATAACATGCATTATTACCCGTATAATGCAGATATTATCGCTAGATCTATAATAAATATACTTATTACTTTTATTATTGTCAATATAACATGCATTATTACCCATATTATGCAGTTATTATCGCCAGAACTATAATAATTACACTTATTACTTCCGATATTGTCAATATAACATGCATTATTACCCATATTATGCAGTTATTATCGCTGGAACTCTAATAAAAATACTTATTACTTTTATTATCGTTAATATAACATGCAACATTACCCATATTATGCAGGCACTATCGATGGAACTATAATAAATATACTTATTACTTTTATTATTATCAATATAACATGCATTATTACCAATATCATGCAGTTATTATCGCTAGAACTATAATAATTATACTTATTACTCCGGATATTATCAATATAACATGCATTATTACCCATATAATGCAGTTATTATCGCTAGATCTATAATAAATATACTTATTACTTTCATTATCACCAATATAACATGCATTATTACCCATATTACGCAGTTATTATCGCTAGAACTATAATAATTATACTTATTACTCCCGATATTATCAATGTAACATGCATTATTACCCATAGAATGCAGTTATTATCACTAGATCTATAATAAATGTACTTATTAGTTTTATTATCACCAATATAACATGCATTATTACCCATATTATGCAGTTACTATCGCTAGAACTGTAATAATTATACTTACTACTTATATTATTATCAATATAACATGCATTATTACCCATATTATGCAGTTATTATCGCTAGAACTGTAATAATTATACTTATTACTTATATTATTGTCAATATAACATGCATTATTACCCATATTATGCAGTTATTATCGCCAGAACTATAATAATTACACTTATTACTTTTATTACCACCAATATAACATGCATTATTACCCATATTATGCAGTTATTATCGCTAGAACTGTAATAATTATACTTATTACTTATATTATTGTCAATATAACATGCATTATTACCCATATTATGCAGTTGTTATCGCCAGAACTATAATAATTACACTTATTACTTCCGATATTGTCAATATAACATGCATTATTACCCATATTATGCAGTTATTATCGCTAGAACTGTAATAATTATACTTATTACTTATATTATTATCAATATAACATGCATTATTACCCATATTATGCAGTTATTATCGATAGAACTATAATAAATATACTTATTACTTATATTATCATCAATATAACATGCATTATTACCCATATAATGCAGTTATTATAGCTAGATCTATAATAAATATACTTATTACTTATATTATCATCAATATAATATGCATTATTACCCATATAATGCAGTTATTATCGCTAGATCTATAATAAATATACTTATTCCTTTTATTATTATCAATATAACATGCATTATTACCCATATTATGCAGTTATTATCGCTAGAACTATAATAATTATACTTATTACTCCCGATATTATCAATATAACATGCATTATTACCCATATAATGCAGATATTATCGCTAGATCTATAATAAATATACTTATTACATTTATTATTATCAATATAACATGCATTACTACCCATATTATGCAGTTATTGTCGATAGAACTATAATAAATATACTTATTAATTATATTATCATCAATATAACATGCATTATTACCCATATTATGCAGTTATTATCGCCAGAACTGTAATAAATATACTTATTACTTTTATTACCGCCAATATAACATGCATTATTACCCATATTATGCAGTTATTATCGCTAGAACTATAATAATTATACTTATTACTCCCGATATTATCAATATAACATGCATTATTACCCATATAATGCAGTTATTATCGCTAGATCTATAATAAATATACTTATTCCTTTTATTATTATCAATATAACATGCATTATTACCCATATTATGCAGTTATTATCGCTAGAACTATAATAATTATACTTATTACTCCCGATATTATCAATATAACATGCATTATTACCCATATAATGCAGATATTATCGCTAGATCTATAATAAATATACTTATTACATTTATTATTATCAATATAACATGCATTACTACCCATATTATGCAGTTATTGTCGATAGAACTATAATAAATATACTTATTAATTATATTATCATCAATATAACATGCATTATTACCCATATTATGCAGTTATTATCGCTAGAACTATAATAATTATACTTATTACTCCCGATATTATCAATATAACATGCATTATTACCCATATAATGCAGATATTATCGCTAGATCTATAATAAATATACTTATTACTTTTATTATTGTCAATATAACATGCATTATTACCCATATTATGCAGTTATTATCGCCAGAACTATAATAATTACACTTATTACTTCCGATATTGTCAATATAACATGCATTATTACCCATATTATGCAGTTATTATCGCTGGAACTCTAATAAAAATACTTATTACTTTTATTATCGTTAATATAACATGCAACATTACCCATATTATGCAGGCACTATCGATAGAACTATAATAAATATACTTATTACTTTTATTATTATCAATATAACATGCATTATTACCAATATCATGCAGTTATTATCGCTAGAACTATAATAATTATACTTATTACTCCGGATATTATCAATACAACATGCATTATTAACCATATAATGCAGTTATTATCGCTAGATCTATAATAAATATACTAATTACTTTTATTATCACCAATATAACATGCATTATTACCCATATTATGCAGTTATTATCGCCAGAACTATAATAAATATACTTATTACTTTTATTATTATCAATATAACATGCACTATTAGCCATATTTTACTATTATTATCGATGGAACTATAATAATTATACTTAAGAATCCCGATGTTATCAATATGACATGCATTGTTACCCATATAATGGAGTTATTATTGCTAGAACTGTAATAATTATACTTATTACTTATATTATTATCAACATAACATGCATTATTACCCATATAATGCAGTTATTATCGCTAGATCTATAATAAATATACTTATTACTTTTATTATCACCAATATAACATGCATTATTACCCATATAATGCAGTTATTATCGCCAGAACTATAATAAATATACTTATTACTTTTATTATCACCAATATAACATGCATTATTACCCATATTATGCAGTTATTATCGCTAGAACTGTAATAATTATACTTGTTACTTATATTATTATCAATATAACATGCATTATTACCCGTATTATGCAGTTATTATCGCCAGAACTATAATAAATATACTTATTACATTTATTTTTATCAATATAACATGCATTACTGCCCATATTATGCAGTTATTATCGATAGAACTATAATAAATATACTTATTAATTATATTATCATCAATATAACATGCATTATTACCCATATTATGCAGTTATTATCGCCAGAACTGTAATAAATATACTTATTACTTTTATTACCACCAATATAACATGCATTATTACCCATATTATGCAGTTATTATCGCTAGAACTGTAATAATTATACTTATTACTTATATTATTATCAATATAACATGCATTATTACCCATATAATGCAGTTATTGTAGCTAGATCTATAATGAATATACTTATTACTTATATTATCATCAATATAATATGCATTATTACCCATATAATGCAGTTATTATCGCTAGATCTATAATAAATATACTTATTACTTTTATTATTATCAATATAACATGCATTATTAGCCATATTATGCAGTTATTATCGCTAGAACTATAATAACTATACTTATTACTCCCGATATTATCAATATAACATGCATTATTACCCATATAATGCAGTTATTATCGCTAGATCTATAATAAATATACTTATTACTTACATTATCATCAATATAACATGCATTATTACCCATATAATGCAGTTATTATAGCTAGATCTATAATAAATATACTTATTACTTATATTATCATCAATATAATAGGCATTATTACCCATATAATGCAGTTATTATCGCTAGATCTATAATAAATATACTTACTCCTTTTATTATTATCAATATAACATGCATTATTACCCATATAATGCAGTTATTATCGCTAGATCTATAATAAATATACTTATTACTTTTATTATCACCAATATAACATGCATTATTACCCATATAATGCAGTTATTATCGCCAGAACTATAATAAATATACTTATTACTTTTATTATCACCAATATAACATGCATTATTACCCATATTATGCAGTTATTATCGCTAGAACTGTAATAATTATACTTGTTACTTATATTATTATCAATATAACATGCATTATTACCCGTATTATGCAGTTATTATCGCCAGAACTATAATAAATATACTTATTACATTTATTTTTATCAATATAACATGCATTACTGCCCATATTATGCAGTTATTATCGATAGAACTATAATAAATATACTTATTAATTATATTATCATCAATATAACATGCATTATTACCCATATTATGCAGTTATTATCGCTAGAACTATAATAATTATACTTATTACTCCCGATATTATCAATATAACATGCATTATTACCCATATAATGCAGATATTATCGCTAGATCTATAATAAATATACTTATTACATTTATTATTATCAATATAACATGCATTACTACCCATATTATGCAGTTATTGTCGATAGAACTATAATAAATATACTTATTAATTATATTATCATCAATATAACATGCATTATTACCCATATTATGCAGTTATTATCGCTAGAACTATAATAATTATACTTATTACTCCCGATATTATCAATATAACATGCATTATTACCCATATAATGCAGATATTATCGCTAGATCTATAATAAATATACTTATTACTTTTATTATTGTCAATATAACATGCATTATTACCCATATTATGCAGTTATTATCGCCAGAACTATAATAATTACACTTATTACTTCCGATATTGTCAATATAACATGCATTATTACCCATATTATGCAGTTATTATCGCTGGAACTCTAATAAAAATACTTATTACTTTTATTATCGTTAATATAACATGCAACATTACCCATATTATGCAGGCACTATCGATAGAACTATAATAAATATACTTATTACTTTTATTATTATCAATATAACATGCATTATTACCAATATCATGCAGTTATTATCGCTAGAACTATAATAATTATACTTATTACTCCGGATATTATCAATATAACATGCATTATTACCCATATAATGCAGTTATTATCGCTAGATCTATAATAAATATACTAATTACTTTTATTATCACCAATGTAACATGCATTATTACCCATATTATGCAGTTATTATCGCCAGAACTATAATAAATATACTTATTACTTTTATTATTATCAATATAACACGCACTATTAGCCATATTTTACTATTATTTTCGGTAGAACTACAATAATTATACTGATTACTTCCGATATTATCAATATAACATGCATTATTACCCATATAATGTAGTTATTATCGCTAGAACTGTAATAATTATACTTATTACTTATATAATATCAATATAACATGCATTATTGCCCATATTATGCAGTTATTATCGCCAGAACTATAATAAATATACCTATTACTTTTATTGTCATCAATATAACATGCATTATTACCCATATTATGCAGTTATTATCGCCAGAACTATAATAAATATACTTATTACTTTCATTATCACCAATATAACATGCATTATTACCCATATTACGCAGTTATTATCGCTAGAACTATAATAATTATACTTATTACACCCGATATTATCAATATAACATGGATAATTACCCATATAATGCAGTTATTATCGCTAGGTCTATAATAAATATACTTATTAATTATATTATCATCGATATAACATGCATTATTACCCATATTATGCAGTTATTATCGATAGAACTATAATAAATATACTTATTACTTTTATTATTATCAATATAGCACGCACTATTAGCCATATTTTACTATTATTATCGCTAGAATTATAATAATTTTACTTATTACTCCCGATATTATCAATATAACATGCATTATTACCCATATAATGCAGTTATAATCGCTAGATCTATAATAAATATACTTATTACTTTTATTATTATCAATATAACATGCACCCTTGCCGTATTTTACTAGTATTATCGCTAGAACTGTAATAATTATACCTATTACTCCCGATATTATCAATATAACATCCATTATTACCCATATAATGCAGTTATTATCTCCAGAACTATAATAAATATACTTATTACTTTTATTATCACCAATTTAACATGCATTATTACCCATATTATGCAGTTATTATCGCTAGAACTGTAATAATTATACTTGTTACTTATATTATTATCAATATAACATGCATTATTACCCGTATTATGCAGTTATTATCGCCAGAACTATAATAAATATACTAATTACATTTATTATTATCAATATAACATGCATTACTACCCATATTATGCAGTTATTATCGATAGAACTATAATAAATATACTTATTAATTATATTATCATCAATATAACATGCATTATTACCCATATTATGCAGTTATTATCGCCAGAACTGTAATAAATATACTTAGTACTTTTATTACCACCAATATAACATGCATTATTACCCATATTTTGCAGTTATTATCGCTAGAACTGTAATAATTATACTCATTACTTATATTATTATCAATATAACATGCATTATTACCCATATTATGCAGTTATTATCGATAGAACTATAATAAATATACTTATTACTTATTACTTATTATTATATTATCATCAATATAACATGCATTATTACCCATATAATGCAGTTATTATAGCTAGATCTATAATAAATATACTTATTACTTATATTATCATCAATATAATATGCATTATTACCCATATAATGCAGTTATTATCGCTAGATCTATAATAAATATACTTATTACTATTATTATTATCAATATAACATGCATTATTACCCATATTATGCAGTTATTATCGCTAGAACTATAATAATTACACTTATTACTCCCGATATTATCAATATAACATGCATTATTACCCATATAATGCAGTTATTATCGCTAGATGTATAATAAATATACTTATTACTTTTATTATTATCAATATAACACGCACTATTAGCCATATTTTACTATTATTATCGCTAGAATTATAATAACTTTACTTATTACTCCCGATATTATCAATATAACATGCATTATTACCCATATAATGCAGTTATTATCGCTAGATCTATAATAAATATACTTATTACTTTTATTATTATCAATATAACATGCATTATTACCCATATTATGCAGTTATTATCGATAGAACTATAATAAATATACTTATTACTTATATTATCATCAATATAACATGCATTATTACCCATATAATGCAGTTATTATAGCTAGATCTATAATAAATATACTTATTACTTATATTATCATCAATATAATATGCATTATTACCCATATAATGCAGTTATTATCGCTAGATCTATAATAAATATACTTATTCCTTTTATTATTATCAATATAACATGCATTATTACCCATATTATGCTGTTATTATCGCTAGAACTATAATAATTATACTTATTACTCCCGATATTATCAATATAACATGCATTATTACCCATATAATGCAGATATTATCGCTAGATCTATAATAAATATACTTATTACATTTATTATTATCAATATAACATGCATTACTACCCATATTATGCAGTTATTATCGATAGAACTATAATAAATATACTTATTAATTATATTATCATCAATATAACATGCATTATTACCCATATTATGCAGTTATTATCGCCAGAACTGTAATAAATATACTTATTACTTTTATTACCACCAATATAACATGCATTATTACCCATATTATGCAGTTATTATCGCCAGAACTATAATAATTACACTTATTACTTCCGATATTGTTAATATAACATGCATTATTACCAATATTATGCAGTTATTATCGCTAGAACTGTAATAATTATACTTATTACTTATATTATTATCAATATAACATGCATTATTACCCATATTATGCAGTTATTATCGCCAGAACTATAATAATTATACTTTTTACTTTTATTATCATCAATATAACATGCATTATTAACCATATTATGCAGTTATTATCGATAGAACTATAATAAATATACTTATTACTTATATTGTCATCAATATAACATGCATTATTACATATATAATGCAGTTATTATAGCTAGATCTATAATAAATAAACTTATTACTTTTATTATTATCAATATAACATGCACTATTAGCCATATTTTACTATTATTATCGCTAGAACTATAATAATTTTACTTATTACTCCCGATTTTATCAATATAAAATCCATTATTACCCATATAATGCAGTTATTATGGCCTGAACTATAATAAGTACACTTATTACTCCCGATATTATCAATGTAACATGCATTATTATCCATATAATGCAGTTATTATCGTTAGATCTATAATAAATATACTTAATACTTTTATTATTATCAATATAACATGCATTATTACCCATATTATGCAGTTATTATCGATAGAACTATAATAAATATACTTATTACTTATATTATCATCAATATAACATGCATTATTACCCATATTATGCAGTTATTATCGCCAGAACTATAATAATTATACTTTTTACTTTTATTATCATCAATATAACATGCATTATTAACCATATTATGCAGTTATTATCGATAGAACTATAATAAATATACTTATTACTTATATTGTCATCAATATAACATGCATTATTACATATATAATGCAGTTATTATAGCTAGATCTATAATAAATAAACTTATTACTTTTATTATTATCAATATAACATGCACTATTAGCCATATTTTACTATTATTATCGCTAGAACTATAATAATTTTACTTATTACTCCCGATTTTATCAATATAAAATCCATTATTACCCATATAATGCAGTTATTATGGCCTGAACTATAATAAGTACACTTATTACTCCCGATATTATCAATGTAACATGCATTATTATCCATATAATGCAGTTATTATCGTTAGATCTATAATAAATATACTTAATACTTTTATTATTATCAATATAACATGCATTATTACCCATATTATGCAGTTATTATCGCCAGAACTATAATAATTATACTTTTTACTTTTGTTATCATCAATATAACATGCATTATTAACCATATTATGCAGTTATTATCGATAGAACTATAATAAATATACTTATTACTTATATTGTCATCAATATAACATGCATTATTACATACATAATGCAGTTATTATAGCTAGATCTATAATAAATAAACTTATTACTTTTATTATTATCAATATAACATGCACTATTAGCCATATTTTACTATTATTATCGCTAGAACTATAATAATTACACTTATTACTCCCGATATTATCAATGTAACATGCATTATTACCCATATAATGCAGTTCTTATCGTTAGATCTTTAATAAATATACTTAATACTTTTATTATTATCAATATAACATGCATTATTACCCATATTATGCAGTTATTATCGATAGAACTATAATAAATATACTTATTACTTATATTATCATCAATATAACATGCATTATTACCCATATAATGCAGTTATTATAGCTAGATCTATAATAAATATACTTATTACTTATATTATCATCAATATAACATGCATTATTACGCATATAATGCAGTTATTATCGCTGGAACTATAATAAATATGCTTATTACTTTTATTATTATCAATATAACATGCAATATTAGCCATATTTTACTATTATGTACGCTGGAACTATAATAATTTTACTTATTACTCCCGATACTATCAATATAACATGCCTTATTACCCATATAATGCAGTTATTATCGCTAGATCTATCATAAATATACTCATTACTTTTATTATTATCAATATAACATGCATTATTACCCATATTATGCAGTTATTATCGATAGAACTATAATAAATATACTTATTACTTATATTATCATCAATATAACATGAATTATTACCCATATTATGCAGTTATTATCGCCAGAACTGTAATAAATATACTTATTACTTTTATTATCACCAATATAACATGCATTATTATGCATATTATGCAGTTATTATCGGTAGAACTATAATAAATATACTTATTACTTGTATTATTATCAATATAACATACATTATTACCCATATTTTACTATTATTATCCCTAGAACTATAATAATTATACTTATTACTCCCGATATTATCAATATAACATGCATTATTACCCATATAATGCAGTTATTATCGCTAGATCTATAATAAATGTACTTATTAGTTTTATTATCACCAATATAACATGCATTATTACCCATATTATGCAGTTACTATCGCTAGAACTGTAATAATTATACTTACTACTTATATTATTATCAATATAACATGCATTATTACCCATATTATGCAGTTATTATCGCTAGAACTGTAATAATTATACTTATTACTTATATTATTGTCAATATAACATGCATTATTACCCATATTATGCAGTTATTATCGCCAGAACTATAATAATTACACTTATTACTTCCGATATTATCAATATAACATGCATTATTACCCATATTATGCAGTTATTATCGATAGAACTATAATAAATATATTTATTACTTTTATTATTATCAATATAACACGCACTATTAGCCATATTTTACTATTATTATCGCTAGAATTATAATGATTTTACTTATTACTCCCGATATTATCAATATAACATGCATTATTACCCATATAATGCAGTTATAATCGCTAGATCTATAATAAATATACTTATTACTTTTATTATTATCAATATAACATGCACCCTTGCCATATTTTACTAGTATTATCGCTAGAACTGTAATAATTATACCTATTACTCCCGATATTATCAATATAACATCCATTATTACCCATATAATGCAGTTATTATCGCCAGAACTATAATAAATGTACTTATTAGTTTTATTATCACCAATATAACATGCATTATTACCCATATTATGCAGTTACTATCGCTAGAACTGTAATAATTATACTTACTACTTATATTATTATCAATATAACATGCATTATTACCCATATTATGCAGTTATTATCGCTAGAACTGTAATAATTATACTTATTACTTATATTATTGTCAATATAACATGCATTATTACCCATATTATGCAGTTATTATCGCCAGAACTATAATAATTACACTTATTACTCCCGATATTATCAATATAACATGCATTATTACCCATATAATGCAGTTATAATCGCTAGATCTATAATAAATATACTTATTACTTTTATTATTATCAATATAACATGCACCCTTGCCATATTTTACTAGTATTATCGCTAGAACTGTAATAATTATACCTATTACTCCCGATATTATCAATATAATATCCATTATTACCCATATAATGCAGTTATTATCGCCAGAACTATAATAAATATACTTATTACTTTTATTATCACCAATTTAACATGCATTATTACCCATATTATGCAGTTATTATCGCTAGAACTGTAATAATTATACTTGTTACTTATATTATTATCAATATAACATGCATTATTACCCGTATTATGCAGTTATTATCGCCAGAACTATAATAAATATACTTATTACATTTATTATTATCAATATAACATGCATTACTACCCATATTATGCAGTTATTATCGATAGAACTATAATAAATATACTTATTAATTATATTATCATCAATATAACATGCATTATTACCCATATTATGCAGTTATTATCGCCAGAACTGTAATAAATATACTTATTACTTTTATTACCACCAATATAACATGCATTATTACCCATATTATGCAGTTATTATCGCTAGAACTGTAATAATTATACTTATTACTTATATTATTATCAATATAACATGCATTATTACCCATATTATGCAGTTATTATCGATAGAACTATAATAAATATACTTATTACTTATATTATCATCAATATAACATGCATTATTACCCATATAATGCAGTTATTATAGCTAGATCTATAATAAATATACTTATTACTTATATTATCATCAATATAATGTGCATTATTACCCATATAATGCAGTTATTATCTCTAGATCTATAATAAATATACTTATTCCTTTTATTATTATCAATATAACATGCATTATTACCCATATTATGCAGTTATTATCGCTAGAACTATAATAATTATACTTATTACTCCGGATATTATCAATATAACATGCATTATTACCCATATAATGCAGATATTATCGCTAGATCTATAATAAATATACTTATTACATTTATTATTATCAATATAACATGCATTATTAGCCATATAATGCAGTTATTATCGCTAGATCTATAATAAATATACTTATTACTTATATTATCATCAATATAACATGCATTATTACCTACATAATGCAGTTATTATAGCTAGATCTATAATAAATATACTTATTACTTATATTATCATCAATATAACATGCATTATTACGCATATAATGCAGTTATTATCGCTGGATCTATAATAAATATGCTTATTACTTTTATTATTATCAATATAACATGCAATATTAGCCATATTTTACTATTATGTACGCTGGAACTATAATAATTTTACTTACTACTCCCGATATTATCAATATAACATGCCTTATTACCCATATAATGCAGTTATTATAACTAGATCTATAATAAATATACTTATTACTTATATTATCATCAATATAACATGCATTATTACCCATATAATGCAGTTATTATCGGTAGATCTATAATAAATATACTTATTACTTTTATTATTATCAATATAACATGCATTATTACCCATATTATGCAGTTATTATCGCTAGAACTGTAATAATTATACTTACTACTTATATTATTATCAATATAACATGTATAAATTACCCGTATTATGCAGTTATTATCGCTAGATCTATAATAAATATACTTATTACTTTTATTATTATCAATATAACATGCATTATTACCCATATTATGCAGTTATGTCGATAGAACTATAATAATTATACTTATTACTCCCGATATTATCAATATAACATGCATTATTACCCATATAATGCAGTTATTATCGCTAGATCTATAATAAATATACTTATTAGTTTTATTATCTCCAATATAACATGCATTATTACCCATATTATGCAGTTATTATCGCTAGAACTGTAATAATTATACTTACTACTTATATTATTATCAATATAACATGCACTATTAGCCATATTTTACTATTATTATCGCTAGAACTATAATAATTATACTTATTACTCCCGATATTATCAATATAACATGCATTATTACCCATATAATGCAGTTATTATCGATAGATCTATAATAAATATACTTATTACTTTTATTATTATCAATATAACATGCATTATTACCCATATTATGCAGTTATTATCGCTAGAACTATAATAATTATACTTATTACTCACGATATCCTCAATATAACATGCATTATTACCCATATAATGCAGTTATTATAGCTAGATCTATAATAAATATACTTATTACTTATATTATCATCAATATAACATTCATTATTACCCATATAATGCAGTTATTATAGCTAGATCTATAATAAATATACTTATTACTTATATTATCATCAATATAACATGAATTATTACCCATATTATGCAGTTATTATCGCCAGAACTGTAATAAATATACTTATTACTTTTATTATCACCAATATAACATGCATTATTATGCATATTATGCAGTTATTATCGCTCTAACTATAATAAATATACTTATTACTTATATTATCATCAATATAACATGCATTATTACCCATATGATGCAGTTATTATAACTAGATCTATAATAAATATACTTATTACTTATATTATCATCAATATAACATGCATTATTACCCATATAATGCAGTTATTATAGCTAGATCTATAATAAATATACTTACTACTTTTATTATTATCAATATAACATTCACTATTAGCCATATTTTACTATTACTATCGCTAGAACTATAATAATTATACTTATTACTCCCGATATTAGCAATATAACATGCATTATTACCCATATTATGCAGTTATTATCGCTAGAACTGTAATAATTATACTTACTACTTATATTATTATCAATATAACATGCACTATTAGCCATATTTTACTATTATGTACGCTGGAACTATAATAATTTTAGTTACTACTCCCGATATTATCAATATAACATGCCTTATTACCCATATAATGCAGTTATTATAACTAGATCTATAATAAATATACTTATTACTTATATTATCATCAATATAACATGCATTATTACCCATATAATGCAGTTATTATAGCTAGATCCATAATAAATATACTTATTACTTTTATTATTATCAATATAACATGCACTATTAGCCATATTTTACTATTATTATCGCTAGAACTATAATAATTATACTTATTACTCCCGATATTATCAATATAACATGCATTATTACCCATATAATGCAGTTATTATCGATAGATCTATAATAAATATACTTATTACTTTTATTATTATCAATATAACATGCATTATTACCCATATTATGCAGTTATTATCGCTAGAACTATAATAATTATACTTATTACTCACGATATCCTCAATATAACATGCATTATTACCCATATAATGCAGTTATTATAGCTAGATCTATAATAAATATGCTTATTACTTATATTATCATCAATATAACATGCATTATTACCCATATTATGCAGTTATTATCGCCAGAACTGTAATAAATATACTTATTACTTTTATTATCACCAATATAACATGCATTATTATGCATATTATGCAGTTATTATCGCTCTAACTATAATAAATATACTTAGTACTTATATTATCATCAATATAACATGCATTATTACCCATATAATGCAGTTATTATCGCTAGAACTGTAATAATTATGCTTATTACGTATATTATCATCAATATAACATGCATTATTACCCACATAATGCAGTTATTATCGCTAGATCTATAATAAATATATTTATTACTTTTATTATTATCAATATAACATGCATTACTACCCATATTATGCAGTTATTATCGCTAGAACTATAATAATTATACTTATTACTCCCGATATTATCAATATTAAATCCATTATTGCCCATATTATGCAGTTATTATCGATAGAAATATAATAAATATACTTATTACTTTTATTATTATCAATATAACACGCACTATTAGCCATATTTTACTATTATTATCGCTAGAATTATAATAATTTTACTTATTACTCCCGATATTATCAATATAAAATCCATTATTACCCATATTATGCAGTTATTATCGATAGAACTATAATAAATGTACTTATTACTTATATTGTCATCAATATAACATGCATTATTACCCATATTATGCAGTTATTAACGATAGAACTATAATAAATATACTTGTTACTTATATTATCATCAATATAACATGCATTATTACCCATATAATGCAGTTATTATAGCTAGATCTATAATAAATATACTTATTACTTATATTATCATCAATATAACATTCATTATTACCCATATAATGCAGTTATTATAGCTAGATCTATAATAAATATACTTATTACTTATATTATCATCAATATAACATGAATTATTACCCATATTATGCAGTTATTATCGCCAGAACTGTAATAAATATACTTATTACTTTTATTATCACCAATATAACATGCATTATTATGCATATTATGCAGTTATTATCGCTCTAACTATAATAAATATACTTATTACTTATATTATCATCAATATAACATGCATTATTACCCATATGATGCAGTTATTATAACTAGATCTATAATAAATATACTTATTACTTATATTATCATCAATATAACATGCATTATTACCCATATAATGCAGTTATTATAGCTAGATCTATAATAAATATACTTACTACTTTTATTATTATCAATATAACATTCACTATTAGCCATATTTTACTATTACTATCGCTAGAACTATAATAATTATACTTATTACTCCCGATATTAGCAATATAACATGCATTATTACCCATATTATGCAGTTATTATCGCTAGAACTGTAATAATTATACTTACTACTTATATTATTATCAATATAACATGCACTATTAGCCATATTTTACTATTATGTACGCTGGAACTATAATAATTTTACTTACTACTCCCGATATTATCAATATAACATGCCTTATTACCCATATAATGCAGTTATTATAACTAGATCTATAATAAATATACTTATTACTTATATTATCATCAATATAACATGCATTATTACCCATATAATGCAGTTATTATAGCTAGATCCATAATAAATATACTTATTACTTTTATTATTATCAATATAACATGCACTATTAGCCATATTTTACTATTATTATCGCTAGAACTATAATAATTATACTTATTACTCCCGATATTATCAATATAACATGCATTATTACCCATATAATGCAGTTATTATCGATAGATCTATAATAAATATACTTATTACTTTTATTATTATCAATATAACATGCATTATTACCCATATTATGCAGTTATTATCGCTAGAACTATAATAATTATACTTATTACTCTCGATATCCTCAATATAACATGCATTATTACCCATATAATGCAGTTATTATAGCTAGATCTATAATAAATATACTTATTACTTATATTATCATCAATATAACATGCATTATTACCCATATTATGCAGTTATTATCGCCAGAACTGTAATAAATATACTTATTACTTTTATTATCACCAATATAACATGCATTATTATGCATATTATGCAGTTATTATCGCTCTAACTATAATAAATATACTTAGTACTTATATTATCATCAATATAACATGCATTATTACCCATATAATGCAGTTATTATCGCTAGAACTGTAATAATTATGCTTATTACGTATATTATCATCAATATAACATGCATTATTACCCACATAATGCAGTTATTATCGCTAGATCTATAATAAATATATTTATTACTTTTATTATTATCAATATAACATGCATTACTACCCATATTATGCAGTTATTATCGCTAGAACTATAATAATTATACTTATTACTCCCGATATTATCAATATTAAATCCATTATTACCCATATTATGCAGTTATTATCGATAGAAATATAATAAATATACTTATTACTTTTATTATTATCAATATAACACGCACTATTAGCCATATTTTACTATTATTATCGCTAGAATTATAATAATTTTACTTATTACTCCCGATATTATCAATATAAAATCCATTATTACCCATATTATGCAGTTATTATCGATAGAACTATAATAAATATACTTATTACTTATATTGTCATCAATATAACATGCATTATTACCCATATTATGCAGTTATTATCGATAGAACTATAATAAATATACTTGTTACTTATATTATCATCAATATAACATGCATTATTACCCATATAATGCAGTTATTATAGCTAGATCTATAATAAATATACTTATTACTTATATTATCATCAATATAACATGAATTATTACCCATATTATGCAGTTATTATCGCCAGAACTGTAATAAATATACTTATTACTTTTATTATCACCAATATAACATGCATTATTATGAATATTATGCAGTTATTATCGCTCTAACTATAATAAATATACTTATTACTTATATTATCATCAATATAACATGCATTATTACCCATATGATGCAGTTATTATAACTAGATCTATAATAAATATACTTATTACTTATATTATCATCAATATAACATGCATTATTACCCATATAATGCAGTTATTATAGCTAGATCTATAATAAATATACTTACTACTTTTATTATTATCAATATAACATTCACTATTAGCCATATTTTACTATTACTATCGCTAGAACTATAATAATTATACTTATTACTCCCGATATTAGCAATATAACATGCATTATTACCCATATTATGCAGTTATTATCGCTAGAACTGGAATAATTATACTTACTACTTATATTATTATCAATATAACATGCACTATTAGCCATATTTTACTATTATGTACGCTGGAACTATAATAATTTTACTTACTACTCCCGATATTATCAATATAACATGCCTTATTACCCATATAATGCAGTTATTATAACTAGATCTATAATAAATATACTTATTACTTATATTATCATCAATATAACATGCATTATTACCCATATAATGCAGTTATTATAGCTAGATCCATAATAAATATACTTATTACTTTTATTATTATCAATATAACATGCACTATTAGCCATATTTTACTATTATTATCGCTAGAACTATAATAATTATACTTATTACTCCCGATATTATCAATATAACATGCATTATTACCCATATAATGCAGTTATTATCGATAGATCTATAATAAATATACTTATTACTTTTATTATTATCAATATAACATGCATTATTACCCATATTATGCAGTTATTATCGCTAGAACTATAATAATTATACTTATTACTCACGATATCCTCAATATAACATGCATTATTACCCATATAATGCAGTTATTATAGCTAGATCTATAATAAATATACTTATTACTTATATTATCATCAATATAACATGCATTATTACCCATATTATGCAGTTATTATCGCCAGAACTGTAATAAATATACTTATTACTTTTATTATCACCAATATAACATGCATTATTATGCATATTATGCAGTTATTATCGCTCTAACTGTAATAAATATACTTAGTACTTATATTATCATCAATATAACATGCATTATTACCCATATAATGCAGTTATTATCGCTAGAACTGTAATAATTATGCTTATTACGTATATTATCATCAATATAACATGCATTATTACCCACATAATGCAGTTATTATCGCTAGATCTATAATAAATATATTTATTACTTTTATTATTATCAATATAACATGCATTACTACCCATATTATGCAGTTATTATCGCTAGAACTATAATAATTATACTTATTACTCCCGATATTATCAATATTAAATCCATTATTACCCATATTATGCAGTTATTATCGATAGAAATATAATAAATATACTTATTACTTTTATTATTATCAATATAACACGCACTATTAGCCATATTTTACTATTATTATCGCTAGTATTATAATAATTTTACTTATTACTCCCGATATTATCAATATAAAATCCATTATTACCCATATTATGCAGTTATTATCGATAGAACTATAATAAATATACTTATTACTTATATTGTCATCAATATAACATGCATTATTACCCATATTATGCAGTTATTATCGATAGAACTATAATAAATATACTTGTTACTTATATTATCATCAATATAACATGCATTATTACCCATATAATGCAGTTATTATAGCTAGATCTATAATAAATATACTTATTACTTATATTATCATCAATATAACATTCATTATTACCCATATAATGCAGTTATTATAGCTAGATCTATAATAAATATACTTATTACTTATATTATCATCAATATAACATGAATTATTACCCATATTATGCAGTTATTATCGCCAGAACTGTAATAAATATACTTATTACTTTTATTATCACCAATATAACATGCATTATTATGCATATTATGCAGTTATTATCGCTCTAACTATAATAAATATACTTATTACTTATATTATCATCAATATAACATGCATTATTACCCATATGATGCAGTTATTATAACTAGATCTATAATAAATATACTTATTACTTATATTATCATCAATATAACATGCATTATTACCCATATAATGCAGTTATTATAGCTAGATCTATAATAAATATACTTACTACTTTTATTATTATCAATATAACATTCACTATTAGCCATATTTTACTATTACTATCGCTAGAACTATAATAATTATACTTATTACTCCCGATATTAGCAATATAACATGCATTATTACCCATATAATGCAGTTATTATCGCTAGATCTATAATAAATATACTTATTACTTTTATTATTATCAATATAACATGCATTATTACCCATATTATGCAGTTATTATCGCTAGAACTATAATAATTATACTTATTACTCCCGATATTATCAATATAACATGCATTATTACCCATATAATGCAGTTATTATCGCTAGATCTATAATAAATATACTTATTACTTTTATTATTATCAATATAACATGCATTATTACCCATATTATGCAGTTATTATCGACAAAACTGTAATAAATATACTTATTAATTTTATTATCACCAATATAACATGCATTATTATGCATATTATGCAGTTATTATCGCTCTAACTATAATAAATATACTTACTACTTATATTATTATCAATATAACATGCATTATTACCCGTATTATGCAGTTATTATCGCCAGAACTATAATAAATATACTTATTACATTTATTATCATCAATATAACATGCATTATTACCCATACTATGCAGTTATTATAGCTAGAACTATAATAAATATACTTATTACTTTTATTATTATCAATATAACATGCACTATTAGCCATATTTTACTATTATGTACGCAGGGACTATAATGATTTTACTTATTACTCCCGATATAATCAATATAAAATCTATTATTACCCATATAATGCAGTTATTATCGCTAGAACTGTAATAATTATGCTTATTACGTATATTATCATCAATATAACATGCATTATTACCCGTATTATGCACTTATTATCGCCAGAACTATAATAAATATACTTATTACTTATATTATCATCAATATAACATGCATTATTACCCATATTATGCAGTTATTATCGCCAGAACTGTAATAAATATACTTATTACTTTTATTATCACCAATATAACATGCATTATTATGCATATTATGCAGTTATTATCGCTCTAACTATAATAAATATACTTATTACTTATATTATCATCAATATAACATGCATTATTACCCATATGATGCAGTTATTATAACTAGATCTATAATAAATATACTTATTACTTATATTATCATCAATATAACATGCATTATTACCCATATAATGCAGTTATTATAGCTAGATCTATAATAAATATACTTACTACTTTTATTATTATCAATATAACATTCACTATTAGCCATATTTTACTATTACTATCGCTAGAACTATAATAATTATACTTATTACTCCCGATATTATCAATATAACATGCATTATTACCCATATAATGCAGTTATTATCGCTAGATCTATAATAAATATACTTATTACTTTTATTATTATCAATATAACATGCATTATTACCCATATTATGCAGTTATTATCGCTAGAACTATAATAATTATACTTATTACTCCCGATATTATCAATATAACATGCATTATTACCCATATAATGCAGTTATTATCGCTAGATCTATAATAAATATACTTATTACTTTTATTATTATCAATATAACATGCATTATTACCCATATTATGCAGTTATTATCGACAAAACTGTAATAAATATACTTATTAATTTTATTATCACCAATATAACATGCATTATTATGCATATTATGCAGTTATTATCGCTCTAACTATAATAAATATACTTACTACTTATATTATTATCAATATAACATGCATTATTACCCGTATTATGCAGTTATTATCGCCAGAACTATAATAAATATACTTATTACATTTATTATCATCAATATAACATGCATTATTACCCATATTATGCAGTTATTATAGCTAGAACTATAATAAATATACTTATTACTTTTATTATTATCAATATAACATGCACTATTAGCCATATTTTACTATTATGTACGCAGGGACTATAATGATTTTACTTATTACTCCCGATATAATCAATATAAAATCTATTATTACCCATATAATGCAGTTATTATCGCTAGAACTGTAATAATTATGCTTATTACGTATATTATCATCAATATAACATGCATTATTACCCGTATTATGCACTTATTATCGCCAGAACTATAATAAATATACTTATTACTTATATTATCATCAATATAACATGCATTATTACCCATATTATGCAGTTATTATCGACAAAACTGTAATAAATATACTTATTACTTTTATTATCACCAATATAACATGCATTATTATGCATATTATGCAGTTATTATCGCTCTATCTATAATAAATATACTTATTACTTATATTATCATCAATATAACATGCATTATTACCCATATAATGCAGTTATTATCGCTAGATCTATAATAAATATAGTTATTCCTTTTATTATTATCAATATAACATGCACTATTAGCCATATTTTACTATTATGTACGCTGGGACTATAATAATTTTACTTATTACTCCCGATATTATCAATATAAAATCCATTATTACCCATATAATGCAGTTATTATCGCTAGATCTATAATAAATATACTTATTACTTATATTATCATCAATATAACATGCATTATTACCCATATTATGCAGTTATTATCGCCAGAACTGTAATAAATATACTTATTACTTTTATTATCACCAATATAACATGCATTATTATGCATATTATGCAGTTATTATCGCTAGAACTGTAATAATTATGCTTATTACGTATATTATCATCAACATAACATGCATTATTACCCATATAATGCAGTTATTATAGCTAGATCCATAATAAATATACTTATTACTTTTATTATTATCAATATAACAATCACTATTAGCCATATTTTACCATTACTATCGCTAGAACTATAATAATTATACTTATTACTCCCGATATTATCAATATAACATGCATTATTACCCATATAATGCAGTTATTATCGCTAGATCTATAATAAATATACTTATTACTTTTATTATTATCAATATAACATGCACTATTAGACATATTTTACTATTATTATCGCTAGAATTATAATAATTTTACTTATTACTCCCGATATTATCAATATAAAATCCATTATTACCCATATAATGCAGTTATTATCGCTAGAACTGTAATATTTATACTTATTACTTATATTATCATCAATATAACATGCATTATTACCCATAGAATGCAGTTATTATAGCTAGATCTATAATAAATATACTTACTACTTATATTATCATCAATATAACATGCATTATTACATATATAATGCAGTTATTATAGCTAGATCCATAATAAATATACTTATTACTTTTATTATTATCAATATAACATGCACTATTAGCCATATTTTACTATTATTATCGCTAGAACTATAATAATTTTACTTATTACTCCCGATATTATCAATATAAAATCCATTATTACCCATATAATGCAGTTATTATGGCCTGAACTATAATAATTACACTTATTACTCCCGATGTTATCAATGTAACATGCATTATTACCCATATAATGCAGTTATTATCGTTAGATCTATAATAAATATACTTAATACTTTTATTATTATCAATATAACATGCATTATTACCCATATTATGCAGTTATTATCGGTAGAACTATAATAAATATACTTATTACTTGTATTATTATCAATATAACTTACATTATTACCCATATTTTACTATTATTATCCCTAGAACTATAATAATTATACTTATTACTCCCGATATTATCAATATAACATGCATTATTACCCATATTATGCAGTTATTATCGACAAAACTGTAATAAATATACTTATTACTTTTATTATCACCAATATAACATGCATTATTATGCATATTATGCAGTTATTATCGCTCTAACTATAATAAATATACTTATTACTTATATTATCATCAATATAACATGCATTATTACCCATATAATGCAGTTATTATAGCTAGATCTATAATAAATATACTTATTACTTATATTATCATCAATATAACATGCATTATTACATATATAATGCAGTTATTATAGCTAGATCCATAATAAATATACTTTTTACTTTTATTATCATCAATATAACATGCATTATTACCCATATTATGCAATTATTGTCGATAGAACTATAATAAATATACTTATTACTTATATTGTCATCAATATAACATGCATTATTACATATATAATGCAGTTATTATAGCTAGATCCATAATAAATATACTTATTACTTTTATTATTATCAATATAACATGCACTATTAGCCATATTTTACTATTATTATCGCTAGAAATATAATAGTTTTACTTATTACTCCCGATATTATCAATATAAAATCCATTATTACCCATATAATGCAGTTATTATCGGTAGAACTATAATAAATATACTTATTACTTGTATTATTGTCAATATAACATGCATTATTACCCATATTATGCAGTTATTATCGCCAGAACTATAATAATTACACTTATTACTTCCGATATTATCAATATAACATGCATTATTACCCATATTATGCAGTTATTATCGATAGAACTATAATAAATATATTTATTACTTTTATTATTATCAATATAACACGCACTATTAGCCATATTTTACTATTATTATCGCTAGAATTATAATGATTTTACTTATTACTCCCGATATTATCAATATAACATGCATTATTACCCATATAATGCAGTTATAATCGCTAGATCTATAATAAATATACTTATTACTTTTATTATTATCAATATAACATGCACCCTTGCCATATTTTACTAGTATTATCGCTAGAACTGTAATAATTATACCTATTACTCCCGATATTATCAATATAACATCCATTATTACCCATATAATGCAGTTATTATCGCCAGAACTATAATAAATGTACTTATTAGTTTTATTATCACCAATATAACATGCATTATTACCCATATTATGCAGTTACTATCGCTAGAACTGTAATAATTATACTTACTACTTATATTATTATCAATATAACATGCATTATTACCCATATTATGCAGTTATTATCGCTAGAACTGTAATAATTATACTTATTACTTATATTATTGTCAATATAACATGCATTATTACCCATATTATGCAGTTATTATAGCTAGATCTATAATAAATATACTTATTACTTATATTATCATCAATATAACATGCATTATTACCCATATAATGCAGTTATTATAGCTAGATCTATAATAAATATACTTACTACTTTTATTATTATCAATATAACATTCACTATTAGCCATATTTTACTATTACTATCGCTAGAACTATAATAATTATACTTATTACTCCCGATATTAGCAATATAACATGCATTATTACCCATATAATGCAGTTATTATCGCTAGATCTATAATAAATATACTTATTACTTTTATTATTATCAATATAACATGCATTATTACCCATATTATGCAGTTATTATCGCTAGAACTATAATAATTATACTTATTACTCCCGATATTATCAATATAACATGCATTATTACCCATATAATGCAGTTATTATCGCTAGATCTATAATAAATATACTTATTACTTTTATTATTATCAATATAACATGCATTATTACCCATATTATGCAGTTATTATCGACAAAACTGTAATAAATATACTTATTAATTTTATTATCACCAATATAACATGCATTATTATGCATATTATGCAGTTATTATCGCTCTAACTATAATAAATATACTTACTACTTATATTATTATCAATATAACATGCATTATTACCCGTATTATGCAGTTATTATCGCCAGAACTATAATAAATATACTTATTACATTTATTATCATCAATATAACATGCATTATTACCCATATTATGCAGTTATTATAGCTAGAACTATAATAAATATACTTATTACTTTTATTATTATCAATATAACATGCACTATTAGCCATATTTTACTATTATGTACGCAGGGACTATAATGATTTTACTTATTACTCCCGATATAATCAATATAAAATCTATTATTACCCATATAATGCAGTTATTATCGCTAGAACTGTAATAATTATGCTTATTACGTATATTATCATCAATATAACATGCATTATTACCCGTATTATGCACTTATTATCGCCAGAACTATAATAAATATACTTATTACTTATATTATCATCAATATAACATGCATTATTACCCATATTATGCAGTTATTATCGCCAGAACTGTAATAAATATACTTATTACTTTTATTATCACCAATATAACATGCATTATTATGCATATTATGCAGTTATTATCGCTCTAACTATAATAAATATACTTATTACTTATATTATCATCAATATAACATGCATTATTACCCATGTGATGCAGTTATTATAACTAGATCTATAATAAATATACTTATTACTTATATTATCATCAATATAACATGCATTATTACCCATATAATGCAGTTATTATAGCTAGATCTATAATAAATATACTTACTACTTTTATTATTATCAATATAACATTCACTATTAGCCATATTTTACTATTACTATCGCTAGAACTATAATAATTATACTTATTACTCCCGATATTAGCAATATAACATGCATTATTACCCATATAATGCAGTTATTATCGCTAGATCTATAATAAATATACTTATTACTTTTATTATTATCAATATAACATGCATTATTACCCATATTATGCAGTTATTATCGCTAGAACTATAATAATTATACTTATTACTCCCGATATTATCAATATAACATGCATTATTACCCATATAATGCAGTTATTATCGCTAGATCTATAATAAATATACTTATTACTTTTATTATTATCAATATAACATGCATTATTACCCATATTATGCAGTTATTATCGACAAAACTGTAATAAATATACTTATTAATTTTATTATCACCAATATAACATGCATTATTATGCATATTATGCAGTTATTATCGCTCTAACTATAATAAATATACTTACTACTTATATTATTATCAATATAACATGCATTATTACCCGTATTATGCAGTTATTATCGCCAGAACTATAATAAATATACTTATTACATTTATTATCATCAATATAACATGCATTATTACCCATATTATGCAGTTATTATAGCTAGAACTATAATAAATATACTTATTACTTTTATTATTATCAATATAACATGCACTATTAGCCATATTTTACTATTATGTACGCAGGGACTATAATGATTTTACTTATTACTCCCGATATAATCAATATAAAATCTATTATTACCCATATAATGCAGTTATTATCGCTAGAACTGTAATAATTATGCTTATTACGTATATTATCATCAATATAACATGCATTATTACCCGTATTATGCACTTATTATCGCCAGAACTATAATAAATATACTTATTACTTATATTATCATCAATATAACATGCATTATTACCCATATTATGCAGTTATTATCGACAAAACTGTAATAAATATACTTATTACTTTTATTATCACCAATATAACATGCATTATTATGCATATTATGCAGTTATTATCGCTCTATCTATAATAAATATACTTATTACTTATATTATCATCAATATAACATGCATTATTACCCATATAATGCAGTTATTATCGCTAGATCTATAATAAATATAGTTATTCCTTTTATTATTATCAATATAACATGCACTATTAGCCATATTTTACTATTATGTACGCTGGGACTATAATAATTTTACTTATTACTCCCGATATTATCAATATAAAATCCATTATTACCCATATAATGCAGTTATTATCGCTAGATCTATAATAAATATACTTATTACTTATATTATCATCAATATAACATGCATTATTACCCATATTATGCAGTTATTATCGCCAGAACTGTAATAAATATACTTATTACTTTTATTATCACCAATATAACATGTATTATTATGCATATTATGCAGTTATTATCGCTAGAACTGTAATAATTATGCTTATTACGTATATTATCATCAACATAACATGCATTATTACCCATATAATGCAGTTATTATAGCTAGATCCATAATAAATATACTTATTACTTTTATTATTATCAATATAACAATCACTATTAGCCATATTTTACCATTACTATCGCTAGAACTATAATAATTATACTTATTACTCCCGATATTATCAATATAACATGCATTATTACCCATATAATGCAGTTATTATCGCTAGATCTATAATAAATATACTTATTACTTTTATTATTATCAATATAACATGCACTATTAGACATATTTTACTATTATTATCGCTAGAATTATAATAATTTTACTTATTACTCCCGATATTATCAATATAAAATCCATTATTACCCATATAATGCAGTTATTATCGCTAGAACTGTAATATTTATACTTATTACTTATATTATCATCAATATAACATGCATTATTACCCATATAATGCAGTTATTATAGCTAGATCTATAATAAATATACTTACTACTTATATTATCATCAATATAACATGCATTATTACATATATAATGCAGTTATTATAGCTAGATCCATAATAAATATACTTATTACTTTTATTATTATCAATATAACATGCACTATTAGCCATATTTTACTATTATTATCGCTAGAACTATAATAATTTTACTTATTACTCCCGATATTATCAATATAAAATCCATTATTACCCATATAATGCAGTTATTATGGCCTGAACTATAATAATTACACTTATTACTCCCGATGTTATCAATGTAACATGCATTATTACCCATATAATGCAGTTATTATCGTTAGATCTATAATAAATATACTTAATACTTTTATTATTATCAATATAACATGCATTATTACCCATATTATGCAGTTATTATCGGTAGAACTATAATAAATATACTTATTACTTGTATTATTATCAATATAACTTACATTATTACCCATATTTTACTATTATTATCCCTAGAACTATAATAATTATACTTATTACTCCCGATATTATCAATATAACATGCATTATTACCCATATTATGCAGTTATTATCGCCAGAACTGTAATAAATATACTTAGTACTTTTATTACCACCAATATAACATGCATTATTACCCATATTATGCAGTTATTATCGCTAGGACTGTAATAATTATACTTATTACTTATATTATTATCAATATAACATGCATTATTACCCATATTATGCAGTTATTATCGATAGAACTATAATAAATATACTTATTACTTATATTATCATCAATATAACATGCATTATTACCCATATAATGCAGTTATTGTAGCTAGATCTATAATGAATATACTTATTACTTATATTATCATCAATATAATATGCATTATTACCCATATAATGCAGTTATTATTGCTAGATCTATAATAAATATACTTATTACTTTTATTATTATCAATATAACATGCATTATTAGCCATATTATGCAGTTATTATCGCTAGAACTATAATAATTATACTTATTACTCCCGATATTATCAATATAACATGCATTATTACCCATATAATGCAGTTATTATCGCTAGATCTATAATAAATATACTTATTACTTACATTATCATCAATATAACATGCATTATTACCCATATAATGCAGTTATTATAGCTAGATCTATAATAAATATACTTATTACTTATATTATCATCAATATAATATGCATTATTACCCATATAATGCAGTTATTATCGCTAGATCTATAATAAATATACCTACTCCTTTTATTATTATCAATATAACATGCATTATTACCCATATTATGCAGTTATTATCGCTAGAACTATAATAATTATGCTTATTACTCCCGATATTATCAATATAACATGCATTATTACCCATATAATGCAGATATTATCGCTAGATCTATAATAAATATACTTATTACTTACATTATCATCAATATAACATGCATTATTACCCATATAATGCAGTTATTATAGCTAGATCTATAATAAATATACTTATTACTTATATTATCATCAATATAATATGCATTATTACCCATATAATGCAGTTATTATCGCTAGATCTATAATAAATATACCTACTCCTTTTATTATTATCAATATAACATGCATTATTACCCATATTATGCAGTTATTATCGCTAGAACTATAATAATTATGCTTATTACTCCCGATATTATCAATATAACATGCATTATTACCCATATAATGCAGATATTATCGCTAGATCTATAATAAATATACTTATTACATTTATTATTATCAATATAACATGCATTACTTCCCATATTATGCAGTTATTGTTGATAGAACTATAATAAATATACTTATTAATTATATTATCATCAATATAACATGCATTATTACCCATATTATGCAGTTATTATCGCTAGAACTATAATAATTATACTTATTACTCCCGATATTATCAATATAACATGCATTATTACCCATATAATGCAGATATTATCGCTAGATCTATAATAAATATACTTATTACTTTTATTATTGTCAATATAACATGCATTATTACCCATATTATGCAGTTATTATCGCCAGAACTATAATAAATATACTTTTTACTTTTATTATCATCAATATAACATGCATTATTACCCATATTATGCAGTTATTATCGATAGAACTGTAATAAATATACTTATTACTTTTATTATCACCAATATAACATGCATTATTATGCATATTATGCAGTTATTATCGCTCTAACTATAATAAATATACTTATTACTTATATTATCATCAATATAACATGCATTATTACCCATATAATGCAGTTATTATAGCTAGATCTATAATAAATATACTTATTACTTATATTATCATCAATATAACATGCATTATTACATATATAATGCAGTTATTATAGCTAGATCCATAATAAATATACATTTTACTTTTATTATCATCAATATAACATGCATTATTACCCATATTATGCAATTATTGTCGATAGAACTATAATAAATATACTTATTACTTATATTGTCATCAATATAACATGCATTATTACCCATATTATGCAGTTATTATCGCTAGATCTATAATAAATATAGTTATTCCTTTTATTATTATCAATATAACATGCACTATTAGCCATATTTTACTATTATGTACGCTGGGACTATAATAATTTTACTTATTACTCCCGATATTATCAATATAAAATCCATTATTACCCATATAATGCAGTTATTATCGCTAGATCTATAATAAATATACTTA
This sequence comes from Megachile leachella, assembly GCA_963576845.1. Taxonomy (NCBI): domain Eukaryota; kingdom Metazoa; phylum Arthropoda; class Insecta; order Hymenoptera; family Megachilidae; genus Megachile; species Megachile leachella. The sequence continues at coordinate 1,337,080 of CAUYWW010000182.1, forward strand.
TTACTTATATTATCATCAATATAACATGCATTATTACCCATATTATGCAGTTATTATCGCCAGAACTGTAATAAATATACTTATTACTTTTATTATCACCAATATAACATGTATTATTATGCATATTATGCAGTTATTATCGCTAGAACTGTAATAATTATGCTTATTACGTATATTATCATCAACATAACATGCATTATTACCCATATAATGCAGTTATTATAGCTAGATCCATAATAAATATACTTATTACTTTTATTATTATCAATATAACAATCACTATTAGCCATATTTTACCATTACTATCGCTAGAACTATAATAATTATACTTATTACTCCCGATATTATCAATATAACATGCATTATTACCCATATAATGCAGTTATTATCGCTAGATCTATAATAAATATACTTATTACTTTTATTATTATCAATATAACATGCACTATTAGACATATTTTACTATTATTATCGCTAGAATTATAATAATTTTACTTATTACTCCCGATATTATCAATATAAAATCCATTATTACCCATATAATGCAGTTATTATCGCTAGAACTGTAATATTTATACTTATTACTTATATTATCATCAATATAACATGCATTATTACCCATATAATGCAGTTATTATAGCTAGATCTATAATAAATATACTTACTACTTATATTATCATCAATATAACATGCATTATTACATATATAATGCAGTTATTATAGCTAGATCCATAATAAATATACTTATTACTTTTATTATTATCAATATAACATGCACTATTAGCCATATTTTACTATTATTATCGCTAGAACTATAATAATTTTACTTATTACTCCCGATATTATCAATATAAAATCCATTATTACCCATATAATGCAGTTATTATGGCCTGAACTATAATAATTACACTTATTACTCCCGATGTTATCAATGTAACATGCATTATTACCCATATAATGCAGTTATTATCGTTAGATCTATAATAAATATACTTAATACTTTTATTATTATCAATATAACATGCATTATTACCCATATTATGCAGTTATTATCGGTAGAACTATAATAAATATACTTATTACTTGTATTATTATCAATATAACTTACATTATTACCCATATTTTACTATTATTATCCCTAGAACTATAATAATTATACTTATTACTCCCGATATTATCAATATAACATGCATTATTACCCATATTATGCAGTTATTATCGACAAAACTGTAATAAATATACTTATTACTTTTATTATCACCAATATAACATGCATTATTATGCATATTATGCAGTTATTATCGCTCTAACTATAATAAATATACTTATTACTTATATTATCATCAATATAACATGCATTATTACCCATATAATGCAGTTATTATAGCTAGATCTATAATAAATATACTTATTACTTATATTATCATCAATATAACATGCATTATTACATATATAATGCAGTTATTATAGCTAGATCCATAATAAATATACATTTTACTTTTATTATTATCAATATAACATGCATTATTACCCATATTATGCAGTTATTATCGATAGAACTATAATAAATATACTTATTACTTATATTATCATCAATATAACATGCATTATTACCCATATAATGCAGTTATTATAGCTAGATCTATAATAAATATACTTATTACTTATATTATCATGAATATAATATGCATTATTACCCATATAATGCAGTTATTATCGCTAGATCTATAATAAATATACTTATTCCTTTTATTATTATCAATATAACATGCATTATTACCCATATTATGCAGTTATTATCGCTAGAACTATAATAATTATACTTATTACTCCCGATATTATCAATATAACATGCATTATTACCCATATAATGCAGTTATTATAGCTAGATCCATAATAAATATATTTATTACTTTTATTATTATCAATATAACATGCACTATTAGCCACATTTTACTATTATTATCGTTAGAATTATAATAATTTTACTTATTACTCCCGATATTATCAATATAAAATCCATTATTACCCATATAATGCAGTTATTATGGCCTGAACTATAATAATTACACTTATTACTCCCGATGTTATCAATGTAACATGCATTATTACCCATATAATGCAGTTATTATCGTTAGATCTATAATAAATATACTTAATACTTTTATTATTATCAATATAACATGCATTATTACCCATATTATGCAGTTATTATCGGTAGAACTATAATAAATATACTTATTACTTGTATTATTATCAATATAACTTACATTATTACCCATATTTTACTATTATTATCCCTAGAACTATAATAATTATACTTATTACTCCCGATATTATCAATATAACATGCATTATTACCCATATTATGCAGTTATTATCGACAAAACTGTAATAAATATACTTATTACTTTTATTATCACCAATATAACATGCATTATTATGCATATTATGCAGTTATTATCGCTCTAACTATAATAAATATACTTATTACTTATATTATCATCAATATAACATGCATTATTACCCATATAATGCAGTTATTATAGCTAGATCTATAATAAATATACTTATTACTTATATTATCATCAATATAACATGCATTATTACATATATAATGCAGTTATTATAGCTAGATCCATAATAAATATACATTTTACTTTTATTATCATCAATATAACATGCATTATTACCCATATTATGCAATTATTGTCGATAGAACTATAATAAATATACTTATTACTTATATTGTCATCAATATAACATGCATTATTACATATATAATGCAGTTATTATAGCTAGATCCATAATAAATATACTTATTACTTTTATTATTATCAATATAACATGCACTATTAGCCATATTTTACTATTATTATCGCTAGAAATATAATAATTTTACTTATTACTCCCGATATTATCAATATAAAATCCATTATTACCCATATAATGCAGTTATTATCGGTAGAACTATAATAAATATACTTATTACTTGTATTATTGTCAATATAACATGCATTATTACCCATATTATGCAGTTATTATCGCCAGAACTATAATAATTACACTTATTACTTCCGATATTATCAATATAACATGCATTATTACCCATATTATGCAGTTATTATCGATAGAACTATAATAAATATATTTATTACTTTTATTATTATCAATATAACACGCACTATTAGCCATATTTTACTATTATTATCGCTAGAATTATAATGATTTTACTTATTACTCCCGATATTATCAATATAACATGCATTATTACCCATATAATGCAGTTATAATCGCTAGATCTATAATAAATATACTTATTACTTTTATTATTATCAATATAACACGCACTATTAGCCATATTTTACTATTATTATCGCTAGAATTATAATGATTTTACTTATTACTCCCGATATTATCAATATAACATGCATTATTACCCATATAATGCAGTTATAATCGCTAGATCTATAATAAATATACTTATTACTTTTATTATTATCAATATAACATGCACCCTTGCCATATTTTACTAGTATTATCGCTAGAACTGTAATAATTATACCTATTACTCCCGATATTATCAATATAACATCCATTATTACCCATATAATGCAGTTATTATCGCCAGAACTATAATAAATGTACTTATTAGTTTTATTATCACCAATATAACATGCATTATTACCCATATTATGCAGTTACTATCGCTAGAACTGTAATAATTATACTTACTACTTATATTATTATCAATATAACATGCATTATTACCCATATTATGCAGTTATTATCGCTAGAACTGTAATAATTATACTTATTACTTATATTATTGTCAATATAACATGCATTATTACCCATATTATGCAGTTATTATAGCTAGATCTATAATAAATATACTTATTACTTATATTATCATCAATATAACATGCATTATTACATATATAATGCAGTTATTATAGCTAGATCCATAATAAATATACTTTTTACTTTTATTATCATCAATATAACATGCATTATTACCCATATTATGCAGTTATTATCGGTAGAACTATAATAAATATACTTATTACTTGTATTATTATCAATATAACATACATTATTACCCATATTTTACTATTATTATCCCTAGAACTATAATAATTATACTTATTACTCCCGATATTATCAATATAACATGCATTATTACCCATATAATGCAGTTATTATCGCTAGATCTATAATAAATGTACTTATTAGTTTTATTATCACCAATATAACATGCATTATTACCCATATTATGCAGTTACTATCGCTAGAACTGTAATAATTATACTTACTACTTATATTATTATCAATATAACATGCATTATTACCCATATTATGCAGTTATTATCGCTGGAACTGTAATAATTATACTTATTACTTATATTATTGTCAATATAACATGCATTATTACCCATATTATGCAGTTATTATCGCCAGAACTATAATAATTACACTTATTACTCCCGATATTATCAATATAACATGCATTATTACCCATATAATGCAGTTATAATCGCTAGATCTATAATAAATATACTTATTACTTTTATTATTATCAATATAACATGCACCCTTGCCATATTTTACTAGTATTATCGCTAGAACTGTAATAATTATACCTATTACTCCCGATATTATCAATATAATATCCATTATTACCCATATAATGCAGTTATTATCGCCAGAACTATAATAAATATACTTATTACTTTTATTATCACCAATTTAACATGCATTATTACCCATATTATGCAGTTATTATCGCTAGAACTGTAATAATTATACTTGTTACTTATATTATTATCAATATAACATGCATTATTACCCGTATTATGCAGTTATTATCGCCAGAACTATAATAAATATACTTATTACATTTATTATTATCAATATAACATGCATTACTACCCATATTATGCAGTTATTATCGATAGAACTATAATAAATATACTTATTAATTATATTATCATCACTATAACATGCATTATTACCCATATTATGCAGTTATTATCGCCAGAACTGTAATAAATATACTTATTACTTTTATTACCACCAATATAACATGCATTATTACCCATATTATGCAGTTATTATCGCTAGAACTGTAATAATTATACTTATTACTTATATTATTATCAATATAACATGCATTATTACCCATATTATGCAGTTATTATCGATAGAACTATAATAAATATACTTATTACTTATATTATCATCAATATAACATGCATTATTACCCATATAATGCAGTTATTATAGCTAGATCTATAATAAATATACTTATTACTTATATTATCATGAATATAATATGCATTATTACCCATATAATGCAGTTATTATCGCTAGATCTATAATAAATATACTTATTCCTTTTATTATTATCAATATAACATGCATTATTACCCATATTATGCAGTTATTATCGCTAGAACTATAATAATTATACTTATTACTCCCGATATTATCAATATAACATGCATTATTACCCATATAATGCAGTTATTATAGCTAGATCCATAATAAATATGCTTATTACTTTTATTATTATCAATATAACAATCACTATTAGCCATATTTTACCATTACTATCGCTAGAACTATAATAATTATACTTATTACTCCCGATATTATCAATATATCATGCATTATTACCCATATAATGCAGTTATTATCGCTAGATCTATAATAAATATATTTATTACTTTTATTATTATCAATATAACATGCACTATTAGCCACATTTTACTATTATTATCGTTAGAATTATAATAATTTTACTTATTACTCCCGATATTATCAATATAAAATCCATTATTACCCATATAATGCAGTTATTATCGCTAGAACTGTAATAATTATACTTATTACTTATATTATTATCAATATAACATGCATTATTACCCATATTATGCAGTTATTATCGCCAGAACTATAATAAATATACTTTTTACTTTTATTATCATCAATATAACATGCATTATTACCCACATTATGCAGTTATTATCGATAGAACTGTAATAAATATACTTATTACTTTTATTATCACCAATATAACATGCATTATTATGCATATTATGCAGTTATTATCGCTCTAACTATAATAAATATACTTATTACTTATATTATCATCAATATAACATGCATTATTACCCATATAATGCAGTTATTATAGCTAGATCTATAATAAATATACTTATTACTTATATTATCATCAATATAACATGCATTATTACATATATAATGCAGTTATTATAGCTAGATCCATAATAAATATACTTTTTACTTTTATTATCATCAATATAACATGCATTATTACCCATATTATGCAGTTATTATCGATAGAACTATAATAAATATACTTATTACTTATATTGTCATCAATATAACATGCATTATTACATATATAATGCAGTTATTATAGCTAGATCCATAATAAATATACTTATTACTTTTATTATTATCAATATAACATGCACTATTAGCCATATTTTACTATTATTATCGCTAGAACTATAATAATTTTACTTATTACTCCCGATATTATCAATATAAAATCCATTATTACCCATATAATGCAGTTATTATGGCCTGAACTATAATAATTACACTTATTACTCCCGGTGTTATCAATGTAACATGCATTATTACCCATAGAATGCAGTTATTATCGTTAGATCTATAATAAATATACTTAATACTTTTATTATTATCAATATAACATGCATTATTACCCATATTATGCAGTTATTATCGCTAGAACTCAAATAAATATACTTATTACTTTTAATATCATCAATATAGCATGCATTATTACCCATATTATGCAGTTATTATCGGTAGAACTATACTAAATATACTCATTACTTGTATTATTGTCAATATAACATGCATTATTACCCATATTATGCAGTTATTATCGCCAGAACTATAATAATTACACTTATTACTTCCGATATTGTCAATATAACATGCATTATTACCCATATTATGCAGTTATTATCGATAGAACTATAATAAATATACTTATTACTTTTATTATTATCAATATAACATGCACCCTTGCCATATTTTACTAGTATTATCGCCAGAACTGTAATAATTATACCTATTACTCCCGATATTATCAATATAACATACATTATTACCCATATAGTGCAGTTATTATCGCCAGAACTATAATAAATATACTTATTACTTTTATTATCACCAATTTAACATGCATTATTACCCATATTATGCAGTTATTATCGCTAGAACTGTAATAATTATACTTGTTACTTATATTATTATCAATATAACATGCATTATTACCCGTATTATGCAGTTATTATCGCCAGAACTATAATAAATATACTTATTACATTTATTATTATCAATATAACATGCATTACTACCCATATTATGCAGTTATTATCGATAGAACTATAATAAATATACTTATTAATTATATTATCATCAATATAACATGCATTATTACCCGTATTATGCAGTTATTATCGCCAGAACTATAATAAATATACTTATTACATTTATTTTTACCAATATAACATGCATTACTGCCCATATTATGCAGTTATTATCGATAGAACTATAATAGATATACTTATTAATTATATTATCATCAATATAACATGCATTATTACCCATATTATGCAGTTATTATCGCTAGAACTGTAATAATTATACTTATTACTTATATTATTATCAATATAACATGCATTATTACCCATATTATGCAGTTATTGTAGCTAGATCTATAATGAATATACTTATTGCTTATATTATCATCAATATAATATGCATTATTACCCATATAATGCAGTTATTATCGCTAGATCTATAATAAATATACTTATTACTTTTATTATTATCAATATAACATGCATTATTAGCCATATTATGCAGTTATTATCGCTAGAACTATAATAATTATACTTATTACTCCCGATAGTATCAATATAACATGCATTATTACCCATATAATGCAGTTATTATCGCTAGATCTATAATAAATATACTTATTACTTTTATTATCACCAATATAACATGCATTATTACCCATATTATGCAGTTATTATCGCTAGAACTCTAATAAATATACTTATTACTTTTATTATTATCAATATAACATGCATTATTACCCATATTATGCAGTTATTATCGCTAGATCTATAATAAATATACTTACTACTTTTATTATTATCAATATAACATGCACCATTACCCATATTATGCAGTTCTTATCGCCAGAACTATAATAAATATACTTATTACTTTTATTATCACCAATATAACATGCATTATTACCCATATTATGCAGTTATTATCGCTAGAACTGTTATAATTATACTTATTACTTATATTATTATCAATATAACATGCATTATTACCCGTATTATGCAGTTATTATCGCCAGAACTATAATAAATATACTTATTACTTTTATTATTATCAATATAACACGCACTATTAGCCATATTTTAGTATTATTTTCGGTAGAACTACAATAATTATACTGATTACTTCCGATATTATCAATATAACATGCATTATTACCCATATAATGTAGTTATTATCGCTAGAACTGTAATAATTATACTTATTACTTATATAATATCAATATAACATGCATTATTGCCCATATTATGCAGTTATTATCGTCAGAACTATAATAAATATACCTATTACTTTTATTGTCATCAATATATAATGCATTATTACCCATATTATGCAGTTATTATCGCCAGAACTATAATAAATATACTTATTACTTTCATTATCACCAATATAACATGCATTATTACCAATATTACGCAGTTATTATCGCTAGAACTATAATAATTATACTTATTACTCCCGATATTATCAATGTAACATGCATTATTACCCATAGAATGCAGTTATTATCGTTAGATCTATAATAAATATACTTAATACTTTTATTATTATCAATATAACATGCATTATTACCCATATTATGCAGTTATTATCGCTAGAACTCAAATAAATATACTTATTACTTTTAATATCATCAATATAGCATGCATTATTACCCATATTATGCAGTTATTATCGGTAGAACTATAATAAATATACTTATTACTTGTATTATTATCAATATAACTTACATTATTACCCATATTTTACTATTATTATCCCTAGAACTATAATAATTATACTTATTACTCCCGATATTATCAATATAACATGCATTATTACCCATATAATGCAGTTATTATCACTAGATCTATAATAAATGTACTTATTAGTTTTATTATCACCAATATAACATGCATTATTACCCATATTATGCAGTTACTATCGCTAGAACTGTAATAATTATACTTACTACTTATATTATTATCAATATAACATGCATTATTACCCATATTATGCAGTTATTATCGCTAGAACTGTAATAATTATACTTATTACTTATATTATCATCAATATAACATGCATTATTACCCATATGATGCAGTTATTATAACTAGATCTATAATAAATATACTTATTACTTATATTATCATCAATATGACATGCGTTATTACCCATATAATGCAGTTATTATAGCTAGATCTATAATAAATATACTTACTACTTTTATTATTATCAATATAACATTCACTATTAGCCATATTTTACTATTACTATCGCTAGAACTATAATAATTATACTTATTACTCCCGATATTAGCAATATAACATGCATTATTACCCATATAATGCAGTTATTATCGCTAGATCTATAATAAATATACTTATTACTTTTATTATTATCAATATAACATGCATTATTACCCATATTATGCAGTTATTATCGCTAGAACTATAATAATTATACTTATTACTCCCGATATTATCAATATAACATGCATTATTACCCATATAATGCAGTTATTATCGCTAGAACTGTAATAATTATACTTATTACTTATATTATTGTCAATATAACATGCATTATTACCCATATTATGCAGTTATTATAGCTAGATCTATAATAAATATACTTATTACTTATATTATCATCAATATAACATGCATTATTACATATATAATGCAGTTATTATAGCTAGATCCATAATAAATATACTTATTACTTATATTATCATCAATATAACATGCATTATTACATATATAATGCAGTTATTATAGCTAGATCCATAATAAATATACTTTTTACTTTTATTATCATCAATATAACATGCATTATTACCCATATTATGCAGTTATTATCGGTAGAACTATAATAAATATACTTATTACTTGTATTATTATCAATATAACATACATTATTACCCATATTTTACTATTATTATCCCTAGAACTATAATAATTATACTTATTACTCCCGATATTATCAATATAACATGCATTATTACCCATATAATGCAGTTATTATCGCTAGATCTATAATAAATGTACTTATTAGTTTTATTATCACCAATATAACATGCATTATTACCCATATTATGCAGTTACTATCGCTAGAACTGTAATAATTATACTTACTACTTATATTATTATCAATATAACATGCATTATTACCCATATTATGCAGTTATTATCGCTGGAACTGTAATAATTATACTTATTACTTATATTATTGTCAATATAACATGCATTATTACCCATATTATGCAGTTATTATCGCCAGAACTATAATAATTACACTTATTACTCCCGATATTATCAATATAACATGCATTATTACCCATATAATGCAGTTATAATCGCTAGATCTATAATAAATATACTTATTACTTTTATTATTATCAATATAACATGCACCCTTGCCATATTTTACTAGTATTATCGCTAGAACTGTAATAATTATACCTATTACTCCCGATATTATCAATATAATATCCATTATTACCCATATAATGCAGTTATTATCGCCAGAACTATAATAAATATACTTATTACTTTTATTATCACCAATTTAACATGCATTATTACCCATATTATGCAGTTATTATCGCTAGAACTGTAATAATTATACTTGTTACTTATATTATTATCAATATAACATGCATTATTACCCGTATTATGCAGTTATTATCGCCAGAACTATAATAAATATACTTATTACATTTATTATTATCAATATAACATGCATTACTACCCATATTATGCAGTTATTATCGATAGAACTATAATAAATATACTTATTAATTATATTATCATCACTATAACATGCATTATTACCCATATTATGCAGTTATTATCGCCAGAACTGTAATAAATATACTTATTACTTTTATTACCACCAATATAACATGCATTATTACCCATATTATGCAGTTATTATCGCTAGAACTGTAATAATTATACTTATTACTTATATTATTATCAATATAACATGCATTATTACCCATATTATGCAGTTATTATCGATAGAACTATAATAAATATACTTATTACTTATATTATCATCAATATAACATGCATTATTACCCATATAATGCAGTTATTATAGCTAGATCTATAATAAATATACTTATTACTTATATTATCATGAATATAATATGCATTATTACCCATATAATGCAGTTATTATCGCTAGATCTATAATAAATATACTTATTCCTTTTATTATTATCAATATAACATGCATTATTACCCATATTATGCAGTTATTATCGCTAGAACTATAATAATTATACTTATTACTCCCGATATTATCAATATAACATGCATTATTACCCATATAATGCAGTTATTATAGCTAGATCCATAATAAATATGCTTATTACTTTTATTATTATCAATATAACAATCACTATTAGCCATATTTTACCATTACTATCGCTAGAACTATAATAATTATACTTATTACTCCCGATATTATCAATATATCATGCATTATTACCCATATAATGCAGTTATTATCGCTAGATCTATAATAAATATATTTATTACTTTTATTATTATCAATATAACATGCACTATTAGCCACATTTTACTATTATTATCGTTAGAATTATAATAATTTTACTTATTACTCCCGATATTATCAATATAAAATCCATTATTACCCATATAATGCAGTTATTATCGCTAGAACTGTAATAATTATACTTATTACTTATATTATTATCAATATAACATGCATTATTACCCATATTATGCAGTTATTATCGCCAGAACTATAATAAATATACTTTTTACTTTTATTATCATCAATATAACATGCATTATTACCCACATTATGCAGTTATTATCGATAGAACTGTAATAAATATACTTATTACTTTTATTATCACCAATATAACATGCATTATTATGCATATTATGCAGTTATTATCGCTCTAACTATAATAAATATACTTATTACTTATATTATCATCAATATAACATGCATTATTACCCATATAATGCAGTTATTATAGCTAGATCTATAATAAATATACTTATTACTTATATTATCATCAATATAACATGCATTATTACATATATAATGCAGTTATTATAGCTAGATCCATAATAAATATACTTTTTACTTTTATTATCATCAATATAACATGCATTATTACCCATATTATGCAGTTATTATCGATAGAACTATAATAAATATACTTATTACTTATATTGTCATCAATATAACATGCATTATTACATATATAATGCAGTTATTATAGCTAGATCCATAATAAATATACTTATTACTTTTATTATTATCAATATAACATGCACTATTAGCCATATTTTACTATTATTATCGCTAGAACTATAATAATTTTACTTATTACTCCCGATATTATCAATATAAAATCCATTATTACCCATATAATGCAGTTATTATGGCCTGAACTATAATAATTACACTTATTACTCCCGGTGTTATCAATGTAACATGCATTATTACCCATAGAATGCAGTTATTATCGTTAGATCTATAATAAATATACTTAATACTTTTATTATTATCAATATAACATGCATTATTACCCATATTATGCAGTTATTATCGCTAGAACTCAAATAAATATACTTATTACTTTTAATATCATCAATATAGCATGCATTATTACCCATATTATGCAGTTATTATCGGTAGAACTATACTAAATATACTCATTACTTGTATTATTGTCAATATAACATGCATTATTACCCATATTATGCAGTTATTATCGCCAGAACTATAATAATTACACTTATTACTTCCGATATTGTCAATATAACATGCATTATTACCCATATTATGCAGTTATTATCGATAGAACTATAATAAATATACTTATTACTTTTATTATTATCAATATAACATGCACCCTTGCCATATTTTACTAGTATTATCGCCAGAACTGTAATAATTATACCTATTACTCCCGATATTATCAATATAACATACATTATTACCCATATAGTGCAGTTATTATCGCCAGAACTATAATAAATATACTTATTACTTTTATTATCACCAATTTAACATGCATTATTACCCATATTATGCAGTTATTATCGCTAGAACTGTAATAATTATACTTGTTACTTATATTATTATCAATATAACATGCATTATTACCCGTATTATGCAGTTATTATCGCCAGAACTATAATAAATATACTTATTACATTTATTATTATCAATATAACATGCATTACTACCCATATTATGCAGTTATTATCGATAGAACTATAATAAATATACTTATTAATTATATTATCATCAATATAACATGCATTATTACCCGTATTATGCAGTTATTATCGCCAGAACTATAATAAATATACTTATTACATTTATTTTTACCAATATAACATGCATTACTGCCCATATTATGCAGTTATTATCGATAGAACTATAATAGATATACTTATTAATTATATTATCATCAATATAACATGCATTATTACCCATATTATGCAGTTATTATCGCTAGAACTGTAATAATTATACTTATTACTTATATTATTATCAATATAACATGCATTATTACCCATATTATGCAGTTATTGTAGCTAGATCTATAATGAATATACTTATTGCTTATATTATCATCAATATAATATGCATTATTACCCATATAATGCAGTTATTATCGCTAGATCTATAATAAATATACTTATTACTTTTATTATTATCAATATAACATGCATTATTAGCCATATTATGCAGTTATTATCGCTAGAACTATAATAATTATACTTATTACTCCCGATAGTATCAATATAACATGCATTATTACCCATATAATGCAGTTATTATCGCTAGATCTATAATAAATATACTTATTACTTTTATTATCACCAATATAACATGCATTATTACCCATATTATGCAGTTATTATCGCTAGAACTCTAATAAATATACTTATTACTTTTATTATTATCAATATAACATGCATTATTACCCATATTATGCAGTTATTATCGCTAGATCTATAATAAATATACTTACTACTTTTATTATTATCAATATAACATGCACCATTACCCATATTATGCAGTTCTTATCGCCAGAACTATAATAAATATACTTATTACTTTTATTATCACCAATATAACATGCATTATTACCCATATTATGCAGTTATTATCGCTAGAACTGTTATAATTATACTTATTACTTATATTATTATCAATATAACATGCATTATTACCCGTATTATGCAGTTATTATCGCCAGAACTATAATAAATATACTTATTACTTTTATTATTATCAATATAACACGCACTATTAGCCATATTTTAGTATTATTTTCGGTAGAACTACAATAATTATACTGATTACTTCCGATATTATCAATATAACATGCATTATTACCCATATAATGTAGTTATTATCGCTAGAACTGTAATAATTATACTTATTACTTATATAATATCAATATAACATGCATTATTGCCCATATTATGCAGTTATTATCGTCAGAACTATAATAAATATACCTATTACTTTTATTGTCATCAATATATAATGCATTATTACCCATATTATGCAGTTATTATCGCCAGAACTATAATAAATATACTTATTACTTTCATTATCACCAATATAACATGCATTATTACCAATATTACGCAGTTATTATCGCTAGAACTATAATAATTATACTTATTACTCCCGATATTATCAATGTAACATGCATTATTACCCATAGAATGCAGTTATTATCGTTAGATCTATAATAAATATACTTAATACTTTTATTATTATCAATATAACATGCATTATTACCCATATTATGCAGTTATTATCGCTAGAACTCAAATAAATATACTTATTACTTTTAATATCATCAATATAGCATGCATTATTACCCATATTATGCAGTTATTATCGGTAGAACTATAATAAATATACTTATTACTTGTATTATTATCAATATAACTTACATTATTACCCATATTTTACTATTATTATCCCTAGAACTATAATAATTATACTTATTACTCCCGATATTATCAATATAACATGCATTATTACCCATATAATGCAGTTATTATCACTAGATCTATAATAAATGTACTTATTAGTTTTATTATCACCAATATAACATGCATTATTACCCATATTATGCAGTTACTATCGCTAGAACTGTAATAATTATACTTACTACTTATATTATTATCAATATAACATGCATTATTACCCATATTATGCAGTTATTATCGCTAGAACTGTAATAATTATACTTATTACTTATATTATCATCAATATAACATGCATTATTACCCATATGATGCAGTTATTATAACTAGATCTATAATAAATATACTTATTACTTATATTATCATCAATATGACATGCGTTATTACCCATATAATGCAGTTATTATAGCTAGATCTATAATAAATATACTTACTACTTTTATTATTATCAATATAACATTCACTATTAGCCATATTTTACTATTACTATCGCTAGAACTATAATAATTATACTTATTACTCCCGATATTAGCAATATAACATGCATTATTACCCATATAATGCAGTTATTATCGCTAGATCTATAATAAATATACTTATTACTTTTATTATTATCAATATAACATGCATTATTACCCATATTATGCAGTTATTATCGCTAGAACTATAATAATTATACTTATTACTCCCGATATTATCAATATAACATGCATTATTACCCATATAATGCAGTTATTATCGCTAGATCTATAATAAATATACTTATTACTTTTATTATTATCAATATAACATGCATTATTACCCATATTATGCAGTTATTATCGACAAAACTGTAATAAATATACTTATTAATTTTATTATCACCAATATAACATGCATTATTATGCATATTATGCAGTTATTATCGCTCTAACTATAATAAATATACTTACTACTTATATTATTATCAATATAACATGCATTATTACCCGTATTATGCAGTTATTATCGCCAGAACTATAATAAATATACTTATTACATTTATTATCATCAATATAACATGCATTATTACCCATATTATGCAGTTATTATAGCTAGAACTATAATAAATATACTTATTACTTTTATTATTATCAATATAACATGCACTATTAGCCATATTTTACTATTATGTACGCAGGGACTATAATGATTTTACTTATTACGCCCGATATAATCAATATAAAATCTATTATTACCCATATAATGCAGTTATTATCGCTAGAACTGTAATAATTAAGCTTATTACGTATATTATCATCAATATAACATGCATTATTACCCGTATTATGCACTTATTATCGCCAGAACTATAATAAATATACTTATTACTTATATTATCATCAATATAACATGCATTATTACCCATATTATGCAGTTATTATCGACAAAACTGTAATAAATATACTTATTACTTTTATTATCACCAATATAACATGCATTATTATGCATATTATGCAGTTATTATCGCTCTATCTATAATAAATATACTTATTACTTATATTATCATCAATATAACATGCATTATTACCCATATAATGCAGTTATTATCGCTAGATCTATAATAAATATAGTTATTCCTTTTATTATTATCAATATAACATGCACTATTAGCCATATTTTACTATTATGTACGCTGGGACTATAATAATTTTACTTATTACTCCCGATATTATCAATATAAAATCCATTATTACCCATATAATGCAGTTATTATCGCTAGATCTATAATAAATATACTTATTACTTATATTATCATCAATATAACATGCATTATTACCCATATTATGCAGTTATTATCGCCAGAACTGTAATAAATATACTTATTACTTTTATTATCACCAATATAACATGCATTATTATGCATATTATGCAGTTATTATCGCTAGAACTGTAATAATTATGCTTATTACGTATATTATCATCAACATAACATGCATTATTACCCATATAATGCAGTTATTATAGCTAGATCCATAATAAATATACTTATTACTTTTATTATTATCAATATAACAATCACTATTAGCCATATTTTACCATTACTATCGCTAGAACTATAATAATTATACTTATTACTCCCGATATTATCAATATAACATGCATTATTACCCATATAATGCAGTTATTATCGCTAGATCTATAATAAATATACTTATTACTTTTATTATTATCAATATAACATGCACTATTAGACATATTTTACTATTATTATCGCTAGAATTATAATAATTTTACTTATTACTCCCGATATTATCAATATAAAATCCATTATTACCCATATAATGCAGTTATTATCGCTAGAACTGTAATATTTATACTTATTACTTATATTATCATCAATATAACATGCATTATTACCCATATAATGCAGTTATTATAGCTAGATCTATAATAAATATACTTACTACTTATATTATCATCAATATAACATGCATTATTACATATATAATGCAGTTATTATAGCTAGATCCATAATAAATATACTTTTTACTTTTATTATCATCAATATAACATGCATTATTACCCATATTATGCAATTATTATCGATAGAACTATAATAAATATACTTATTACTTATATTGTCATCAATATAACATGCATTATTACATATATAATGCAGTTATTATAGCTAGATCCATAATAAATATACTTTTTACTTTTATTATCATCAATATAACATGCATTATTACCCATATTATGCAGTTATTATCGGTAGAACTATAATAAATATACTTATTACTTGTATTATTATCAATATAACATACATTATTACCCATATTTTACTATTATTATCCCTAGAACTATAATAATTATACTTATTACTCCCGATATTATCAATATAACATGCATTATTACCCATATAATGCAGTTATTATCGCTAGATCTATAATAAATGTACTTATTAGTTTTATTATCACCAATATAACATGCATTATTACCCATATTATGCAGTTACTATCGCTAGAACTGTAATAATTATACTTACTACTTATATTATTATCAATATAACATGCATTATTACCCATATTATGCAGTTATTATCGCTAGAACTGTAATAATTATACTTATTACTTATATTATTGTCAATATAACATGCATTATTACCCATATTATGCAGTTATTATCGCCAGAACTATAATAATTACACTTATTACTCCCGATATTATCAATATAACATGCATTATTACCCATATAATGCAGTTATAATCGCTAGATCTATAATAAATATACTTATTACTTTTATTATTATCAATATAACATGCACCCTTGCCATATTTTACTAGTATTATCGCTAGAACTGTAATAATTATACCTATTACTCCCGATATTATCAATATAATATCCATTATTACCCATATAATGCAGTTATTATCGCCAGAACTATAATAAATATACTTATTACTTTTATTATCACCAATTTAACATGCATTATTACCCATATTATGCAGTTATTATCGCTAGAACTGTAATAATTATACTTGTTACTTATATTATTATCAATATAACATGCATTATTACCCGTATTATGCAGTTATTATCGCCAGAACTATAATAAATATACTTATTACATTTATTATTATCAATATAACATGCATTACTACCCATATTATGCAGTTATTATCGATAGAACTATAATAAATATACTTATTAATTATATTATCATCAATATAACATGCATTATTACCCATATTATGCAGTTATTATCGCCAGAACTGTAATAAATATACTTATTACTTTTATTACCACCAATATAACATGCATTATTACCCATATTATGCAGTTATTATCGCTAGAACTGTAATAATTATACTTATTACTTATATTATTATCAATATAACATGCATTATTACCCATATTATGCAGTTATTATCGATAGAACTATAATAAATATACTTATTACTTATATTATCATCAATATAACATGCATTATTACCCATATAATGCAGTTATTATAGCTAGATCTATAATAAATATACTTATTACTTATATTATCATGAATATAATATGCATTATTACCCATATAATGCAGTTATTATCGCTAGATCTATAATAAATATACTTATTCCTTTTATTATTATCAATATAACATGCATTATTACCCATATTATGCAGTTATTATCGCTAGAACTATAATAATTATACTTATTACTCCCGATATTATCAATATAACATGCATTATTACCCATATAATGCAGATATTATCGCTAGATCTATAATAAATATACTTATTACATTTATTATTATCAATATAACATGCATTATTAGCCATATAATGCAGTTATTATAGCTAGATCTATAATAAATATACTTACTACTTTTATTATTATCAATATAACATTCACTATTAGCCATATTTTACTATTACTATCGCTAGAACTATAATAATTATACTTATTACTCCCGATATTAGCAATATAACATGCATTATTAGCCATATAATGCAGTTATTATCGCTAGATCTATAATAAATATACTTATTACTTATATTATCATCAATATAACATGCATTATTACCTACATAATGCAGTTATTATAGCTAGATCTATAATAAATATACTTATTACTTATATTATCATCAATATAACATGCATTATTACGCATATAATGCAGTTATTATCGCTGGATCTATAATAAATATGCTTATTACTTTTATTATTATCAATATAACATGCAATATTAGCCATATTTTACTATTATGTACGCTGGAACTATAATAATTTTACTTACTACTCCCGATATTATCAATATATCATGCATTATTACCCATATAATGCAGTTATTATCGCTAGATCTATAATAAATATATTTATTACTTTTATTATTATCAATATAACATGCACTCTTAGCCACATTTTACTATTATTATCGTTAGAATTATAATAATTTTACTTATTACTCCCGATATTATCAATATAAAATCCATTATTACCCATATAATGCAGTTATTATCGCTAGAACTGTAATAATTATACTTATTACTTATATTATTATCAATATAACATGCATTATTACCCATATTATGCAGTTATTATCGCCAGAACTATAATAAATATACTTTTTACTTTTATTATCATCAATATAACATGCATTATTACCCACATTATGCAGTTATTATCGATAGAACTGTAATAAATATACTTATTACTTTTATTATCACCAATATAACATGCATTATTATGCATATTATGCAGTTATTATCGCTCTAACTATAATAAATATACTTATTACTTATATTATCATCAATATAACATGCATTATTACCCATATAATGCAGTTATTATAGCTAGATCTATAATAAATATACTTATTACTTATATTATCATCAATATAACATGCATTATTACATATATAATGCAGTTATTATAGCTAGATCCATAATAAATATACTTTTTACTTTTATTATCATCAATATAACATGCATTATTACCCATATTATGCAGTTATTATCGATAGAACTATAATAAATATACTTATTACTTATATTGTCATCAATATAACATGCATTATTACATATATAATGCAGTTATTATAGCTAGATCCATAATAAATATACTTATTACTTTTATTATTATCAATATAACATGCACTATTAGCCATATTTTACTATTATTATCGCTAGAACTATAATAATTTTACTTATTACTCCCGATATTATCAATATAAAATCCATTATTACCCATATAATGCAGTTATTATGGCCTGAACTATAATAATTACACTTATTACTCCCGGTGTTATCAATGTAACATGCATTATTACCCATAGAATGCAGTTATTATCGTTAGATCTATAATAAATATACTTAATACTTTTATTATTATCAATATAACATGCATTATTACCCATATTATGCAGTTATTATCGCTAGAACTCAAATAAATATACTTATTACTTTTAATATCATCAATATAGCATGCATTATTACCCATATTATGCAGTTATTATCGGTAGAACTATAATAAATATACTTATTACTTGTATTATTGTCAATATAACATGCATTATTACCCATATTATGCAGTTATTATCGCCAGAACTATAATAATTACACTTATTACTTCCGATATTGTCAATATAACATGCATTATTACCCATATAATGCAGTTATAATCGCTAGATCTATAATAAATATACTTATTACTTTTATTATTATCAATATAACATGCACCCTTGCCATATTTTACTAGTATTATCGCTAGAACTGTAATATTTATTCCTATTACTCCCGATATTATCAATATAACATCCATTATTACCCATATAATGCAGTTATTATCGCCAGAACTATAATAAATATACTTATTACTTTTATTATCACCAATTTAACATGCATTATTACCCATATTATGCAGTTATTATCGCTAGAACTGTAATAATTATACTTGTTACTTATATTATTATCAATATAACATGCATTATTACCCGCATTATGCAGTTATTATCGCCAGAACTATAATAAATATACTTATTACATTTATTATTATCAATATAACATGCATTACTACCCATATTATGCAGTTATTATCGATAGAACTATAATAAATATACTTATTAATTATATTATCATCAATATAACATGCATTATTACCCATATTATGCAGTTATTATCGCCAGAACTGTAATAAATATACTTATTACTTTTATTACCACCAATATAACATGCATTATTACCCATTTTATGCAGTTATTATCGCTAGAACTGTAATAATTATACTTATTACTTATATTATTATCAATATAACATGCATTATTACCCATATTATGCAGTTATTATCGATAGAACTATAATAAATATACTTATTACTTATATTATCATCAATATAACATGCATTATTACCCATATAATGCAGTTATTATAGCTAGATCTATAATAAATATACTTATTACTTATATTATCATCAATATAATATGCATTATTACCCATATAATGCAGTTATTATCGCTAGATCTATATTAAATATACTTATTCCTTTTATTATTATCAATATAACATGCATTATTACCCATATTATGCAGTTATTATCGCTAGAACTATAATAATTATACTTATTACTCCCGATATTATCAATATAACATGCATTATTACCCATATAATGCAGATATTATCGCTAGATCTATAATAAATATACTTATTACATTTATTATTATCAATATAACATGCATTACTACCCATATTATGCAGTTATTGTCGATAGAACTATAATAAATATACTTATTAATTATATTATCATCAATATAACATGCATTATTACCCATATTATGCAGTTACTATCGCCAGAACTGTAATAAATATACTTAGTACTTTTATTACCACCAATATAACATGCATTATTACCCATATTATGCAGTTATTATCGCTAGGACTGTAATAATTATACTTATTACTTATATTATTATCAATATAACATGCATTATTACCCATATTATGCAGTTATTATCGATAGAACTATAATAAATATACTTATTACTTATATTATCATCAATATAACATGCATTATTACCCATATAATGCAGTTATTGTAGCTAGATCTATAATGAATATACTTATTACTTATATTATCATCAATATAATATGCATTATTACCCATATAATGCAGTTATTATTGCTAGATCTATAATAAATATACTTATTACTTATATTATCATCAATATAACATGCATTATTACGCATATAATGCAGTTATTATCGCTGGATCTATAATAAATATGCTTATTACTTTTATTATTATCAATATAACATGCAATATTAGCCATATTTTACTATTATGTACGCTGGAACTATAATAATTTTACTTACTACTCCCGATATTATCAATATATCATGCATTATTACCCATATAATGCAGTTATTATCGCTAGATCTATAATAAATATATTTATTACTTTTATTATTATCAATATAACATGCACTCTTAGCCACATTTTACTATTATTATCGTTAGAATTATAATAATTTTACTTATTACTCCCGATATTATCAATATAAAATCCATTATTACCCATATAATGCAGTTATTATCGCTAGAACTGTAATAATTATACTTATTACTTATATTATTATCAATATAACATGCATTATTACCCATATTATGCAGTTATTATCGCCAGAACTATAATAAATATACTTTTTACTTTTATTATCATCAATATAACATGCATTATTACCCACATTATGCAGTTATTATCGATAGAACTGTAATAAATATACTTATTACTTTTATTATCACCAATATAACATGCATTATTATGCATATTATGCAGTTATTATCGCTCTAACTATAATAAATATACGTATTACTTATATTATCATCAATATAACATGCATTATTACCCATATAATGCAGTTATTATAGCTAGATCTATAATAAATATACTTATTACTTATATTATCATCAATATAACATGCATTATTACATATATAATGCAGTTATTATAGCTAGATCCATAATAAATATACTTTTTACTTTTATTATCATCAATATAACATGCATTATTACCCATATTATGCAGTTATTATCGATAGAACTATAATAAATATACTTATTACTTATATTGTCATCAATATAACATGCATTATTACATATATAATGCAGTTATTATAGCTAGATCCATAATAAATATACTTATTACTTTTATTATTATCAATATAACATGCACTATTAGCCATATTTTACTATTATTATCGCTAGAACTATAATAATTTTACTTATTACTCCCGATATTATCAATATAAAATCCATTATTACCCATATAATGCAGTTATTATGGCCTGAACTATAATAATTACACTTATTACTCCCGGTGTTATCAATGTAACATGCATTATTACCCATAGAATGCAGTTATTATCGTTAGATCTATAATAAATATACTTAATACTTTTATTATTATCAATATAACATGCATTATTACCCATATTATGCAGTTATTATCGCTAGAACTCAAATAAATATACTTATTACTTTTAATATCATCAATATAGCATGCATTATTACCCATATTATGCAGTTATTATCGGTAGAACTATAATAAATATACTTATTACTTGTATTATTGTCAATATAACATGCATTATTACCCATATTATGCAGTTATTATCGCCAGAACTATAATAATTACACTTATTACTTCCGATATTGTCAATATAACATGCATTATTACCCATATAATGCAGTTATAATCGCTAGATCTATAATAAATATACTTATTACTTTTATTATTATCAATATAACATGCACCCTTGCCATATTTTACTAGTATTATCGCTAGAACTGTAATATTTATTCCTATTACTCCCGATATTATCAATATAACATCCATTATTACCCATATAATGCAGTTATTATCGCCAGAACTATAATAAATATACTTATTACTTTTATTATCACCAATTTAACATGCATTATTACCCATATTATGCAGTTATTATCGCTAGAACTGTAATAATTATACTTGTTACTTATATTATTATCAATATAACATGCATTATTACCCGCATTATGCAGTTATTATCGCCAGAACTATAATAAATATACTTATTACATTTATTATTATCAATATAACATGCATTACTACCCATATTATGCAGTTATTATCGATAGAACTATAATAAATATACTTATTAATTATATTATCATCAATATAACATGCATTATTACCCATATTATGCAGTTATTATCGCCAGAACTGTAATAAATATACTTATTACTTTTATTACCACCAATATAACATGCATTATTACCCATTTTATGCAGTTATTATCGCTAGAACTGTAATAATTATACTTATTACTTATATTATTATCAATATAACATGCATTATTACCCATATTATGCAGTTATTATCGATAGAACTATAATAAATATACTTATTACTTATATTATCATCAATATAACATGCATTATTACCCATATAATGCAGTTATTATAGCTAGATCTATAATAAATATACTTATTACTTATATTATCATCAATATAATATGCATTATTACCCATATAATGCAGTTATTATCGCTAGATCTATATTAAATATACTTATTCCTTTTATTATTATCAATATAACATGCATTATTACCCATATTATGCAGTTATTATCGCTAGAACTATAATAATTATACTTATTACTCCCGATATTATCAATATAACATGCATTATTACCCATATAATGCAGATATTATCGCTAGATCTATAATAAATATACTTATTACATTTATTATTATCAATATAACATGCATTACTACCCATATTATGCAGTTATTGTCGATAGAACTATAATAAATATACTTATTAATTATATTATCATCAATATAACATGCATTATTACCCATATTATGCAGTTACTATCGCCAGAACTGTAATAAATATACTTAGTACTTTTATTACCACCAATATAACATGCATTATTACCCATATTATGCAGTTATTATCGCTAGGACTGTAATAATTATACTTATTACTTATATTATTATCAATATAACATGCATTATTACCCATATTATGCAGTTATTATCGATAGAACTATAATAAATATACTTATTACTTATATTATCATCAATATAACATGCATTATTACCCATATAATGCAGTTATTGTAGCTAGATCTATAATGAATATACTTATTACTTATATTATCATCAATATAATATGCATTATTACCCATATAATGCAGTTATTATTGCTAGATCTATAATAAATATACTTATTACTTTTATTATTATCAATATAACATGCATTATTAGCCATATTATGCAGTTATTATCGCTAGAACTATAATAATTATACTTATTACTCCCGATATTATCAATATAACATGCATTATTACCCATATAATGCAGTTATTATCGCTAGATCTATAATAAATATACTTATTACTTACATTATCATCAATATAACATGCATTATTACCCATATAATGCAGTTATTATAGCTAGATCTATAATAAATATACTTATTACTTATATTATCATCAATATAATATGCATTATTACCCATATAATGCAGTTATTATCGCTAGATCTATAATAAATATACCTACTCCTTTTATTATTATCAATATAACATGCATTATTACCCATATTATGCAGTTATTATCGCTAGAACTATAATAATTATGCTTATTACTCCCGATATTATCAATATAACATGCATTATTACCCATATAATGCAGATATTATCGCTAGATCTATAATAAATATACTTATTACATTTATTATTATCAATATAACATGCATTACTTCCCATATTATGCAGTTATTGTTGATAGAACTATAATAAATATACTTATTAATTATATTATCATCAATATAACATGCATTATTACCCATATTATGCAGTTATTATCGCTAGAACTATAATAATTATACTTATTACTCCCGATATTATCAATATAACATGCATTATTACCCATATAATGCAGATATTATCGCTAGATCTATAATAAATATACTTATTACTTTTATTATTGTCAATATAACATGCATTATTACCCATATTATGCAGTTATTATCGCCAGAACTATAATAAATATACTTTTTACTTTTATTATCATCAATATAACATGCATTATTACCCATATTATGCAGTTATTATCGATAGAACTGTAATAAATATACTTATTACTTTTATTATCACCAATATAACATGCATTATTATGCATATTATGCAGTTATTATCGCTCTAACTATAATAAATATACTTATTACTTATATTATCATCAATATAACATGCATTATTACCCATATAATGCAGTTATTATAGCTAGATCTATAATAAATATACTTATTACTTATATTATCATCAATATAACATGCATTATTACATATATAATGCAGTTATTATAGCTAGATCCATAATAAATATACTTTTTACTTTTATTATCATCAATATAACATGCATTATTACCCATATTATGCAGTTATTATCGATAGAACTATAATAAATATACTTACTACTTATATTGTCATCAATATAACATGCATTATTACATATATAATGCAGTTATTATAGCTAGATCCATAATAAATATACTTATTACTTTTATTATTATCAATATAACATGCACTATTAGCCATATTTTACTATTATTATCGCTAGAACTATAATAATTTTACTTATTACTCCCGATATTATCAATATAAAATCCATTATTACCCATATAATGCAGTTATTATGGCCTGAACTATAATAATTACACTTATTACTCCCGGTGTTATCAATGTAACATGCATTATTACCCATAGAATGCAGTTATTATCGTTAGATCTATAATAAATACACTTAATACTTTTATTATTATCAATATAACATGCATTATTACCCAGATTATGCAGTTATTATCGCTAGAACTCAAATAAATATACTTATTACTTTTAATATCATCAATATAGCATGCATTATTACCCATATTATGCAGTTATTATCGGTAGAACTATAATAAATATACTTATTACTTGTATTATTGTCAATATAACATGCATTATTACCCATATTATGCAGTTATTATCGCCAGAACTATAATAATTACACTTATTACTTCCGATATTGTCAATATAACATGCATTATTACCCATATTATGCAGTTATTATCGATAGAACTATAATAAATATACTTATTACTTTTATTATTATCAATATAACATGCACCCTTGCCATATTTTACTAGTATTATCGCTAGAACTGTAATAATTATACCTATTACTCCCGATATTATCAATATAACATCCATTATTACCCATATAATGCAGTTATTATCGCCAGAACTATAATAAATATACTTACTACTTTTATTATCACCAATTTAACATGCATTATTACCCATATTATGCAGTTATTATCGCTAGAACTGTAATAATTATACTTGTTACTTATATTATTATCAATATAACATGCATTATTACCCGTATTATGCAGTTATTATCGCCAGAACTATAATAAATATACTTATTACATTTATTATTATCAATATAACATGCATTACTACCCATATTATGCAGTTATTATCGATAGAACTATAATAAATATACTTATTAATTATATTATCATCAATATAACATGCATTATTACCCATATTATGCAGTTATTATCGCCAGAACTGTAATAAATATACTTATTACTTTTATTACCACCAATATAACATGCACTATTACCCATATTATGCAGTTATTATCGCTAGAACTGTAATAATTATACTTATTACTTATATTATTATCAATATAACATGCATTATTACCCATATTATGCAGTTATTATCGATAGAACTATAATAAATATACTTATTACTTATATTATCATCAATATAACATGCATTATTACCCATATAATGCAGTTATTATAGCTAGATCTATAATAAATATACTTATTACTTATATTATCATCAATATAATATGCATTATTACCCATATAATGCAGTTATTATCGCTAGATCTATAATAAATATACTTATTCCTTTTATTATTATGAATATAACATGCATTATTACCCATATTATGCAGTTATTATCGCTAGAACTATAATAATTATACTTATTACTCCGGATATTATCAATATAACATGCATTATTACCCATATAATGCAGATATTATCGCTAGATCTATAATAAATATACTTATTACATTTATTATTATCAATATAACATGCATTACTACCCATATTATGCAGTTATTATCGATAGAACTATAATAAATATACTTATTAATTATATTATCATCAATATAACATGCATTATTACCCATATTATGCAGTTATTATCGCCAGAACTGTAATAAATATACTTATTACTTTTATTACCACCAATATAACATGCATTATTACCCATATTATGCAGTTATTATCGCTAGAACTGTAATAATTATACTTATTACTCCCGATATTATCAATATAACATCCATTATTACCCATATAATGCAGTTATTATCGCCAGAACTATAATAAATATACTTATTACTTTTATTATCACCAATATAACATGCATTATTACCCATATTATGCAGTTATTATCGCTAAAACTGTAATAATTATACTTGTTACTTATATTATTATCAATATAACATGCATTATTACCCGTATTATGCAGTTATTATCGCCAGAACTATAATAAATATACTTATTACATTTATTTTTATCAATATAACATGCATTACTGCCCATATTATGCAGTTATTATCGATAGAACTATAATAGATATACTTATTAATTATATTATCATCAATATAACATGCATTATTACCCATATTATGCAGTTATTATCGCTAGAACTATAATAATTATACTTATTACTCCCGATATTATCAATATAACATGCATTATTACCCATATAATGCAGTTATTATCGCTAGATCTATAATAAATATACTTATTACTTTTATTATCACCAATATAACATGCATTATTACCCATATTATGCAGTTATTATCGCTAGAACTCTAATAAATATACTTATTACTTTTATTATTATCAATATAACATGCATTATTACCCATATTATGCAGTTATTATCGCTAGATCTATAATAAATATACTTACTACTTTTATTATTATCAATATAACATGCACCATTACCCATATTATGCAGTTCTTATCGCCAGAACTATAATAAATATACTTATTACTTTTATTATCACCAATATAACATGCATTATTACCCATATTATGCAGTTATTATCGCTAGAACTGTAATAATTATACTTATTATTCCCGATATTATCAATATAACATCCATTATTACCCATATAATGCAGTTATTATCGCCAGAACTATAATAAATATACTTATTACTTTTATTATCACCAATATAACATGCATTATTACCCATATTATGCAGTTATTATCGCTAAAACTGTAATAATTATACTTGTTACTTATATTATTATCAATATAACATGCATTATTACCCGTATTATGCAGTTATTATCGCCAGAACTATAATAAATATACTTATTACATTTATTTTTATCAATATAACATGCATTACTGCCCATATTATGCAGTTATTATCGATAGAACTATAATAGATATACTTATTAATTATATTATCATCAATATAACATGCATTATTACCCATATTATGCAGTTATTATCGCTAGAACTATAATAATTATACTTATTACTCCCGATATTATCAATATAACATGCATTATTACCCATATAATGCAGTTATTATCGCTAGATCTATAATAAATATACTTATTACTTTTATTATCACCAATATAACATGCATTATTACCCATATTATGCAGTTATTATCGCTAGAACTCTAATAAATATACTTATTACTTTTATTATTATCAATATAACATGCATTATTACCCATATTATGCAGTTATTATCGCTAGATCTATAATAAATATACTTACTACTTTTATTATTATCAATATAACATGCACCATTACCCATATTATGCAGTTCTTACCGCCAGAACTATAATAAATATACTTATTACCTTTATTATCACCAATATAACATGCATTATTACCCATATTATGCAGTTCTTATCGCTAGAACTGTTATAATTATACTTATTACTTATATTATTATCAATATAACATGCATTATTACCCGTATTATGCAGTTATTATCGCCAGAACTATAATAAATATACTTATTACTTTTATTATTATCAATATAACACGCACTATTAGCCATATTTTACTATTATTTTCGGTAGAACTACAATAATTATACTGATTACTTCCGATATTATTAATATAACATGCATTATTACCCATATAATGTAGTTATTATCGCTAGAACTGTAATAATTATACTTATTACTTATATAATATCAATATAACATGCATTATTGCCCATATTATGCAGTTATTATCGCCAGAACTATAATAAATATACCTATTACTTTTATTGTCATCAATATATAATGCATTATTACCCATATTATGCAGTTATTGTAGCTAGATCTATAATGAATATACTTATTACTTATATTATCATCAATATAATATGCATTATTACCCATATAATGCAGTTATTATCGCTAGATCTATAATAAATATACTTATTACTTTTATTATTATCAATATAACATGCATTATTAGCCATATTATGCAGTTATTATCGCTAGAACTATAATAATTATACTTATTACTCCCGATATTATCAATATAACATGCATTATTACACATATAATGCAGTTATTATCGCTAGATCTATAATAAATATACTTATTACTTTTATTATCACCAATATAACATGCATTATTACCCATATTATGCAGTTATTATCGCTAGAACTCTAATAAATATACTTATTACTTTTATTATTATCAATATAACATGCATTATTACCCATATTATGCAGTTATTATCGCTAGATCTATAATAAATATACTTACTACTTTTATTATTATCAATATAACATGCACCATTACCCATATTATGCAGTTCTTATCGCCAGAACTATAATAAATATACTTATTACTTTTATTATCACCAATATAACATGCATTATTACCCATATTATGCAGTTATTATCGCTAGAACTGTTATAATTATACTTATTACTTATATTATTATCAATATAACATGCATTATTACCCGTATTATGCAGTTATTATCGCCAGAACTATAATAAATATACTTATTACTTTTATTATTATCAATATAACACGCACTATTAGCCATATTTTACTATTATTTTCGGTAGAACTACAATAATTATACTGATTACTTCCGATATTATCAATATAACATGCATTATTACCCATATAATGTAGTTATTACCGCTAGAACTGTAATAATTATACTTATTACTTATATAATATCAATATAACATGCATTATTGCCCATATTATGCAGTTATTATCGCTAGAACTGTAATAATTATACTTATTACTTATATTATTATCAATATAACATGCATTGTTACCCATATTATGCAGTTATTATCGATAGAACTATAATAAATATACTTATTACTTATATTATCATCAATATAACATGCATTATTACCCATATAATGCAGTTATTATAGCTAGATCTATAATAAATATACTTATTACTTATATTATCATCAATATAATATGCATTATTACCCATATAATGCAGTTATTATCGCTAGATCTATATTAAATGTACTTATTCCTTTTATTATTATCAATATAACATGCATTATTACCCATATTATGCAGTTATTATCGCTAGAACTATAATAATTATACTTATTACTCCCGATATTATCAATATAACATGCATTATTACCCATATAATGCAGATATTATCGCTAGATCTATAATAAATATACTTATTACATTTATTATTATCAATATAACATTGATTACTACCCATATTATGCAGTTATTGTCGATAGAACTATAATAAATATACTTATTAATTATATTATCATCAATATAACATGCATTATTACCCATATTATGCAGTTATTATCGCCAGAACTATAATAAATATACCTATTACTTTTATTGTCATCAATATATAATGCATTATTACCCATATTATGCAGTTATTGTAGCTAGATCTATAATGAATATACTTATTACTTATATTATCATCAATATAATATGCATTATTACCCATATAATGCAGTTATTATCGCTAGATCTATAATAAATATACTTATTACTTTTATTATTATCAATATAACATGCCTTAATAGCCATATTATGCAGTTATTATCGCTAGAACTATAATAATTATACTTATTACTCCCGATATTATCAATATAACATGCATTATTACACATATAATGCAGTTATTATCGCTAGATCTATAATAAATATACTTATTACTTTTATTATCACCAATATAACATGCATTATTACCCATATTATGCAGTTATTATCGCTAGAACTCTAATAAATATACTTATTACTTTTATTATTATCAATATAACATGCATTATTACCCATATTATGCAGTTATTATCGCTAGATCTATAATAAATATACTTACTACTTTTATTATTATCAATATAACATGCACCATTACCCATATTATGCAGTTCTTATCGCCAGAACTATAATAAATATACTTATTACTTTTATTATCACCAATATAACATGCATTATTACCCATATTATGCAGTTATTATCGCTAGAACTGTTATAATTATACTTATTACTTATATTATTATCAATATAACATGCATTATTACCCGTATTATGCAGTTATTATCGCCAGAACTATAATAAATATACTTATTACTTTTATTATTATCAATATAACACGCACTATTAGCCATATTTTACTATTATTTTCGGTAGAACTACAATAATTATACTGATTACTTCCGATATTATCAATATAACATGCATTATTACCCATATAATGTAGTTATTACCGCTAGAACTGTAATAATTATACTTATTACTTATATAATATCAATATAACATGCATTATTGCCCATATTATGCAGTTATTATCGCTAGAACTGTAATAATTATACTTATTACTTATATTATTATCAATATAACATGCATTATTACCCATATTATGCAGTTACTATCGATAGAACTATAATAAATATACTTATTACTTATATTATCATCAATATAACATGCATTATTACCCATATAATGCAGTTATTATAGCTAGATCTATAATAAATATACTTATTACTTATATTATCATCAATATAATATGCATTATTACCCATATAATGCAGTTATTATCGCTAGATCTATATTAAATATACTTATTCCTTTTATTATTATCAATATAACATGCATTATTACCCATATTATGCAGTTACTATCGCCAGAACTGTAATAAATATACTTAGTACTTTTATTATCACCAATTTAACATGCATTACTACCCATATCATGCAGTTATTATGGATAGAACTATAATAAATATACTTATTAATTATATTATCATCAATATAACATGCATTATTACCCATATTATGCAGTTATTATCGCCAGAACTGTAATAAATATACTTATTACTTTTATTACCGCCAATATAACATGCATTATTACCCATATTATGCAGTTATTATCGCTAGAAGTGTAATAATTATACTTATTACTTATATTATTATCAATATAACATCCATTATTACCCATATAATGCAGTTATTATCGCCAGAACTATAATAAATATACTTATTACTTTTATTATCACCAATTTAACATGCATTACTACCCATATTATGCAGTTATTATGGATAGAACTATAATAAATATACTTATTAATTATATTATCATCAATATAACATGCATTATTACCCATATTATGCAGTTACTATCGCCAGAACTGTAATAAATATACTTAGTACTTTTATTACCACCAATATAACATGCATTATTACCCATATTATGCAGTTATTATCGCTAGAACTGTAATAATTATACTTATTACTTATATTATTATCAATATAACATGCATTATTACCCATATTATGCAGTTATTATCGATAGAACTATAATAAATATACTTATTACTTATATTATCATCAATATAACATGCATTATTACCCATATAATGCAGTTATTATAGCTAGATCTATAATAATTATACTTATTACTTATATTATCATCAATATAATATGCATTATTACCCATATAATGCAGTTATTATCGCTAGATCTATAATAAATATACTTATTACTTATATTATTATCAATATAACATGCATTATTACCCATATTATGCAGTTATTATCGCTAGAACTATAATAATTACACTTATTACTCCCGATATTATCAATATAACATGCATTATTACCCATATAATGCAGTTATTATGGCTAGATCTATAATAAATATACTTATTACTTTTATTATTATCAATATAACATGCACTATTAGCCATATTTTACTATTATTTTCGCTAGAACTACAATAATTATACTTATTACTCCCGATATTATCAATATAACATGCATTATTACCCATATAATGCAGTTATTATCGCTAGATCTATAATAAATATACTTATTACTTTTATTATTATCAATATAACACGCACTATTAGCCATATTTTACTATTATTATCGCTAGAATTATAATAATTTTACTTATTACTCCCGATATTATCAATATAACATGCATTATTACCCATATAATGCAGTTATTATCGCTAGATCTATCATAAATATACTTATTACTTTTATTATTATCAATATAACATGCATTATTACCCATATTATGCAGTTATTATCGCCAGAACTGTAATAAATATACTTATTACTTTTATTACCACCAATATAACATGCATTATTACCCATATTATGCAGTTATTATCGCTAGAACTGTAATAATTATACTTATTACTTATATTATTGTCAATATAACATGCATTATTACCCATATTATGCAGTTATTATCGCCAGAACTATAATAATTACACTTATTACTTCCGATATTGTCAATATAACATGCATTATTACCCATATTATGCAGTTATTATCGCTAGAACTGTAATAATTATACTTATTACTTATATTATTATCGATATAACATGCATTATTACCCATATTATGCAGTTATTATCGATAGAACTATAATAAATATACTTATTACTTATATTATCATCAATATAACATGCATTATTACCCATATAATGCAGTTATTATAGCTAGATCTATAATAAATATACTTATTACTTATATTATCATCAATATAATATGCATTATTACCCATATAATGCAGTTATTATCGCTAGATCTATAATAAATATACTTATTCCTTTTATTATTATGAATATAACATGCATTATTACCCATATTATGCAGTTATTATCGCTAGAACTATAATAATTATACTTATTACTCCGGATATTATCAATATAACATGCATTATTACCCATATAATGCAGATATTATCGCTAGATCTATAATAAATATACTTATTACATTTATTATTATCAATATAACATGCATTACTACCCATATTATGCAGTTATTATCGATAGAACTATAATAAATATACTTATTAATTATATTAT
Organism: Megachile leachella; assembly: GCA_963576845.1. Classification (NCBI taxonomy): domain Eukaryota; kingdom Metazoa; phylum Arthropoda; class Insecta; order Hymenoptera; family Megachilidae; genus Megachile; species Megachile leachella. Next base: position 1,373,433 of record CAUYWW010000182.1, read on the forward strand.
CATCAATATAACATGCATTATTACCCATATTATGCAGTTATTATCGCCAGAACTGTAATAAATATACTTATTACTTTTATTACCACCAATATAACATGCATTATTACCCATATTATGCAGTTATTATCGCTAGAACTGTAATAATTATACTTATTACTCCCGATATTATCAATATAACATCCATTATTACCCATATAATGCAGTTATTATCGCCAGAACTATAATGAATATACTTATTACTTTTATTATCACCAATATAACATGCATTATTACCCATATTATGCAGTTATTATCGCTAAAACTGTAATAATTATACTTGTTACTTATATTATTATCAATATAACATGCATTATTACCCGTATTATGCAGTTATTATCGCCAGAACTATAATAAATATACTTATTACATTTATTTTTATCAATATAGCATGCATTACTGCCCATATTATGCAGTTATTATCGATAGAACTATAATAGATATACTTATTAATTATATTATCATCAATATAACATGCATTATTACCCATATTATGCAGTTATTATCGCTAGAACTATAATAATTATACTTATTACTCCCGATATTATCAATATAACATGCATTATTACCCATATAATGCAGTTATTATCGCTAGATCTATAATAAATATACTTATTACTTTTATTATCACCAATATAACATGCATTATTACCCATATTATGCAGTTATTATCGCTAGAACTCTAATAAATATACTTATTACTTTTATTATTATCAATATAACATGCATTATTACCCATATTATGCAGTTATTATCGCTAGATCTATAATAAATATACTTACTACTTTTATTATTATCAATATAACATGCACCATTACCCATATTATGCAGTTCTTATCGCCAGAACTATAATAAATATACTTATTACTTTTATTATCACCAATATAACATGCATTATTACCCATATTATGCAGTTATTATCGCTAGAACTGTAATAATTATACTTATTACTCCCGATATTATCAATATAACATCCATTATTACCCATATAATGCAGTTATTATCGCCAGAACTATAATAAATATACTTATTACTTTTATTATCACCAATATAACATGCATTATTACCCATATTATGCAGTTATTATCGCTAAAACTGTAATAATTATACTTGTTACTTATATTATTATCAATATAACATGCATTATTACCCGTATTATGCAGTTATTATCGCCAGAACTATAATAAATATACTTATTACATTTATTTTTATCAATATAACATGCATTACTGCCCATATTATGCAGTTATTATCGATAGAACTATAATAGATATACTTATTAATTATATTATCATCAATATAACATGCATTATTACCCATATTATGCAGTTATTATCGCTAGAACTATAATAATTATACTTATTACTCCCGATATTATCAATATAACATGCATTATTACCCATATAATGCAGTTATTATCGCTAGATCTATAATAAATATACTTATTACTTTTATTATCACCAATATAACATGCATTATTACCCATATTATGCAGTTATTATCGCTAGAACTCTAATAAATATACTTATTACTTTTATTATTATCAATATAACATGCATTATTACCCATATTATGCAGTTATTATCGCTAGATCTATAATAAATATACTTACTACTTTTATTATTATCAATATAACATGCACCATTACCCATATTATGCAGTTCTTATCGCCAGAACTATAATAAATATACTTATTACTTTTATTATCACCAATATAACATGCATTATTACCCATATTATGCAGTTCTTATCGCTAGAACTGTTATAATTATACTTATTACTTATATTATTATCAATATAACATGCATTATTACCCGTATTATGCAGTTATTATCGCCAGAACTATAATAAATATACTTATTACTTTTATTATTATCAATATAACACGCACTATTAGCCATATTTTACTATTATTTTCGGTAGAACTACAATAATTATACTGATTACTTCCGATATTATTAATATAACATGCATTATTACCCATATAATGTAGTTATTATCGCTAGAACTGTAATAATTATACTTATTACTTATATAATATCAATATAACATGCATTATTGCCCATATTATGCAGTTATTATCGCCAGAACTATAATAAATATACCTATTACTTTTATTGTCATCAATATATAATGCATTATTACCCATATTATGCAGTTATTGTAGCTAGATCTATAATGAATATACTTATTACTTATATTATCATCAATATAATATGCATTATTACCCATATAATGCAGTTATTATCGCTAGATCTATAATAAATATACTTATTACTTTTATTATTATCAATATAACATGCATTATTAGCCATATTATGCAGTTATTATCGCTAGAACTATAATAATTATACTTATTACTCCCGATATTATCAATATAACATGCATTATTACACATATAATGCAGTTATTATCGCTAGATCTATAATAAATATACTTATTACTTTTATTATCACCAATATAACATGCATTATTACCCATATTATGCAGTTATTATCGCTAGAACTCTAATAAATATACTTATTACTTTTATTATTATCAATATAACATGCATTATTACCCATATTATGCAGTTATTATCGCTAGATCTATAATAAATATACTTACTACTTTTATTATTATCAATATAACATGCACCATTACCCATATTATGCAGTTCTTATCGCCAGAACTATAATAAATATACTTATTACTTTTATTATCACCAATATAACATGCGTTATTACCCATATTATGCAGTTATTATCGCTAGAACTGTTATAATTATACTTATTACTTATATTATTATCAATATAACATGCATTATTACCCGTATTATGCAGTTATTATCGCCAGAACTATAATAAATATACTTATTACTTTTATTATTATCAATATAACACGCACTATTAGCCATATTTTACTATTATTTTCGGTAGAACTACAATAATTATACTGATTACTTCCGATATTATCAATATAACATGCATTATTACCCATATAATGTAGTTATTACCGCTAGAACTGTAATAATTATACTTATTACTTATATAATATCAATATAACATGCATTATTGCCCATATTATGCAGTTATTATCGCTAGAACTGTAATAATTATACTTATTACTTATATTATTATCAATATAACATGCATTGTTACCCATATTATGCAGTTATTATCGATAGAACTATAATAAATATACTTATTACTTATATTATCATCAATATAACATGCATTATTACCCATATAATGCAGTTATTATAGCTAGATCTATAATAAATATACTTATTACTTATATTATCATCAATATAATATGCATTATTACCCATATAATGCAGTTATTATCGCTAGATCTATATTAAATGTACTTATTCCTTTTATTATTATCAATATAACATGCATTATTACCCATATTATGCAGTTATTATCGCTAGAACTATAATAATTATACTTATTACTCCCGATATTATCAATATAACATGCATTATTACCCATATAATGCAGATATTATCGCTAGATCTATAATAAATATACTTATTACATTTATTATTATCAATATAACATTGATTACTACCCATATTATGCAGTTATTGTCGATAGAACTATAATAAATATACTTATTAATTATATTATCATCAATATAACATGCATTATTACCCATATTATGCAGTTATTATCGCCAGAACTATAATAAATATACCTATTACTTTTATTGTCATCAATATATAATGCATTATTACCCATATTATGCAGTTATTGTAGCTAGATCTATAATGAATATACTTATTACTTATATTATCATCAATATAATATGCATTATTACCCATATAATGCAGTTATTATCGCTAGATCTATAATAAATATACTTATTACTTTTATTATTATCAATATAACATGCATTATTAGCCATATTATGCAGTTATTATCGCTAGAACTATAATAATTATACTTATTACTCCCGATATTATCAATATAACATGCATTATTACACATATAATGCAGTTATTATCGCTAGATCTATAATAAATATACTTATTACTTTTATTATCACCAATATAACATGCATTATTACCCATATTATGCAGTTATTATCGCTAGAACTCTAATAAATATACTTATTACTTTTATTATTATCAATATAACATGCATTATTACCCATATTATGCAGTTATTATCGCTAGATCTATAATAAATATACTTACTACTTTTATTATTATCAATATAACATGCACCATTACCCATATTATACAGTTCTTATCGCCAGAACTATAATAAATATACTTATTACTTTTATTATCACCAATATAACATGCATTATTACCCATATTATGCAGTTACTATCGATAGAACTATAATAAATATACTTATTACTTATATTATCATCAATATAACATGCATTATTACCCATATAATGCAGTTATTATAGCTAGATCTATAATAAATATACTTATTACTTATATTATCATCAATATAATATGCATTATTACCCATATAATGCAGTTATTATCGCTAGATCTATATTAAATATACTTATTCCTTTTATTATTATCAATATAACATGCATTATTACCCATATTATGCAGTTACTATCGCCAGAACTGTAATAAATATACTTATTACTTTTATTATCACCAATATAACATGCATTATTACCCATATTATGCAGTTACTATCGATAGAACTATAATAAATATACTTATTACTTATATTATCATCAATATAACATGCATTATTACCCATATAATGCAGTTATTATAGCTAGATCTATAATAAATATACTTATTACTTATATTATCATCAATATAATATGCATTATTACCCATATAATGCAGTTATTATCGCTAGATCTATATTAAATATACTTATTCCTTTTATTATTATCAATATAACATGCATTATTACCCATATTATGCAGTTACTATCGCCAGAACTGTAATAAATATACTTAGTACTTTTATTATCACCAATTTAACATGCATTACTACCCATATCATGCAGTTATTATGGATAGAACTATAATAATTATACTTATTACTTATATTATTATCAATATAACATCCATTATTACCCATATAATGCAGTTATTATCGCCAGAACTATAATAAATATACTTATTACTTTTATTATCACCAATTTAACATGCATTACTACCCATATTATGCAGTTATTATGGATAGAACTATAATAAATATACTTATTAATTATATTATCATCAATATAACATGCATTATTACCCATATTATGCAGTTGCTATCGCCAGAACTGTAATAAATATACTTAGTACTTTTATTACCACCAATATAACATGCATTATTACCCATATTATGCAGTTATTATCGCTAGAACTGTAATAATTATACTTATTACTTATATTATTATCAATATAACATGCATTATTACCCATATTATGCAGTTATTATCGATAGAACTATAATAAATATACTTATTACTTATATTATCATCAATATAACATGCATTATTACCCATATAATGCAGTTATTATAGCTAGATCTATAATAATTATACTTATTACTTATATTATCATCAATATAATATGCATTATTACCCATATAATGCAGTTATTATCGCTAGATCTATAATAAATATACTTATTACTTATATTATTATCAATATAACATGCATTATTACCCATATTATGCAGTTATTATCGCTAGAACTATAATAATTACACTTATTACTCCCGATATTATCAATATAACATGCATTATTACCCATATAATGCAGTTATTATGGCTAGATCTATAATAAATATACTTATTACTTTTATTATTATCAATATAACATGCACTATTAGCCATATTTTACTATTATTTTCGCTAGAACTACAATAATTATACTTATTACTCCCGATATTATCAATATAACATGCATTATTACCCATATAATGCAGTTATTATCGCTAGATCTATAATAAATATACTTATTACTTTTATTATTATCAATATAACACGCACTATTAGCCATATTTTACTATTATTATCGCTAGAATTATAATAATTTTACTTATTACTCCCGATATTATCAATATAACATGCATTATTACCCATATAATGCAGTTATTATCGCTAGATCTATCATAAATATACTTATTACTTTTATTATTATCAATATAACATGCATTATTACCCATATTATGCAGTTATTATCGCCAGAACTGTAATAAATATACTTATTACTTTTATTACCACCAATATAACATGCATTATTACCCATATTATGCAGTTATTATCGCTAGAACTGTAATAATTATACTTATTACTTATATTATTGTCAATATAACATGCATTATTACCCATATTATGCAGTTATTATCGCCAGAACTATAATAATTACACTTATTACTTCCGATATTGTCAATATAACATGCATTATTACCCATATTATGCAGTTATTATCGCTAGAACTGTAATAATTATACTTATTACTTATATTATTATCAATATAACATGCATTATTACCCATATTATGCAGTTATTATCGATAGAACTATAATAAATATACTTATTACTTATATTATCATCAATATAACATGCATTATTACCCATATAATGCAGTTATTATAGCTAGATCTATAATAAATATACTTATTACTTATATTATCATCAATATAATATGCATTATTACCCATATAATGCAGTTATTATCGCTAGATCTATAATAAATATACTTATTCCTTTTATTATTATGAATATAACATGCATTATTACCCATATTATGCAGTTATTATCGCTAGAACTATAATAATTATACTTATTACTCCGGATATTATCAATATAACATGCATTATTACCCATATAATGCAGATATTATCGCTAGATCTATAATAAATATACTTATTACATTTATTATTATCAATATAACATGCATTACTACCCATATTATGCAGTTATTATCGATAGAACTATAATAAATATACTTATTAATTATATTATCATCAATATAACATGCATTATTACCCATATTATGCAGTTATTATCGCCAGAACTGTAATAAATATACTTATTACTTTTATTACCACCAATATAACATGCATTATTACCCATATTATGCAGTTATTATCGCTAGAACTGTAATAATTATACTTATTACTCCCGATATTATCAATATAACATCCATTATTACCCATATAATGCAGTTATTATCGCCAGAACTATAATAAATATACTTATTACTTTTATTATCACCAATATAACATGCATTATTACCCATATTATGCAGTTATTATCGCTAAAACTGTAATAATTATACTTGTTACTTATATTATTATCAATATAACATGCATTATTACCCGTATTATGCAGTTATTATCGCCAGAACTATAATAAATATACTTATTACATTTATTTTTATCAATATAACATGCATTACTGCCCATATTATGCAGTTATTATCGATAGAACTATAATAGATATACTTATTAATTATATTATCATCAATATAACATGCATTATTACCCATATTATGCAGTTATTATCGCTAGAACTATAATAATTATACTTATTACTCCCGATATTATCAATATAACATGCATTATTACCCATATAATGCAGTTATTATCGCTAGATCTATAATAAATATACTTATTACTTTTATTATCACCAATATAACATGCATTATTACCCATATTATGCAGTTATTATCGCTAGAACTCTAATAAATATACTTATTACTTTTATTATTATCAATATAACATGCATTATTACCCATATTATGCAGTTATTATCGCTAGATCTATAATAAATATACTTACTACTTTTATTATTATCAATATAACATGCACCATTACCCATATTATGCAGTTCTTATCGCCAGAACTATAATAAATATACTTATTACTTTTATTATCACCAATATAACATGCATTATTACCCATATTATGCAGTTATTATCGCTAGAACTGTAATAATTATACTTATTACTCCCGATATTATCAATATAACATCCATTATTACCCATATAATGCAGTTATTATCGCCAGAACTATAATAAATATACTTATTACTTTTATTATCACCAATATAACATGCATTATTACCCATATTATGCAGTTATTATCGCTAAAACTGTAATAATTATACTTGTTACTTATATTATTATCAATATAACATGCATTATTACCCGTATTATGCAGTTATTATCGCCAGAACTATAATAAATATACTTATTACATTTATTTTTATCAATATAACATGCATTACTGCCCATATTATGCAGTTATTATCGATAGAACTATAATAGATATACTTATTAATTATATTATCATCAATATAACATGCATTATTACCCATATTATGCAGTTATTATCGCTAGAACTATAATAATTATACTTATTACTCCCGATATTGTCAATATAACATGCATTATTACCCATATAATGCAGTTATTATCGCTAGATCTATAATAAATATACTTATTACTTTTATTATCACCAATATAACATGCATTATTACCCATATTATGCAGTTATTATCGCTAGAACTCTAATAAATATACTTATTACTTTTATTATTATCAATATAACATGCATTATTACCCATATTATGCAGTTATTATCGCTAGATCTATAATAAATATACTTACTACTTTTATTATTATCAATATAACATGCACCATTACCCATATTATGCAGTTCTTATCGCCAGAACTATAATAAATATACTTATTACTTTTATTATCACCAATATAACATGCATTATTACCCATATTATGCAGTTCTTATCGCTAGAACTGTTATAATTATACTTATTACTTATATTATTATCAATATAACATGCATTATTACCCGTATTATGCAGTTATTATCGCCAGAACTATAATAAATATACTTATTACTTTTATTATTATCAATATAACACGCACTATTAGCCATATTTTACTATTATTTTCGGTAGAACTACAATAATTATACTGATTACTTCCGATATTATTAATATAACATGCATTATTACCCATATAATGTAGTTATTATCGCTAGAACTGTAATAATTATACTTATTACTTATATAATATCAATATAACATGCATTATTGCCCATATTATGCAGTTATTATCGCCAGAACTATAATAAATATACCTATTACTTTTATTGTCATCAATATATAATGCATTATTACCCATATTATGCAGTTATTGTAGCTAGATCTATAATGAATATACTTATTACTTATATTATCATCAATATAATATGCATTATTACCCATATAATGCAGTTATTATCGCTAGATCTATAATAAATATACTTATTACTTTTATTATTATCAATATAACATGCATTATTAGCCATATTATGCAGTTATTATCGCTAGAACTATAATAATTATACTTATTACTCCCGATATTATCAATATAACATGCATTATTACACATATAATGCAGTTATTATCGCTAGATCTATAATAAATATACTTATTACTTTTATTATCACCAATATAACATGCATTATTACCCATATTATGCAGTTATTATCGCTAGAACTCTAATAAATATACTTATTACTTTTATTATTATCAATATAACATGCATTATTACCCATATTATGCAGTTATTATCGCTAGATCTATAATAAATATACTTACTACTTTTATTATTATCAATATAACATGCACCATTACCCATATTATGCAGTTCTTATCGCCAGAACTATAATAAATATACTTATTACTTTTATTATCACCAATATAACATGCATTATTACCCATATTATGCAGTTATTATCGCTAGAACTGTTATAATTATACTTATTACTTATATTATTATCAATATAACATGCATTATTACCCGTATTATGCAGTTATTATCGCCAGAACTATAATAAATATACTTATTACTTTTATTATTATCAATATAACACGCACTATTAGCCATATTTTACTATTATTTTCGGTAGAACTACAATAATTATACTGATTACTTCCGATATTATCAATATAACATGCATTATTACCCATATAATGTAGTTATTACCGCTAGAACTGTAATAATTATACTTATTACTTATATAATATCAATATAACATGCATTATTGCCCATATTATGCAGTTATTATCGCTAGAACTGTAATAATTATACTTATTACTTATATTATTATCAATATAACATGCATTGTTACCCATATTATGCAGTTATTATCGATAGAACTATAATAAATATACTTATTACTTATATTATCATCAATATAACATGCATTATTACCCATATAATGCAGTTATTATAGCTAGATCTATAATAAATATACTTATTACTTATATTATCATCAATATAATATGCATTATTACCCATATAATGCAGTTATTATCGCTAGATCTATATTAAATGTACTTATTCCTTTTATTATTATCAATATAACATGCATTATTACCCATATTATGCAGTTATTATCGCTAGAACTATAATAATTATACTTATTACTCCCGATATTATCAATATAACATGCATTATTACCCATATAATGCAGATATTATCGCTAGATCTATAATAAATATACTTATTACATTTATTATTATCAATATAACATTGATTACTACCCATATTATGCAGTTATTGTCGATAGAACTATAATAAATATACTTATTAATTATATTATCATCAATATAACATGCATTATTACCCATATTATGCAGTTATTATCGCCAGAACTATAATAAATATACCTATTACTTTTATTGTCATCAATATATAATGCATTATTACCCATATTATGCAGTTATTGTAGCTAGATCTATAATGAATATACTTATTACTTATATTATCATCAATATAATATGCATTATTACCCATATAATGCAGTTATTATCGCTAGATCTATAATAAATATACTTATTACTTTTATTATTATCAATATAACATGCATTATTAGCCATATTATGCAGTTATTATCGCTAGAACTATAATAATTATACTTATTACTCCCGATATTATCAATATAACATGCATTATTACACATATAATGCAGTTATTATCGCTAGATCTATAATAAATATACTTATTACTTTTATTATCACCAATATAACATGCATTATTACCCATATTATGCAGTTATTATCGCTAGAACTCTAATAAATATACTTATTACTTTTATTATTATCAATATAACATGCATTATTACCCATATTATGCAGTTATTATCGCTAGATCTATAATAAATATACTTACTACTTTTATTATTATCAATATAACATGCACCATTACCCATATTATGCAGTTCTTATCGCCAGAACTATAATAAATATACTTATTACTTTTATTATCACCAATATAACATGCATTATTACCCATATTATGCAGTTATTATCGCTAGAACTGTTATAATTATACTTATTACTTATATTATTATCAATATAACATGCATTATTACCCGTATTATGCAGTTATTATCGCCAGAACTATAATAAATATACTTATTACTTTTATTATTATCAATATAACACGCACTATTAGCCATATTTTACTATTATTTTCGGTAGAACTACAATAATTATACTGATTACTTCCGATATTATCAATATAACATGCATTATTACCCATATAATGTAGTTATTACCGCTAGAACTGTAATAATTATACTTATTACTTATATAATATCAATATAACATGCATTATTGCCCATATTATGCAGTTATTATCGCTAGAACTGTAATAATTATACTTATTACTTATATTATTATCAATATAACATGCATTATTACCCATATTATGCAGTTACTATCGATAGAACTATAATAAATATACTTATTACTTATATTATCATCAATATAACATGCATTATTACCCATATAATGCAGTTATTATAGCTAGATCTATAATAAATATACTTATTACTTATATTATCATCAATATAATATGCATTATTACCCATATAATGCAGTTATTATCGCTAGATCTATATTAAATATACTTATTCCTTTTATTATTATCAATATAACATGCATTATTACCCATATTATGCAGTTACTATCGCCAGAACTGTAATAAATATACTTAGTACTTTTATTATCACCAATTTAACATGCATTACTACCCATATTATGCAGTTATTATGGATAGAACTATAATAAATATACTTATTAATTATATTATCATCAATATAACATGCATTATTACCCATATTATGCAGTTATTATCGCCAGAACTGTAATAAATATACTTATTACTTTTATTACCGCCAATATAACATGCATTATTACCCATATTATGCAGTTATTATCGCTAGAAGTGTAATAATTATACTTATTACTTATATTATTATCAATATAACATCCATTATTACCCATATAATGCAGTTATTATCGCCAGAACTATAATAAATATACTTATTACTTTTATTATCACCAATTTAACATGCATTACTACCCATATTATGCAGTTATTATGGATAGAACTATAATAAATATACTTATTAATTATATTATCATCAATATAACATGCATTATTACCCATATTATGCAGTTACTATCGCCAGAACTGTAATAAATATACTTAGTACTTATATTATTATCAATATAACATGCATTATTACCCATATTATGCAGTTATTATCGATAGAACTATAATAAATATACTTATTACTTATATTATCATCAATATAACATGCATTATTACCCATATAATGCAGTTATTGTAGCTAGATCTATAATAATTATACTTATTACTTATATTATCATCAATATAATATGCATTATTACCCATATAATGCAGTTATTATCGCTAGATCTATAATAAATATACTTATTACTTATATTATTATCAATATAACATGCATTATTACCCATATTATGCAGTTACTATCGCTAGAACTATAATAATTACACTTATTACTCCCGATATTATCAATATAACATGCATTATTACCCATATAATGCAGTTATTATGGCTAGATCTATAATAAATATACTTATTACTTTTATTATTATCAATATAACATGCACTATTAGCCATATTTTACTATTATTTTCGCTAGAACTACAATAATTATACTTATTACTCCCGATATTATCAATATAACATGCATTATTACCCATATAATGCAGTTATTATCGCTAGATCTATAATAAATATACTTATTACTTTTATTATTATCAATATAACACGCACTATTAGCCATATTTTACTATTATTATCGCTAGAATTATAATAATTTTACTTATTACTCCCGATATTATCAATATAACATGCATTATTACCCATATAATGCAGTTATTATCGCTAGATCTATCATAAATATACTTATTACTTTTATTATTATCAATATAACATGCATTATTACCCATATTATGCAGTTATTATCGCCAGAACTGTAATAAATATACTTATTACTTTTATTACCACCAATATAACATGCATTATTACCCATATTATGCAGTTATTATCGCTAGAACTGTAATAATTATACTTATTACTTATATTATTGTCAATATAACATGCATTATTACCCATATTATGCAGTTATTATCGCCAGAACTATAATAATTACACTTATTACTTCCGATATTGTCAATATAACATGCATTATTACCCATATTATGCAGTTATTATCGCTAGAACTGTAATAATTATACTTATTACTTATATTATTATCAATATAACATGCATTATTACCCATATTATGCAGTTATTATCGATAGAACTATAATAAATATACTTATTACTTATATTATCATCAATATAACATGCATTATTACCCATATAATGCAGTTATTATAGCTAGATCTATAATAAATATACTTATTACTTATATTATCATCAATATAATATGCATTATTACCCATATAATGCAGTTATTATCGCTAGATCTATATTAAATATACTTATTCCTTTTATTATTATCAATATAACATGCATTATTACCCATATTATGCAGTTATTATCGCTAGAACTATAATAATTATACTTATTACTCCGGATATTATCAATATAACATGCATTATTACCCATATAATGCAGTTATTATGGCTAGATCTATAATAAATATACTTATTACTTTTATTATTATCAATATAACATGCACTATTAGCCATATTTTACTATTATTTTCGCTAGAACTACAATAATTATACTTATTACTCCCGATATTATCAATATAACATGCATTATTACCCATATAATGCAGTTATTATCGCTAGATCTATAATAAATATACTTATTACTTTTATTATTATCAATATAACACGCACTATTAGCCATATTTTACTATTATTATCGCTAGAATTATAATAATTTTACTTATTACTCCCGATATTATCAATATAACATGCATTATTACCCATATAATGCAGTTATTATCGCTAGATCTATCATAAATATACTTATTACTTTTATTATTATCAATATAACATGCATTATTACCCATATTATGCAGTTATTATCGCCAGAACTGTAATAAATATACTTATTACTTTTATTACCACCAATATAACATGCATTATTACCCATATTATGCAGTTATTATCGCTAGAACTGTAATAATTATACTTATTACTTATATTATTGTCAATATAACATGCATTATTACCCATATTATGCAGTTATTATCGCCAGAACTATAATAATTACACTTATTACTTCCGATATTGTCAATATAACATGCATTATTACCCATATTATGCAGTTATTATCGCTAGAACTGTAATAATTATACTTATTACTTATATTATTATCAATATAACATGCATTATTACCCATATTATGCAGTTATTATCGATAGAACTATAATAAATATACTTATTACTTATATTATCATCAATATAACATGCATTATTACCCATATAATGCAGTTATTATAGCTAGATCTATAATAAATATACTTATTACTTATATTATCATCAATATAATATGCATTATTACCCATATAATGCAGTTATTATCGCTAGATCTATATTAAATATACTTATTCCTTTTATTATTATCAATATAACATGCATTATTACCCATATTATGCAGTTACTATCGCCAGAACTGTAATAAATATACTTAGTACTTTTATTATCACCAATTTAACATGCATTACTACCCATATTATGCAGTTATTATGGATAGAACTATAATAAATATACTTATTAATTATATTATCATCAATATAACATGCATTATTACCCATATTATGCAGTTATTATCGCCAGAACTGTAATAAATATACTTATTACTTTTATTACCGCCAATATAACATGCATTATTACCCATATTATGCAGTTATTATCGCTAGAAGTGTAATAATTATACTTATTACTTATATTATTATCAATATAACATCCATTATTACCCATATAATGCAGTTATTATCGCCAGAACTATAATAAATATACTTATTACTTTTATTATCACCAATTTAACATGCATTACTACCCATATTATGCAGTTATTATGGATAGAACTATAATAAATATACTTATTAATTATATTATCATCAATATAACATGCATTATTACCCATATTATGCAGTTACTATCGCCAGAACTGTAATAAATATACTTAGTACTTATATTATTATCAATATAACATGCATTATTACCCATATTATGCAGTTATTATCGATAGAACTATAATAAATATACTTATTACTTATATTATCATCAATATAACATGCATTATTACCCATATAATGCAGTTATTATAGCTAGATCTATAATAATTATACTTATTACTTATATTATCATCAATATAATATGCATTATTACCCATATAATGCAGTTATTATCGCTAGATCTATAATAAATATACTTATTACTTATATTATTATCAATATAACATGCATTATTACCCATATTATGCAGTTATTATCGCTAGAACTATAATAATTACACTTATTACTCCCGATATTATCAATATAACATGCATTATTACCCATATAATGCAGTTATTATGGCTAGATCTATAATAAATATACTTATTACTTTTATTATTATCAATATAACATGCACTATTAGCCATATTTTACTATTATTTTCGCTAGAACTACAATAATTATACTTATTACTCCCGATATTATCAATATAACATGCATTATTACCCATATAATGCAGTTATTATCGCTAGATCTATAATAAATATACTTATTACTTTTATTATTATCAATATAACACGCACTATTAGCCATATTTTACTATTATTATCGCTAGAATTATAATAATTTTACTTATTACTCCCGATATTATCAATATAACATGCATTATTACCCATATAATGCAGTTATTATCGCTAGATCTATCATAAATATACTTATTACTTTTATTATTATCAATATAACATGCATTATTACCCATATTATGCAGTTATTATCGCCAGAACTGTAATAAATATACTTATTACTTTTATTACCACCAATATAACATGCATTATTACCCATATTATGCAGTTATTATCGCTAGAACTGTAATAATTATACTTATTACTTATATTATTGTCAATATAACATGCATTATTACCCATATTATGCAGTTATTATCGCCAGAACTATAATAATTACACTTATTACTTCCGATATTGTCAATATAACATGCATTATTACCCATATTATGCAGTTATTATCGCTAGAACTGTAATAATTATACTTATTACTTATATTATTATCAATATAACATGCATTATTACCCATATTATGCAGTTATTATCGATAGAACTATAATAAATATACTTATTACTTATATTATCATCAATATAACATGCATTATTACCCATATAATGCAGTTATTATAGCTAGATCTATAATAAATATACTTATTACTTATATTATCATCAATATAATATGCATTATTACCCATATAATGCAGTTATTATCGCTAGATCTATAATAAATATCCTTATTCCTTTTATTATTATCAATATAACATGCATTATTACCCATATTATGCAGTTATTATCGCTAGAACTATAATAATTATACTTATTACTCCGGATATTATCAATATAACATGCATTATTACCCATATAATGCAGATATTATCGCTAGATCTATAATAAATATACTTATTACATTTATTATTATCAATATAACATGCATTACTACCCATATTATGCAGTTATTATCGATAGAACTATAATAAATATACTTATTAATTATATTATCATCAATATAACATGCATTATTACCCATATTATGCAGTTATTATCGCCAGAACTGTAATAAATATACTTATTACTTTTATTACCGCCAATATAACATGCATTATTACCCATATTATGCAGTTATTATCGCTAGAACTATAATAATTATACTTATTACTCCCGATATTATCAATATAACATGCATTATTACCCATATAATGCAGTTATTATCGCTAGATCTATAATAAATATACTTATTACTTACATTATCATCAATATAACATGCATTATTACCCATATAATGCAGTTATTATAGCTAGATCTATAATAAATATACTTATTACTTATATTATCATCAATATAATATGCATTATTACCCATATAATGCAGTTATTATCGCTAGATCTATAATAAATATACCTACTCCTTTTATTATTATCAATATAACATGCATTATTACCCATATTATGCAGTTATTATCGCTAGAACTATAATAATTATACTTATTACTCCCGATATTATCAATATAACATGCATTATTACCCATATAATGCAGATATTATCGCTAGATCTATAATAAATATACTTATTACATTTATTATTATCAATATAACATGCATTACTACCCATATTATGCAGTTATTGTCGATAGAACTATAATAAATATACTTATTAATTATATTATCATCAATATAACATGCATTATTACCCATATTATGCAGTTATTATCGCTAGAACTATAATAATTATACTTATTACTCCCGATATTATCAATATAACATGCATTATTACCCATATAATGCAGATATTATCGCTAGATCTATAATAAATATACTTATTACTTTGATTATTGTCAATATAACATGCATTATTACCCATATTATGCAGTTATTATCGCCAGAACTATAATAATTACACTTATTACTTCCGATATTGTCAATATAACATGCATTATTACCCATATTATGCAGTTATTATCGCTGGAACTCTAATAAATATACTTATTACTTTTATTATCGTTAATATAACATGCAACATTACCCATATTATGCAGGCACTATCGATAGAACTATAATAAATATACTTATTACTTTTATTATTATCAATATAACATGCATTATTACCAATATCATGCAGTTATTATCGCTAGAACTATAATAATTATACTTATTACTCCGGATATTATCAATATAACATGCATTATTACCCATATAATGCAGTTATTATCGCTAGATCTATAATAAATATACTAATTACTTTTATTATCACCAATATAACATGCATTATTACCCATATTATGCAGTTATTATCGCCAGAACTATAATAAATATACTTATTACTTTTATTATTATCAATATAACATGCACTATTAGCCATATTTTACTATTATTATCGATGGAACTATAATAATTATACTTAAGAATCCCGATGTTATCAATATGACATGCATTGTTACCCATATAATGGAGTTATTATTGCTAGAACTGTAATAATTATAGTTATTACTTATATTATTATCAACATAACATGCATTATTACCCATATAATGCAGTTATTATCGCTAGATCTATAATAAATATACCTATTACTTTTATTATCACCAATATAACATGCATTATTACCCATATTATGCAGTTATTATCGATAGAACTATAATAAATATACTTATTAATTATATTATCATCAATATAACATGCATTATTACCCATATTATGCAGTTATTATCGCTAGATCTATAATAAATATACTTATTCCTTTTATTATTATCAATATAACATGCATTATTACCCATATTATGCAGTTATTATCGCTAGAACTATAATAATTATACATATTACTCCCGATATTATCAATATAACATGCATTATTACCCATATAATGCAGATATTATCGCTAGATCTATAATAAATATACTTATTACATTTATTATTATCAATATAACATGCATTACTACCCATATTATGCAGTTATTATCGATAGAACTATAATAAATATACTTATTAATTATATTATCATCAATATAACATGCATTATTACCCATATTATGCAGTTATTATCGCTAGAACTATAATAATTATACTTATTACTCCCGATATTATCAATATAACATGCATTATTACCCATATAATGCAGATATTATCGCTAGATCTATAATAAATATACTTATTACTTTTATTATTGTCAATATAACATGCATTATTACCCATATTATGCAGTTATTATCGCCAGAACTATAATAATTACACTTATTACTTCCGATATTGTCAATATAACATGCATTATTACCCATATTATGCAGTTATTATCGCTGGAACTCTAATAAAAATACTTATTACTTTTATTATCGTTAATATAACATGCAACATTACCCATATTATGCAGGCACTATCGATAGAACTATAATAAATATACTTATTACTTTTATTATTATCAATATAACATGCATTATTACCAATATCATGCAGTTATTATCGCTAGAACTATAATAATTATACTTATTACTCCGGATATTATCAATATAACATGCATTATTACCCATATAATGCAGTTATTATCGCTAGATCTATAATAAATATACTAATTACTTTTATTATCACCAATATAACATGCATTATTACCCATATTATGCAGTTATTATCGCCAGAACTATAATAAATATACTTATTACTTTTATTATTATCAATATAACATGCACTATTAGCCATATTTTACTATTATTATCGATGGAACTATAATAATTATACTTAAGAATCCCGATGTTATCAATATGACATGCATTGTTACCCATATAATGGAGTTATTATTGCTAGAACTGTAATAATTATAGTTATTACTTATATTATTATCAACATAACATGCATTATTACCCATATAATGCAGTTATTATCGCTAGATCTATAATAAATATACCTATTACTTTTATTATCACCAATATAACATGCATTATTACCCATATTATGCAGTTATTATCGATAGAACTATAATAAATATACTTATTAATTATATTATCATCAATATAACATGCATTATTACCCATATTATGCAGTTATTATCGCTAGATCTATAATAAATATACTTATTCCTTTTATTATTATCAATATAACATGCATTATTACCCATATTATGCAGTTATTATCGCTAGAACTATAATAATTATACATATTACTCCCGATATTATCAATATAACATGCATTATTACCCATATAATGCAGATATTATCGCTAGATCTATAATAAATATACTTATTACATTTATTATTATCAATATAACATGCATTACTACCCATATTATGCAGTTATTATCGATAGAACTATAATAAATATACTTATTAATTATATTATCATCAATATAACATGCATTATTACCCATATTATGCAGTTATTATCGCTAGAACTATAATAATTATACTTATTACTCCCGATATTATCAATATAACATGCATTATTACCCATATAATGCAGATATTATCGCTAGATCTATAATAAATATACTTATTACTTTTATTATTGTCAATATAACATGCATTATTACCCATATTATGCAGTTATTATCGCCAGAACTATAATAATTACACTTATTACTTCCGATATTGTCAATATAACATGCATTATTACCCATATTATGCAGTTATTATCGCTGGAACTCTAATAAAAATACTTATTACTTTTATTATCGTTAATATAACATGCAACATTACCCATATTATGCAGGCACTATCGATAGAACTATAATAAATATACTTATTACTTTTATTATTATCAATATAACATGCATTATTACCAATATCATGCAGTTATTATCGCTAGAACTATAATAATTATACTTATTACTCCGGATATTATCAATATAACATGCATTATTACCCATATAATGCAGTTATTATCGCTAGATCTATAATAAATATACTAATTACTTTTATTATCACCAATATAACATGCATTATTACCCATATTATGCAGTTATTATCGCCAGAACTATAATAAATATACTTATTACTTTTATTATTATCAATATAACATGCACTATTAGCCATATTTTACTATTATTATCGATGGAACTATAATAATTATACTTAAGAATCCCGATGTTATCAATATGACATGCATTGTTACCCATATAATGGAGTTATTATTGCTAGAACTGTAATAATTATAGTTATTACTTATATTATTATCAACATAACATGCATTATTACCCATATAATGCAGTTATTATCGCTAGATCTATAATAAATATACCTATTACTTTTATTATCACCAATATAACATGCATTATTACCCATATTATGCAGTTATTATCGATAGAACTATAATAAATATACTTATTAATTATATTATCATCAATATAACATGCATTATTACCCATATTATGCAGTTATTATCGCTAGATCTATAATAAATATACTTATTCCTTTTATTATTATCAATATAACATGCATTATTACCCATATTATGCAGTTATTATCGCTAGAACTATAATAATTATACATATTACTCCCGATATTATCAATATAACATGCATTATTACCCATATAATGCAGATATTATCGCTAGATCTATAATAAATATACTTATTACATTTATTATTATCAATATAACATGCATTACTACCCATATTATGCAGTTATTATCGATAGAACTATAATAAATATACTTATTAATTATATTATCATCAATATAACATGCATTATTACCCATATTATGCAGTTATTATCGCTAGAACTATAATAATTATACTTATTACTCCCGATATTATCAATATAACATGCATTATTACCCATATAATGCAGATATTATCGCTAGATCTATAATAAATATACTTATTACTTTTATTATTGTCAATATAACATGCATTATTACCCATATTATGCAGTTATTATCGCCAGAACTATAATAATTACACTTATTACTTCCGATATTGTCAATATAACATGCATTATTACCCATATTATGCAGTTATTATCGCTGGAACTCTAATAAAAATACTTATTACTTTTATTATCGTTAATATAACATGCAACATTACCCATATTATGCAGGCACTATCGATAGAACTATAATAAATATACTTATTACTTTTATTATTATCAATATAACATGCATTATTACCAATATCATGCAGTTATTATCGCTAGAACTATAATAATTATACTTATTACTCCGGATATTATCAATATAACATGCATTATTACCCATATAATGCAGTTATTATCGCTAGATCTATAATAAATATACTTATTACTTTCATTATCACCAATATAACATGCATTATTACCCATATTACGCAGTTATTATCGCTAGAACTATAATAATTATACTTATTACTCCCGATATTATCAATGTAACATGCATTATTACCCATAGAATGCAGTTATTATCGTTAGATCTATAATAAATATACTTAATACTTTTATTATTATCAATATAACATGCATTATTACCCATATTATGCAGTTATTATCGCTAGAACGCAAATAAATATACTTATTACTTTTAATATCATCAATATAGCATGCATTATTACCCATATTATGCAGTTATTATCGGTAGAACTATAATAAATATACTTATTACTTGTATTATTATCAATATAACTTACATTATTACCCATATTTTACTATTATTATCCCTAGAACTATAATAATTATACTTATTACTCCCGATATTATCAATATAACATGCATTATTACCCATATAATGCAGTTATTATCACTAGATCTATAATAAATGTACTTATTAGTTTTATTATCACCAATATAACATGCATTATTACCCATATTATGCAGTTACTATCGCTAGAACTGTAATAATTATACTTACTACTTATATTATTATCAATATAACATGCATTATTACCCATATTATGCAGTTATTATCGCTAGAACTGTAATAATTATACTTATTACTTATATTATTGTCAATATAACATGCATTATTACCCATATTATGCAGTTATTATCGCCAGAACTATAATAATTACACTTATTACTTTTATTACCACCAATATAACATGCATTATTACCCATATTATGCAGTTATTATCGCTAGAACTGTAATAATTATACTTATTACTTATATTATTGTCAATATAACATGCATTATTACCCATATTATGCAGTTATTATCGGCAGAACTATAATAATTACACTTATTACTTCCGATATTGTCAATATAACATGCATTATTACCCATATTATGCAGTTATTATCGCTAGAACTGTAATAATTATACTTATTACTTATATTATTATCAATATAACATGCATTATTACCCATATTATGCAGTTATTATCGATAGAACTATAATAAATATACTTATTACTTATATTATCATCAATATAACATGCATTATTACCCATATAATGCAGTTATTATAGCTAGATCTATAATAAATATACTTATTACTTATATTATCATCAATATAATATGCATTATTACCCATATAATGCAGTTATTATCGCTAGATCTATAATAAATATACTTATTCCTTTTATTATTATCAATATAACATGCATTATTACCCATATAATGCAGATATTATCGCTAGATCTATAATAAATATACTTATTACATTTATTATTATCAATATAACATGCATTACTACCCATATTATGCAGTTATTGTCGATAGAACTATAATAAATATACTTATTAATTATATTATCATCAATATAACATGCATTATTACCCATATTATGCAGTTATTATCGCTAGAACTATAATAATTATACTTATTACTCCCGATATTATCAATATAACATGCATTATTACCCATATAATGCAGATATTATCGCTAGATCTATAATAAATATACTTATTACTTTTATTATTGTCAATATAACATGCATTATTACCCATATTATGCAGTTATTATCGCCAGAACTATAATAATTACACTTATTACTTCCGATATTGTCAATATAACATGCATTATTACCCATATTATGCAGTTATTATCGCTGGAACTCTAATAAAAATACTTATTACTTTTATTATCGTTAATATAACATGCAACATTACCCATATTATGCAGGCACTATCGATAGAACTATAATAAATATACTTATTACTTTTATTATTATCAATATAACATGCATTATTACCAATATCATGCAGTTATTATCGCTAGAACTATAATAATTATACTTATTACTCCGGATATTATCAATATAACATGCATTATTACCCATATAATGCAGTTATTATCGCTAGATCTATAATAAATATACTAATTACTTTTATTATCACCAATATAACATGCATTATTACCCATATTATGCAGTTATTATCGCCAGAACTATAATAAATATACTTATTACTTTTATTATTATCAATATAACATGCACTATTAGCCATATTTTACTATTATTATCGATGGAACTATAATAATTATACTTAAGAATCCCGATGTTATCAATATGACATGCATTGTTACCCATATAATGGAGTTATTATTGCTAGAACTGTAATAATTATACTTATTACTTATATTATTATCAACATAACATGCATTATTACCCATATAATGCAGTTATTATCGCTAGATCTATAATAAATATACTTATTACTTTTATTATCACCAATATAACATGCATTATTACCCATATAATGCAGTTATTATCGCCAGAACTATAATAAATATACTTATTACTTTTATTATCACCAATATAACATGCATTATTACCCATATTATGCAGTTATTATCGCTAGAACTGTAATAATTATACTTGTTACTTATATTATTATCAATATAACATGCATTATTACCCGTATTATGCAGTTATTATCGCCAGAACTATAATAAATATACTTATTACATTTATTTTTATCAATATAACATGCATTACTGCCCATATTATGCAGTTATTATCGATAGACCTATAATAAATATACTTATTAATTATATTATCATCAATATAACATGCATTATTACCCATATTATGCAGTTATTATCGCCAGAACTGTAATAAATATACTTATTACTTTTATTACCACCAATATAACATGCATTATTACCCATATTATGCAGTTATTATCGCTAGAACTGTAATAATTATACTTATTACTTATATTATTATCAATATAACATGCATTATTACCCATATAATGCAGTTATTGTAGCTAGATCTATAATGAATATACTTCTTACTTATATTATCATCAATATAATATGCATTATTACCCATATAATGCAGTTATTATCGCTAGATCTATAATAAATATACTTATTACTTTTATTATTATCAATATAACATGTATTATTAGCCATATTATGCAGTTATTATCGCTAGAACTATAATAACTATACTTATTACTCCCGATATTATCAATATAACATGCATTATTACCCATATAATGCAGTTATTATCGCTAGATCTATAATAAATATACTTATTACTTACATTATCATCAATATAACATGCATTATTACCCATATAATGCAGTTATTATAGCTAGATCTATAATAAATATACTTATTACTTATATTATCATCAATATAATAGGCATTATTACCCATATAATGCAGTTATTATCGCTAGATCTATAATAAATATACTTACTCCTTTTATTATTATCAATATAACATGCATTATTACCCATATAATGCAGTTATTATCGCTAGATCTATAATAAATATACTTATTACTTTTATTATCACCAATATAACATGCATTATTACCCATATAATGCAGTTATTATCGCCAGAACTATAATAAATATACTTATTACTTTTATTATCACCAATATAACATGCATTATTACCCATATTATGCAGTTATTATCGCTAGAACTGTAATAATTATACTTGTTACTTATATTATTATCAATATAACATGCATTATTACCCGTATTATGCAGTTATTATCGCCAGAACTATAATAAATATACTTATTACATTTATTTTTATCAATATAACATGCATTACTGCCCATATTATGCAGTTATTATCGATAGAACTATAATAAATATACTTATTAATTATATTATCATCAATATAACATGCATTATTACCCATATTATGCAGTTATTATCGCTAGAACTATAATAATTATACTTATTACTCCCGATATTATCAATATAACATGCATTATTACCCATATAATGCAGATATTATCGCTAGATCTATAATAAATATACTTATTACATTTATTATTATCAATATAACATGCATTACTACCCATATTATGCAGTTATTGTCGATAGAACTATAATAAATATACTTATTAATTATATTATCATCAATATAACATGCATTATTACCCATATTATGCAGTTATTATCGCTAGAACTATAATAATTATACTTATTACTCCCGATATTATCAATATAACATGCATTATTACCCATATAATGCAGATATTATCGCTAGATCTATAATAAATATACTTATTACTTTTATTATTGTCAATATAACATGCATTATTACCCATATTATGCAGTTATTATCGCCAGAACTATAATAATTACACTTATTACTTCCGATATTGTCAATATAACATGCATTATTACCCATATTATGCAGTTATTATCGCTGGAACTCTAATAAAAATACTTATTACTTTTATTATCGTTAATATAACATGCAACATTACCCATATTATGCAGGCACTATCGATAGAACTATAATAAATATACTTATTACTTTTATTATTATCAATATAACATGCATTATTACCAATATCATGCAGTTATTATCGCTAGAACTATAATAATTATACTTATTACTCCGGATATTATCAATATAACATGCATTATTACCCATATAATGCAGTTATTATCGCTAGATCTATAATAAATATACTAATTACTTTTATTATCACCAATGTAACATGCATTATTACCCATATTATGCAGTTATTATCGCCAGAACTATAATAAATATACTTATTACTTTTATTATTATCAATATAACACGCACTATTAGCCATATTTTACTATTATTTTCGGTAGAACTACAATAATTATGCTGATTACTTCCGATATTATCAATATAACATGCATTATTACCCATATAATGTAGTTATTATCGCTAGAACTGTAATAATTATACTTATTACTTATATAATATCAATATAACATGCATTATTGCCCATATTATGCAGTTATTATCGCCAGAACTATAATAAATATACCTATTACTTTTATTGTCATCAATATAACATGCATTATTACCCATATTATGCAGTTATTATCGCCAGAACTATAATAAATATACTTATTACTTTCATTATCACCAATATAACGTGCATTATTACCCATATTACGCAGTTATTATCGCTAGAACTATAATAATTATACTTATTACACCCGATATTATCAATATAACATGCATAATTACCCATATAATGCAGTTATTATCGCTAGATCTATAATTAATATACTTATTACTTTTATTATTATCAATATAACATGCATTATTACCCATATTATGCAGTTATTATCGCTAGAACTATAGTAATTATACTTATTACTCCCGATATTATCAATATAACATGCATTATTACCCATATAATGCAGTTATTATCGCTAGGTCTATAATAAATATACTTATTAATTATATTATCATCGATATAACATGCATTATTACCCATATTATGCAGTTATTATCGATAGAACTATAATAAATATACTTATTACTTTTATTATTATCAATATAACACGCACTATTAGCCATATTTTACTATTATTATCGCTAGAATTATAATAATTTTACTTATTACTCCCGATATTATCAATATAACATGCATTATTACCCATATAATGCAGTTATAATCGCTAGATCTATAATAAATATACTTATTACTTTTATTATTATCAATATAACATGCACCCTTGCCGTATTTTACTAGTATTATCGCTAGAACTGTAATAATTATACCTATTACTCCCGATATTATCAATATAACATCCATTATTACCCATATAATGCAGTTATTATCTCCAGAACTATAATAAATATACTTATTACTTTTATTATCACCAATTTAACATGCATTATTACCCATATTATGCAGTTATTATCGCTAGAACTGTAATAATTATACTTGTTACTTATATTATTATCAATATAACATGCATTATTACCCGTATTATGCAGTTATTATCGCCAGAACTATAATAAATATACTAATTACACTTATTATTATCAATATAACATGCATTACTACCCATATTATGCAGTTATTATCGATAGAACTATAATAAATATACTTATTAATTATATTATCATCAATATAACATGCATTATTACCCATATTATGCAGTTATTATCGCCAGAACTGTAATAAATATACTTAGTACTTTTATTACCACCAATATAACATGCATTATTACCCATATTTTGCAGTTATTATCGCTAGAACTGTAATAATTATACTTATTACTTATATTATTATCAATATAACATGCATTATTACCCATATTATGCAGTTATTATCGATAGAACTATAATAAATATACTTATTACTTATATTATCATCAATATAACATGCATTATTACCCATATAATGCAGTTATTATAGCTAGATCTATAATAAATATACTTATTACTTATATTATCATCAATATAATATGCATTATTACCCATATAATGCAGTTATTATCGCTAGATCTATAATAAATATACTTATTACTATTATTATTATCAATATAACATGCATTATTACCCATATTATGCAGTTATTATCGCTAGAACTATAATAATTACACTTATTACTCCCGATATTATCAATATAACATGCATTATTACCCATATAATGCAGTTATTATCGCTAGATGTATAATAAATATACTTATTACTTTTATTATTATCAATATAACACGCACTATTAGCCATATTTTACTATTATTATCGCTAGAATTATAATAACTTTACTTATTACTCCCGATATTATCAATATAACATGCATTATTACCCATATAATGCAGTTATTATCGCTAGATCTATAATAAATATACTTATTACTTTTATTATTATCAATATAACATGCATTATTACCCATATTATGCAGTTATTATCGATAGAACTGTAATAAATATACTTATTACTTATATTATCGTCAATATAACATGCATTATTACCCATATAATGCAGTTATTATAGCTAGATCTATAATAAATATACTTATTACTTATATTATCATCAATATAATATGCATTATTACCCATATAATGCAGTTATTATCGCTAGATCTATAATAAATATACTTATTCCTTTTATTATTATCAATATAACATGCATTATTACCCATATTATGCTGTTATTATCGCTAGAACTATAATAATTATACTTATTACTCCCGATATTATCAATATAACATGCATTATTACCCATATAATGCAGTTATTATAGCTAGATCTATAATAAATATACTTATTACTTATATTATCATCAATATAATATGCATTATTACCCATATAATGCAGTTATTATCGCTAGATCTATAATAAATATACTTATTACTATTATTATTATCAATATAACATGCATTATTACCCATATTATGCAGTTATTATCGCTAGAACTATAATAATTACACTTATTACTCCCGATATTATCAATATAACATGCATTATTACCCATATAATGCAGTTATTATCGCTAGATGTATAATAAATATACTTATTACTTTTATTATTATCAATATAACACGCACTATTAGCCATATTTTACTATTATTATCGCTAGAATTATAATAACTTTACTTATTACTCCCGATATTATCAATATAACATGCATTATTACCCATATAATGCAGTTATTATCGCTAGATCTATAATAAATATACTTATTACTTTTATTATTATCAATATAACATGCATTATTACCCATATTATGCAGTTATTATCGATAGAACTGTAATAAATATACTTATTACTTATATTATCGTCAATATAACATGCATTATTACCCATATAATGCAGTTATTATAGCTAGATCTATAATAAATATACTTATTACTTATATTATCATCAATATAATATGCATTATTACCCATATAATGCAGTTATTATCGCTAGATCTATAATAAATATACTTATTCCTTTTATTATTATCAATATAACATGCATTATTACCCATATTATGCTGTTATTATCGCTAGAACTATAATAATTATACTTATTACTCACGATATTATCAATATAACATGCATTATTACCCATATAATGCAGATATTATCGCTAGATCTATAATAAATATACTTATTACATTTATTATTATCAATATAACATGCATTACTACCCATATTATGCAGTTATTATCGATAGAACTATAATAAATATACTTATTAATTATATTATCATCAATATAACATGCATTATTACCCATATTATGCAGTTATTATCGCCAGAACTGTAATAAATATACTTATTACTTTTATTACCACCAATATAACATGCATTATTACCCATATTATGCAGTTATTATCGCCAGAACTATAATAATTACACTTATTACTTCCGATATTGTTAATATAACATGCATTATTACCAATATTATGCAGTTATTATCGCTAGAACTGTAATAATTATACTTATTACTTATATTATTATCAATATAACATGCATTATTACCCATATTATGCAGTTATTATCGCCAGAACTATAATAATTATACTTTTTACTTTTATTATCATCAATATAACATGCATTATTAACCATATTATGCAGTTATTATCGATAGAACTATAATAAATATACTTATTACTTATATTGTCATCAATATAACATGCATTATTACATATATAATGCAGTTATTATAGCTAGATCTATAATAAATAAACTTATTACTTTTATTATTATCAATATAACATGCACTATTAGCCATATTTTACTATTATTATCGCTAGAACTATAATAATTTTACTTATTACTCCCGATTTTATCAATATAAAATCCATTATTACCCATATAATGCAGTTATTATGGCCTGAACTATAATAAGTACACTTATTACTCCCGATATTATCAATGTAACATGCATTATTATCCATATAATGCAGTTATTATCGTTAGATCTATAATAAATATACTTAATACTTTTATTATTATCAATATAACATGCATTATTACCCATATTATGCAGTTATTATCGATAGAACTATAATAAATATACTTATTACTTATATTATCATCAATATAACATGCATTATTACCCATATTATGCAGTTATTATCGCCAGAACTATAATAATTATACTTTTTACTTTTATTATCATCAATATAACATGCATTATTAACCATATTATGCAGTTATTATCGATAGAACTATAATAAATATACTTATTACTTATGTTGTCATCAATATAACATGCATTATTACATATATAATGCAGTTATTATAGCTAGATTTATAATAAATAAACTTATTACTTTTATTATTATCAATATAACATGCACTATTAGCCATATTTTACTATTATTATCGCTAGGACTATAATAATTTTACTTATTACTCCCGATTTTATCAATATAAAATCCATTATTACCCATATAATGCAGTTATTATGGCCTGAACTATAATAAGTACACTTATTACTCCCGATATTATCAATGTAACATGCATTATTATCCATATAATGCAGTTATTATCGTTAGATCTATAATAAATATACTTAATACTTTTATTATTATCAATATAACATGCATTATTACCCATATTATGCAGTTATTATCGCCAGAACTATAATAATTATACTTTTTACTTTTGTTATCATCAATATAACATGCATTATTAACCATATTATGCAGTTATTATCGATAGAACTATAATAAATATACTTATTACTTATATTGTCATCAATATAACATGCATTATTACATATATAATGCAGTTATTATAGCTAGATCTATAATAAATAAACTTATTACTTTTATTATTATCAATATAACATGCACTATTAGCCATATTTTACTATTATTATCGCTAGAACTATAATAATTACACTTATTACTCCCGATATTATCAATGTAACATGCATTATTACCCATATAATGCAGTTCTTATCGTTAGATCTTTAATAAATATACTTAATACTTTTATTATTATCAATATAACATGCATTATTACCCATATTATGCAGTTATTATCGATAGAACTATAATAAATATACTTATTACTTATATTATCATCAATATAACATGCATTATTACCCATATAATGCAGTTATTATAGCTAGATCTATAATAAATATACTTATTACTTATATTATCATCAATATAACATGCATTATTACGCATATAATGCAGTTATTATCGCTGGAACTATAATAAATATGCTTATTACTTTTATTATTATCAATATAACATGCAATATTAGCCATATTTTACTATTATGTACGCTGGAACTATAATAATTTTACTTATTACTCCCGATACTATCAATATAACATGCCTTATTACCCATATAATGCAGTTATTATCGCTAGATCTATCATAAATATACTTATTACTTTTATTATTATCAATATAACATGCATTATTACCCATATTATGCAGTTATTATCGATAGAACTATAATAAATATACTTATTACTTATATTATCATCAATATAACATGAATTATTACCCATATTATGCAGTTATTATCGCCAGAACTGTAATAAATATACTTATTACTTTTATTATCACCAATATAACATGCATTATTATGCATATTATGCAGTTATTATCGCTCTAACTATAATAAATATACTTATTGCTTATATTATCATCAATATAACATGCATTATTACCCATATGATGCAGTTATTATAACTAGATCTATAATAAATATACTTATTACTTATATTATCATCAATATAACATGCATTATTAGCCATATAATGCAGTTATTATAGCTAGATCTATAATAAATATACTTACTACTTTTATTATTATCAATATAACATTCACTATTAGCCATATTTTACTATTACTATCGCTAGAACTATAATAATTATACTTATTACTCCCGATATTAGCAATATAACATGCATTATTAGCCATATAATGCAGTTATTATCGCTAGATCTATAATAAATATACTTATTACTTATATTATCATCAATATAACATGCATTATTACCTACATAATGCAGTTATTATAGCTAGATCTATAATAAATATACTTATTACTTATATTATCATCAATATAACATGCATTATTACGCATATAATGCAGTTATTATCGCTGGATCTATAATAAATATGCTTATTACTTTTATTATTATCAATATAACATGCAATATTAGCCATATTTTACTATTATGTACGCTGGAACTATAATAATTTTACTTACTACTCCCGATATTATCAATATAACATGCCTTATTACCCATATAATGCAGTTATTATAACTAGATCTATAATAAATATACTTATTACTTATATTATCATCAATATAACATGCATTATTACCCATATAATGCAGTTATTATCGCTAGATCTATAATAAATATACTTATTACTTTTATTATTATCAATATAACATGCATTATTACCCATATTATGCAGTTATTATCGCTAGAACTGTAATAATTATACTTACTACTTATATTATTATCAATATAACATGTATAAATTACCCGTATTATGCAGTTATTATCGCTAGATCTATAATAAATATACTTATTACTTTTATTATTATCAATATAACATGCATTATTACCCATATTATGCAGTTATGTCGATAGAACTATAATAATTATACTTATTACTCCCGATATTATCAATATAACATGCATTATTACCCATATTATGCAGTTATTATCGCTAGAACTGTAATAATTATACTTACTACTTATATTATTATCAATATAACATGCACTATTAGCCATATTTTACTATTATGTACGCTGGAACTATAATAATTTTACTTACTACTCCCGATATTATCAATATAACATGCCTTATTACCCATATAATGCAGTTATTATAACTAGATCTATAATAAATATACTTATTACTTATATTATCATCAATATAACATGCATTATTACCCATATAATGCAGTTATTATAGCTAGATCCATAATAAATATACTTATTACTTTTATTATTATCAATATAACATGCACTATTAGCCATATTTTACTATTATTATCGCTAGAACTATAATAATTATACTTATTACTCCCGATATTATCAATATAACATGCATTATTACCCATATAATGCAGTTATTATAGCTAGATCTATAATAAATATACTTATTACTTATATTATCATCAATATAACATGCATTATTACCCATATTATGCAGTTATTATCGCCAGAACTGTAATAAATATACTTATTACTTTTATTATCACCAATATAACATGCATTATTATGCATATTATGCAGTTATTATCGCTCTAACTATAATAAATATACTTAGAACTTATATTATCATCAATATAACATGCATTATTACCCATATAATGCAGTTATTATCGCTAGAACTGTAATAATTATGCTTATTACGTATATTATCATCAATATAACATGCATTATTACCCACATAATGCAGTTATTATCGCTAGATCTATAATAAATATATTTATTACTTTTATTATTATCAATATAACATGCATTACTACCCATATTATGCAGTTATTATCGCTAGAACTATAATAATTATACTTATTACTCCCGATATTATCAATATTAAATCCATTATTACCCATATTATGCAGTTATTATCGATAGAAATATAATAAATATACTTATTACTTTTATTATTATCAATATAACACGCACTATTAGCCATATTTTACTATTATTATCGCTAGAATTATAATAATTTTACTTATTACTCCCGATATTATCAATATAAAATCCATTATTACCCATATTATGCAGTTATTATCGATAGAACTATAATAAATATACTTATTACTTATATTGTCATCAATATAACATGCATTATTACCCATATTATGCAGTTATTATCGATAGAACTATAATAAATATACTTGTTACTTATATTATCATCAATATAACATGCATTATTACCCATATAATGCAGTTATTATAGCTAGATCTATAATAAATATACTTATTACTTATATTATCATCAATATAACATTCATTATTACCCATATAATGCAGTTATTATAGCTAGATCTATAATAAATATACTTATTACTTATATTATCATCAATATAACATGAATTATTACCCATATTATGCAGTTAATATCGCCAGAACTGTAATAAATATACTTATTACTTTTATTATCACCAATATAACATGCATTATTATGCATATTATGCAGTTATTATCGCTCTAACTATAATAAATATACTTATTACTTATATTATCATCAATATAACATGCATTATTACCCATATGATGCAGTTATTATAACTAGATCTATAATAAATATACTTATTACTTATATTATCATCAATATAACATGCATTATTACCCATATAATGCAGTTATTATAGCTAGATCTATAATAAATATACTTACTACTTTTATTATTATCAATATAACATTCACTATTAGCCATATTTTACTATTACTATCGCTAGAACTATAATAATTATACTTATTACTCCCGATATTAGCAATATAACATGCATTATTACCCATATAATGCAGTTATTATCGCTAGATCTATAATAAATATACTTATTACTTTTATTATTATCAATATAACATGCATTATTACCCATATTATGCAGTTATTATCGCTAGAACTATAATAATTATACTTATTACTCCCGATATTATCAATATAACATGCATTATTACCCATATAATGCAGTTATTATCGCTAGATCTATAATAAATATACTTATTACTTTTATTATTATCAATATAACATGCATTATTACCCATATTATGCAGTTATTATCGACAAAACTGTAATAAATATACTTATTAATTTTATTATCACCAATATAACATGCATTATTATGCATATTATGCAGTTATTATCGCTCTAACTATAATAAATATACTTACTACTTATATTATTATCAATATAACATGCATTATTACCCGTATTATGCAGTTATTATCGCCAGAACTATAATAAATATACTTATTACATTTATTATCATCAATATAACATGCATTATTACCCATATTATGCAGTTATTATAGCTAGATCCATAATAAATATACTTATTACTTTTATTATTATCGATATAACAATCACTATTAGCCATATTTTACCATTACTATCGCTAGAACTATAATAATTATACTTATTACTCCCGATATTATCAATATAACATGCATTATTACCCATATAATGCAGTTATTATCGCTAGATCTATAATAAATATACTTATTACTTTTATTATTATCAATATAACATGCACTATTAGACATATTTTACTATTATTATCGCTAGAAATATAATAATTTTACTTATTACTCCCGATATTATCAATATAAAATCCATTATTACCCATATAATGAAGTTATTATCGCTAGAACTGTAATAATTATACTTATTACTTATATTATCATCAATATAACATGCATTATTACCCATATAATGCAGTTATTATAGCTAGATCTATAATAAATATACTTACTACTTATATTATCATCAATATAACATGCATTATTACATATATAATGCAGTTATTATAGCTAGATCCATAATAAATATACTTATTACTTTTATTATTATCAATATAACATGCACTATTAGCCATATTTTACTATTATTATCGCTAGAACTATAATAATTTTACTTATTACTCCCGATATTATCAATATAAAATCCATTATTACCCATATAATGCAGTTATTATGGCCTGAACTATAATAATTACACTTATTACTCCCGATGTTATCAATGTAACATGCATTATTACCCATATAATGCAGTTATTATCGTTAGATCTATAATAAATATACTTAATACTTTTATTATTATCAATATAACATGCATTATTACCCATATTATGCAGTTATTATCGGTAGAACTATAATAATTATACTTATTACTCCCGATATTATCAATATAACATGCATTATTACCCATATAATGCAGTTATTATCGCTAGATCTATAATAAATATACTTATTAGTTTTATTATCTCCAATATAACATGCATTATTACCCATATTATGCAGTTATTATCGCTAGAACTGTAATAATTATACTTACTACTTATATTATTATCAATATAACATGCACTATTAGCCATATTTTACTATTATTATCGCTAGAACTATAATAATTATACTTATTACTCCCGATATTATCAATATAACATGCATTATTACCCATATAATGCAGTTATTATCGATAGATCTATAATAAATATACTTATTACTTTTATTATTATCAATATAACATGCATTATTACCCATATTATGCAGTTATTATCGCTAGAACTATAATAATTATACTTATTACTCACGATATCCTCAATATAACATGCATTATTACCCATATAATGCAGTTATTATAGCTAGATCTATAATAAATATACTTATTACTTATATTATCATCAATATAACATTCATTATTACCCATATAATGCAGTTATTATAGCTAGATCTATAATAAATATACTTATTACTTATATTATCATCAATATAACATGAATTATTACCCATATTATGCAGTTATTATCGCCAGAACTATAATAAATATACTTATTACTTATATTATCATCAATATAACATGCATTATTACCCATATGATGCAGTTATTATAACTAGATCTATAATAAATATACTTATTACTTATATTATCATCAATATAACATGCATTATTACCCATATAATGCAGTTATTATAGCTAGATCTATAATAAATATACTTACTACTTTTATTATTATCAATATAACATTCACTATTAGCCATATTTTACTATTACTATCGCTAGAACTATAATAATTATACTTATTACTCCCGATATTAGCAATATAACATGCATTATTACCCATATTATGCAGTTATTATCGCTAGAACTGTAATAATTATACTTACTACTTATATTATTATCAATATAACATGCACTATTAGCCATATTTTACTATTATGTACGCTGGAACTATAATAATTTTACTTACTACTCCCGATATTATCAATATAACATGCCTTATTACCCATATAATGCAGTTATTATAACTAGATCTATAATAAATATACTTATTACTTATATTATCATCAATATAACATGCATTATTACCCATATAATGCAGTTATTATAGCTAGATCCATAATAAATATACTTATTACTTTTATTATTATCAATATAACATGCACTATTAGCCATATTTTACTATTATTATCGCTAGAACTATAATAATTATACTTATTACTCCCGATATTATCAATATAACATGCATTATTACCCATATAATGCAGTTATTATCGATAGATCTATAATAAATATACTTATTACTTTTATTATTATCAATATAACATGCATTATTACCCATATTATGCAGTTATTATCGCTAGAACTATAATAATTATACTTATTACTCACGATATCCTCAATATAACATGCATTATTACCCATATAATGCAGTTATTATAGCTAGATCTATAATAAATATGCTTATTACTTATATTATCATCAATATAACATGCATTATTACCCATATTATGCAGTTATTATCGCCAGAACTGTAATAAATATACTTATTACTTTTATTATCACCAATATAACATGCATTATTACCCATATAATGCAGTTATTATCGCTAGAACTGTAATAATTATGCTTATTACGTATATTATCATCAATATAACATGCATTATTACCCACATAATGCAGTTATTATCGCTAGATCTATAATAAATATATTTATTACTTTTATTATTATCAATATAACATGCATTACTACCCATATTATGCAGTTATTATCGCTAGAACTATAATAATTATACTTATTACTCCCGATATTATCAATATTAAATCCATTATTACCCATATTATGCAGTTATTATCGATAGAAATATAATAAATATACTTATTACTTTTATTATTATCAATATAACACGCACTATTAGCCATATTTTACTATTATTATCGCTAGAATTATAATAATTTTACTTATTACTCCCGATATTATCAATATAAAATCCATTATTACCCATATTATGCAGTTATTATCGATAGAACTATAATAAATATACTTATTACTTATATTGTCATCAATATAACATGCATTATTACCCATATTATGCAGTTATTATCGATAGAACTATAATAAATATACTTGTTACTTATATTATCATCAATATCACATGCATTATTACCCATATAATGCAGTTATTATAGCTAGATCTATAATAAATATACTTATTACTTATATTATCATCAATATAACATTCATTATTACCCATATAATGCAGTTATTATAGCTAGATCTATAATAAATATACTTATTACTTATATTATCATCAATATAACATGAATTATTACCCATATTATGCAGTTATTATCGCCAGAACTGTAATAAATATACTTATTACTTTTATTATCACCAATATAACATGCATTATTATGCATATTATGCAGTTATTATCGCTCTAACTATAATAAATATACTTATTACTTATATTATCATCAATATAACATGCATTATTACCCATATGATGCAGTTATTATAACTAGATCTATAATAAATATACTTATTACTTATATTATCATCAATATAACATGCATTATTACCCATATAATGCAGTTATTATAGCTAGATCTATAATAAATATACTTACTACTTTTATTATTATCAATATAACATTCACTATTAGCCATATTTTACTATTACTATCGCTAGAACTATAATAATTATACTTATTACTCCCGATATTAGCAATATAACATGCATTATTACCCATATTATGCAGTTATTATCGCTAGAACTGTAATAATTATACTTACTACTTATTTTATTATCAATATAACATGCACTATTAGCCATATTTTACTATTATGTACGCTGGAACTATAATAATTTTACTTACTACTCCCGATATTATCAATATAACATGCCTTATTACCCATATAATGCAGTTATTATAACTAGATCTATAATAAATATACTTATTACTTATATTATCATCAATATAACATGCATTATTACCCATATAATGCAGTTATTATAGCTAGATCCATAATAAATATACTTATTACTTTTATTATTATCAATATAACATGCACTATTAGCCATATTTTACTATTATTATCGCTAGAACTATAATAATTATACTTATTACTCCCGATATTATCAATATAACATGCATTATTACCCATATAATGCAGTTATTATCGATAGATCTATAATAAATATACTTATTACTTTTATTATTATCAATATAACATGCATTATTACCCATATTATGCAGTTATTATCGCTAGAACTATAATAATTATACTTATTACTCACGATATCCTCAATATAACATGCATTATTACCCATATAATGCAGTTATTATAGCTAGATCTATAATAAATATACTTATTACTTATATTAT
This sequence comes from Megachile leachella, assembly GCA_963576845.1. NCBI lineage: Eukaryota > Metazoa > Arthropoda > Insecta > Hymenoptera > Megachilidae > Megachile > Megachile leachella. The sequence continues at coordinate 1,413,930 of CAUYWW010000182.1, forward strand.
CATCAATATAACATGCATTATTACCCATATTATGCAGTTATTATCGCCAGAACTGTAATAAATATACTTATTACTTTTATTATCACCAATATAACATGCATTATTATGCATATTATGCAGTTATTATCGCTCTAACTATAATAAATATACTTAGTACTTATATTATCATCAATATAACATGCATTATTACCCATATAATGCAGTTATTATCGCTAGAACTGTAATAATTATGCTTATTACGTATATTATCATCAATATAACATGCATTATTACCCACATAATGCAGTTATTATCGCTAGATCTATAATAAATATATTTATTACTTTTATTATTATCAATATAACATGCATTACTACCCATATTATGCAGTTATTATCGCTAGAACTATAATAATTATACTTATTACTCCCGATATTATCAATATTAAATCCATTATTACCCATATTATGCAGTTATTATCGATAGAAATATAATAAATATACTTATTACTTTTATTATTATCAATATAACACGCACTATTAGCCATATTTTACTATTATTATCGCTAGAATTATAATAATTTTACTTATTACTCCCGATATTATCAATATAAAATCCATTATTACCCATATTATGCAGTTATTATCGATAGAACTATAATAAATATACTTATTACTTATATTGTCATCAATATAACATGCATTATTACCCATATTATGCAGTTATTATCGATAGAACTATAATAAATATACTTGTTACTTATATTATCATCAATATAACATGCATTATTACCCATATAATGCAGTTATTATAGCTAGATCTATAATAAATATACTTATTACTTATATTATCATCAATATAACATTCATTATTACCCATATAATGCAGTTATTATAGCTAGATCTATAATAAATATACTTATTACTTATATTATCATCAATATAACATGAATTATTACCCATATTATGCAGTTATTATCGCCAGAACTGTAATAAATATACTTATTACTTTTATTATCACCAATATAACATGCATTATTATGCATATTATGCAGTTATTATCGCTCTAACTATAATAAATATACTTATTACTTATATTATCATCAATATAACATGCATTATTACCCATATGATGCAGTTATTATAACTAGATCTATAATAAATATACTTATTACTTATATTATCATCAATATAACATGCATTATTACCCATATAATGCAGTTATTATAGCTAGATCTATAATAAATATACTTACTGCTTTTATTATTATCAATATAACATTCACTATTAGCCATATTTTACTATTACTATCGCTAGAACTATAATAATTATACTTATTACTCCCGATATTAGCAATATAACATGCATTATTACCCATATAATGCAGTTATTATCGCTAGATCTATAATAAATATACTTATTACTTTTATTATTATCAATATAACATGCATTATTACCCATATTATGCAGTTATTATCGCTAGAACTATAATAATTATACTTATTACTCCCGATATTATCAATATAACATGCATTATTACCCATATAATGCAGTTATTATCGCTAGATCTATAATAAATATACTTATTACTTTTATTATTATCAATATAACATGCATTATTACCCATATTATGCAGTTATTATCGACAAAACTGTAATAAATATACTTATTAATTTTATTATCACCAATATAACATGCATTATTATGCATATTATGCAGTTATTATCGCTCTAACTATAATAAATATACTTATTACTTATATTGTCATCAATATAACATGCATTATTACCCATATTATGCAGTTATTATCGATAGAACTATAATAAATATACTTGTTACTTATATTATCATCAATATAACATGCATTATTACCCATATAATGCAGTTATTATCGCTAGATCTATAATAAATATACTTATTACTTTTATTATTATCAATATAACATGCATTATTACCCATATTATGCAGTTATTATCGCTAGAACTATAATAATTATACTTATTACTCCCGATATTATCAATATAACATGCATTATTACCCATATAATGCAGTTATTATCGCTAGATCTATAATAAATATACTTACTACTTATATTATTATCAATATAACATGCATTATTACCCGTATTATGCAGTTATTATCGCCAGAACTATAATAAATATACTTATTACATTTATTATCATCAATATAACATGCATTATTACCCATATTATGCAGTTATTATAGCTAGAACTATAATAAATATACTTATTACTTTTATTATTATCAATATAACATGCACTATTAGCCATATTTTACTATTATGTACGCAGGGACTATAATGATTTTACTTATTACTCCCGATATAATCAATATAAAATCTATTATTACCCATATAATGCAGTTATTATCGATAGAACTATAATAAATATACTTATTACTTATATTGTCATCAATATAACATGCATTATTACCCATATTATGCAGTTATTATCGATAGAACTATAATAAATATACTTGTTACTTATATTATCATCAATATAACATGCATTATTACCCATATAATGCAGTTATTATCGCTAGATCTATAATAAATATACTTATTACTTTTATTATTATCAATATAACATGCATTATTACCCATATTATGCAGTTATTATCGCTAGAACTATAATAATTATACTTATTACTCCCGATATTATCAATATAACATGCATTATTACCCATATAATGCAGTTATTATCGCTAGATCTATAATAAATATACTTACTACTTATATTATTATCAATATAACATGCATTATTACCCGTATTATGCAGTTATTATCGCCAGAACTATAATAAATATACTTATTACATTTATTATCATCAATATAACATGCATTATTACCCATATTATGCAGTTATTATAGCTAGAACTATAATAAATATACTTATTACTTTTATTATTATCAATATAACATGCACTATTAGCCATATTTTACTATTATGTACGCAGGGACTATAATGATTTTACTTATTACTCCCGATATAATCAATATAAAATCTATTATTACCCATATAATGCAGTTATTATCGCTAGAACTGTAATAATTATGCTTATTACGTATATTATCATCAATATAACATGCATTATTACCCGTATTATGCACTTATTATCGCCAGAACTATAATAAATATACTTATTACTTATATTATCATCAATATAACATGCATTATTACCCATATTATGCAGTTATTATCGACAAAACTGTAATAAATATACTTATTACTTTTATTATCACCAATATAACATGCATTATTATGCATATTATGCAGTTATTATCGCTCTATCTATAATAAATATACTTATTACTTATATTATCATCAATATAACGTGCATTATTAACCATATAATGCAGTTATTATCGCTAGATCTATAATAAATATAGTTATTCCTTTTATTATTATCAATATAACATGCACTATTAGCCATATTTTACTATTATGTACGCTGGGACTATAATAATTTTACTTATTACTCCCGATATTATCAATATAAAATCCATTATTACCCATATAATGCAGTTATTATCGCTAGATCTATAATAAATATACTTATTACTTATATTATCATCAATATAACATGCATTATTACCCATATTATGCAGTTATTATCGCCAGAACTGTAATAAATATACTTATTACTTTTATTATCACCAATATAACATGCATTATTATGCATATTATGCAGTTATTATCGCTAGAACTGTAATAATTATGCTTATTACGTATATTGTCATCAACATAACATGCATTATTACCCATATAATGCAGTTATTATAGCTAGATCCATAATAAATATACTTATTACTTTTATTATTATCAATATAACAATCACTATTAGCCATATTTTACCATTACTATCGCTAGAACTATAATAATTATACTTATTACTCCCGATATTATCAATATAACATGCATTATTACCCATATAATGCAGTTATTATCGCTAGATCTATAATAAATATACTTATTACTTTTATTATTATCAATATAACATGCACTATTAGACATATTTTACTATTATTATCGCTAGAATTATAATAATTTTACTTATTACTCCCGATATTATCAATATAAAATCCATTATTACCCATATAATGCAGTTATTATCGCTAGAACTGTACTATTTATACTTATTACTTATATTATCATCAATATAACATGCATTATTACCCATATAATGCAGTTATTATAGCTAGATCTATAATAAATATACTTACTACTTACATTATCATCAATATAACATGCATTATTACATATATAATGCAGTTATTATAGCTAGATCCATAATAAATATACTTATTACTTTTATTATTATCAATATAACATGCACTATTAGCCATATTTTACTATTATTATCGCTAGAACTATAATAATTTTACTTATTACTCCCGATATTATCAATATAAAATCCATTATTACCCATATAATGCAGTTATTATGGCCTGAACTATAATAATTACACTTATTACTCCCGATGTTATCAATGTAACATGCATTATTACCCATATAATGCAGTTATTATCGTTAGATCTATAATAAATATACTTAATACTTTTATTATTATCAATATAACATGCATTATTACCCATATTATGCAGTTATTATCGGTAGAACTATAATAAATATACTTATTACTTGTATTATTATCAATATAACTTACATTATTACCCATATTTTACTATTATTATCCCTAGAACTATAATAATTATACTTATTACTCCCGATATTATCAATATAACATGCATTATTACCCATATTATGCAGTTATTATCGACAAAACTGTAATAAATATACTTATTACTTTTATTATCACCAATATAACATGCATTATTATGCATATTATGCAGTTATTATCGCTCTAACTATAATAAATATACTTATTACTTATATTATCATCAATATAACATGCATTATTACCCATATAATGCAGTTATTATAGCTAGATCTATAATAAATATACTTATTACTTATATTATCATCAATATAACATGCATTATTACATATATAATGCAGTTATTATAGCTAGATCCATAATAAATATACTTTTTACTTTTATTATCATCAATATAACATGCATTATTACCCATATTATGCAATTATTATCGATAGAACTATAATAAATATACTTATTACTTATATTGTCATCAATATAACATGCATTATTACATATATAATGCAGTTATTATAGCTAGATCCATAATAAATATACTTATTACTTTTATTATTATCAATATAACATGCACTATTAGCCATATTTTACTATTATTATCGCTAGAAATATAATAATTTTACTTATTACTCCCGATATTATCAATATAAAATCCATTATTACCCATATAATGCAGTTATTATCGGTAGAACTATAATAAATATACTTATTACTTGTATTATTGTCAATATAACATGCATTATTACCCATATTATGCAGTTATTATCGCCAGAACTATAATAATTACACTTATTACTTCCGATATTATCAATATAACATGCATTATTACCCATATTATGCAGTTATTATCGATAGAACTATAATAAATATATTTATTACTTTTATTATTATCAATATAACACGCACTATTAGCCATATTTTACTATTATTATCGCTAGAATTATAATGATTTTACTTATTACTCCCGATATTATCAATATAACATGCATTATTACCCATATAATGCAGTTATAATCGCTAGATCTATAATAAATATACTTATTACTTTTATTATTATCAATATAACATGCACCCTTGCCATATTTTACTAGTATTATCGCTAGAACTGTAATAATTATACCTATTACTCCCGATATTATCAATATAACATCCATTATTACCCATATAATGCAGTTATTATCGCCAGAACTATAATAAATGTACTTATTAGTTTTATTATCACCAATATAACATGCATTATTACCCATATTATGCAGTTACTATCGCTAGAACTGTAATAATTATACTTACTACTTATATTATCATCAATATAACATGCATTATTACCCATATTATGCAGTTATTATCGGTAGAACTATAATAAATATACTTATTACTTGTATTATTATCAATATAACATACATTATTACCCATATTTTACTATTATTATCCCTAGAACTATAATAATTATACTTATTACTCCCGATATTATCAATATAACATGCATTATTACCCATATAATGCAGTTATTATCGCTAGATCTATAATAAATGTACTTATTAGTTTTATTATCACCAATATAACATGCATTATTACCCATATTATGCAGTTACTATCGCTAGAACTGTAATAATTATACTTACTACTTATATTATTATCAATATAACATGCATTATTACCCATATTATGCAGTTATTATCGCTAGAACTGTAATAATTATACTTATTACTTATATTATTGTCAATATAACATGCATTATTACCCATATTATGCAGTTATTATCGCCAGAACTATAATAATTACACTTATTACTCCCGATATTATCAATATAACATGCATTATTACCCATATAATGCAGTTATAATCGCTAGATCTATAATAAATATACTTATTACTTTTATTATTATCAATATAACATGCACCCTTGCCATATTTTACTAGTATTATCGCTAGAACTGTAATAATTATACCTATTACTCCCGATATTATCAATATAATATCCATTATTACCCATATAATGCAGTTATTATCGCCAGAACTATAATAAATATACTTATTACTTTTATTATCACCAATTTAACATGCATTATTACCCATATTATGCAGTTATTATCGCTAGAACTGTAATAATTATACTTGTTACTTATATTATTATCAATATGACATGCATTATTACCCGTATTATGCAGTTATTATCGCCAGAACTATAATAAATATACTTATTACATTTATTATTATCAATATAACATGCATTACTACCCATATTATGCAGTTATTATCGATAGAACTATAATAAATATACTTATTAATTATATTATCATCAATATAACATGCATTATTACCCATATTATGCAGTTATTATCGCCAGAACTGTAATAAATATACTTATTACTTTTATTACCACCAATATAACATGCATTATTACCCATATAATGCAGTTATTATAGCTAGATCTATAATAAATATACTTATTACTTATATTATCATGAATATAATATGCATTATTACCCATATAATGCAGTTATTATCGCTAGATCTATAATAAATATACTTATTCCTTTTATTATTATCAATATAACATGCATTATTACCCATATAATGCAGATATTATCGCTAGATCTATAATAAATATACTTATTACATTTATTATTATCAATATAACATGCATTATTAGCCATATAATGCAGTTATTATAGCTAGATCTATAATAAATATACTTACTACTTTTATTATTATCAATATAACATTCACTATTAGCCATATTTTACTATTACTATCGCTAGAACTATAATAATTATACTTATTACTCCCGATATTAGCAATATAACATGCATTATTACCCATATAATGCAGTTATTATCGCTAGATCTATAATAAATATACTTATTACTTTTATTATTATCAATATAACATGCATTATTACCCATATTATGCAGTTATTATCGCTAGAACTATAATAATTATACTTATTACTCCCGATATTATCAATATAACATGCATTATTACCCATATAATGCAGTTATTATCGCTAGATCTATAATAAATATACTTATTACTTTTATTATTATCAATATAACATGCATTATTACCCATATTATGCAGTTATTATCGACAAAACTGTAATAAATATACTTATTAATTTTATTATCACCAATATAACATGCATTATTATGCATATTATGCAGTTATTATCGCTCTAACTATAATAAATATACTTATTACTTATATTGTCATCAATATAACATGCATTATTACCCATATTATGCAGTTATTATCGATAGAACTATAATAAATATACTTGTTACTTATATTATCATCAATATAACATGCATTATTACCCATATAATGCAGTTATTATCGCTAGATCTATAATAAATATACTTATTACTTTTATTATTATCAATATAACATGCATTATTACCCATATTATGCAGTTATTATCGCTAGAACTATAATAATTATACTTATTACTCCCGATATTATCAATATAACATGCATTATTACCCATATAATGCAGTTATTATCGCTAGATCTATAATAAATATACTTACTACTTATATTATTATCAATATAACATGCATTATTACCCGTATTATGCAGTTATTATCGCCAGAACTATAATAAATATACTTATTACATTTATTATCATCAATATAACATGCATTATTACCCATATTATGCAGTTATTATAGCTAGAACTATAATAAATATACTTATTACTTTTATTATTATCAATATAACATGCACTATTAGCCATATTTTACTATTATGTACGCAGGGACTATAATGATTTTACTTATTACTCCCGATATAATCAATATAAAATCTATTATTACCCATATAATGCAGTTATTATCGATAGAACTATAATAAATATACTTATTACTTATATTGTCATCAATATAACATGCATTATTACCCATATTATGCAGTTATTATCGATAGAACTATAATAAATATACTTGTTACTTATATTATCATCAATATAACATGCATTATTACCCATATAATGCAGTTATTATCGCTAGATCTATAATAAATATACTTATTACTTTTATTATTATCAATATAACATGCATTATTACCCATATTATGCAGTTATTATCGCTAGAACTATAATAATTATACTTATTACTCCCGATATTATCAATATAACATGCATTATTACCCATATAATGCAGTTATTATCGCTAGATCTATAATAAATATACTTACTACTTATATTATTATCAATATAACATGCATTATTACCCGTATTATGCAGTTATTATCGCCAGAACTATAATAAATATACTTATTACATTTATTATCATCAATATAACATGCATTATTACCCATATTATGCAGTTATTATAGCTAGAACTATAATAAATATACTTATTACTTTTATTATTATCAATATAACATGCACTATTAGCCATATTTTACTATTATGTACGCAGGGACTATAATGATTTTACTTATTACTCCCGATATAATCAATATAAAATCTATTATTACCCATATAATGCAGTTATTATCGCTAGAACTGTAATAATTATGCTTATTACGTATATTATCATCAATATAACATGCATTATTACCCGTATTATGCACTTATTATCGCCAGAACTATAATAAATATACTTATTACTTATATTATCGTCAATATAACATGCATTATTACCCATATTATGCAGTTATTATCGACAAAACTGTAATAAATATACTTATTACTTTTATTATCACCAATATAACATGCATTATTATGCATATTATGCAGTTATTATCGCTCTATCTATAATAAATATACTTATTACTTATATTATCATCAATATAACATGCATTATTAACCATATAATGCAGTTATTATCGCTAGATCTATAATAAATATAGTTATTCCTTTTATTATTATCAATATAACATGCACTATTAGCCATATTTTACTATTATGTACGCTGGGACTATAATAATTTTACTTATTACTCCCGATATTATCAATATAAAATCCATTATTACCCATATAATGCAGTTATTATCGCTAGATCTATAATAAATATACTTATTACTTATATTATCATCAATATAACATGCATTATTACCCATATTATGCAGTTATTATCGCCAGAACTGTAATAAATATACTTATTACTTTTATTATCACCAATATAACATGCATTATTATGCATATTATGCAGTTATTATCGCTAGAACTGTAATAATTATGCTTATTACGTATATTATCATCAACATAACATGCATTATTACCCATATAATGCAGTTATTATAGCTAGATCCATAATAAATATACTTATTACTTTTATTATTATCAATATAACAATCACTATTAGCCATATTTTACCATTACTATCGCTAGAACTATAATAATTATACTTATTACTCCCGATATTATCAATATAACATGCATTATTACCCATATAATGCAGTTATTATCGCTAGATCTATAATAAATATACTTATTACTTTTATTATTATCAATATAACATGCACTATTAGACATATTTTACTATTATTATCGCTAGAATTATAATAATTTTACTTATTACTCCCGATATTATCAATATAAAATCCATTATTACCCATATAATGCAGTTATTATCGCTAGAACTGTACTATTTATACTTATTACTTATATTATCATCAATATAACATGCATTATTACCCATATAATGCAGTTATTATAGCTAGATCTATAATAAATATACTTACTACTTACACTATCATCAATATAACATGCATTATTACATATATAATGCAGTTATTATAGCTAGATCCATAATAAATATACTTATTACTTTTATTATTATCAATATAACATGCACTATTAGCCATATTTTACTATTATTATCGCTAGAACTATAATAATTTTACTTATTACTCCCGATATTATCAATATAAAATCCATTATTACCCATATAATGCAGTTATTATGGCCTGAACTATAATAATTACACTTATTACTCCCGATGTTATCAATGTAACATGCATTATTACCCATATAATGCAGTTATTATCGTTAGATCTATAATAAATATACTTAATACTTTTATTATTATCAATATAACATGCATTATTACCCATATTATGCAGTTATTATCGGTAGAACTATAATAAATATACTTATTACTTGTATTATTATCAATATAACTTACATTATTACCCATATTTTACTATTATTATCCCTAGAACTATAATAATTATACTTATTACTCCCGATATTATCAATATAACATGCATTATTACCCATATTATGCAGTTATTATCGACAAAACTGTAATAAATATACTTATTACTTTTATTATCACCAATATAACATGCATTATTATGCATATTATGCAGTTATTATCGCTCTAACTATAATAAATATACTTATTACTTATATTATCATCAATATAACATGCATTATTACCCATATAATGCAGTTATTATAGCTAGATCTATAATAAATATACTTATTACTTATATTATCATCAATATAACATGCATTATTACATATATAATGCAGTTATTATAGCTAGATCCATAATAAATATACTTTTTACTTTTATTATCATCAATATAACATGCATTATTACCCATATTATGCAATTATTATCGATAGAACTATAATAAATATACTTATTACTTATATTGTCATCAATATAACATGCATTATTACATATATAATGCAGTTATTATAGCTAGATCCATAATAAATATACTTATTACTTTTATTATTATCAATATAACATGCACTATTAGCCATATTTTACTATTATTATCGCTAGAAATATAATAATTTTACTTATTACTCCCGATATTATCAATATAAAATCCATTATTACCCATATAATGCAGTTATTATCGGTAGAACTATAATAAATATACTTATTACTTGTATTATTGTCAATATAACATGCATTATTACCCATATTATGCAGTTATTATCGCCAGAACTATAATAATTACACTTATTACTTCCGATATTATCAATATAACATGCATTATTACCCATATTATGCAGTTATTATCGATAGAACTATAATAAATATATTTATTACTTTTATTATTATCAATATAACACGCACTATTAGCCATATTTTACTATTATTATCGCTAGAATTATAATGATTTTACTTATTACTCCCGATATTATCAATATAACATGCATTATTACCCATATAATGCAGTTATAATCGCTAGATCTATAATAAATATACTTAGTACTTTTATTATTATCAATATAACATGCACCCTTGCCATATTTTACTAGTATTATCGCTAGAACTGTAATAATTATACCTATTACTCCCGATATTATCAATATAACATCCATTATTACCCATATAATGCAGTTATTATCGCCAGAACTATAATAAATGTACTTATTAGTTTTATTATCACCAATATAACATGCATTATTACCCATATTATGCAGTTACTATCGCTAGAACTGTAATAATTATACTTACTACTTATATTATTATCAATATAACATGCATTATTACCCATATTATGCAGTTATTATCGCTAGAACTGTAATAATTATACTTATTACTTATATTATTGTCAATATAACATGCATTATTACCCATATTATGCAGTTATTATAGCTAGATCTATAATAAATATACTTATTACTTATATTATCATCAATATAACATGCATTATTACATATATAATGCAGTTATTATAGCTAGATCCATAATAAATATACTTTTTACTTTTATTATCATCAATATAACATGCATTATTACCCATATTATGCAGTTATTATCGGTAGAACTATAATAAATATACTTATTACTTGTATTATTATCAATATAACATACATTATTACCCATATTTTACTATTATTATCCCTAGAACTATAATAATTATACTTATTACTCCCGATATTATCAATATAACATGCATTATTACCCATATAATGCAGTTATTATCGCTAGATCTATAATAAATGTACTTATTAGTTTTATTATCACCAATATAACATGCATTATTACCCATATTATGCAGTTACTATCGCTAGAACTGTAATAATTATACTTACTACTTATATTATTATCAATATAACATGCATTATTACCCATATTATGCAGTTATTATCGCTAGAACTGTAATAATTATACTTATTACTTATATTATTGTCAATATAACATGCATTATTACCCATATTATGCAGTTATTATCGCCAGAACTATAATAATTACACTTATTACTCCCGATATTATCAATATAACATGCATTATTACCCATATAATGCAGTTATAATCGCTAGATCTATAATAAATATACTTATTACTTTTATTATTATCAATATAACATGCACCCTTGCCATATTTTACTAGTATTATCGCTAGAACTGTAATAATTATACCTATTACTCCCGATATTATCAATATAATATCCATTATTACCCATATAATGCAGTTATTATCGCCAGAACTATAATAAATATACTTATTACTTTTATTATCACCAATTTAACATGCATTATTACCCATATTATGCAGTTATTATCGCTAGAACTGTAATAATTATACTTATTACATTTATTATTATCAATATAACATGCATTACTACCCATATTATGCAGTTATTATCGATAGAACTATAATAAATATACTTATTAATTATATTATCATCAATATAACATGCATTATTACCCATATTATGCAGTTATTATCGCCAGAACTGTAATAAATATACTTATTACTTTTATTACCACCAATATAACATGCATTATTACCCATATTATGCAGTTATTATCGCTAGAACTGTAATAATTATACTTATTACTTATATTATTATCAATATAACATGCATTATTACCCATATTATGCAGTTATTATCGATAGAACTATAATAAATATACTTATTACTTATATTATCATCAATATAACATGCATTATTACCCATATAATGCAGTTATTATAGCTAGATCTATAATAAATATACTTATTACTTATATTATCATGAATATAATATGCATTATTACCCATATAATGCAGTTATTATCGCTAGATCTATAATAAATATACTTATTCCTTTTATTATTATCAATATAACATGCATTATTACCCATATTATGCAGTTATTATCGCTAGAACTATAATAATTATACTTATTACTCCCGATATTATCAATATAACATGCATTATTACCCATATAATGCAGTTATTATCGCTAGATCTATAATAAATATACTTATTACTTTTATTATTATCAATATAACATGCATTATTACCCATATTATGCAGTTATTATCGCTAGAACTATAATAATTATACTTATTACTCCCGATATTATCAATATAACATGCATTATTACCCATATAATGCAGTTATTATCGCTAGATCTATAATAAATATACTTATTCCTTTTATTATTATCAATATAACATGCATTATTACCCATATTATGCAGTTATTATCGCTAGAACTATAATAATTATACTTATTACTCCCGATATTATCAATATAACATGCATTATTACCCATATAATGCAGTTATTATCGCTAGATCTATAATAAATATACTTACTACTTATATTATTATCAATATAACATGCATTATTACCCGTATTATGCAGTTATTATCGCCAGAACTATAATAAATATACTTATTACATTTATTATCATCAATATAACATGCATTATTACCCATATTATGCAGTTATTATAGCTAGAACTATAATAAATATACTTATTACTTTTATTATTATCAATATAACATGCACTATTAGCCATATTTTACTATTATGTACGCAGGGACTATAATGATTTTACTTATTACTCCCGATATAATCAATATAAAATCTATTATTACCCATATAATGCAGTTATTATCGATAGAACTATAATAAATATACTTATTACTTATATTGTCATCAATATAACATGCATTATTACCCATATTATGCAGTTATTATCGATAGAACTATAATAAATATACTTGTTACTTATATTATCATCAATATAACATGCATTATTACCCATATAATGCAGTTATTATCGCTAGATCTATAATAAATATACTTATTACTTTTATTATTATCAATATAACATGCATTATTACCCATATTATGCAGTTATTATCGCTAGAACTATAATAATTATACTTATTACTCCCGATATTATCAATATAACATGCATTATTACCCATATAATGCAGTTATTATCGCTAGATCTATAATAAATATACTTACTACTTATATTATTATCAATATAACATGCATTATTACCCGTATTATGCAGTTATTATCGCCAGAACTATAATAAATATACTTATTACATTTATTATCATCAATATAACATGCATTATTACCCATATTATGCAGTTATTATAGCTAGAACTATAATAAATATACTTATTACTTTTATTATTATCAATATAACATGCACTATTAGCCATATTTTACTATTATGTACGCAGGGACTATAATGATTTTACTTATTACTCCCGATATAATCAATATAAAATCTATTATTACCCATATAATGCAGTTATTATCGCTAGAACTGTAATAATTATGCTTATTACGTATATTATCATCAATATAACATGCATTATTACCCGTATTATGCACTTATTATCGCCAGAACTATAATAAATATACTTATTACTTATATTATCGTCAATATAACATGCATTATTACCCATATTATGCAGTTATTATCGACAAAACTGTAATAAATATACTTATTACTTTTATTATCACCAATATAACATGCATTATTATGCATATTATGCAGTTATTATCGCTCTATCTATAATAAATATACTTATTACTTATATTATCATCAATATAACATGCATTATTAACCATATAATGCAGTTATTATCGCTAGATCTATAATAAATATAGTTATTCCTTTTATTATTATCAATATAACATGCACTATTAGCCATATTTTACTATTATGTACGCTGGGACTATAATAATTTTACTTATTACTCCCGATATTATCAATATAAAATCCATTATTACCCATATAATGCAGTTATTATCGCTAGATCTATAATAAATATACTTATTACTTATATTATCATCAATATAACATGCATTATTACCCATATTATGCAGTTATTATCGCCAGAACTGTAATAAATATACTTATTACTTTTATTATCACCAATATAACATGCATTATTATGCATATTATGCAGTTATTATCGCTAGAACTGTAATAATTATGCTTATTACGTATATTATCATCAACATAACATGCATTATTACCCATATAATGCAGTTATTATAGCTAGATCCATAATAAATATACTTATTACTTTTATTATTATCAATATAACAATCACTATTAGCCATATTTTACCATTACTATCGCTAGAACTATAATAATTATACTTATTACTCCCGATATTATCAATATAACATGCATTATTACCCATATAATGCAGTTATTATCGCTAGATCTATAATAAATATACTTATTACTTTTATTATTATCAATATAACATGCACTATTAGACATATTTTACTATTATTATCGCTAGAATTATAATAATTTTACTTATTACTCCCGATATTATCAATATAAAATCCATTATTACCCATATAATGCAGTTATTATCGCTAGAACTGTACTATTTATACTTATTACTTATATTATCATCAATATAACATGCATTATTACCCATATAATGCAGTTATTATAGCTAGATCTATAATAAATATACTTACTACTTACATTATCATCAATATAACATGCATTATTACATATATAATGCAGTTATTATAGCTAGATCCATAATAAATATACTTATTACTTTTATTATTATCAATATAACATGCACTATTAGCCATATTTTACTATTATTATCGCTAGAACTATAATAATTTTACTTATTACTCCCGATATTATCAATATAAAATCCATTATTACCCATATAATGCAGTTATTATGGCCTGAACTATAATAATTACACTTATTACTCCCGATGTTATCAATGTAACATGCATTATTACCCATATAATGCAGTTATTATCGTTAGATCTATAATAAATATACTTAATACTTTTATTATTATCAATATAACATGCATTATTACCCATATTATGCAGTTATTATCGGTAGAACTATAATAAATATACTTATTACTTGTATTATTATCAATATAACTTACATTATTACCCATATTTTACTATTATTATCCCTAGAACTATAATAATTATACTTATTACTCCCGATATTATCAATATAACATGCATTATTACCCATATTATGCAGTTATTATCGACAAAACTGTAATAAATATACTTATTACTTTTATTATCACCAATATAACATGCATTATTATGCATATTATGCAGTTATTATCGCTCTAACTATAATAAATATACTTATTACTTATATTATCATCAATATAACATGCATTATTACCCATATAATGCAGTTATTATAGCTAGATCTATAATAAATATACTTATTACTTATATTATCATCAATATAACATGCATTATTACATATATAATGCAGTTATTATAGCTAGATCCATAATAAATATACTTTTTACTTTTATTATCATCAATATAACATGCATTATTACCCATATTATGCAATTATTATCGATAGAACTATAATAAATATACTTATTACTTATATTGTCATCAATATAACATGCATTATTACATATATAATGCAGTTATTATAGCTAGATCCATAATAAATATACTTATTACTTTTATTATTATCAATATAACATGCACTATTAGCCATATTTTACTATTATTATCGCTAGAAATATAATAATTTTACTTATTACTCCCGATATTATCAATATAAAATCCATTATTACCCATATAATGCAGTTATTATCGGTAGAACTATAATAAATATACTTATTACTTGTATTATTGTCAATATAACATGCATTATTACCCATATTATGCAGTTATTATCGCCAGAACTATAATAATTACACTTATTACTTCCGATATTATCAATATAACATGCATTATTACCCATATTATGCAGTTATTATCGATAGAACTATAATAAATATATTTATTACTTTTATTATTATCAATATAACACGCACTATTAGCCATATTTTACTATTATTATCGCTAGAATTATAATGATTTTACTTATTACTCCCGATATTATCAATATAACATGCATTATTACCCATATAATGCAGTTATAATCGCTAGATCTATAATAAATATACTTAGTACTTTTATTATTATCAATATAACATGCACCCTTGCCATATTTTACTAGTATTATCGCTAGAACTGTAATAATTATACCTATTACTCCCGATATTATCAATATAACATCCATTATTACCCATATAATGCAGTTATTATCGCCAGAACTATAATAAATGTACTTATTAGTTTTATTATCACCAATATAACATGCATTATTACCCATATTATGCAGTTACTATCGCTAGAACTGTAATAATTATACTTACTACTTATATTATTATCAATATAACATGCATTATTACCCATATTATGCAGTTATTATCGCTAGAACTGTAATAATTATACTTATTACTTATATTATTGTCAATATAACATGCATTATTACCCATATTATGCAGTTATTATCGCCAGAACTATAATAATTACACTTATTACTCCCGATATTATCAATATAACATGCATTATTACCCATATAATGCAGTTATAATCGCTAGATCTATAATAAATATACTTATTACTTTTATTATTATCAATATAACATGCACCCTTGCCATATTTTACTAGTATTATCGCTAGAACTGTAATAATTATACCTATTACTCCCGATATTATCAATATAATATCCATTATTACCCATATAATGCAGTTATTATCGCCAGAACTATAATAAATATACTTATTACTTTTATTATCACCAATTTAACATGCATTATTACCCATATTATGCAGTTATTATCGCTAGAACTGTAATAATTATACTTATTACATTTATTATTATCAATATAACATGCATTACTACCCATATTATGCAGTTATTATCGATAGAACTATAATAAATATACTTATTAATTATATTATCATCAATATAACATGCATTATTACCCATATTATGCAGTTATTATCGCCAGAACTGTAATAAATATACTTATTACTTTTATTACCACCAATATAACATGCATTATTACCCATATTATGCAGTTATTATCGCTAGAACTGTAATAATTATACTTATTACTTATATTATTATCAATATAACATGCATTATTACCCATATTATGCAGTTATTATCGATAGAACTATAATAAATATACTTATTACTTATATTATCATCAATATAACATGCATTATTACCCATATAATGCAGTTATTATAGCTAGATCTATAATAAATATACTTATTACTTATATTATCATGAATATAATATGCATTATTACCCATATAATGCAGTTATTATCGCTAGATCTATAATAAATATACTTATTCCTTTTATTATTATCAATATAACATGCATTATTACCCATATTATGCAGTTATTATCGCTAGAACTATAATAATTATACTTATTACTCCCGATATTATCAATATAACATGCATTATTACCCATATAATGCAGTTATTATCGCTAGATCTATAATAAATATACTTATTACTTTTATTATTATCAATATAACATGCATTATTACCCATATTATGCAGTTATTATCGCTAGAACTATAATAATTATACTTATTACTCCCGATATTATCAATATAACATGCATTATTACCCATATAATGCAGTTATTATCGCTAGATCTATAATAAATATACTTATTAGTTTTATTATCACCAATATAACATGCATTATTACCCATATTATGCAGTTATTATCGCTAGAACTGTAATAATTATACTTATTACTTATATTATCATCAATATAACATGCATTATTACCCATATTATTCAGTTATTATCGATAGAACTGTAATAAATATACTTATTACTTTTATTATTATCAATATAACATGCATTATTACCCATATTATGCAGTTATTATCGCCAGAACTATAATAATTACACTTATTACTTCCGATATTATCAATATAACATGCATTATTACCCATATTATGTAGTTATTATCGCTAGAACTCAAATAAATATACTTATTACTTTTAATATCATCAATATAGCATGCATTATTACCCATATTATGCAGTTATTATCGGTAGAACTATAATAAATATACTTATTACTTGTATTATTATCAATATAACTTACATTATTACCCATATTTTACTATTATTATCCCTAGAACTATAATAATTATACTTATTACTCCCGATATTATCAATATAACATGCATTATTACCCATATTATGCAGTTATTATCGACAAAACTGTAATAAATATACTTATTACTTTTATTATCACCAATATAACATGCATTATTATGCATATTATGCAGTTATTATCGCTCTAACTATAATAAATATACTTACTACTTATATTATTATCAATATAACATGCATTATTACCCGTATTATGCAGTTATTATCGCCAGAACTGTAATAAATATACTTATTACATTTATTATCATCAATATAACATGCATTATTACCCATATTATGCAGTTATTATCGCTAGATCTATAATAAATATACTTATTACTTTTATTATTATCAATATAACATGCACTATTAGCCATATTTTACTATTATGTACGCAGGGACTATAATGATTTTACTTATTACTCCCGATATAATCAATATAAAATCTATTATTACCCATATAATGCAGTTATTATCGCTAGAACTGTAATAATTATGCTTATTACGTATATTATCATCAATATAACATGCATTATTACCCGTATTATGCACTTATTATCGCCAGAACTATAATAAATATACTTATTACTTATATTATCATCAATATAACATGCATTATTACCCATATTATGCAGTTATTATCGACAAAACTGTAATAAATATACTTATTACTTATATTATCATCAATATAACATGCATTATTACCCATATAATGCAGTTATTATAGCTAGATCTATAATAAATATACTTATTACTTATATTATCATCAATATAACATGCATTATTACCCATATAATGCAGTTATTATCGCTAGATCTATAATAAATATACTTATTCCTTTTATTATTATCAATATAACATGCACTATTAGCCATATTTTACTATTATGTACGCTGGGACTATAATAATTTTACTTATTACTCCCGATATTATCAATATAAAATCCATTATTACCCATATAATGCAGTTATTATCGCTAGATCTATAATAAATATACCTATTACTTATATTATCATCAATATAACATGCATTATTACCCATATAATGCAGTTATTATCGCTAGATCTATAATAAATATACTTATTACTTTTATTATTATCAATATAACACGCACTATTAGCCATATTTTACTATTATTATCGCTAGAATTATAATGATTTTACTTATTACTCCCGATATTATCAATATAACATGCATTATTACCCATATAATGCAGTTATAATCGCTAGATCTATAATAAATATACTTATTACTTTTATTATTATCAATATAACATGCACCCTTGCCATATTTTACTAGTATTATCGCTAGAACTGTAATAATTATACCTATTACTCCCGATATTATCAATATAACATCCATTATTACCCATATAATGCAGTTATTATCGCCAGAACTATAATAAATGTACTTATTAGTTTTATTATCACCAATATAACATGCATTATTACCCATATTATGCAGTTACTATCGCTAGAACTGTAATAATTATACTTACTACTTATATTATTATCAATATAACATGCATTATTACCCATATTATGCAGTTATTATCGCTAGAACTGTAATAATTATACTTATTACTTATATTATTGTCAATATAACATGCATTATTACCCATATTATGCAGTTATTATAGCTAGATCTATAATAAATATACTTATTACTTATATTATCATCAATATAACATGCATTATTACATATATAATGCAGTTATTATAGCTAGATCCATAATAAATATACTTTTTACTTTTATTATCATCAATATAACATGCATTATTACCCATATTATGCAGTTATTATCGGTAGAACTATAATAAATATACTTATTACTTGTATTATTATCAATATAACATACATTATTACCCATATTTTACTATTATTATCCCTAGAACTATAATAATTATACTTATTACTCCCGATATTATCAATATAACATGCATTATTACCCATATAATGCAGTTATTATCGCTAGATCTATAATAAATGTACTTATTAGTTTTATTATCACCAATATAACATGCATTATTACCCATATTATGCAGTTACTATCGCTAGAACTGTAATAATTATACTTACTACTTATATTATTATCAATATAACATGCATTATTACCCATATTATGCAGTTATTATCGCTAGAACTGTAATAATTATACTTATTACTTATATTATTGTCAATATAACATGCATTATTACCCATATTATGCAGTTATTATCGCCAGAACTATAATAATTACACTTATTACTCCCGATATTATCAATATAACATGCATTATTACCCATATAATGCAGTTATAATCGCTAGATCTATAATAAATATACTTATTACTTTTATTATTATCAATATAACATGCACCCTTGCCATATTTTACTAGTATTATCGCTAGAACTGTAATAATTATACTTATTACTTATATTATTGTCAATATAACATGCATTATTACCCATATTATGCAGTTATTATCGCCAGAACTATAATAATTACACTTATTACTCCCGATATTATCAATATAACATGCATTATTACCCATATAATGCAGTTATAATCGCTAGATCTATAATAAATATACTTATTACTTTTATTATTATCAATATAACACGCACTATTAGCCATATTTTACTATTATTATCGCTAGAATTATAATGATTTTACTTATTACTCCCGATATTATCAATATAACATGCATTATTACCCATATTATGCAGTTATTATCGACAAAACTGTAATAAATATACTTATTACTTTTATTATCACCAATATAACATGCATTATTATGCATATTATGCAGTTATTATCGCTCTAACTATAATAAATATACTTACTACCTATATTATTATCAATATAACATGCATTATTACCCGTATTATGCAGTTATTATCGCCAGAACTATAATAAATATACTTATTACATTTATTATTATGAATATAACATGCATTACTACCCATATTATGCAGTTATTATCGATAGAACTATAATAAATATACTTATTAATTATATTATCATCAATATAACATGCATTATTACCCATATTATGCAGTTATTATCGCCAGAACTGTAATAAATATACTTATTACTTTTATTACCACCAATATAACATGCATTATTACCCATATTATGCAGTTATTATCGCTAGAACTGTAATAATTATACTTATTACTTATATTATTATCAATATAACATGCATTATTACCCATATTATGCAGTTATTATCGATAGAACTATAATAAATATACTTATTACTTATATTATCATCAATATAACATGCATTATTACACATATAATGCAGTTATTGTAGCTAGATCTATAATGAATATACTTATTACTTATATTATCATCAATATAATATGCATTATTACCCATATAATGCAGTTATTATCGCTAGATCTATAATAAATATACTTATTACTTTTATTATTATCAATATAACATGCATTATTAGCCATATTATGCAGTTATTATCGCTAGAACTATAATAATTATACTTATTACTCCCGATATTATCAATATAACATGCATTATTACCCATATAATGCAGTTATTATCGCTAGATCTATAATAAATATACTTATTACTTTTATTATCACCAATATAACATGCATTATTACCCATATTATGCAGTTATTATCGCCAGAACTATAATAAATATACTTATTACTTTTATTATTATCAATATAACATGCACTATTAGCCATATTTTACTATTATTATCGATGGAACTATAATAATTATACTTAAGAATCCCGATGTTATCAATATGACATGCATTGTTACCCATATAATGGAGTTATTATTGCTAGAACTGTAATAATTATACTTATTACTTATATTATTATCAACATAACATGCATTATTACCCATATAATGCAGTTATTATCGATAGAAGTATAATAAATATACTTATTACTTTTATTATTATCAATATAACATGCACCCTTGCCATATTTTACTAGTATTATCGCTAGAACTGTAATAATTATACTTATTACTCCCGATATTATCAATATAACATCCATTATTACCCATATTATGCAGTTATTATCGCTAAAACTGTAATAATTATACTTGTTACTTATATTATTATCAATACAACATGCATTATTACCCGTATTATGCAGTTATTATCGCCAGAACTATAATAAATATACTTATTACATTTATTTTTATCAATATAACATGCATTACTGCCCATATTATGCAGTTATTATCGATAGAACTATAATAAATATACTTATTAATTATATTATCATCAATATAACATGCATTATTACCCATATTATGCAGTTATTATCACTAGAACTGTAATAATTATACTTATTACTTATATTATTATCAATATAACATGCATTATTACCCATATTATGCAGTTATTGTAGCTAGATCTATAATGAATATACTTATTACTTATATTATCATCAATATAATATGCATTATTACCCATATTATGCAGTTATTATCGCTAGAACTCTAATAAATATACTTATTACTTTTATTATTATCAATATAACATGCATTATTACCCATATTATGCAGTTATTATCGCTAGATCTATAATAAATATACTTATTCCTTTTATTATTATCAATATAACATGCACTATTAGCCATATTTTACTATTATGTACGCTGGGACTATAATAATTTTACTTATTACTCCCGATATTATCAATATAAAATTCATTATTACCCATATAATGCAGTTATTATCGCTAGATCTATAATAAATATACTTATTACTTACATTATCATCAATATAACATGCATTATTACCCATATTCTGCAGTGATTATCGCCAGAACTGTAATAAATATACTTATTACTTTTATTATTATCAATATAACATGCACTATTAGCCATATTTTACTATTATGTACGCAGGGACTATAATGATTTGACTTATTACTCCCGATATAATCAATATAAAATCTATTATTACCCATATAATGCAGTTATTATCGCTAGAACTGTAATAATTATGCTTATTACGTATATTATCATCAATATAACATGCATTATTACCCATATTATGCAGTTATTATCGCCAGAACTATAATAATTACACTTATTACTTCCGATATTATCAATATAACATGCATTATTACCCATATTATGCAGTTATTATCGATGGAACTATAATAATTATACTTAAGAATCCCGATGTTATCAATATGACATGCATTATTACCCATATTATGCAGTTATTATCGCTAGAACTCTAATAAATATACTTATTACTTTTATTATTATCAATATAACATGCATTATTACCCATATAATGCAGTTATTATCGATAGAAGTATAATAAATATACTTATTACTTTTATTATTATCAATATAACATGCACCCTTGCCATATTTTACTAGTATTATCGCTAGAACTGTAATAATTATACTTATTACTCCCGATATTATCAATATAACATCCATTATTACCCATATTATGCAGTTATTATCGCTAGAACTGTAATAATTATACTTGTTACTTATATTATTATCAATATAACATGCATTATTACCCGTATTATGCAGTTATTATCGCCAGAACTATAATAAATATACTTATTACATTTATTATTATGAATATAACATGCATTACTACCCATATTATGCAGTTATTATCGATAGAACTATAATAAATATACTTATTAATTATATTATCATCAATATAACATGCATTATTACCCATATTATGCAGTTATTATCGCCAGAACTGTAATAAATATACTTATTACTTTTATTACCACCAATATAACATGCATTATCACCCATATTATGCAGTTATTATCGCTAGAACTGTAATAATTATACTTATTACTTATATTATTATCAATATAACATGCATTATTACCCATATTATGCAGTTATTATCGATAGAACTATAATAAATATACTTATTACTTATATTATCATCAATATAACATGCATTATTACACATATAATGCAGTTATTGTAGCTAGATCTATAATGAATATACTTATTACTTATATTATCATCAATATAATATGCATTATTACCCATATAATGCAGTTATTATCGCTAGATCTATAATAAATATTCTTATTACTTTTATTATTATCAATATAACATGCATTATTAGCCATATTATGCAGTTATTATCGCTAGAACTATAATAATTATACTTATTACTCCCGATATTATCAATATAACATGCATTATTACCCATGTAATGCAGTTATTATCGCTAGATCTATAATAAATATACTTATTACTTTTATTATCACCAATATAACATGCATTATTACCCATATTATGCAGTTATTATCGCCAGAACTATAATAAATATACTTATTACTTTTATTATTATCAATATAACATGCACTATTAGCCATATTTTACTATTATTATCGATGGAACTATAATAATTATACTTAAGAATCCCGATGTTATCAATATGACATCTATTGTTACCCATATAATGGAGTTATTATTGCTAGAACTGTAATAATTATACTTATTACTTATATTATTATCAACATAACATGCATTATTACCCATATAATGCAGTTATTATCGATAGAAGTATAATAAATATACTTATTACTTTTATTATTATCAATATAACATGCACCCTTGCCATATTTTACTAGTATTATCGTTAGAACTGTAATAATTATACTTATTACTCCCGATATTATCAATATAACATCCATTATTACCCATATTATGCAGTTATTATCGCTAAAACTGTAATAATTATACTTGTTACTTATATTATTATCAATACAACATGCATTATTACCCGTATTATGCAGTTATTATCGCCAGAACTATAATAAATATACTTATTACATTTATTTTTATCAATATAACATGCATTACTGCCCATATTATGCAGTTATTATCGATAGAACTATAATAAATATACTTATTAATTATATTATCATCAATATAACATGCATTATTACCCATATTATGCAGTTACTATCGCTAGAACTGTAATAATTATACTTATTACTTATATTATTATCAATATAACATGCATTATTACCCATATTATGCAGTTATTGTAGCTAGATCTATAATGAATATACTTATTACTTATATTATCATCAATATAATATGCATTATTACCCATATTATGCAGTTATTATCGCTAGAACTCTAATAAATATACTTATTACTTTTATTATTATCAATATAACATGCATTATTACCCATATTATGCAGTTATTATCGCTAGATCTATAATAAATATACTTATTCCTTTTATTATTATCAATATAACATGCACTATTAGCCATATTTTACTATTATGTACGCTGGGACTATAATAATTTTACTTATTACTCCCGATATTATCAATATAAAATTCATTATTACCCATATAATGCAGTTATTATCGCTAGATCTATAATAAATATACTTATTACTTACATTATCATCAATATAACATGCATTATTACCCATATTCTGCAGTGATTATCGCCAGAACTGTAATAAATATACTTATTACTTTTATTATTATCAATATAACATGCACTATTAGCCATATTTTACTATTATGTACGCAGGGACTATAATGATTTGACTTATTACTCCCGATATAATCAATATAAAATCTATTATTACCCATATAATGCAGTTATTATCGCTAGAACTGTAATAATTATGCTTATTACGTATATTATCATCAATATAACATGCATTATTACCCATATTATGCAGTTATTATCGCCAGAACTATAATAATTACACTTATTACTTCCGATATTATCAATATAACATGCATTATTACCCATATTATGCAGTTATTATCGATGGAACTATAATAATTATACTTAAGAATCCCGATGTTATCAATATGACATGCATTATTACCCATATTATGCAGTTATTATCGCTAGAACTCTAATAAATATACTTATTACTTTTATTATTATCAATATAACATGCATTATTACCCATATAATGCAGTTATTATCGATAGAAGTATAATAAATATACTTATTACTTTTATTATTATCAATATAACATGCACCCTTGCCATATTTTACTAGTATTATCGCTAGAACTGTAATAATTATACTTATTACTCCCGATATTATCAATATAACATCCATTATTACCCATATTATGCAGTTATTATCGCTAGAACTGTAATAATTATACTTGTTACTTATATTATTATCAATATAACATGCATTATTACCCGTATTATGCAGTTATTATCGCCAGAACTATAATAAATATACTTATTACATTTATTATTATGAATATAACATGCATTACTACCCATATTATGCAGTTATTATCGATAGAACTATAATAAATATACTTATTAATTATATTATCATCAATATAACATGCATTATTACCCATATTATGCAGTTATTATCGCCAGAACTGTAATAAATATACTTATTACTTTTATTACCACCAATATAACATGCATTATCACCCATATTATGCAGTTATTATCGCTAGAACTGTAATAATTATACTTATTACTTATATTATTATCAATATAACATGCATTATTACCCATATTATGCAGTTATTATCGATAGAACTATAATAAATATACTTATTACTTATATTATCATCAATATAACATGCATTATTACACATATAATGCAGTTATTGTAGCTAGATCTATAATGAATATACTTATTACTTATATTATCATCAATATAATATGCATTATTACCCATATAATGCAGTTATTATCGCTAGATCTATAATAAATATTCTTATTACTTTTATTATTATCAATATAACATGCATTATTAGCCATATTATGCAGTTATTATCGCTAGAACTATAATAATTATACTTATTACTCCCGATATTATCAATATAACATGCATTATTACCCATGTAATGCAGTTATTATCGCTAGATCTATAATAAATATACTTATTACTTTTATTATCACCAATATAACATGCATTATTACCCATATTATGCAGTTATTATCGCCAGAACTATAATAAATATACTTATTACTTTTATTATTATCAATATAACATGCACTATTAGCCATATTTTACTATTATTATCGATGGAACTATAATAATTATACTTAAGAATCCCGATGTTATCAATATGACATCTATTGTTACCCATATAATGGAGTTATTATTGCTAGAACTGTAATAATTATACTTATTACTTATATTATTATCAACATAACATGCATTATTACCCATATAATGCAGTTATTATCGATAGAAGTATAATAAATATACTTATTACTTTTATTATTATCAATATAACATGCACCCTTGCCATATTTTACTAGTATTATCGTTAGAACTGTAATAATTATACTTATTACTCCCGATATTATCAATATAACATCCATTATTACCCATATTATGCAGTTATTATCGCTAAAACTGTAATAATTATACTTGTTACTTATATTATTATCAATACAACATGCATTATTACCCGTATTATGCAGTTATTATCGCCAGAACTATAATAAATATACTTATTACATTTATTTTTATCAATATAACATGCATTACTGCCCATATTATGCAGTTATTATCGATAGAACTATAATAAATATACTTATTAATTATATTATCATCAATATAACATGCATTATTACCCATATTATGCAGTTACTATCGCTAGAACTGTAATAATTATACTTATTACTTATATTATTATCAATATAACATGCATTATTACCCATATTATGCAGTTATTGTAGCTAGATCTATAATGAATATACTTATTACTTATATTATCATCAATATAATATGCATTATTACCCATATTATGCAGTTATTATCGCTAGAACTCTAATAAATATACTTATTACTTTTATTATTATCAATATAACATGCATTATTACCCATATTATGCAGTTATTATCGCTAGATCTATAATAAATATACTTATTCCTTTTATTATTATCAATATAACATGCACTATTAGCCATATTTTACTATTATGTACGCTGGGACTATAATAATTTTACTTATTACTCCCGATATTATCAATATAAAATCCATTATTACCCATATAATGCAGTTATTATCGCTAGATCTATAATAAATATACTTATTACTTACATTATCATCAATATAACATGCATTATTACCCATATTCTGCAGTGATTATCGCCAGAACTGTAATAAATATACTTATTACTTTTATTATTATCAATATAACATGCATTATTAGCCATATTATGCAGTTATTATCGCTAGATCTATAATAAATATACTTATTACTTTTATTATCACCAATATAACATGCATTATTACCCATATTATGCAGTTATTATCGCTAGAACTCTAATAAATATACTTATTACTTTTATTATTATCAATATAACATGCATTATTACCCATATTATGCAGTTATTATCGCTAGATCTATAATAAATATACTTATTCCTTTTATTATTATCAATATAACATGCACTATTAGCCATATTTTACTATTATGTACGCTGGGACTATAATAATTTTACTTATTACTCCCGATATTATCAATATAAAATCCATTATTACCCATATAATGCAGTTATTATCGCTAGATCTATAATAAATATACTTATTACTTACATTATCATCAATATAACATGCATTATTACCCATATTCTGCAGTGATTATCGCCAGAACTGTAATAAATATACTTATTACTTTTATTATCACCAATATAACATGCATTATTATGCATATTATGCAGTTATTATCGCTAGAACTGTAATAATTATGCTTATTACGTATATTATCATCAATATAACATGCATTATTACCCGTATTATGCAGTTATTATCGCCAGAACTATAATAAATATACTTATTACATTTATTATTATCAATATAACATGCATTACTACCCATATTATGCAGTTATTATCGATAGAACTATAATAAATATACTTATTAATTATATTATCATCAATATAACATGCATTATTACCCATATTATGCAGTTATTATCGCCAGAACTGTAATAAATATACTTATTACTTTTATTACCACCAATATAACATGCATTATTACCCATATTATGCAGTTATTATCGCTAGAACTGTAATAATTATACTTATTACTTATATTATTATCAATATAACATGCATTATTACCCATATTATGCAGTTATTATCGATAGAACTATAATAAATATACTTATTACTTATATTATCATCAATATAACATGCATTATTACCCATATAATGCAGTTATTATAGCTAGATCTATAATAAATATACTTATTACTTATATTATCATCAATATAATATGCATTATTACCCATATAATGCAGTTATTATCGCTAGATCTATAATAAATATACTTATTCCTTTTATTATTATCAATATAACATGCATTATTACCCATATTATGCAGTTATTATCGCTAGAACTATAATAATTATACTTATTACTCCCGATATTATCAATATAACATGCATTATTACCCATATAATGCAGATATTATCGCTAGATCTATAATAAATATACTTATTACATTTATTATTATCAATATAACATGCATTATTACCCATATTATGCAGTTATTATCGCTAGAACTATAATAATTATACT
Organism: Megachile leachella; assembly: GCA_963576845.1. Taxonomy (NCBI): domain Eukaryota; kingdom Metazoa; phylum Arthropoda; class Insecta; order Hymenoptera; family Megachilidae; genus Megachile; species Megachile leachella. Next base: position 1,445,359 of record CAUYWW010000182.1, read on the forward strand.
TATTACTCCCGATATTATCAATATAACATGCATTATTACCCATATAATGCAGTTATTATCGCTAGATCTATAATAAATATACTTATTACTTTTATTATTATCAATATAACATGCATTATTACCCATATTATGCAGTTATTATCGCTAGAACTATAATAATTATACTTATTACTCCCGATATTATCAATATAACATGCATTATTACCCATATAATGCAGTTATTATCGCTAGATCTATAATAAATATACTTATTAGTTTTATTATCACCAATATAACATGCATTATTACCCATATTATGCAGTTATTATCGCTAGAACTGTAATAATTATACTTATTACTTATATTATCATCAATATAACATGCATTATTACCCATATTATTCAGTTATTATCGATAGAACTGTAATAAATATACTTATTACTTTTATTATTATCAATATAACATGCATTATTACCCATATTATGCAGTTATTATCGCCAGAACTATAATAATTACACTTATTACTTCCGATATTATCAATATAACATGCATTATTACCCATATTATGTAGTTATTATCGCTAGAACTCAAATAAATATACTTATTACTTTTAATATCATCAATATAGCATGCATTATTACCCATATTATGCAGTTATTATCGGTAGAACTATAATAAATATACTTATTACTTGTATTATTATCAATATAACTTACATTATTACCCATATTTTACTATTATTATCCCTAGAACTATAATAATTATACTTATTACTCCCGATATTATCAATATAACATGCATTATTACCCATATTATGCAGTTATTATCGACAAAACTGTAATAAATATACTTATTACTTTTATTATCACCAATATAACATGCATTATTATGCATATTATGCAGTTATTATCGCTCTAACTATAATAAATATACTTACTACTTATATTATTATCAATATAACATGCATTATTACCCGTATTATGCAGTTATTATCGCCAGAACTGTAATAAATATACTTATTACATTTATTATCATCAATATAACATGCATTATTACCCATATTATGCAGTTATTATCGCTAGATCTATAATAAATATACTTATTACTTTTATTATTATCAATATAACATGCACTATTAGCCATATTTTACTATTATGTACGCAGGGACTATAATGATTTTACTTATTACTCCCGATATAATCAATATAAAATCTATTATTACCCATATAATGCAGTTATTATCGCTAGAACTGTAATAATTATGCTTATTACGTATATTATCATCAATATAACATGCATTATTACCCGTATTATGCACTTATTATCGCCAGAACTATAATAAATATACTTATTACTTATATTATCATCAATATAACATGCATTATTACCCATATTATGCAGTTATTATCGACAAAACTGTAATAAATATACTTATTACTTATATTATCATCAATATAACATGCATTATTACCCATATAATGCAGTTATTATAGCTAGATCTATAATAAATATACTTATTACTTATATTATCATCAATATAACATGCATTATTACCCATATAATGCAGTTATTATCGCTAGATCTATAATAAATATACTTATTCCTTTTATTATTATCAATATAACATGCACTATTAGCCATATTTTACTATTATGTACGCTGGGACTATAATAATTTTACTTATTACTCCCGATATTATCAATATAAAATCCATTATTACCCATATAATGCAGTTATTATCGCTAGATCTATAATAAATATACCTATTACTTATATTATCATCAATATAACATGCATTATTACCCATATAATGCAGTTATTATCGCTAGATCTATAATAAATATACTTATTACTTTTATTATTATCAATATAACACGCACTATTAGCCATATTTTACTATTATTATCGCTAGAATTATAATGATTTTACTTATTACTCCCGATATTATCAATATAACATGCATTATTACCCATATAATGCAGTTATAATCGCTAGATCTATAATAAATATACTTATTACTTTTATTATTATCAATATAACATGCACCCTTGCCATATTTTACTAGTATTATCGCTAGAACTGTAATAATTATACCTATTACTCCCGATATTATCAATATAACATCCATTATTACCCATATAATGCAGTTATTATCGCCAGAACTATAATAAATGTACTTATTAGTTTTATTATCACCAATATAACATGCATTATTACCCATATTATGCAGTTACTATCGCTAGAACTGTAATAATTATACTTACTACTTATATTATTATCAATATAACATGCATTATTACCCATATTATGCAGTTATTATCGCTAGAACTGTAATAATTATACTTATTACTTATATTATTGTCAATATAACATGCATTATTACCCATATTATGCAGTTATTATAGCTAGATCTATAATAAATATACTTATTACTTATATTATCATCAATATAACATGCATTATTACATATATAATGCAGTTATTATAGCTAGATCCATAATAAATATACTTTTTACTTTTATTATCATCAATATAACATGCATTATTACCCATATTATGCAGTTATTATCGGTAGAACTATAATAAATATACTTATTACTTGTATTATTATCAATATAACATACATTATTACCCATATTTTACTATTATTATCCCTAGAACTATAATAATTATACTTATTACTCCCGATATTATCAATATAACATGCATTATTACCCATATAATGCAGTTATTATCGCTAGATCTATAATAAATGTACTTATTAGTTTTATTATCACCAATATAACATGCATTATTACCCATATTATGCAGTTACTATCGCTAGAACTGTAATAATTATACTTACTACTTATATTATTATCAATATAACATGCATTATTACCCATATTATGCAGTTATTATCGCTAGAACTGTAATAATTATACTTATTACTTATATTATTGTCAATATAACATGCATTATTACCCATATTATGCAGTTATTATCGCCAGAACTATAATAATTACACTTATTACTCCCGATATTATCAATATAACATGCATTATTACCCATATAATGCAGTTATAATCGCTAGATCTATAATAAATATACTTATTACTTTTATTATTATCAATATAACATGCACCCTTGCCATATTTTACTAGTATTATCGCTAGAACTGTAATAATTATACTTATTACTTATATTATTGTCAATATAACATGCATTATTACCCATATTATGCAGTTATTATCGCCAGAACTATAATAATTACACTTATTACTCCCGATATTTTCAATATAACATGCATTATTACCCATATAATGCAGTTATAATCGCTAGATCTATAATAAATATACTTATTACTTTTATTATTATCAATATAACACGCACTATTAGCCATATTTTACTATTATTATCGCTAGAATTATAATGATTTTACTTATTACTCCCGATATTATCAATATAACATGCATTATTACCCATATTATGCAGTTATTATCGACAAAACTGTAATAAATATACTTATTACTTTTATTATCACCAATATAACATGCATTATTATGCATATTATGCAGTTATTATCGCTCTAACTATAATAAATATACTTACTACTTATATTATTATCAATATAACATGCATTATTACCCGTATTATGCAGTTATTATCGCCAGAACTATAATAAATATACTTATTACATTTATTATTATGAATATAACATGCATTACTACCCATATTATGCAGTTATTATCGATAGAACTATAATAAATATACTTATTAATTATATTATCATCAATATAACATGCATTATTACCCATATTATGCAGTTATTATCGCCAGAACTGTAATAAATATACTTATTACTTTTATTACCACCAATATAACATGCATTATTACCCATATTATGCAGTTATTATCGCTAGAACTGTAATAATTATACTTATTACTTATATTATTATCAATATAACATGCATTATTACCCATATTATGCAGTTATTATCGATAGAACTATAATAAATATACTTATTACTTATATTATCATCAATATAACATGCATTATTACACATATAATGCAGTTATTGTAGCTAGATCTATAATGAATATACTTATTACTTATATTATCATCAATATAATATGCATTATTACCCATATAATGCAGTTATTATCGCTAGATCTATAATAAATATACTTATTACTTTTATTATTATCAATATAACATGCATTATTAGCCATATTATGCAGTTATTATCGCTAGAACTATAATAATTATACTTATTACTCCCGATATTATCAATATAACATGCATTATTACCCATATAATGCAGTTATTATCGCTAGATCTATAATAAATATACTTATTACTTTTATTATCACCAATATAACATGCATTATTACCCATATTATGCAGTTATTATCGCCAGAACTATAATAAATATACTTATTACTTTTATTATTATCAATATAACATGCACTATTAGCCATATTTTACTATTATTATCGATGGAACTATAATAATTATACTTAAGAATCCCGATGTTATCAATATGACATGCATTGTTACCCATATAATGGAGTTATTATTGCTAGAACTGTAATAATTATACTTATTACTTATATTATTATCAACATAACATGCATTATTACCCATATAATGCAGTTATTATCGATAGAAGTATAATAAATATACTTATTACTTTTATTATTATCAATATAACATGCACCCTTGCCATATTTTACTAGTATTATCGCTAGAACTGTAATAATTATACTTATTACTCCCGATATTATCAATATAACATCCATTATTACCCATATTATGCAGTTATTATCGCTAAAACTGTAATAATTATACTTGTTACTTATATTATTATCAATACAACATGCATTATTACCCGTATTATGCAGTTATTATCGCCAGAACTATAATAAATATACTTATTACATTTATTTTTATCAATATAACATGCATTACTGCCCATATTATGCAGTTATTATCGATAGAACTATAATAAATATACTTATTAATTATATTATCATCAATATAACATGCATTATTACCCATATTATGCAGTTATTATCACTAGAACTGTAATAATTATACTTATTACTTATATTATTATCAATATAACATGCATTATTACCCATATTATGCAGTTATTGTAGCTAGATCTATAATGAATATACTTATTACTTATATTATCATCAATATAATATGCATTATTACCCATATTATGCAGTTATTATCGCTAGAACTCTAATAAATATACTTATTACTTTTATTATTATCAATATAACATGCATTATTACCCATATTATGCAGTTATTATCGCTAGATCTATAATAAATATACTTATTCCTTTTATTATTATCAATATAACATGCACTATTAGCCATATTTTACTATTATGTACGCTGGGACTATAATAATTTTACTTATTACTCCCGATATTATCAATATAAAATTCATTATTACCCATATAATGCAGTTATTATCGCTAGATCTATAATAAATATACTTATTACTTACATTATCATCAATATAACATGCATTATTACCCATATTCTGCAGTGATTATCGCCAGAACTGTAATAAATATACTTATTACTTTTATTATTATCAATATAACATGCACTATTAGCCATATTTTACTATTATGTACGCAGGGACTATAATGATTTTACTTATTACTCCCGATATAATCAATATAAAATCTATTATTACCCATATAATGCAGTTATTATCGCTAGAACTGTAATAATTATGCTTATTACGTATATTATCATCAATATAACATGCATTATTACCCATATTATGCAGTTATTATCGCCAGAACTATAATAATTACACTTATTACTTCCGATATTATCAATATAACATGCATTATTACCCATATTATGCAGTTATTATCGATGGAACTATAATAATTATACTTAAGAATCCCGATGTTATCAATATGACATGCATTATTACCCATATTATGCAGTTATTATCGCTAGAACTCTAATAAATATACTTATTACTTTTATTATTATCAATATAACATGCATTATTACCCATATAATGCAGTTATTATCGATAGAAGTATAATAAATATACTTATTACTTTTATTATTATCAATATAACATGCACCCTTGCCATATTTTACTAGTATTATCGCTAGAACTGTAATAATTATACTTATTACTCCCGATATTATCAATATAACATCCATTATTACCCATATTATGCAGTTATTATCGCTAGAACTGTAATAATTATACTTGTTACTTATATTATTATCAATATAACATGCATTATTACCCGTATTATGCAGTTATTATCGCCAGAACTATAATAAATATACTTATTACATTTATTATTATGAATATAACATGCATTACTACCCATATTATGCAGTTATTATCGATAGAACTATAATAAATATACTTATTAATTATATTATCATCAATATAACATGCATTATTACCCATATTATGCAGTTATTATCGCCAGAACTGTAATAAATATACTTATTACTTTTATTACCACCAATATAACATGCATTATCACCCATATTATGCAGTTATTATCGCTAGAACTGTAATAATTATACTTATTACTTATATTATTATCAATATAACATGCATTATTACCCATATTATGCAGTTATTATCGATAGAACTATAATAAATATACTTATTACTTATATTATCATCAATATAACATGCATTATTACACATATAATGCAGTTATTGTAGCTAGATCTATAATGAATATACTTATTACTTATATTATCATCAATATAATATGCATTATTACCCATATAATGCAGTTATTATCGCTAGATCTATAATAAATATTCTTATTACTTTTATTATTATCAATATAACATGCATTATTAGCCATATTATGCAGTTATTATCGCTAGAACTATAATAATTATACTTATTACTCCCGATATTATCAATATAACATGCATTATTACCCATGTAATGCAGTTATTATCGCTAGATCTATAATAAATATACTTATTACTTTTATTATCACCAATATAACATGCATTATTACCCATATTATGCAGTTATTATCGCCAGAACTATAATAAATATACTTATTACTTTTATTATTATCAATATAACATGCACTATTAGCCATATTTTACTATTATTATCGATGGAACTATAATAATTATACTTAAGAATCCCGATGTTATCAATATGACATCTATTGTTACCCATATAATGGAGTTATTATTGCTAGAACTGTAATAATTATACTTATTACTTATATTATTATCAACATAACATGCATTATTACCCATATAATGCAGTTATTATCGATAGAAGTATAATAAATATACTTATTACTTTTATTATTATCAATATAACATGCACCCTTGCCATATTTTACTAGTATTATCGTTAGAACTGTAATAATTATACTTATTACTCCCGATATTATCAATATAACATCCATTATTACCCATATTATGCAGTTATTATCGCTAAAACTGTAATAATTATACTTGTTACTTATATTATTATCAATACAACATGCATTATTACCCGTATTATGCAGTTATTATCGCCAGAACTATAATAAATATACTTATTACATTTATTTTTATCAATATAACATGCATTACTGCCCATATTATGCAGTTATTATCGATAGAACTATAATAAATATACTTATTAATTATATTATCATCAATATAACATGCATTATTACCCATATTATGCAGTTACTATCGCTAGAACTGTAATAATTATACTTATTACTTATATTATTATCAATATAACATGCATTATTACCCATATTATGCAGTTATTGTAGCTAGATCTATAATGAATATACTTATTACTTATATTATCATCAATATAATATGCATTATTACCCATATTATGCAGTTATTATCGCTAGAACTCTAATAAATATACTTATTACTTTTATTATTATCAATATAACATGCATTATTACCCATATTATGCAGTTATTATCGCTAGATCTATAATAAATATACTTATTCCTTTTATTATTATCAATATAACATGCACTATTAGCCATATTTTACTATTATGTACGCTGGGACTATAATAATTTTACTTATTACTCCCGATATTATCAATATAAAATCCATTATTACCCATATAATGCAGTTATTATCGCTAGATCTATAATAAATATACTTATTACTTACATTATCATCAATATAACATGCATTATTACCCATATTCTGCAGTGATTATCGCCAGAACTGTAATAAATATACTTATTACTTTTATTATTATCAATATAACATGCATTATTAGCCATATTATGCAGTTATTATCGCTAGATCTATAATAAATATACTTATTACTTTTATTATCACCAATATAACATGCATTATTACCCATATTATGCAGTTATTATCGCTAGAACTCTAATAAATATACTTATTACTTTTATTATTATCAATATAACATGCATTATTACCCATATTATGCAGTTATTATCGCTAGATCTATAATAAATATACTTATTCCTTTTATTATTATCAATATAACATGCACTATTAGCCATATTTTACTATTATGTACGCTGGGACTATAATAATTTTACTTATTACTCCCGATATTATCAATATAAAATCCATTATTACCCATATAATGCAGTTATTATCGCTAGATCTATAATAAATATACTTATTACTTACATTATCATCAATATAACATGCATTATTACCCATATTCTGCAGTGATTATCGCCAGAACTGTAATAAATATACTTATTACTTTTATTATCACCAATATAACATGCATTATTATGCATATTATGCAGTTATTATCGCTAGAACTGTAATAATTATGCTTATTACGTATATTATCATCAATATAACATGCATTATTACCCGTATTATGCAGTTATTATCGCCAGAACTATAATAAATATACTTATTACATTTATTATTATCAATATAACATGCATTACTACCCATATTATGCAGTTATTATCGATAGAACTATAATAAATATACTTATTAATTATATTATCATCAATATAACATGCATTATTACCCATATTATGCAGTTATTATCGCCAGAACTGTAATAAATATACTTATTACTTTTATTACCACCAATATAACATGCATTATTACCCATATTATGCAGTTATTATCGCTAGAACTGTAATAATTATACTTATTACTTATATTATTATCAATATAACATGCATTATTACCCATATTATGCAGTTATTATCGATAGAACTATAATAAATATACTTATTACTTATATTATCATCAATATAACATGCATTATTACCCATATAATGCAGTTATTATAGCTAGATCTATAATAAATATACTTATTACTTATATTATCATCAATATAATATGCATTATTACCCATATAATGCAGTTATTATCGCTAGATCTATAATAAATATACTTATTCCTTTTATTATTATCAATATAACATGCATTATTACCCATATTATGCAGTTATTATCGCTAGAACTATAATAATTATACTTATTACTCCCGATATTATCAATATAACATGCATTATTACCCATATAATGCAGATATTATCGCTAGATCTATAATAAATATACTTATTACATTTATTATTATCAATATAACATGCATTACTACCCATATTATGCAGTTATTATCGATAGAACTATAATAAATATACTTATTAATTATATTATCATCAATATAACATGCATTATTACCCATATTATGCAGTTATTATCGCCAGAACTGTAATAAATATACTTATTACTTTTATTACCACCAATATAACATGCATTATTACCCATATTATGCAGTTATTATCGCTAGAACTGTAATAATTATACTTATTACTTATATTATTATCAATATAACATGCATTATTACCCATATTATGCAGTTATTATCGATAGAACTATAATAAATATTCTTATTACTTATATTATCATCAATATAACATGCATTATTACCCATATAATGCAGTTATTGTAGCTAGATCTATAATGAATATACTTATTACTTATATTATCATCAATATAATATGCATTATTACCCATATAATGCAGTTATTATCGCTAGATCTATAATAAATATACTTATTACTTTTATTATTATCAATATAACATGCATTATTAGCCATATTATGCAGTTATTATCGCTAGAACTATAATAATTATACTTATTACTCCCGATATTATCAATATAACATGCATTATTACCCATATAATGCAGTTATTATCGCTAGATCTATAATAAATATACTTATTACTTTTATTATCACCAATATAACATGCATTATTACCCATATTATGCAGTTATTATCGCTAGAACTCTAATAAATATACTTATTACTTTTATTATTATCAATATAACATGCATTATTACCCATATTATGCAGTTATTATCGCTAGATCTATAATAAATATACTTATTCCTTTTATTATTATCAATATGACATGCACTATTAGCCATATTTTACTATTATGTACGCTGGGACTATAATAATTTTACTTATTACTCCCGATATTATCAATATAAAATCCATTATTACCCATATAATGCAGTTATTATCGCTAGATCTATAATAAATATACTTATTACTTTTATTATCACCAATATAACATGCATTATTACCCATATTATGCAGTTATTATCGCCAGAACTATAATAAATATACTTATTACTTTTATTATTATCAATATAACATGCACTATTAGCCATATTTTACTATTATTATCGATGGAACTATAATAATTATACTTAAGAATCCCGATGTTATCAATATGACATGCATTGTTACCCATATAATGGAGTTATTATTGCTAGAACTGTAATAATTATACTTATTACTTATATTATTATCAACATAACATGCATTATTACATATATAATGCAGTTATTATCGATAGAAGTATAATAAATATACTTATTACTTTTATTATTATCAATATAACATGCACCCTTGCCATATTTTACTAGTATTATCGCTAGAACTGTAATAATTATACTTATTACTCCCGATATTATCAATATAACATCCATTATTACCCATATAATGCAGTTATTATCGCCAGAACTATAATAAATATACTTATTACTTTTATTATCACCAATATAACATGCATTATTACCCATATTATGCAGTTATTATCGCTAAAACTGTAATAATTATACTTGTTACTTATATTATTATCAATATAACATGCATTATTACCCGTATTATGCAGTTATTATCGCCAGAACTATAATAAATATACTTATTACATTTATTTTTATCAATATAACATGCATTACTGCCCATATTATGCAGTTATTATCGATAGAACTATAATAAATATACTTATTAATTATATTATCATCAATATAACATGCATTATTACCCATATTATGCAGTTATTATCGCTAGAACTGTAATAATTATACTTATTACTTATATTATTATCAATATAACATGCATTATTACCCATATTATGCAGTTATTGTAGCTAGATCTATAATGAATATACTTATTACTTATATTATCATCAATATAATATGCATTATTACCCATATAATGCAGTTATTATCGCTAGATCTATAATAAATATACTTATTACTTATATTATTATCAATATAACATGCATTATTACCCATATTATGCAGTTATTGTAGCTAGAACTATAATAATTATACTTATTACTCCCGATATTATCAATATAACATGCATTATTACCCATATAATGCAGTTATTATCGCTAGATCTATAATAAATATACTTATTACTTTTATTATCACCAATATAACATGCATTATTACCCATATTATGCAGTTATTATCGCTAGAACTCTAATAAATATACTTATTACTTTTATTATTATCAATATAACATGCATTATTACCCATATTATGCAGTTATTATCGCTAGATCTATAATAAATATACTTATTCCTTTTATTATTATCAATATAACATGCACTATTAGCCATATTTTACTATTATGTACGCTGGGACTATAATAATTTTACTTATTACTCCCGATATTATCAATATAAAATCCATTATTACCCATATAATGCAGTTATTATCGCTAGATCTATAATAAATATACTTATTACTTATATTATCATCAATATAACATGCATTATTACCCATATTATGCAGTGATTATCGCCAGAACTGTAATAAATATACTTATTACTTTTATTATCACCAATATAACATGCATTATTATGCATATTATGCAGTTATTATCGCTAGAACTGTAATAATTATGCTTATTACGTATATTATCATCAATATAACATGCATTATTACCCATATAATGCAGTTATTATAGCTAGATCCATAATAAATATGCTTATTACTTTTATTATTATCAATATAACAATCACTATTAGCCATATTTTACCATTACTATCGCTAGAACTATAATAATTATACTTATTACTCCCGATATTATCAATATATCATGCATTATTACCCATATAATGCAGTTATTATCGCTAGATCTATAATAAATATATTTATTACTTTAATTATTATCAATATAACATGCACTATTAGCCACATTTTACTATTATTATCGCTAGAATTATAATAATTTTACTTATTACTCCCGATATTATCAATATAAAATCCATTATTACCCATATAATGCAGTTATTATCGCCCGAACTATAATAAATATACTTTTTACTTTTATTATCATCAATATAACATGCATTATTACCCATATTATGCAGTTATTATCGATAGAACTGTAATAAATATACTTATTACTTTTATTATCACCAATATAACATGCATTATTATGCATATTATGCAGTTATTATCGCTCTAACTATAATAAATATACTTATTACTTATATTATCATCAATATAACATGCATTATTACCCATATAATGCAGTTATTATAGCTAGATCTATAATAAATATACTTATTACTTATATTATCATCAATATAACATGCATTATTACATATATAATGCAGTTATTATAGCTAGATCCATAATAAATATACTTTTTACTTTTATTATCATCAATATAACATGCATTATTACCCATATTATGCAGTTATTATCGATAGAACTATAATAAATATACTTATTACTTATATTGTCATCAATATAACATGCATTATTACATATATAATGCAGTTATTATAGCTAGATCCATAATAAATATACTTATTACTTTTATTATTATCAATATAACATGCACTATTAGCCATATTTTACTATTATTATCGCTAGAACTATAATAATTTTACTTATTACTCCCGATATTATCAATATAAAATCCATTATTACCCATATAATGCAGCTATTATGGCCTGAACTATAATAATTACACTTATTACTCCCGGTATTATCAATGTAACATGCATTATTACCCATAGAATGCAGTTATTATCGTTAGATCTATAATAAATATACTTAATACTTTTATTATTATCAATATAACATGCATTATTACCCATATTATGCAGTTATTATCGCTAGAACTCAAATAAATATACTTATTACTTTTAATATCATCAATATAGCATGCATTATTACCCATATTATGCAGTTATTATCGGTAGAACTATAATAAATATACTTATTACTTGTATTATTGTCAATATAACATGCATTATTACCCATATTATGCAGTTATTATCGCCAGAACTATAATAATTACACTTATTACTTCCGATATTGTCAATATAACATGCATTATTACCCATATTATGCAGTTATTATCGATAGAACTATAATAAATATACTTATTACTTTTATTATTATCAATATAACATGCAACCTTGCCATATTTTACTAGTATTATCGCTAGAACTGTAATAATTATACCTATTACTCCCGATATTATCAATATAACATCCATTATTACCCATATAATGCAGTTATTATCGCCAGAACTATAATAAATATACTTATTACTTTTATTATCACCAATTTAACATGCATTATTACCCATATTATGCAGTTATTATCGCTAGAACTGTAATAATTATACTTGTTACTTATATTATTATCAATATAACATGCATTATTACCCGTATTATGCAGTTATTATCGCCAGAACTATAATAAATATACTTATTACATTTATTATTATCAATATAACATGCATTACTACCCATATTATGCAGTTATTATCGATAGAACTATAATAAATATACTTATTAATTATATTATCAACAATATAACATGCATTATTACCCATATTATGCAGTTATTATCGCCAGAACTGTAATAAATATACTTATTACTTTTATTACCACCAATATAACATGCATTATTACCCATATTATGCAGTTATTATCGCTAGAACTGTAATAATTATACTTATTACTTATATTATTATCAATATAACATGCATTATTACCCATATTATGCAGTTATTATCGATAGAACTATAATAAATATACTTATTACTTATATTATCATCAATATAACATGCATTATTACCCATATAATGCAGTTATTATAGCTAGATCTATAATAAATATACTTATTACTTTTATTATCACCAATATAACATGCATTATTACCCATATTATGCAGTTATTATCGCTAAAACTGTAATAATTATACTTGTTACTTATATTATTATCAATATAACATGCATTATTACCCGTATTATGCAGTTATTATCGCCAGAACTATAATAAATATACTTATTACATTTATTTTTATCAATATAACATGCATTACTGCCCATATTATGCAGTTATTATCGATAGAACTATAACAGATATACTTATTAATTATATTATCATCAATATAACATGCATTATTACCCATATTATGCAGTTATTATCGCTAGAACTGTAATAATTATACTTATTACTTATATTATTATCAATATAACATGCATTATTACCCATATTATGCAGTTATTGTAGCTAGATCTATAATGAATATGCTTATTACTTATATTATCATCAATATAATATGCATTATTACCCATATAATGCAGTTATTATCGCTAGATCTATAATAAATATACTTATTACTTTTATTATTATCAATATAACATGCATTATTAGCAATATTATGCAGTTATTATCGCTAGAACTATAATAATTATACTTATTACTCCCGATATTATCAATATAACATGCATTATTACCCATATAATGCAGTTATTATCGCTAGATCTATAATAAATATACTTATTACTTTTATTATCACCAATATAACATGCATTATTACCCATATAATGCAGATATTATCGCTAGATCTATAATAAATATACTTATTACATTTATTATTATCAATATAACATGCATTACTACCCATATTATGCAGTTATTATCGATAGAACTATAATAAATATACTTATTAATTATATTATCATCAATATAACATGCATTATTACCCATATTATGCAGTTATTATCGCCAGAACTGTAATAAATATACTTATTACTTTCATTATTATCAATATAACATGCATTATTAGCCATATTATGCAGTTATTATCGCTAGAACTGTAATAATTATACTTATTACTCCCGATATTATCAATATAACATGCATTATTACCCATATAATGCAGTTATTATCGCTAGATCTATAATAAATATACTGATTACTTTTATTATCACCAATATAACATGCATTATTACCCATATTATGCAGTTATTATCGCCAGAACTATAATAAATATACTTATTACTTTTATTATTATCAATATAACATGCACTATTAGCCATATTTTACTATTATTATCGATGGAACTATAATAATTATACTTAAGAATCCCGATGTTATCAATATGACATGCATTGTTACCCATATAATGGAGTTATTATTGCTAGAACTGTAATAATTATACTTATTACTTATATTATTATCAACATAACATGCATTATTACCCATATAATGCAGTTATTATCGATAGACGTATAATAAATATACTTATTACTTTTATTATTATCAATATAACATGCACCCTTGCCATATTTTACTAGTATTATCGCTAGAACTGTAATAATTAAACTTATTACTCCCGATATTATCAATATAACATCCATTATTACCCATATAATGCAGTTATTATCGCCAGAACTATAATAAATATACTTATTACTTTTATTATCACCAATATAACATGCATTATTACCCATGTTATGCAGTTATTATCGCTAAAACTGTAATAATTATACTTGTTACTTATATTATTATCAATATAACATGCATTATTACCCGTATTATGCAGTTATTATCGCCAGAACTATAATAAATATACTTATTACATTTATTTTTATCAATATAACATGCATTACTGCCCATATTATGCAGTTATTATCGATAGAACTATAATAGATATACTTATTAATTATATTATTATCAATATAACATGCATTATTACCCATATTATGCAGTTATTATCGCTAGAACTGTAATGATTATACTTATTACTTATATTATTATCAATATAACATGCATTATTACCCATATTATGCAGTTATTGTAGCTAGATCTATAATGAATATACTTATTACTTATATTATCATCAATATAATATGCATTATTACCCATATAATGCAGTTATTATCGCTAGATCTATAATAAATATACTTATTACTTTTATTATTATCAATATAACATGCATTATTAGCCATATTATGCAGTTATTATCGCTAGAACTATAATAATTATACTTATTACTCCCGATATTATCAATATAACATGCATTATTACCCATATAATGCAGTTATTATCGCTAGATCTATAATAAATATACTTATTACTTTTATTATCACCAATATAACATGCATTATTACCCATATTATGCAGTTATTATCGCTAGAACTCTAATAAATATACTTATTACTTTTATTATTATCAATATAACATGCATTATTACCCATATTATGCAGTTATTATCGCTAGATCTATAATAAATATACTTACTACTTTTATTATTATCAATATAACATGCACCATTACCCATATTATGCAGTTCTTATCGCCAGAACTATAATAAATATACTTATTACTTTTATTATCACCAATATAATATGCATTATTACCCATATAATGCAGTTATTATCGCTAGATCTATAATAAATATACTTATTACTTTTATTATTATCAATATAACATGCATTATTACCCATATTATGCAGTTATTATCGCTAGAACTGTTATAATTATACTTATTACTTATATTATTATCAATATAACATGCATTATTACCCGTATTATGCAGTTATTATCGCCAGAACTATAATAAATATACTTATTAAATTTATTTTTATCAATATAACATGCATTACTGCCCATATTATGCAGTTATTATCGATAGAACTATAATAGATATACTTATTAATTATATTATTATCAATATAACATGCATTATTACCCATATTATGCAGTTATTATCGCTAGAACTGTAATAATTATACTTATTACTTATATTATTATCAATATAACATGCATTATTACCCATATTATGCAGTTATTGTAGCTAGATCTATAATGAATATACTTATTACTTATATTATCATCAATATAATATGCATTATTACCCATATAATGCAGTTATTATCGCTAGATCTATAATAAATATACTTATTACTTTTATTATTATCAATATAACATGCATTATTAGCCATATTATGCAGTTATTATCGCTAGAACTATAATAATTATACTTATTACTCCCGATGTTATCAATATAACATGCATTATTACCCATATAATGCAGTTATTATCGCTAGATCTATAATAAATATACTTATTACTTTTATTATCACCAATATAACATGCATTATTACCCATATTATGCAGTTATTATCGCTAGAACTCTAATAAATATACTTATTACTTTTATTATTATCAATATAACATGCATTATTACCCATATTATGCAGTTATTATCGCTAGATCTATAATAAATATACTTACTACTTTTATTATTATCAATATAACATGCACCATTACCCATATTATGCAGTTCTTATCGCCAGAACTATAATAAATATACTTATTACTTTTATTATCACCAATATAATATGCATTATTACCCATATAATGCAGTTATTATCGCTAGATCTATAATGAATATACTTATTACTTTTATTATTATCAATATAACATGCATTATTACCCATATTATGCAGTTATTATCGCTAGAACTGTTATAATTATACTTATTACTTATATTATTATCAATATAACATGCATTATTACCCGTATTATGCAGTTATTATCGCCAGAACTATAATAAATATACTTATTACTTTTATTATTATCAATATAACACGCACTATTAGCCATATTTTACTATTATTTTCGGTAGAACTACAATAATTATACTGATTACTTCCGATATTATCAATATAACATGCATTATTACCCATATAATGTAGTTATTATCGCTAGAACTGTAATAATTATACTTATTACTTATATTATTATCAATATAACATGCATTATTACCCATATTATGCAGTTATTGTAGCTAGATCTATAATGAATATACTTATTACTTATATTATCATCAATATAATATGCATTATTACCCATATAATGCAGTTATTATCGCTAGATCTATAATAAATATACTTATTACTTTTATTATTATCAATATAACATGCATTATTAGCCATATTATGCAGTTATTATCGCTAGAACTATAATAATTATACTTATTACTCCCGATGTTATCAATATAACATGCATTATTACCCATATAATGCAGTTATTATCGCTAGATCTATAATAAATATACTTATTACTTTTATTATCACCAATATAACATGCATTATTACCCATATTATGCAGTTATTATCGCTAGAACTCTAATAAATATACTTATTACTTTTATTATTATCAATATAACATGCATTATTACCCATATTATGCAGTTATTATCGCTAGATCTATAATAAATATACTTACTACTTTTATTATTATCAATATAACATGCACCATTACCCATATTATGCAGTTCTTATCGCCAGAACTATAATAAATATACTTATTACTTTTATTATCACCAATATAATATGCATTATTACCCATATAATGCAGTTATTATCGCTAGATCTATAATGAATATACTTATTACTTTTATTATTATCAATATAACATGCATTATTACCCATATTATGCAGTTATTATCGCTAGAACTGTTATAATTATACTTATTACTTATATTATTATCAATATAACATGCATTATTACCCGTATTATGCAGTTATTATCGCCAGAACTATAATAAATATACTTATTACTTTTATTATTATCAATATAACACGCACTATTAGCCATATTTTACTATTATTTTCGGTAGAACTACAATAATTATACTGATTACTTCCGATATTATCAATATAACATGCATTATTACCCATATAATGTAGTTATTATCGCTAGAACTGTAATAATTATACTTATTACTTATATAATATCAATATAACATGCATTATTGCCCATATTATGCAGTTATTATCGCCAGAACTATAATAAATATACCTATTACTTTTATTGTCATCAATATATAATGCATTATTACCCATATTATGCAGTTATTATCGCCAGAACTATAATAAATATACTTATTACTTTCATTATCACCAATATAACATGCATTATTACCCATATTACGCAGTTATTATCGCTAGAACTATAATAATTATACTTATTACTCCCGATATTATCAATGTAACATGCATTATTACCCATAGAATGCAGTTATTATCGTTAGATCTATAATAAATATACTTAATACTTTTATTATTATCAATATAACATGCATTATTACCCATATTATGCAGTTATTATCGCTAGAACTCAAATAAATATACTTATTACTTTTAATATCATCAATATAGCATGCATTATTACCCATATTATGCAGTTATTATCGGTAGAACTATAATAAATATACTTATTACTTGTATTATTATCAATATAACGTACATTATTACCCATATTTTACTATTATTATCCCTAGAACTATAATAATTATACTTATTACTCCCGATATTATCAATATAACATGCATTATTACCCATATAATGCAGTTATTATCACTAGATCTATAATAAATGTACTTATTAATTATATTATCATCAATATAACATGCATTATTACCCATATTATGCAGTTACTATCGCCAGAACTGTAATAAATATACTTAGTACTTTTATTACCACCAATATAACATGCATTATTACCCATATTATGCAGTTATTATCGCTAGAACTGTAATAATTATACTTATTACTTATATTATTATCAATATAACATGCATTATTACCCATATTATGCAGTTATTATCGATAGAAGTATAATAAATATACTTATTACTTTTATTACCACCAATATAACATGCATTATTACCCATATTATGCAGTTATTATCGCTAGAACTGTAATAATTATACTTATTACTTATATTATTATCAATATAACATGCATTATTACCCATATTATGCAGTTATTATCGATAGAACTATAATAAATATACTTATTACTTATATTATCATCAATATAACATGCATTATTACACATATAATGCAGTTATTATAGCTAGATCTATAATAAATATACTTATTACTTTTAATATCATCAATATAGCATGCATTATTACCCATATTATGCAGTTATTATCGCCAGAACTATAATAATTACACTTATTACTTCCGATATTGTCAATATAACATGCATTATTACCCATATTATGCAGTTATTATCGCTAGAACTGTAATAATTATACTTATTACTTATATTATTATCAATATAACATGCATTATTGCCCATATTATGCAGTTATTATCGATAGAACTATAATAAATATACTTATTACTTATATTATCATCAATATAACATGCATTATTACCCATATAATGCAGTTATTATAGCTAGATCTATAATAAATATACTTATTACTTATATTATCATCAATATAATATGCATTATTACCCACATAATGCAGTTATTATCGCTAGATCTATAATAAATATACTTATTACTTTTATTATTATCAATATAACACGCACTATTAGCCATATTTTACTATTATTATCGCTAGAATTATAATAATTTTACTTATTACTCCCGATATTATCAATATAACATGCATTATTACCCATATAATGCAGTTATTATCGCTAGATCTATAATAAATATACTTATTACTTTTATTATTATCAATATAACATGCATTATTACCCATATTATGCAGTTATTATCGCCAGAACTGTAATAAATATACTTATTACTTTTATTACCACCAATATAACATGCATTATTACCCATATTATGCAGTTATTATCGCTAGAACTGTAATAATTATACTTATTACTTATATTATTGTCAATATAACATGCATTATTACCCATATTATGCAGTTATTATCGCCAGAACTATAATAATTACACTTATTACTTCCGATATTGTCAATATAACATGCATTATTACCCATATTATGCAGTTATTATCGCTAGAACTGTAATAATTATACTTATTACTTATATTGTTATCAATATAACATGCATTATTACCCATATTATGCAGTTATTATCGATAGAACTATAATAAATATACTTATTACTTATATTATCATCAATATAACATGCATTATTACCCACATAATGCAGTTATTATAGCTAGATCTATAATAAATATACTTATTACTTATATTATCATCAATATAATATGCATTATTACCCACATAATGCAGTTATTATCGCTAGATCTATAATAAATATACTTATTCCTTTTATTATTATCAATATAACATGCATTATTACCCATATTATGCAGTTATTATCGCTAGAACTATGATAATTATACATATTACTCCCGATATTATCAATATAACATGCATTATTACCCATATAATGCAGATATTATCCCTAGATCTATAATAAATATACTTATTACATTTATTATTATCAATATAACATGCATTACTACCCATATTATGCAGTTATTATCGATAGAACTATAATAAATATACTTATTAATTATATTATCATCAATATAACATGCATTATTACCCATATTATGCAGTTATTATCGCCAGAACTGTAATAAATATACTTATTACTTTTATTACCACCAATATAACATGCATTATTACCCATATTATGCAGTTATTATCGCTAGAACTATAATAATTATACTTATTACTCCCGATATTATCAATATAACATGCATTATTACCCATATAATGCAGATATTATCGCTAGATCTATAATAAATATACTTATTACTTTTATTATTGTCAATATAACATGCATTATTACCCATATTATGCAGTTATTATCGCCAGAACTATAATAATTACACTTATTACTTCCGATATTGTCAATATAACATGCATTATTACCCATATTATGCAGTTATTATCGCTGGAACTCTAATAAATATACTAATTACTTTTATTATTGTCAATATAACATGCATTATTACCCATATTATGCAGTTATTATCGCCAGAACTATAATAATTACACTTATTACTTCCGATATTGTCAATATAACATGCATTATTACCCATATTATGCGGTTATTATCGCTGGAACTCTAATAAATATACTTATTACTTTTATTATCGTTAATATAACATGCAACATTACCCATATTATGCAGGCACTATCGATAGAACTAGAATACTTATACTTATTACTTTTATTATTATCAATATAACATGCACTATTAGCCATATTTTACTATTATTATCGATGGAACTATAATAATTATACTTAAGAATCCCGATGTTATCAATATGACATGCATTGTTACCCATATAATGGAGTTATTATTGCTAGAACTGTAATAATTATACTTATTACTTTTATTATCACCAATATAACATGCATTATTACCCATATAATGCAGTTATTATCGCTAGAACTGTAATAATTATACTTGTTACTTATATTATTATCAATATAACATGCATTATTACCCGTATTATGCAGTTATTATCGCCAGAACTATAATAAATATACTTATTACATTCATTTTTATCAATATAACATGCATTACTGCCCATATTATGCAGTTATTATCGATAGAACTATAATAAATATACTTATTAATTATGTTATCATCAATATAACATGCATTATTACCCATATAATGCAGTTATTATAGCTAGATCTATAATAAATATACTTATTACTTATATTATCATCAATATAATATGCATTATTACCCATATAATGCAGTTATTATCGCTAGAACTGTAATAATTATACTTATTACTTATATTATTGTCAATATAACATGCATTATTACCCATATTATGCAGTTATTATCGCCAGAACTATAATAATTACACTTATTACTTCCGATATTGTCAATATAACATGCATTATTACCCATATTATGCAGTTATTATCGCTAGAACTGTTATAATTATACTTATTACTTATATTATTATCAATATAACATCCATTATTACCCATATAATGCAGTTATTATCGCCAGAACTATAATAAATATACTTATTACTTTTATTATCACCAATTTAACATGCATTACTACCCATATTATGCAGTTATTATCGATAGAACTATAATAAATATACTTATTAATTATATTATCATCAATATAACATGCATTATTACCCATATTATGCAGTTACTATCGCCAGAACTGTAATAAATATACTTAGTACTTTTATTACCACCAATATAACATGCATTATTACCCATATTATGCAGTTATTATCGCTAGAACTGTAATAATTATACTTATTACTTATATTATTATCAATATAACATGCATTATTACCCATATTATGCAGTTATTATCGCCAGAACTATAATAATTACACTTATTACTTCCGATATTGTCAATATAACATGCATTATTACCCATATTATGCAGTTATTATCGCTAGAACTGTAATAATTATACTTATTACTTATATTATTATCAATATAACATGCATTATTGCCCATATTATGCAGTTATTATCGATAGAACTATAATAAATATACTTATTACTTATATTATCATCAATATAACATGCATTATTACCCATATAATGCAGTTATTATAGCTAGATCTATAATAAATATACTTATTACTTATATTATCATCAATATAATATGCATTATTACCCACATAATGCAGTTATTATCGCAAGATCTATAATAAATATACTTATTCCTTTTATTATTATCAATATAACATGCATTATTACCCATATTATGCAGTTATTATCGCTAGAACTATGATAATTATACATATTACTCCCGATATTATCAATATAACATGCATTATTACCCATATAATGCAGATATTATCGCTAGATCTATAATAAATATACTTATTACATTTATTATTATCAATATAACATGCATTACTACCCATATTATGCAGTTATTATCGATAGAACTATAATAAATATACTTATTAATTATATTATCATCAATATAACATGCATTATTACCCATATTATGCAGTTATTATCGCCAGAACTGTAATAAATATACTTATTACTTTTATTACCACCAATATAACATGCATTATTACCCATATTATGCAGTTATTATCGCTAGAACTATAATAATTATACTTATTACTCCCGATATTATCAATATAACATGCATTATTACCCATATAATGCAGATATTATCGCTAGATCTATAATAAATATACTTATTACTTTTATTATTGTCAATATAACATGCATTATTACCCATATTATGCAGTTATTATCGCCAGAACTATAATAATTACACTTATTACTTCCGATATTGTCAATATAACATGCATTATTACCCATATTATGCAGTTATTATCGCTGGAACTCTAATAAATATACTAATTACTTTTTGTTTCGGACGCTGATAGGAGGGACACTCTCGAAAGAATCTCTTGGAATGCACTTAGTTTTTAATTCACAAAAAAAACGTTTAATTCACAAAATCACAACGAAGAACAGTTCACAAAATGATTACAGTTATTACGGAAAATATAATAGGACGCCGAAATAAGATTTGAAATGTTCTGGTAATTTATACGTCTTATACGCTTGGCGGTTAGGACCTCTCTGCTCTGGTATTCGACGTGTAACGAATTAACGGTGATATTCAAAACAAAGCGGTAGGGGACGGACACGATGCTCGAGAGACAAGACGTTTAAAATTTAACTTAACGTAATCAACAAAGACGACGAGAGAGCGAAAGAGAAAAATAAAAGGAAACACAATGTTTCAGACGCGTGGTTGATTTGAAATAACCGGAGTCCCGAACATCCCGCCCGCCTCGAAGGGTTATCTTCGAAAGATCCGAAGCATCGCTTAACTATCTTAAAGGTGATACAAAGAAATCGGTACATTTAAATGGGATATGCTGATGAAATTAGCATTAAGTTTGATAACGAGTGCCGTTGGTTAACTTTCTTTTGTTGCGCCGCCCGCCATGGGATGATCCCGATCATCGGTTTCGTTGATGTCAACCGGTAAAAAACATAGTTTTTCTATTGGTCGCGTATATGTGGAACGACTGGTTTTGACTGTTACGACTCGGGTTAACCCGTCATCACCGGGATGGCAGGCAGTTATACGGCCTAACTCCCACTGGCACGGCGCGGTCTGTGGGTTACGCAATAAAACTATTCGGCCAACGGCGGCTAAGCGTTGCGCTAAGCGCCATTTCGGGCGTTGCTGGAGAGTATGTAAATAATCGCATGACCATGCTCGCCAGAAAATTTCAGAAAGCCGTTGCACGAGTTGCCATCGGGACAACCGATTTTCATTGAGTTCTAAAACGCTGGGTTCAGGAGCCGCTATTAAGGGGGCCCCGATTAAAAAATGGCCAGGCGTAAGCGCATTATAATCATCCATATTTTCGGATACGGCAGCGATGGGGCGTGAATTTAGACTAGCCTCAATGCGACAAAGAAGCGTAGTCATTTCTTCGACGGTGAGGAGATGGCTGCCAGCACACCTTTTTAAATGGTATTTAACGCTACGTACACCTGCTTCCCACAGTCCTCCGAAGTGAGGAGCTGCAGGTGGAATGAATTGCCAGTTGATAGATTCCGCTGACATTTTGTTCAAAAAATTAGGATCGCGTACTGCTGCTCGATGTGCAGCGACAAGTTCACGTTCTGCCCCTTGAAAGGTTGTGCCGTTATCAGAATACATGGAATGAGGTAGCCCTCGCCGTGCGGAAAAGCGGTGAAAGGCTGCGATGAAAGCGGAGGACCCATAATCGTGCACGAGTTCAAGATGTATGGCTTTCGTCGCCATGCAAATGAATATAGCAATATAAGCCTTATGAGACTTGCGCCCGCGACCTGATGATTCGCGCACGAGTATAGGCCCTGCATAATCGACGCCGGTATGCAAGAATGCGCGGGTGGAGCGCGTAACGCGAACGGCAGGTAACGATCCCATGAGTTCCGTGGGTACGATCGCGTTTTCTCGAGCGCAGCGAACGCAGCGGTTTAAAACCGAACGAACACTAGAACGTGCGCGGATGATCCAATACTCATCACGGAGAGAAGCGAGGGTGAGCGAGGGACCAGCATGAAGAGTTCGCAAATGGTGATGTGATATTATAAGAGTTAGGATGTGATGAGATCGGAGCACGATAGGGTGTTTCAATTTGTCTGGAAAATCGGATTTTTGCAGCCGTCCTCCAACTCGAATTAGTTTGTTGGAGTCCAAGAAAGGATTAAGGGAGGCTAAGGGACTTGATTTCGCTACGCATTGACCGTGAGAGAGCTGGTGATATTCCCTTGGAAAAGAGTCGAGTTGAATGCTTCGTAGCAGGTAATTTTTTGCTGATTGAATTTCACGCGGATGTAAAATGGAGTGACTGCCAAATGCAGGAATACCATGATTGGATTTCAAAGTTGACGGCGCGGAAGGACGCGAGTTTGACAAAAAACGAAAGACATACGCAAAGACTCGAAGAAGCTTTGGCCATGACGAGAATCGTTCTGCCCAAGGACAAGACGGGTCAGTCGTTAAAAGACAGACAATTTTTTCACGACGTTGTTCAGGCAGAGCCGATAAGTCAGGTGGTGAAGGTTGGGCAGGCCACTGCGAAGGAGGGAGGCGAAGCCATGCGGGTCCTTCCCACCACAATTGTCGCGCTTGCAACTCAGCTGCGTAAAGACCGCGAGATGCGCAATCAGCTGGATTTTCTTTCGAAGGTACGTAATTCCAGCTACCTTCGGGAAACTTGGTTTGTATTTCGGATACGCGGTTGGCCACGAAAATTTGCCAACGGGAAGGAGATTGCTGCAACCATGCCAACGTAATGGTAGAGTCGGTCCAGCAATAACATTCAATGTTTTCGTACGGGAGTGAAGCACGAATGGCAGACATCAACTTAGATAACAAAAGAGCGGCCAATAGTTCCAGGCGCGGGATGCTGAGTGTCTTCAAAGGAGCGACCTTGGATTTGGCCATGAGTAGAGAGACCAAGACTGAACCATCAGTGGCAATTATTCGACAATAGACGACCGCAGCATAAGCGTGAATGGACGCATCGGAAAAGCCATGCAGCGAATAATGAAGGATGGTATTGGAATGATGAGTCCACCTAGGGATCGAGACATTATTTAAATCTGCCAAGGAGGAATAGAATTGTTCCCACTCGCAAAGCAAAGGAGGGGGCAGTTGCGCATCCCAGCCGCATTTGATTGACCATAATTTTTGCATCAAGATTTTGGCGATAATGATTACGGGAGCCACCAGACCAAGTGGATCGAATAACCGTGAAATTAGCGATAAAATAGTTCGTTTTGAGCATTGTGGCTCACGTTGCAATCGAACGCGATATTTCAATGCGTCGGAATCGGGATTCCAAAAAATTCCTAAGACCTTCACATATTCGTCACCTTTGAGAGCCTTTTCGCAGGCAAGTCCATGATCGGAAGGATCGATGCCTTGCAGTAAGGATTGGCAATTGCTCGCCCATTTCCGTAATCGAAACCCACCTTTATGAAGCAGTGAAATTAGTTGATTACGAGTGTTAATGGCTGCCTGCAGATCCTCTGCTCCGAAAATAAAGTCGTCGACATACATTTGCTGCCTCAAAACGGGCAAAGCAAGAGGGTAGGACGTACCTTCGTCCTCGCCAAGTTGCATTAGAACGCGTTGAGCTAAGTACGCAGCGGGAGCCGTGCCATAGGTTACTGTGCACAAGCGATATTCGATTAATGGATCAGCGTTGGTGTTACGCCAAAATATGATTTGATAGTCCCTATCGCGAGGATCCAATAAAATTTGACGATACATTTTAGCGCTGTCAGCTATATAAACATATCGAAGGTGCCGCCATCGAATTAAAATAAATGGAAGATCGCCTTGCA
Organism: Megachile leachella; assembly: GCA_963576845.1. NCBI lineage: Eukaryota > Metazoa > Arthropoda > Insecta > Hymenoptera > Megachilidae > Megachile > Megachile leachella. The sequence continues at coordinate 1,473,590 of CAUYWW010000182.1, forward strand.
ATTTCGGTCCGATCAGCAAGCAATCGTTTAGGGATTTTCCGGATGAAGATCGACTGGAGGCATTAAAAACAACTCGGATCGGCGTTGTTTCGCTGTCCGTTTTGTAGACGGCATGATGAGGGATGTAATAACAAGAATTAGAAGTGAGAGAGTTCGGACTGACTGGTTCCATGTGATGAAGAAGCCTATACTCTTCCATGAAGTCACGATATGCGACGTGTTGCGCGGGATCGCGAGAAAATCGTTTTTCTAACTGATGAAATCGAGTGAGTGCGGACATGCGCGATTCACCCAAGTGGATGGACGGATCGTCCTTAAATGGCAGGCGAACCATGTACCGGCCGCTAGGAGTGCGGGAGTGCGTTGCTAAAAAATGCTCCTCGCACTGGATCTCTTCTGGTGTCAAATGAAATTTATCTTGAAGCTCTTCTATTTCCCAGAAGCGACGAAGATCATCGTTTAATGTGTTCCATGCAAGAGTATGATGGGAAGGAACAGGTGAGGTATCGTTAGAGGGTGCAACAGGACCGGACAAAATCCAGCCAAGAATGGTATTTTGCGCAATAGGTTGATTTGCGAGCCCTTTGCGTACTCCGTCAAGAAGTACGGAGCCATATAGGTCCGCTCCAATCAAAATATCGATCGGGTCGGAACTCATGGGGTCGTTATCGGCTAGATTAAGATTTTCGATATGGGACCATCGATCAAAAGAATGCACGCGGTTTGGAACATAATTAGTGAGCGATCGGAGGACTAGAGCAGTCGTTTCGAAAACAGGTGCGGATGCTCGCAAAGGAGTGAACGATATATTGACAGCATGACGTACTAACGTGCTGGTATCTCCTACCCCGGATAAGCATACACTGTATTTTAATTTGGGTAAGCGTAATAATTGGACTAAATTTTCAGTGATAAGTGTAATCGCAGAACCCTGGTCTAACAAGGCACGCACACAGACGCATTGCCCATTTGACGAAAACATTCGAACGCGAGCGGTCGCAAGTAAAACGGATGACGGCGCGGGTATTTTAAAATTTGCATGGTTCACGGGATGTGTGTCGGTAATGTAGCTCGCGCCTCGGAGCGAGGCAAGGTTCGCGTTATGCGTGTCGGTAATGTCGGTCGCCGTCTTAGATGGAGAGGGGGTCGCGGTACTAGCGCTGGCGATAACGTTCCGCGGCTGTGATGACATAATAGCGTCGTTAGAATTCGAACGAGAGATGTCCGCGAAATGTAGCATTGTGTGATGTTTACGTTTACATTGTTTACAAGATCGGTCGCTCGCACAGTCCTTGACTGTATGTTTCGCACTGAAGCAGTTGACACATCGTTTAAAATTTTTTATCATCGCGTACCGTTGCGCTGGCGTTTGGTTTTGAAATTGAGCACATTGGTAGATTAAATGATTGGCTTGGCAAACGGGACACGCGGACGATACAAGCGTGGAATGAGCAGAAACGGTTTTTAACTGTTCTGATTTTGAATTCGAAATTGTTTGCGCAACAATTCTGCCTTTGGCGTGAGACGGTTGAGGCAAAGATTCTAACGCGCGAATACGCGAATCGAGGAAGTTGTTTAGCTGGCTAAATGACGGATATTCAAGGCTATCGCCGAGGTGAAGTTCCCACGCTTTTCTCGTAGACGAATCAAGCCTCTGCGTAACAAGATAAACTAGCATATCATCCCATTCTTTTACTGGTCGACCAAGATTGCTTAGTGCTTGTATCGACGCGTTAACTTTATCGCTTAAATCGCGCAGATTTTTATAGGTTTCGGAGTTGACAGTAGGTAGATTATGCAGCGCATGGATATGAAAAGAAATCAAGCGACGCTTATTTTCGTATCGCGAAGTTAATATTTTCCACGCGACCGTGAAATTAGCTTCGGTTATCGCTAGATGTGCCAACGCGCTATTGGCATCGCCGGTAAGACACGAAGACAAATAATGCATGCGATCGACATTGCTTAACGATTGATCGTTTATAATGAGAGAGGAAAACTTATCTCTGAATGTTTCCCAGGCGTTGAGGCTCCCATCGAACTGAGGTAGACGTAATTGTGGTAGACGGGTTGCAATCCTTCCCTCCTGAGGATAAGAGCGAGACGTGGACAGAGTGGCTTGATCTTGTTCGGCAGTAGAAATTATTTCGGCCATGAAGTCGGCTGCTTCGTTGAATGCCTCTTCGCATTGAAGAAACCGTTCTTCGGTGAAATAAGGATGCGAGTTTTGCGTCTTCGGATCGGCACGGACAAGAATCTCCGCATCCAGGTCCTGACATTTTGCGAAACTCTCTTTCAGCAGGGTTAGGCGATGGCGAGTCACGCCTAAGGTCATCTTGGTTAGCCCCATCTTCTTGAAATTGGTTAGCGCTCTTTTCACAGAGCCCATAAGCTGACTCTGTTTGGCTATCAGGTCATCCAACGTGGACATTTTGAGGTTTGGATTCTACGGTTGTGTAGATGGATGCACTCCGGAATTGAAATTTCTTTCTTCGAGTATCCGGCTCGAAGGACCAATGTTTCGGACGCTGATAGGAGGGACACTCTCGAAAGAATCTCTTGGAATGCACTTAGTTTTTAATTCACAAAAAAAACGTTTAATTCACAAAATCACAACGAAGAACAGTTCACAAAATGATTACAGTTATTACGGAAAATATAATAGGACGCCGAAATAAGATTTGAAATGTTCTGGTAATTTATACGTCTTATACGCTTGGCGGTTAGGACCTCTCTGCTCTGGTATTCGACGTGTAACGAATTAACGGTGATATTCAAAACAAAGCGGTAGGGGACGGACACGATGCTCGAGAGACAAGACGTTTAAAATTTAACTTAACGTAATCAACAAAGACGACGAGAGAGCGAAAGAGAAAAATAAAAGGAAACACAATGTTTCAGACGCGTGGTTGATTTGAAATAACCGGAGTCCCGAACACTTTTATTATTGTCAATATAACATGCATTATTACCCATATTATGCAGTTATTATCGCCAGAACTATAATAATTACACTTATTACTTCCGATATTGTCAATATAACATGCATTATTACCCATATTATGCAGTTATTATCGCTGGAACTCTAATAAATATACTTATTACTTTTATTATCGTTAATATAACATGCAACATTACCCATATTATGCAGGCACTATCGATAGAACTATAATACTTATACTTATTACTTTTATTATTATCAATATAACATGCACTATTAGCCATATTTTACTATTATTATCGATGGAACTATAATAATTATACTTAAGAATCCCGATGTTATCAATATGACATGCATTGTTACCCATATAATGGAGTTATTATTGCTAGAACTGTAATAATTATACTTATTACTTTTATTATCACCAATATAACATGCATTATTACCCATATAATGCAGTTATTATCGCTAGAACTGTAATAATTATACTTGTTACTTATATTATTATCAATATAACATGCATTATTACCCGTATTATGCAGTTAATATCGCCAGAACTATAATAAATATACTTATTACATTCATTTTTATCAATATAACATGCATTACTGCCCATATTATGCAGTTATTATCGATAGAACTATAATAAATATACTTATTAATTATGTTATCATCAATATAACATGCATTATTACCCATATAATGCAGTTATTATAGCTAGATCTATAATAAATATACTTATTACTTATATTATCATCAATATAATATGCATTATTACCCATATAATGCAGTTATTATCGCTAGATCTATAATAAATATACTTATTCCTTTTATTATTATCAATATAACATGCATTATTACCCATATTATGCAGTTATTATCGATAGAACTATAATAAATATACTTATTAATTATATTATCATCAATATAACATGCATTATTACCCATATTATGCAGTTATTATCGCTAGATCTATAATAAATATACTTATTCCTTTTATTATTATCAATATAACATGCATTACTACCCATATTATGCAGTTATTATCGATAGAACTATAATAAATATACTTATTAATTATATTATCATCAATATAACATGCATTATTACCCATATTATGCAGTTATTATCGCTAGATCTATAATAAATATACTTATTCCTTTTATTATTATCAATATAACATGCATTATTACCCATATTATGCAGTTATTATCGCTAGAACTATAATAATTATACATATTACTCCCGATATTATCAATATAACATGCATTATTACCCATATAATGCAGATATTATCGCTAGATCTATAATAAATATACTTATTACATTTATTATTATCAATATAACATGCATTACTACCCATATTATGCAGTTATTATCGATAGAACTATAATAAATATACTTATTAATTATATTATCATCAATATAACATGCATTATTACCCATATTATGCAGTTATTATCGCTAGAACTATAATAATTATACTTATTACTCCCGATATTATCAATATAACATGCATTATTACCCATATAATGCAGATATTATCGCTAGATCTATAATAAATATACTTATTACTTTTATTATTGTCAATATAACATGCATTATTACCCATATTATGCAGTTATTATCGCCAGAACTATAATAATTACACTTATTACTTCCGATATTGTCAATATAACATGCATTATTACCCATATTATGCAGTTATTATCGCTGGAACTCTAATAAAAATACTTATTACATTTATTATCGTTAATATAACATGCAACATTACCCATATTATGCAGGCACTATCGATAGAACTATAATAAATATACTTATTACTTTTATTATTATCAATATAACATGCATTATTACCAATATCATGCAGTTATTATCGCTAGAACTATAATAATTATACTTATTACTCCGGATATTATCAATATAACATGCATTATTACCCATATAATGCAGTTATTATCGCTAGATCTATAATAAATATACTAATTACTTTTATTATCACCAATATAACATGCATTATTACCCATATTATGCAGTTATTATCGCCAGAACTATAATAAATATACTTATTACTTTTATTATTATCAATATAACATGCACTATTAGCCATATTTTACTATTATTATCGATGGAACTATAATAATTATACTTAAGAATCCCGATGTTATCAATATGACATGCATTGTTACCCATATAATGGAGTTATTATTGCTAGAACTGTAATAATTATACTTATTACTTATATTATTATCAACATAACATGCATTATTACCCATATAATGCAGTTATTATCGCTAGATCTATAATAAATATACTTATTACTTTTATTATCACCAATATAACATGCATTATTACCCATATAATGCAGTTATTATCGCCAGAACTATAATAAATATACTCATTACTTTTATTATCACCAATATAACATGCATTATTACCCATATTATGCAGTTATTATCGCTAGAACTGTAATAATTATACTTGTTACTTATATTATTATCAATATAACATGCATTATTACCCGTATTATGCAGTTATTATCGCCAGAACTATAATAAATACACTTATTACATTTATTTTTATCAATATAACATGCATTACTGCCCATATTATGCAGTTATTATCGCCAGAACTATAATAATTACACTTATTACTTCCGATATTGTCAATATAACATGCATTATTACCCATATTATGCAGTTATTATCGCTAGAACTGTAATAATTATACTTATTACTTATATTATTATCAATATAACATGCATTATTACCCATATTATGCAGTTATTATCGATAGAACTATAATAATTACACTTATTACTTCCGATATTGTCAATATAACATGCATTATTACCCATATAATGCAGTTATTATCGCTAGATCTATAATAAATATACTAATTACTTTTATTATCACCAATATAACATGCATTATTACCCATATAATGCAGTTATTATCGCTAGATCTATAATAAATATACTTATTACTTTTATTATTGTCAATATAACATGCATTATTACCCATATTATTCAGTTATTATCGCTAGAACTATGATAATTATACATATTACTCCCGATATTATCAATATAACATGCATTATTACCCATATAATGCAGATATTATCGCTAGATCTATAATAAATATACTTATTACTTTTATTATTGTCAATATAACATGCATTATTACCCATATTATGCAGTTATTATCGCCAGAACTATAATAATTACACTTATTACTTCCGATATTGTCAATATAACATGCATTATTACCCATATTATGCAGTTATTATCGCTGGAACTCTAATAAAAGTACTTATTACTTTTATTATCGTTAATATAACATGCAACATTACCCATATTATGCAGGCACTATCGATAGAACTATAATAAATATACTTATTACTTTTATTATTATCAATATAACATGCATTATTACCAATATCATGCAGTTATTATCGCTAGAACTATAATAATTATACTTATTACTCCGGATATTATCAATATAACATGCATTATTACCCATATAATGCAGTTATTATCGCTAGATCTATAATAAATATACTAATTACTTTTATTATCACCAATATAACATGCATTATTACCCATATTATGCAGTTATTATCGCCAGAACTATAATAAATATACTTATTACTTTTATTATTATCAATATAACATGCACTATTAGCCATATTTTACTATTATTATCGATGGAACTATAATAATTATACTTAAGAATCCCGATGTTATCAATATGACATGCATTGTTACCCATATAATGGAGTTATTATTGCTAGAACTGTAATAATTATACTTATTACTTATATTATTATCAACATAACATGCATTATTACCCATATAATGCAGTTATTATCGCTAGATCTATAATAAATATACTTATTACTTTTATTATCACCAATATAACATGCATTATTACCCATATAATGCAGTTATTATCGCCAGAACTATAATAAATATACTCATTACTTTTATTATCACCAATATAACATGCATTATTACCCATATTATGCAGTTATTATCGCTAGAACTGTAATAATTATACTTGTTACTTATATTATTATCAATATAACATGCATTATTACCCGTATTATGCAGTTATTATCGCCAGAACTATAATAAATATACTTATTACATTTATTTTTATCAATATAACATGCATTACTGCCCATATTATGCAGTTATTATCGCCAGAACTATAATAATTACACTTATTACTTCCGATATTGTCAATATAACATGCATTATTACCCATATTATGCAGTTATTATCGCTAGAACTGTAATAATTATACTTATTACTTATATTATTATCAATATAACATGCATTATTACCCATATTATGCAGTTATTATCGATAGAACTATAATAATTACACTTATTACTTCCGATATTGTCAATATAACATGCATTATTACCCATATAATGCAGTTATTATCGCTAGATCTATAATAAATATACTAATTACTTTTATTATCACCAATATAACATGCATTATTACCCATATTATGCAGTTATTATCGCCAGAACTATAATAAATATACTTATTACTTTTATTATTATCAATATAACATGCACTATTAGCCATATTTTACTATTATTATCGATGGAATTATAATAATTATACTTAAGAATCCCGATGTTATCAATATGACATGCATTGTTACCCATATAATGGAGTTATTATTGCTAGAACTGTAAAAATTATACTTATTACTTATATTATTATCAACATAACATGCATTATTACCCATATAATGCAGTTATTATCGCTAGATCTATAATAAATATACTTATTACTTTTATTATCACCAATATAACATGCATTATTACCCATATAATGCAGTTATTATCGCCAGAACTATAATAAATATACTCATTACTTTTATTATCACCAATATAACATGCATTATTACCCATATTATGCAGTTATTATCGCTAGAACTGTAATAATTATACTTGTTACTTATATTATTATCAATATAACATGCATTATTACCCGTATTATGCAGTTATTATCGCCAGAACTATAATAAATATACTTATTACATTTATTTTTATCAATATAACATGCATTACTGCCCATATTATGCAGTTATTATAGCCAGAACTATAATAATTGCACTTATTACTTCCGATATTGTCAATATAACATGCATTATTACCCATATTATGCAGTTATTATCGCTAGAACTGTAATAATTATACTTATTACTTATATTATTATCAATATAACATGCATTATTACCCATATTATGCAGTTATTATCGATAGAACTATAATAATTACACTTATTACTTCCGATATTGTCAATATAACATGCATTATTACCCATATAATGCAGTTATTATCGCTAGATCTATAATAAATATACTAATTACTTTTATTATCACCAATATAACATGCATTATTACCCATATTATGCAGTTATTATCGCCAGAACTATAATAAATATACTTATTACTTTTATTATTATCAATATAACATGCACTATTAGCCATATTTTACTATTATTATCGATGGAACTATAATAATTATACTTAAGAATCCCGATGTTATCAATATGACATGCATTGTTACCCATATAATGGAGTTATTATTGCTAGAACTGTAATAATTATACTTATTACTTATATTATTATCAACATAACATGCATTATTACCCATATAATGCAGTTATTATCGCTAGATCTATAATAAGTATACTTATTACTTTTATTATCACCAATATAACATGCATTATTACCCATATAATGCAGTTATTATCGCCAGAACTATAATAAATATACTTATTACTTTTATTATCACCAATATAACATGCATTATTACCCATATTATGCAGTTATTATCGCTAGAACTGTAATAATTATACTTGTTACTTATATTATTATCAATATAACATGCATTATTACCCGTATTATGCAGTTATTATCGCCAGAACTATAATAAATATACTTATTACATTTATTTTTATCAATATAACATGCATTACTGCCCATATTATGCAGTTATTATCGATAGAACTATAATAAATATACTTATTAATTATGTTATCATCAATATAACATGCATTATTACCCATATAATGCAGTTATTATAGCTAGATCTATAATAAATATACTTATTACTTATATTATCATCAATATAATATGCATTATTACCCATATAATGCAGTTATTATCGCTAGATCTATAATAAATATACTTATTCCTTTTATTATTATCAATATAACATGCATTATTACCCATATTATGCAGTTATTATCACTAGAACTATAATAATTATACATATTACTCCCGATATTATCAATATAACATGCATTATTACCCATATAATGCAGATATTATCGCTAGATCTATAATAAATATACTTATTACATTTATTATTATCAATATAACATGCATTACTACCCATATTATGCAGTTATTATCGATAGAACTATAATAAATATACTTATTAATTATATTATCATCAATATAACATGCATTATCACCCATATTATGCAGTTATTATCGCTAGAACTATAATAATTATACTTATTACTCCCGATATTATCAATATAACATGCATTATTACCCATATAATGCAGATATTATCGCTAGATCTATAATAAATATACTTATTACATTTATTATTATCAATATAACATGCATTACTACCCATATTATGCAGTTATTATCGATAGAAGTATAATAAATATACTTATTAATTATATTATCATCAATATAACATGCATTATTACACATATTATGCAGTTATTATCGCTAGATCTATAATAAATATACTTATTCCTTTTATTATTATCAATATAACATGCATTATTACCCATATTATGCAGTTATTATCGCTAGAACTATAATAATTATACATATTACTCCCGATATTATCAATATAACATGCATTATTACCCATATAATGCAGATATTATCGCTAGATCTATAATAAATATACTTATTACATTTATTATTATCAATATAACATGCATTACTACCCATATTATGCAGTTATTATCGATAGAACTATAATAAATATACTTATTAATTATATTATCATCAATATAACATGCATTATTACCCATATTATGCAGTTATTATCGCTAGAACTATAATAATTATACTTATTACTCCCGATATTATCAATATAACATGCATTATTACCCATATAATGCAGATATTATCGCTAGATCTATAATAAATATACTTATTACTTTTATTATTGTCAATATAACATGCATTATTACCCATATTATGCAGTTATTATCGCCAGAACTATAATAATTACACTTATTACTTCCGATATTGTCAATATAACATGCATTATTACCCATATTATGCAGTTATTATCGCTAGAACTGTAATAATTATACTTATTACTTATATTATTATCAATATAACATGCATTATTACCCATATTATGCAGTTATTATCGATAGAACTATAATAAATATACTTATTACTTATATTATCATCAATATAACATGCATTATTACCCATATAATGCAGTTATTATGGCTAGATCTATAATAAATATACTTATTACTTATATTATCATCAATATAATATGCATTATTACCCATATAATGCAGTTATTATCGCTAGATCTATAATAAATATACTTATTACTTTTATTATTATCAATATAACATGCATTATTACCCATATTATGCAGTTATTATCGCTAGAACTATAATAATTACACTTATTACTCCCGATATTATCAATATAACATGCATTATTACCCATATAATGCAGTTATTATGGCTAGATCTATAATAAATATACTTATTACTTTTATTATTATCAATATAACATGCATTATTACCCATAGTATGCAGTTATTATCGCTAGAACTATAATAATTACACTTATTACTCCCGATATTATCAATATAACATGCATTATTACCCATATAATGCAGTTATTATGGCTAGATCTATAACAAATATACTTATTACTTTTATTATTATCAATATAACATGCACTATTAGCCATATTTTACTATTATTTTCGCTAGAACTACAATAATTATACTTATTACTCCCGATATTATCAATATAACATGCATTATTACCCATATAATGCAGTTATTATCGCTAGATCTATAATAAATATACTTATTACTTTTATTATTATCAATATAACACGCACTATTAGCCATATTTTACTATTATTATCGCTAGAATTATAATAATTTTACTTATTACTCCCGATATTATCAATATAACATGCATTATTACCCATATAATGCAGTTATTATCGCTAGATCTATAATAAATATACTTATTACTTTTATTATTATCAATATAACATGCATTATTACCCATATTATGCAGTTATTATCGCCAGAACTGTAATAAATATACTTATTACTTTTATTACCACCAATATAACATGCATTATTACCCATATTATGCAGTTATTATCGCTAGAACTGTAATAATTATACTTATTACTTATATTATTGTCAATATAACATGCATTATTACCCATATTATACAGTTATTATCGCCAGAACTATAATAATTACACTTATTACTTTCGATATTGTCAATATAACATGCATTATTACCCATATTATGCAGTTATTATCGCTAGAACTGTAATAATTATACTTATTACTTATATTATTATCAATACAACATGCATTATTACCCATATTATGCAGTTATTATCGATAGAACTATAATAAATATACTTATTAATTATATTATCATCAATATAACATGCATTATTACCCATATTATGCAGTTATTATCGCCAGAACTGTAATAAATATACTTATTACTTTTATTACCACCAATATAACATGCATTATTACCCATATTATGCAGTTATTATCGCTAGAACTGTAATAATTATACTTATTACTTATATTATTATCAATATAACATGCATTATTACCCATATTATGCAGTTATTATCGATAGAACTATAATAAATATTCTTATTACTTATATTATCATCAATATAACATGCATTATTACCCATATAATACAGTTATTGTAGCTAGATCTATAATGAATATACTTATTACTTATATTATCATCAATATAATATGCATTATTACCCATATAATGCAGTTATTATCGCTAGAACTATAATAATTATACTTATTACTCCCGATATTATCAATATAACATGCATTATTACCCATATAATGCAGTTATTATCGCTAGATCTATAATAAATATACTTATTACTTTCATTATCACCAATATAACATGCATTATTACCCATATTATGCAGTTATTATCGCCAGAACTATAATAAATATACTTATTACTTTTATTATTATCAATATAACATGCACTATTAGCCATATTTTACTATTATTATCGATGGAACTATAATAATTATACTTAAGAATCCCGATGTTATCAATATGACATGCATTGTTACCCATATAATGGAGTTATTATTGCTAGAACTGTAATAATTATACTTATTACTTATGTTATTATCAACATAACATGCATTATTACCCATATAATGCAGTTATTATCGATAGAAGTATAATAAATATACTTATTACTTTTATTATTATCAATATAACATGCACCCTTGCCATATTTTACTAGTATTATCGCTAGAACTGTAATAATTATACTTATTACTCCCGATATTATCAATATAACATCCATTATTAGCCATATAATGCAGTTATTATCGCCAGAACTATAATAAATATACTTATTACTTTTATTATCACCAATATAACATGCATTATTACCCATATTATGCAGTTATTATCGCTAAAACTGTAATAATTATACTTGTTACTTATATTATTATCAATATAACATGCATTATTACCCGTATTATGCAGTCATTATCGCCAGAACTATAATAAATATACTTATTACTTTTATTATTATCAATATAACACGCACTATTAGCCATATTTTACTATTATTTTCGGTAGAACTACAATAATTATACTGATTACTTCCGATATTATCAATATAACATGCATTATTACCCATATAATGTAGTTATTATCGCTAGAACTGTAATAATTATACTTATTACTTATATAATATCAATATAACATGCATTATTGCCCATATTATGCAGTTATTATCGATAGAACTATAATAAATATACTTATTACTTATATTATCATCAATATAACATGCATTATTACCCATATTATGCAGTTATTATCGCCAGAACTATAATAAATATACTTATTACTTTCATTATCACCAATATAACATGCATTATTACCCATATTACGCAGTTATTATCGCTAGAACTATAATAATTATACTTATTACACCCGATATTATCAATATAACATGCATAATTACCCATATAATGCAGTTATTATCGCTAGATCTATAATTAATATACTTATTACTTTTATTATTATCAGTATAACATGCATTATTACCCATATTATGCAGTTATTATCGATAGAACTATAATAAATATACTTATTACTTTTATTATTATCAATATAACACGCACTATTAGCCATATTTTACTATTATTATCGCTAGAATTATAATAATTTTACTTATTACTCCCGATATTATCAATATAACATGCATTATTACCCATATAATGCAGTTATAATCGCTAGATCTATAATAAATATACTTATTACCTTTATTATTATCAATATAACATGCACCCTTGCCGTATTTTACTAGTATTATCGCTAGAACTGTAATAATTATACCTATTACTCCCGATATTATCAATATAACATCCATTATTACCCATATAATGCAGTTATTATCGCCAGAAGTATAATAAATATACTTATTACTTTTATTATCACCAATTTAACATGCATTATTACCCATATTATGCAGTTATTATCGCTAGAACTGTAATAATTATACTTGTTACTTATATTATTATCAATATAACATGCATTATTACCCGTATTATGCAGTTATTATCGCCAGAACTGTAATAAATATACTTATTACATTTATTATTATCAATATAACATGCATTACTACCCATATTATGCAGTTATTATCGATAGAACTATAATAAATATACTTATTAATTATATTATCATCAATATAACATGCATTATTACCCATATTATGCAGTTATTATCGCCAGAACTGTAATAAATATACTTAGTACTTTTATTACCACCAATATAACATGCATTATTACCCATATTTTGCAGTTATTATCGCTAGAACTGTAATAATTATACTTATTACTTTTATTATTATCAATATAACATGCATTATTACCCATATTATGCAGTTATTATCGCTAGAACTATAATAATTACACTTATTACTCCCGATATTATCAATATAACATGCATTATTACCCATATAATGCAGTTATTATGGCTAGATCTATAATAAATATACTTATGACTTTTATTATTATCAATATAACACGCACTATTAGCCATATTTTACTATTATTATCGCTAGAATTATAATAACTTTACTTATTACTCCCGATATTATCAATATAACATGCATTATTACCCATATAATGCAGTTATTATCGCTAGATCTATAATAAATATACTTATTACTTTTATTATTACCAATATAACATGCATTATTACCCATATTATGCAGTTATTATCGCCAGAACTGTAATAAATATACTTATTACTTTTATTACCACCAATATAACATGCATTATTACCCATATTATGCAGTTATTATCGCTAGAACTGTAATAATTATACTTATTACTTATATTATTGTCAATATAACATGCATTATTACCCATATTATGCAGTTATTATCGCCAGAACTATAATAATTACACTTATTACTTCCGATATTGTCAATATAACATGCATTATCACCCATATTATGCAGTTATTATCGATAGAACTATAATAAATATACTTATTACTTATATTATCATCAATATAACATGCATTATTACCCATATAATGCAGTTATTATAGCTAGATCTATAATAAATATACTTATTACTTATATTATCATCAATATAATATGCATTATTACCCATATAATGCAGTTATTATCGCTAGATCTATAATAAATATACTTATTACTTACATTATCATCAATATAACATGCATTATTACCCATATAATGCAGTTATTATAGCTAGATCTATAATAAATATACTTATTACTTATATTATCATCAATATAATATGCATTATTACCCATATAATGCAGTTATTATCGCTAGATCTATAATAAATATACTTACTCCTTTTATTATTATCAATATAACATGCATTATTACCCATATTATGCAGTTATTATCGCTAGAACTATAATAATTATACTTATTACTCCCGATATTATCAATATAACATGCATTATTACCCATATAATGCAGATATTATCGCTAGATCTATAATAAATATACTTATTACATTTATTATTATCAATATAACATGCATTACTACCCATATTATGCAGTTATTGTCGATAGAACTATAATAAATATACTTATTAATTATATTATCATCAATATAACATGCATTATTACCCATATTATGCAGTTATTATCGCTAGAACTATAATAATTATACTTATTACTCCCGATATTATCAATATAACATGCATTATTACCCATATAATGCAGTTATTATGGCTAGATCTATAATAAATATACTTATTACTTTTATTATTATCAATATAACATGCACTATTAGCCATATTTTACTATTATTTTCGCTAGAACTACAATAATTATACTTATTACTCCCGATATTATCAATATAACATGCATTATTACCCATATAATGCAGTTATTATCGCTAGATCTATAATAAATATACTTATTACTTTTATTATTATCAATATAACACGCACTATTAGCCATATTTTACTATTATTATCGCTAGAATTATAATAATTTTACTTATTACTCCCGATATTATCAATATAACATGCATTATTACCCATATAATGCAGTTATTATCGCTAGATCTATAATAAATATACTTATTACTTTTATTATTATCAATATAACATGCATTATTACCCATATTATGCAGTTATTATCGCCAGAACTGTAATAAATATACTTATTACTTTTATTACCACCAATATAACATGCATTATTACCCATATTATGCAGTTATTATCGCTAAAACTGTAATAATTATACTTGTTACTTATATTATTATCAATATAACATGCATTATTACCCGTATTATGCAGTCATTATCGCCAGAACTATAATAAATATACTTATTACTTTTATTATTATCAATATAACACGCACTATTAGCCATATTTTACTGTTATTTTCGGTAGAACTACAATAATTATACTGATTACTTCCGATATTATCAATATAACATGCATTATTACCCATATAATGTAGTTATTATCGCTAGAACTGTAATAATTATACTTATTACTTATATAATATCAATATAACATGCATTATTGCCCATATTATGCAGTTATTATCGATAGAACTATAATAAATATACTTATTACTTATATTATCATCAATATAACATGCATTATTACCCATATAATACAGTTATTGTAGCTAGATCTATAATGAATATACTTATTACTTATATTATCATCAATATAATATGCATTATTACCCATATAATGCAGTTATTATCGCTAGATCTATAATAAATATACTTATTACTTTTATTATTATCAATATAACATGCATTATTAGCCATATTATGCAGTTATTATCGCTAGAACTATAATAATTATACTTATTACTCCCGATATTATCAATATAACATGCATTATTACCCATATAATGCAGTTATTATCGCTAGATCTATAATAAATATACTTATTACTTTCATTATCACCAATATAACATGCATTATTACCCATATTATGCAGTTATTATCGCCAGAACTATAATAAATATACTTATTACTTTTATTATTATCAATATAACATGCACTATTAGCCATATTTTACTATTATTATCGATGGAACTATAATAATTATACTTAAGAATCCCGATGTTATCAATATGACATGCATTGTTACCCATATAATGGAGTTATTATTGCTAGAACTGTAATAATTATACTTATTACTTATGTTATTATCAACATAACATGCATTATTACCCATATAATGCAGTTATTATCGATAGAAGTATAATAAATATACTTATTACTTTTATTATTATCAATATAACATGCACCCTTGCCATATTTTACTAGTATTATCGCTAGAACTGTAATAATTATACTTATTACTCCCGATATTATCAATATAACATCCATTATTAGCCATATAATGCAGTTATTATCGCCAGAACTATAATAAATATACTTATTACTTTTATTATCACCAATATAACATGCATTATTACCCATATTATGCAGTTATTATCGCTAAAACTGTAATAATTATACTTGTTACTTATATTATTATCAATATAACATGCATTATTACCCGTATTATGCAGTCATTATCGCCAGAACTATAATAAATATACTTATTACTTTTATTATTATCAATATAACACGCACTATTAGCCATATTTTACTATTATTATCGCTAGAATTATAATAACTTTACTTATTACTCCCGATATTATCAATATAACATGCATTATTACCCATATAATGCAGTTATTATCGCTAGATCTATAATAAATATACTTATTACTTTTATTATTACCAATATAACATGCATTATTACCCATATTATGCAGTTATTATCGCCAGAACTGTAATAAATATACTTATTACTTTTATTACCACCAATATAACATGCATTATTACCCATATTATGCAGTTATTATCGCTAGAACTGTAATAATTATACTTATTACTTATATTATTGTCAATATAACATGCATTATTACCCATATTATGCAGTTATTATCGCCAGAACTATAATAATTACACTTATTACTTCCGATATTGTCAATATAACATGCATTATTACCCATATTATGCAGTTATTATCGATAGAACTATAATAAATATACTTATTACTTATATTATCATCAATATAACATGCATTATTACCCATATAATGCAGTTATTATAGCTAGATCTATAATAAATATACTTATTACTTATATTATCATCAATATAATATGCATTATTACCCATATAATGCAGTTATTATCGCTAGATCTATAATAAATATACTTATTACTTACATTATCATCAATATAACATGCATTATTACCCATATAATGCAGTTATTATAGCTAGATCTATAATAAATATACTTATTACTTATATTATCATCAATATAATATGCATTATTACCCATATAATGCAGTTATTATCGCTAGATCTATAATAAATATACTTACTCCTTTTATTATTATCAATATAACATGCAGTATTACCCATATTATGCAGTTATTATCGCTAGAACTATAATAATTATACTTATTACTCCCGATATTATCAATATAACATGCATTATTACCCATATAATGCAGATATTATCGCTAGATCTATAATAAATATACTTATTACATTTATTATTATCAATATAACATGCATTACTACCCATATTATGCAGTTATTGTCGATAGAACTATAATAAATATACTTATTAATTATATTATCATCAATATAACATGCATTATTACCCATATTATGCAGTTATTATCGCTAGAACTATAATAATTATACTTATTACTCCCGATATTATCAATATAACATGCATTATTACCCATATAATGCAGTTATTATGGCTAGATCTATAATAAATATACTTATTACTTTTATTATTATCAATATAACATGCACTATTAGCCATATTTTACTATTATTTTCGCTAGAACTACAATAATTATACTTATTACTCCCGATATTATCAATATAACATGCATTATTACCCATATAATGCAGTTATTATCGCTAGATCTATAATAAATATACTTATTACTTTTATTATTATCAATATAACACGCACTATTAGCCATATTTTACTATTATTATCGCTAGAATTATAATAATTTTACTTATTACTCCCGATATTATCAATATAACATGCATTATTACCCATATAATGCAGTTATTATCGCTAGATCTATAATAAATATACTTATTACTTTTATTATTATCAATATAACATGCATTATTACCCATATTATGCAGTTATTATCGCCAGAACTGTAATAAATATACTTATTACTTTTATTACCACCAATATAACATGCATTATTACCCATATTATGCAGTTATTATCGCTAAAACTGTAATAATTATACTTGTTACTTATATTATTATCAATATAACATGCATTATTACCCGTATTATGCAGTCATTATCGCCAGAACTATAATAAATATACTTATTACTTTTATTATTATCAATATAACACGCACTATTAGCCATATTTTACTATTATTATCGCTAGAATTATAATAATTTTACTTATTACTCCCGATATTATCAATATAACATGCATTATTACCCATATAATGCAGTTATTATCGCTAGATCTATAATAAATATACTTATTACTTTTATTATTATCAATATAACATGCATTATTACCCATATTATGCAGTTATTATCGCCAGAACTGTAATAAATATACTTATTACTTTTATTACCACCAATATAACATGCATTATTACCCATATTATGCAGTTATTATCGCTAAAACTGTAATAATTATACTTGTTACTTATATTATTATCAATATAACATGCATTATTACCCGTATTATGCAGTCATTATCGCCAGAACTATAATAAATATACTTATTACTTTTATTATTATCAATATAACACGCACTATTAGCCATATTTTACTATTATTTTCGGTAGAACTACAATAATTATACTGATTACTTCCGATATTATCAATATAACATGCATTATTACCCATATAATGTAGTTATTATCGCTAGAACTGTAATAATTATACTTATTACTTATATAATATCAATATAACATGCATTATTGCCCATATTATGCAGTTATTATCGATAGAACTATAATAAATATACTTATTACTTATATTATCATCAATATAACATGCATTATTACCCATATTATGCAGTTATTATCGCCAGAACTATAATAAATATACTTATTACTTTCATTATCACCAATATAACATGCATTATTACCCATATTACGCAGTTATTATCGCTAGAACTATAATAATTATACTTATTACACCCGATATTATCAATATAACATGCATAATTACCCATATAATGCAGTTATTATCGCTAGATCTATAATTAATATACTTATTACTTTTATTATTATCAGTATAACATGCATTATTACCCATATTATGCAGTTATTATCGATAGAACTATAATAAATATACTTATTACTTTTATTATTATCAATATAACACGCACTATTAGCCATATTTTACTATTATTATCGCTAGAATTATAATAATTTTACTTATTACTCCCGATATTATCAATATAACATGCATTATTACCCATATAATGCAGTTATAATCGCTAGATCTATAATAAATATACTTATTACCTTTATTATTATCAATATAACATGCACCCTTGCCGTATTTTACTAGTATTATCGCTAGAACTGTAATAATTATACCTATTACTCCCGATATTATCAATATAACATCCATTATTACCCATATAATGCAGTTATTATCGCCAGAAGTATAATAAATATACTTATTACTTTTATTATCACCAATTTAACATGCATTATTACCCATATTATGCAGTTATTATCGCTAGAACTGTAATAATTATACTTGTTACTTATATTATTATCAATGTAACATGCATTATTACCCGTATTATGCAGTTATTATCGCCAGAACTGTAATAAATATACTTATTACATTTATTATTATCAATATAACATGCATTACTACCCATATTATGCAGTTATTATCGATAGAACTATAATAAATATACTTATTAATTATATTATCATCAATATAACATGCATTATTACCCATATTATGCAGTTATTATCGCCAGAACTGTAATAAATATACTTAGTACTTTTATTACCACCAATATAACATGCATTATTACCCATATTTTGCAGTTATTATCGCTAGAACTGTAATAATTATACTTATTACTTTTATTATTATCAATATAACATGCATTATTACCCATATTATGCAGTTATTATCGCTAGAACTATAATAATTACACTTATTACTCCCGATATTATCAATATAACATGCATTATTACCCATATAATGCAGTTATTATGGCTAGATCTATAATAAATATACTTATGACTTTTATTATTATCAATATAACACGCACTATTAGCCATATTTTACTATTATTATCGCTAGAATTATAATAACTTTACTTATTACTCCCGATATTATCAATATAACATGCATTATTACCCATATAATGCAGTTATTATCGCTAGATCTATAATAAATATACTTATTACTTTTATTATTACCAATATAACATGCATTATTACCCATATTATGCAGTTATTATCGCCAGAACTGTAATAAATATACTTATTACTTTTATTACCACCAATATAACATGCATTATTACCCATATTATGCAGTTATTATCGCTAGAACTGTAATAATTATACTTATTACTTATATTATTGTCAATATAACATGCATTATTACCCATATTATGCAGTTATTATCGCCAGAACTATAATAATTACACTTATTACTTCCGATATTGTCAATATAACATGCATTATTACCCATATTATGCAGTTATTATCGATAGAACTATAATAAATATACTTATTACTTATATTATCATCAATATAACATGCATTATTACCCATATAATGCAGTTATTATAGCTAGATCTATAATAAATATACTTATTACTTATATTATCATCAATATAATATGCATTATTACCCATATAATGCAGTTATTATCGCTAGATCTATAATAAATATACTTATTACTTACATTATCATCAATATAACATGCATTATTACCCATATAATGCAGTTATTATAGCTAGATCTATAATAAATATACTTATTACTTATATTATCATCAATATAATATGCATTATTACCCATATAATGCAGTTATTATCGCTAGATCTATAATAAATATACTTACTCCTTTTATTATTATCAATATAACATGCATTATTACCCATATTATGCAGTTATTATCGCTAGAACTATAATAATTATACTTATTACTCCCGATATTATCAATATAACATGCATTATTACCCATATAATGCAGATATTATCGCTAGATCTATAATAAATATACTTATTACATTTATTATTATCAATATAACATGCATTACTACCCATATTATGCAGTTATTGTCGATAGAACTATAATAAATATACTTATTAATTATATTATCATCAATATAACATGCATTATTACCCATATTATGCAGTTATTATCGCTAGAACTATAATAATTATACTTATTACTCCCGATATTATCAATATAACATGCATTATTACCCATATAATGCAGTTATTATGGCTAGATCTATAATAAATATACTTATTACTTTTATTATTATCAATATAACATGCACTATTAGCCATATTTTACTATTATTTTCGCTAGAACTACAATAATTATACTTATTACTCCCGATATTATCAATATAACATGCATTATTACCCATATAATGCAGTTATTATCGCTAGATCTATAATAAATATACTTATTACTTTTATTATTATCAATATAACACGCACTATTAGCCATATTTTACTATTATTATCGCTAGAATTATAATAATTTTACTTATTACTCCCGATATTATCAATATAACATGCATTATTACCCATATAATGCAGTTATTATCGCTAGATCTATAATAAATATACTTATTACTTTTATTATTATCAATATAACATGCATTATTACCCATATTATGCAGTTATTATCGCCAGAACTGTAATAAATATACTTATTACTTTTATTACCACCAATATAACATGCATTATTACCCATATTATGCAGTTATTATCGCTAAAACTGTAATAATTATACTTGTTACTTATATTATTATCAATATAACATGCATTATTACCCGTATTATGCAGTCATTATCGCCAGAACTATAATAAATATACTTATTACTTTTATTATTATCAATATAACACGCACTATTAGCCATATTTTACTATTATTTTCGGTAGAACTACAATAATTATACTGATTACTTCCGATATTATCAATATAACATGCATTATTACCCATATAATGTAGTTATTATCGCTAGAACTGTAATAATTATACTTATTACTTATATAATATCAATATAACATGCATTATTGCCCATATTATGCAGTTATTATCGATAGAACTATAATAAATATACTTATTACTTATATTATCATCAATATAACATGCATTATTACCCATATTATGCAGTTATTATCGCCAGAACTATAATAAATATACTTATTACTTTCATTATCACCAATATAACATGCATTATTACCCATATTACGCAGTTATTATCGCTAGAACTATAATAATTATACTTATTACACCCGATATTATCAATATAACATGCATAATTACCCATATAATGCAGTTATTATCGCTAGATCTATAATTAATATACTTATTACTTTTATTATTATCAGTATAACATGCATTATTACCCATATTATGCAGTTATTATCGATAGAACTATAATAAATATACTTATTACTTTTATTATTATCAATATAACACGCACTATTAGCCATATTTTACTATTATTATCGCTAGAATTATAATAATTTTACTTATTACTCCCGATATTATCAATATAACATGCATTATTACCCATATAATGCAGTTATAATCGCTAGATCTATAATAAATATACTTATTACCTTTATTATTATCAATATAACATGCACCCTTGCCGTATTTTACTAGTATTATCGCTAGAACTGTAATAATTATACCTATTACTCCCGATATTATCAATATAACATCCATTATTACCCATATAATGCAGTTATTATCGCCAGAAGTATAATAAATATACTTATTACTTTTATTATCACCAATTTAACATGCATTATTACCCATATTATGCAGTTATTATCGCTAGAACTGTAATAATTATACTTGTTACTTATATTATTATCAATGTAACATGCATTATTACCCGTATTATGCAGTTATTATCGCCAGAACTGTAATAAATATACTTATTACATTTATTATTATCAATATAACATGCATTACTACCCATATTATGCAGTTATTATCGATAGAACTATAATAAATATACTTATTAATTATATTATCATCAATATAACATGCATTATTACCCATATTATGCAGTTATTATCGCCAGAACTGTAATAAATATACTTAGTACTTTTATTACCACCAATATAACATGCATTATTACCCATATTTTGCAGTTATTATCGCTAGAACTGTAATAATTATACTTATTACTTTTATTATTATCAATATAACATGCATTATTACCCATATTATGCAGTTATTATCGCTAGAACTATAATAATTACACTTATTACTCCCGATATTATGAATATAACATGCATTATTACCCATATAATGTAGTTATTATGGCTAGATCTATAATAAATATACTTATGACTTTTATTATTATCAATATAACACGCACTATTAGCCATATTTTACTATTATTATCGCTAGAATTATAATAACTTTACTTATTACTCCCGATATTATCAATATAACATGCATTATTACCCATATAATGCAGTTATTATCGCTAGATCTATAATAAATATACTTATTACTTTTATTATTACCAATATAACATGCATTATTACCCATATTATGCAGTTATTATCGCCAGAACTGTAATAAATATACTTATTACTTTTATTACCACCAATATAACATGCATTATTACCCATATTATGCAGTTATTATCGCTAGAACTGTAATAATTATACTTATTACTTATATTATTGTCAATATAACATGCATTATTACCCATATTATGCAGTTATTATCGCCAGAACTATAATAATTACACTTATTACTTCCGATATTGTCAATATAACATGCATTATTACCCATATTATGCAGTTATTATCGATAGAACTATAATAAATATACTTATTACTTATATTATCATCAATATGACATGCATTATTACCCATATAATGCAGTTATTATAGCTAGATCTATAATAAATATACTTATTACTTATATTATCATCAATATAATATGCATTATTACCCATATAATGCAGTTATTATCGCTAGATCTATAATAAATATACTTATTACTTACATTATCATCAATATAACATGCATTATTACCCATATAATGCAGTTATTATAGCTAGATCTATAATAAATATACTTATTACTTATATTATCATCAATATAATATGCATTATTACCCATATAATGCAGTTATTATCGCTAGATCTATAATAAATATACTTACTCCTTTTATTATTATCAATATAACATGCATTATTACCCATATTATGCAGTTATTATCGCTAGAACTATAATAATTATACTTATTACTCCCGATATTATCAATATAACATGCATTATTACCCATATAATGCAGATATTATCGCTAGATCTATAATAAATATACTTATTACATTTATTATTATCAATATAACATGCATTACTACCCATATTATGCAGTTATTGTCGATAGAACTATAATAAATATACTTATTAGTTATATTATCATCAATATAACATGCATTATTACCCATATTATGCAGTTATTATCGCTAGAACTATAATAATTATACTTATTACTCCCGATATTATCAATATAACATGCATTATTACCCATATAATGCAGATATTATCGCTAGATCTATAATAAATATACTTATTACTTTTATTATTGTCAATATAACATGCATTATTACCCATATTATGCAGTTATTATCGCCAGAACTATAATAATTACACTTATTACTTCCGATATTGTCAATATAACATGCATTATTACCCATATTATGCAGTTATTATCGCTGGAACTCTAATAAATATACTTATTACTTTTATTATCGTTAATATAACATGCAACATTACCCATATTATGCAGGCACTATCGATAGAACTATAATAAATATACTTATTACTTTTATTATTATCAATATAACATGCATTATTACCAATATCATGCAGTTATTATCGCTAGAACTATAATAATTATACTTATTACTCCGGATATTATCAATATAACATGCATTATTACCCATATAATGCAGTTATTATCGCTAGATCTATAATAAATATACTAATTACTTTTATTATCACCAATATAACATGCATTATTACCCATATTATGCAGTTATTATCGCCAGAACTATAATAAATATACTTATTACTTTTATTATTATCAATATAACATGCACTATTAGCCATATTTTACTATTATTATCGATGGAACTATAATAATTATACTTAAGAATCCCGATGTTATCAATATGACATGCATTGTTACCCATATAATGGAGTTATTATTGCTAGAACTCTAATAATTATACTTATTACTTATATTATTATCAACATAACATGCATTATTACCCATATAATGCAGTTATTATCGCTAGATCTATAATAAATATACTTATTACTTTTATTATCACCAATATAACATGCATTATTACCCATATAATGCAGTTATTATCGCCAGAACTATAATAAATATACTTATTACTTTTATTATCACCAATATAACATGCATTATTACCCATATTATGCAGTTATTATCGCTAGAACTGTAATAATTATACTTGTTACTTATATTATTATCAATATAACATGCATTATTACCCGTATTATGCAGTTATTATCGCCAGAACTATAATAAATATACTTATTACATTTATTTTTATCAATATAACATGCATTACTGCCCATATTATGCAGTTATTATCGATAGAACTATAATAAATATACTTATTAATTATGTTATCATCAATATAACATGCATTATTACCCATATAATGCAGTTATTATAGCTAGATCTATAATAAATATACTTATTACTTATATTATCATCAATATAATATGCATTATTACCCATATAATGCAGTTATTATCGCTAGATCTATAATAAATATACTTATTCCTTTTATTATTATCAATATAACATGCATTATTACCCATATTATGCAGTTATTATCGCTAGAACTATGATAATTATACATATTACTCCCGATATTATCAATATAACATGCATTATTACCCATATAATGCAGATATTATCGCTAGATCTATAATAAATATACTTATTACATTTATTATTATCAATATAACATGCATTACTACCCATATTATGCAGTTATTATCGATAGAACTATAATAAATATACTTATTAATTATATTATCATCAATATAACATGCATTATTACCCATATTATGCAGTTATTATCGCTAGAACTATAATAATTATACTTATTACTCCCGATATTATCAATATAACATGCATAATTACCCATATAATGCAGTTGGGTCATTCCACGCCAAATCGATCACTTTTGGAAGTCACCATCTCCGATTTTGCTCTAATCGAAATATGTTGTAGTCCATGTGAAATTAAGGGGGGTTTAAGTCATCATTTTGCCGGTTTCCAATTACTTAATGAATGACAAGCCTTCAAAATTGCAATTTTTGCCCATTTTGGCGAAAATAGGGTCCTCTTAGGAATTTTTTTCTCAGAAACTACTCAACCGATTTAGCTAAATTTTTTTTTGTTTTATTCATGAAGAATTGGGCTATTTTGAAATATTTTTTCTAATTTTGTCAATTTGTCATAAAATGTCGGAAAATTTAAACAATTTCTTTTTTTGCGTTTTTCTCAATGAGGGGCGTAAAGGGGTAAAATTTATAAAAAATATGGTCACATTCTTTGAAGCTTCCCCTTTAAAATGAGCCCTTCAGAACGATGGAGCCTCAAAAATTGACGTACCTACAAGCTGGAAAAGGACGCGCGGTACCCTCGTTCCAGGTAGATGAGTCGTGTGCTCCGCTATTATGATCGGTTTTTTTATACCACCGGTCTCAAAACAATACGACAAGACTTCGTATACGACTAAATGACCCTGTTCATACCTAGCAAAATATATTAGTACTTATTTTTGACGAATCTCACATTTTTTAATCATAACTTCGTTCATAGATATTAGTTCCTATATTTATTGTTTATATTTTAAAAAAGGCATCATTGCTTGATAGAATCCGCGAAGAAGTGGTGTTTTTTTTCTATCGCATTAGGATAATAGTGGATTGTGATCAAAAGTATGGAAAGCATTGTGTGTGGTAGGAAAAAATATGACAGTTAATTCATACACTAAGCACAGAGTCACCATTATCGTCACAATATTTTATATTGTGTAACTATCTCGTCAGATATGTTTTCTACAACCTGAAGACTTTTACGCTTTTATTACTTTCAAACCGATAACCAAACAAATAGTTCACACTTATATCACTTTAGGATTAAATCTAACGTAACTATAAGTGTATCATTGGTCAAGAGTGAGTACTAATATATTTTGCTAGGTATGAACAGGGTCATTTAGTCGTATACGAAGTCTTGTCGTATTGTTTTGAGACCGGTGGTATAAAAAAACCGATCATAATAGCGGAGCACACGACTCATCTACCTGGAACGGGGGTACCCCGCGTCCTTTTCCAGCTTGTAGGTACGTCAATTTTTGAGGCTCCATCGTTCTGAAGGGCTCATTTTAAAGGGGAAGCTTCAAAGAATATGACCATATTTTTTATAAATTTTACCCCTTTACGCCCCTCATTGAGAAAAACGCAAAAAAAGAAATTGTTTAAATTTTCCGACATTTTATAACAAATTGACAAAATTAGAAAAAATATTTCAAAATAGCCCAATTCTTCATGAATAAAACAAAAAAAAATTTAGCTAAATCGGTTGAGTAGTTTCTGAGAAAAAAATTCCTAAGAGGACCCTATTTTCGCCAAAATGGGCAAAAATTGCAATTTTGAAGGCTTGTCATTCATTAAGTAATTCGAAACCGGCAAAATGATGACTTAAACCCCCCTTAATTTCACATGGACTACAACATATTTCGATTAGAGCAAAATCGGAGATGGTGACTTCCAAAAGTGATCGATTTGGCGTGGAATGACCCAGTTATTATCGCTAGATCTATAATAAATATACTTACTCCTTTTATTATTATCAATATAACATGCATTATTACCCATATTATGCAGTTATTATCGCTAGAACTATAATAATTATACTAATTACTCCCGATATTATCAATATAACATGCATTATTACCCATATAATGCAGATATTATCGCTAGATCTATAATAAATATACTTATTACTTTTATTATTGTCAATATAACATGCATTATTACCCATATTATGCAGTTATTATCGCCAGAACTATAATAATTACACTTATTACTTCCGATATTGTCAATATAACATGCATTATTACCCATATTATGCAGTTATTATCGCTGGAACTCTAATAAATATACTTATTACTTTTATTATCGTTAATATAACATGCAACATTACCCATATTATGCAGGCACTATCGATAGAACTATAATAAATATACTTATTACTTTTATTATTATCAATATAACATGCATTATTACCAATATCATGCAGTTATTATCGCTAGAACTATAATAATTATACTTATTACTCCGGATATTATCAATATAACATGCATTATTACCCATATAATGCAGTTATTATCGCTAGATCTATAATAAATATACTAATTACTTTTATTATCACCAATATAACATGCATTATTACCCATATTATGCAGTTATTATCGCCAGAACTATAATAAATATACTTATTACTTTTATTATTATCAATATAACATGCACTATTAGCCATATTTTACTATTATTATCGATGGAACTATAATAATTATACTTAAGAATCCCGATGTTATCAATATGACATGCATTGTTACCCATATAATGGAGTTATTATTGCTAGAACTCTAATAATTATACTTATTACTTATATTATTATCAACATAACATGCATTATTACCCATATAATGCAGTTATTATCGCTAGATCTATAATAAATATACTTATTACTTTTATTATCACCAATATAACATGCATTATTACCCATATAATGCAGTTATTATCGCCAGAACTATAATAAATATACTTATTACTTTTATTATCACCAATATAACATGCATTATTACCCATATTATGCAGTTATTATCGCTAGAACTGTAATAATTATACTTGTTACTTATATTATTATCAATATAACATGCATTATTACCCATATAATGCAGTTATTATGGCTAGATCTATAATAAATATACTTATTACTTTTATTATTATCAATATAACATGCACTATTAGCCATATTTTACTATTATTTTCGCTAGAACTACAATAATTATACTTATTACTCCCGATATTATCAATATAACATGCATTATTACCCATATAATGCAGTTATTATCGCTAGATCTATAATAAATATACTTATTACTTTTATTATTATCAATATAACACGCACTATTAGCCATATTTTACTATTATTATCGCTAGAATTATAATAATTTTACTTATTACTCCCGATATTATCAATATAACATGCATTATTACCCATATAATGCAGTTATTATCGCTAGATCTATAATAAATATACTTATTACTTTTATTATTATCAATATAACATGCATTATTACCCATATTATGCAGTTATTATCGCCAGAACTGTAATAAATATACTTATTACTTTTATTACCACCAATATAACATGCATTATTACCCATATTATGCAGTTATTATCGCTAAAACTGTAATAATTATACTTGTTACTTATATTATTATCAATATAACAT
This sequence comes from Megachile leachella, assembly GCA_963576845.1. Taxonomy (NCBI): domain Eukaryota; kingdom Metazoa; phylum Arthropoda; class Insecta; order Hymenoptera; family Megachilidae; genus Megachile; species Megachile leachella. The sequence continues at coordinate 1,504,263 of CAUYWW010000182.1, forward strand.
GCATTATTACCCGTATTATGCAGTCATTATCGCCAGAACTATAATAAATATACTTATTACTTTTATTATTATCAATATAACACGCACTATTAGCCATATTTTACTATTATTTTCGGTAGAACTACAATAATTATACTGATTACTTCCGATATTATCAATATAACATGCATTATTACCCATATAATGTAGTTATTATCGCTAGAACTGTAATAATTATACTTATTACTTATATAATATCAATATAACATGCATTATTGCCCATATTATGCAGTTATTATCGATAGAACTATAATAAATATACTTATTACTTATATTATCATCAATATAACATGCATTATTACCCATATTATGCAGTTATTATCGCCAGAACTATAATAAATATACTTATTACTTTCATTATCACCAATATAACATGCATTATTACCCATATTACGCAGTTATTATCGCTAGAACTATAATAATTATACTTATTACACCCGATATTATCAATATAACATGCATAATTACCCATATAATGCAGTTATTATCGCTAGATCTATAATTAATATACTTATTACTTTTATTATTATCAGTATAACATGCATTATTACCCATATAATGCAGTTATAATCGCTAGATCTATAATAAATATACTTATTACCTTTATTATTATCAATATAACATGCACCCTTGCCGTATTTTACTAGTATTATCGCTAGAACTGTAATAATTATACCTATTACTCCCGATATTATCAATATAACATCCATTATTACCCATATAATGCAGTTATTATCGCCAGAAGTATAATAAATATACTTATTACTTTTATTATCACCAATTTAACATGCATTACTACCCATATTATGCAGTTATTATCGCTAGAACTGTAATAATTATACTTGTTACTTATATTATTATCAATATAACATGCATTATTACCCGTATTATGCAGTTATTATCGCCAGAACTGTAATAAATATACTTATTACATTTATTATTATCAATATAACATGCATTACTACCCATATTATGCAGTTATTATCGATAGAACTATAATAAATATACTTATTAATTATATTATCATCAATATAACATGCATTATTACCCATATTATGCAGTTATTATCGCCAGAACTGTAATAAATATACTTAGTACTTTTATTACCACCAATATAACATGCATTATTACCCATATTTTGCAGTTATTATCGCTAGAACTGTAATAATTATACTTATTACTTTTATTATTATCAATATAACATGCATTATTACCCATATTATGCAGTTATTATCGCTAGAACTATAATAATTACACTTATTACTCCCGATATTATCAATATAACATGCATTATTACCCATATAATGCAGTTATTATGGCTAGATCTATAATAAATATACTTATGACTTTTATTATTATCAATATAACACGCACTATTAGCCATATTTTACTATTATTATCGCTAGAATTATAATAACTTTACTTATTACTCCCGATATTATCAATATAACATGCATTATTACCCATATAATGCAGTTATTATCGCTAGATCTATAATAAATATACTTATTACTTTTATTATTACCAATATAACATGCATTATTACCCATATTATGCAGTTATTATCGCCAGAACTGTAATAAATATACTTATTACTTTTATTACCACCAATATAACATGCATTATTACCCATATTATGCAGTTATTATCGCTAGAACTGTAATAATTATACTTATTACTTATATTATTGTCAATATAACATGCATTATTACCCATATTATGCAGTTATTATCGCCAGAACTATAATAATTACACTTATTACTTCCGATATTGTCAATATAACATGCATTATTACCCATATTATGCAGTTATTATCGATAGAACTATAATAAATATACTTATTACTTATATTATCATCAATATAACATGCATTATTACCCATATAATGCAGTTATTATAGCTAGATCTATAATAAATATACTTATTACTTATATTATCATCAATATAATATGCATTATTACCCATATAATGCAGTTATTATCGCTAGATCTATAATAAATATACTTATTACTTACATTATCATCAATATAATATGCATTATTACCCATATAATGCAGTTATTATCGCTAGATCTATAATAAATATACTTACTCCTTTTATTATTATCAATATAACATGCATTATTACCCATATTATGCAGTTATTATCGCTAGAACTATAATAATTATACTTATTACTCCCGATATTATCAATATAACATGCATTATTACCCATATAATGCAGATATTATCGCTAGATCTATAATAAATATACTTATTACATTTATTATTATCAATATAACATGCATTACTACCCATATTATGCAGTTATTGTCGATAGAACTATAATAAATATACTTATTAATTATATTATCATCAATATAACATGCATTATTACCCATATTATGCAGTTATTATCGCTAGAACTATAATAATTATACTTATTACTCCCGATATTATCAATATAACATGCATTATTACCCATATAATGCAGATATTATCGCTAGATCTATAATAAATATACTTATTACTTTTATTATTGTCAATATAACATGCATTATTACCCATATTATGCAGTTATTATCGCCAGAACTATAATAATTACACTTATTACTTCCGATATTGTCAATATAACATGCATTATTACCCATATTATGCAGTTATTATCGCTGGAACTCTAATAAATATACTTATTACTTTTATTATCGTTAATATAACATGCAACATTACCCATATTATGCAGGCACTATCGATAGAACTATAATAAATATACTTATTACTTTTATTATTATCAATATAACATGCATTATTACCAATATCATGCAGTTATTATCGCTAGAACTATAATAATTATACTTATTACTCCGGATATTATCAATATAACATGCATTATTACCCATATAATGCAGTTATTATCGCTAGATCTATAATAAATATACTAATTACTTTTATTATCACCAATATAACATGCATTATTACCCATATTATGCAGTTATTATCGCCAGAACTATAATAAATATACTTATTACTTTTATTATTATCAATATAACATGCACTATTAGCCATATTTTACTATTATTATCGATGGAACTATAATAATTATACTTAAGAATCCCGATGTTATCAATATGACATGCATTGTTACCCATATAATGGAGTTATTATTGCTAGAACTCTAATAATTATACTTATTACTTATATTATTATCAACATAACATGCATTATTACCCATATAATGCAGTTATTATCGCTAGATCTATAATAAATATACTTATTACTTTTATTATCACCAATATAACATGCATTATTACCCATATAATGCAGTTATTATCGCCAGAACTATAATAAATATACTTATTACTTTTATTATCACCAATATAACATGCATTATTACCCATATTATGCAGTTATTATCGCTAGAACTGTAATAATTATACTTGTTACTTATATTATTATCAATATAACATGCATTATTACCCATATTATGCAGTTATTATCGCTAGAACTATGATAATTATACATATTACTCCCGATATTATCAATATAACATGCATTATTACCCATATAATGCAGATATTATCGCTAGATCTATAATAAATATACTTATTACATTTATTATTATCAATATAACATGCATTACTACCCATATTATGCAGTTATTATCGATAGAACTATAATAAATATACTTATTAATTATATTATCATCAATATAACATGCATTATTACCCATATTATGCAGTTATTATCGCTAGATCTATAATAAATATACTTATTCCTTTTATTATTATCAATATAACATGCATTATTACCCATATTATGCAGTTATTATCGCCAGAACTATAATAATCACACTTATTACTTCCGATATTGTCAATATAACATGCATTATTACCCATATTATGCAGTTATTATCGCTGGAACTCTAATAAATATACTTATTACATTTATTATCGTTAATATAACATGCAACATTACCCATATTATGCAGGCACTATCGATAGAACTATAATAAATATACTTATTACTTTTATTATTATCAATATAACATGCATTATTACCAATATCATGCAGTTATTATCGCTAGAACTATAATAATTATACTTATTACTCCGGATATTATCAATATAACATGCATTATTACCCATATAATGCAGTTATTATCGCTAGATCTATAATAAATATACTAATTACTTTTATTATCACCAATATAACATGCATTATTACCCATATTATGCAGTTATTATCGCCAGAACTATAATAAATATACTTATTACTTTTATTATTATCAATATAACATGCACTATTAGCCATATTTTACTATTATTATCGATGGAACTATAATAATTATACTTAAGAATCCCGATGTTATCAATATGACATGCATTGTTACCCATATAATGGAGTTATTATTGCTAGAACTGTAATAATTATACTTATTACTTATATTATTATCAACATAACATGCATTATTACCCATATAATGCAGTTATTATCGCTAGATCTATAATAAATATACTTATTACTTTTATTATCACCAATATAACATGCATTATTACCCATATAATGCAGTTATTATCGCCAGAACTATAATAAATATACTTATTACTTTTATTATCACCAATATAACATGCATTATTACCCATATTATGCAGTTATTATCGCTAGAACTGTAATAATTATACTTGTTACTTATATTATTATCAATATAACATGCATTATTACCCGTATTATGCAGTTATTATCGCCAGAACTATAATAAATATACTTATTACATTTATTTTTATCAATATAACATGCATTACTGCCCATATTATGCAGTTATTATCGATAGAACTATAATAATTATACTTATTAATTATGTTATCATCAATATAACATGCATTATTACCCATATTATGCAGTTATTATCGCTAGAACTGTAATAATTATACTTATTACTTATATTATTGTCAATATAACATGCATTATTACCCATATTATGCAGTTATTATCGCCAGAACTATAATAATTACACTTATTACTTCCGATATTGTCAATATAACATGCATTATTACCCATATTATGCAGTTATTATCGCTAGAACTGTAATAATTATACTTATTACTTATATTGTTATCAATATAACATGCATTATTACCCATATTATGCAGTTATTATCGATAGAACTATAATAAATATACTTATTACTTATATTATCATCAATATAACATGCATTATTACCCATATAATGCAGTTATTATAGCTAGATCTATAATAAATATACTTATTACTTATATTATCATGAATATAATATGCATTATTACCCATATAATGCAGTTATTATCGCTAGAACTGTAATAATTATACTTATTACTTATATTATTATCAATATAACATGCATTATTACCCATATTATGCAGTTATTATCGATAGAACTATAATAAATATACTTATTACTTATATTATCATCAATATAACATGCATTATTACCCATATAATGCAGTTACTATAGCTAGATCTATAATAAATATACTTATTACTTATATTATCATCAATATCATATGCATTATTACCCATATAATGCAGTTATTATCGCTAGATCTATAATAAATATACTTATTACTTTTATTATTATCAATATAACATGCATTATTACCCATATTATGCAGTTATCATCGCTAGAACTATAATAATTACACTTATTACTCCCGATATTATCAATATAACATGCATTATTACCCATATAATGCAGTTATTATGGCTAGATCTATAATAAATATACTTATTACTTTTATTATTATCAATATAACATGCATTATTACCCATATTATGCAGTTATTATCGCTAGAACTATAATAATTACACTTATTACTCCCGATATTATCAATATAACATGCATTATTACCCATATAATGCAGTTATTATGGCTAGATCTATAATAAATATACTTATTACTTTTATTATTATCAATATAACATGCACTATTAGCCATATTTTACTATTATTTTCGCTAGAACTACAATAATTATACTTATTACTCCCGATATTATCAATATAACATGCATTATTACCCATATAATGCAGTTATTATCGCTAGATCTATAATAAATATACTTATTACTTTTATTATTATCAATATAACACGCACTATTAGCCATATTTTACTATTATTATCGCTAGAATTATAATAATTTTACTTATTACTCCCGATATTATCAATATAACATGCATTATTACCCATATAATGTAGTTATTATCGCTAGATCTATAATAAATATACTTATTACTTTTATTATTATCAATATAACATGCATTATTACCCATATTATGCAGTTATTATCGCCGGAACTGTAATAAATATACTTATTACTTTTATTACCACCAATATAACATGCATTATTACCCATATTATGCAGTTATTATCGCTAGAACTGTAATAATTATACTTATTACTTATATTATTGTCAATATAACATGCATTATTACCCATATTATGCAGTTATTATCGCCAGAACTATAATAATTACACTTATTACTTTCGATATTGTCAATATAACATGCATTATTACCCATATTATGCAGTTATTATCGCTAGAACTGTAATAATTATACTTATTACTTATATTATTATCAATACAACATGCATTATTACCCATATTATGCAGTTATTATCGATAGAACTATAATAAATATACTTATTAATTATATTATCATCAATATAACATGCATTATTACCCATATTATGCAGTTATTATCGCCAGAACTGTAATAAATATACTTATTACTTTTATTACCACCAATATAACATGCATTATTACCCATATTATGCAGTTATTATCGCTAGAACTGTAATAATTATTCTTATTACTTATATTATTATCAATATAACATGCATTATTACCCATATTATGCAGTTATTATCGATAGAACTATAATAAATATTCTTATTACTTATATTATCATCAATATAACATGCATTATTACCCATATAATGCAGTTATTGTAGCTAGATCTATAATGAATATACTTATTACTTATATTATCATCAATATAATATGCATTATTACCCATATAATGCAGTTATTATCGCTAGATCTATAATAAATATACTTATTACTTTTATTATTATCAATATAACATGCATTATTAGCCATATTATGCAGTTATTATCGCTAGAACTATAATAATTATACTTATTACTCCCGATATTATCAATATAACATGCATTATTACCCATATAATGCAGTTATTATCGCTAGATCTATAATAAATATACTTATTACTTTCATTATCACCAATATAACATGCATTATTACCCATATTATGCAGTTATTATCGCCAGAACTATAATAAATATACTTATTACTTTTATTATTATCAATATAACATGCACTATTAGCCATATTTTACTATTATTATCGATGGAACTATAATAATTATACTTAAGAATCCCGATGTTATCAATATAACATGCATTGTTACCCATATAATGGAGTTATTATTGCTAGAACTGTAATAATTATACTTATTACTTATATTATTATCAACATAACATGCATTATTACCCATATAATGCAGTTATTATCGATAGAAGTATAATAAATATACTTATTACTTTTATTATTATCAATATAACATGCACCCTTGCCATATTTTACTAGTATTATCGCTAGAACTGTAATAATTATACTTATTACTTATATAATATCAATATAACATGCATTATTGCCCATATTATGCAGTTATTATCGCCAGAACTATAATAAATATACCTATTACTTTTATTGTCATCAATATAACATGCATTATTACCCATATTATGCAGTTATTATCGCCAGAACTATAATAAATATACTTATTACTTTCATTATCACCAATATAACATGCATTATTACCCATATTACGCAGTTATTATCGCTAGAACTATAATAATTATACTTATTACACCCGATATTATCAATATAACATGCATAATTACCCATATAATGCAGTTATTAGCGCTAGATCTATAATTAATATACTTATTACTTTTATTATTATCAGTATAACATGCATTATTACCCATATTATGCAGTTATTATCGATAGAACTATAATAAATATACTTATTACTTTTATTATTATCAATATAACACGCACTATTAGCCATATTTTACTATTATTATCGCTAGAATTATAATAATTTTACTAATTACTCCCGATATTATCAATATAACATGCATTATTACCCATATAATGCAGTTATAATCGCTAGATCTATAATAAATATACTTATTACTTTTATTATTATCAATATAACATGCACCCTTGCCGTATTTTACTAGTATTATCGCTAGAACTGTAATAATTATACCTATTACTCCCGATATTATCAATATAACATCCATTATTACCCATATAATGCAGTTATTATCGCCAGAACTATAATAAATATACTTATTACTTTTATTATCACCAATTTAACATGCATTATTACCCATATTATGCAGTTATTATCGCTAGAACTGTAATAATTATACTTGTTACTTATATTATTATCAATATAACATGCATTATTACCCGTATTATGCAGTTATTATCGCCAGAACTGTAATAAATATACTTATTACATTTATTATTATCAATATAACATGCATTACTACCCATATTATGCAGTTATTATCGATAGAACTATAATAAATATACTTATTAATTATATTATCATCAATATAACATGCATTATTACCCATATTATGCAGTTATTATCGCCAGAACTGTAATAAATATACTTAGTACTTTTATTACCACCAATATAACATGCATTATTACCCATATTTTGCAGTTATTATCGCTAGAACTGTAATAATTATACTTATTACTTATATTATTGTCAATATAACATGCATTATTACCCATATTATGCAGTTATTATCGCCAGAACTATAATAATTACACTTATTACTTCCGATATTGTCAATATAACATGCATTATTACCCATATTATGCAGTTATTATCGCTAGAACTGTAATAATTATACTTATTACTTATATTATTATCAATATAACATGCATTACTGCCCATATTATGCAGTTATTATCGATAGAACTATAATAATTATACTTATTAATTATGTTATCATCAATATAACATGCATTATTACCCATATTATGCAGTTATTATCGCCAGAACTGTAATAAATATACTTATTACATTTATTATTATCAATATAACATGCATTACTACCCATATTATGCAGTTATTATCGATAGAACTATAATAAATATACTTATTAATTATATTATCATCAATATAACATGCATTACTACCCATATTATGCAGTTATTATCGATAGAACTATAATAAATATACTTATTAATTATATTATCATCAATATAACATGCATTATTACCCATATTATGCAGTTATTATCGCCAGAACTGTAATAAATATACTTATTACTTTTATTACCACCAATATAACATGCATTATTACCCATATTATGCAGTTATTATCGCTAGAACTGTAATAATTATACTTATTACTTATATTATTATCAATATAACATGCATTATTACCCATATTATGCAGTTATTATCGATAGAACTATAATAAATATACTTATTACTTATATTATCATCAATATAACATGCATTATTACCCATATAATGCAGTTATTATAGCTAGATCTATAATAAATATACTTATTACTTATATTATCATCAATATAATATGCATTATTACCCATATAATGCAGTTATTATCGCTAGATCTATAATAAATATACTTATTACTTTTATTATTATCAATATAACATGCATTATTACCCATATTATGCAGTTATCATCGCTAGAACTATAATAATTACACTTATTACTCCCGATATTATCAATATAACATGCATTATTACCCATATAATGCAGTTATTATGGCTAGATCTATAATAAATATACTTATTACTTTTATTATTATCAATATAACATGCATTATTACCCATATTATGCAGTTATTATCGCTAGAACTATAATAATTACACTTATTACTCCCGATATTATCAATATAACATGCATTATTACCCATATAATGCAGTTATTATGGCTAGATCTATAATAAATATACTTATTACTTTTATTATTATCAATATAACATGCACTATTAGCCATATTTTACTATTATTTTCGCTAGAACTACAATAATTATACTTATTACTCCCGATATTATCAATATAACATGCATTATTACCCATATAATGCAGTTATTATCGCTAGATCTATAATAAATATACTTATTACTTTTATTATTATCAATATAACACGCACTATTAGCCATATTTTACTATTATTATCGCTAGAATTATAATAATTTTACTAATTACTCCCGATATTATCAATATAACATGCATTATTACCCATATAATGCAGTTATAATCGCTAGATCTATAATAAATATACTTATTACTTTTATTATTATCAATATAACATGCACCCTTGCCGTATTTTACTAGTATTATCGCTAGAACTGTAATAATTATACCTATTACTCCCGATATTATCAATATAACATCCATTATTACCCATATAATGCAGTTATTATCGCCAGAACTATAATAAATATACTTATTACTTTTATTATCACCAATTTAACATGCATTATTACCCATATTATGCAGTTATTATCGCTAGAACTGTAATAATTATACTTGTTACTTATATTATTATCAATATAACATGCATTATTACCCGTATTATGCAGTTATTATCGCCAGAACTGTAATAAATATACTTATTACATTTATTATTATCAATATAACATGCATTACTACCCATATTATGCAGTTATTATCGATAGAACTATAATAAATATACTTATTAATTATATTATCATCAATATAACATGCATTATTACCCATATTATGCAGTTATTATCGCCAGAACTGTAATAAATATACTTATTACTTATATTATTGTCAATATAACATGCATTATTACCCATATTATGCAGTTATTATCGCCAGAACTATAATAATTACACTTATTACTTCCGATATTGTCAATATAACATGCATTATTACCCATATTATGCAGTTATTATCGCTAGAACTGTAATAATTATACTTATTACTTATATTATTATCAATATAACATGCATTATTACCCATATTATGCAGTTATTATCGATAGAACTATAATAAATATACTTAGTACTTATATTATCATCAATATAACATGCATTATTACCCATATTATGCAGTTATTATCGCCAGTACTATAATAATTACACTTATTACTTCCGATATTGTCAATATAACATGCATTATTACCCATATTATGCAGTTATTATCGCTAGAACTGTAATAATTATACTTATTACTTATATTGTTATCAATATAACATGCATTATTACCCATATTATGCAGTTATTATCGATAGAACTATAATAAATATACTTATTACTTATATTATCATCAATATAACATGCATTATTACCCATATAATGCAGTTATTATAGCTAGATCTATAATAAATATACTTATTACTTATATTATCATGAATATAATATGCATTATTACCCATATAATGCAGTTATTATCGCTAGATCTATAATAAATATACTTATTCCTTTTATTATTATCAATATAACATGCATTATTACCCATATTATGCAGTTATTATCGCTAGAACTATAATAATTATACTTATTACTCCCGATATTATCAATATAACATGCATTATTACCCATATAATGCAGATACTATCGCTAGATCTATAATAAATATACTTATTACATTTATTATTATCAATATAACATGCATTACTACCCATATTATGCAGTTATTATCGATAGAACTATAATAAATATACTTATTAATTATATTATCATCAATATAACATGCATTACTACCCATATTATGCAGTTATTATCGATAGAACTATAATAAATATACTTATTAATTATATTATCATCAATATAACATGCATTATTACCCATATTATGCAGTTATTATCGCCAGAACTGTAATAAATATACTTATTACTTTTATTACCACCAATATAACATGCATTATTACCCATATTATGCAGTTATTATCGATAGAACTGTAATAATTATACTTATTACTTATATTATTATCAATATAACATGCATTATTACCCATATTATGCAGTTATTATCGATAGAACTATAATAAATATACTTATTACTTATATTATCATCAATATAACATGCATTATTACCCATATAATGCAGTTATTATAGCTAGATCTATAATAAATATACTTATTACTTATATTATCATCAATATAATATGCATTATTACCCATATAATGCAGTTATTATCGCTAGATCTATAATAAATATACTTATTACTTTTATTATTATCAATATAACATGCATTATTACCCATATTATGCAGTTATCATCGCTAGAACTATAATAATTACACTTATTACTCCCGATATTATCAATATAACATGCATTATTACCCATATAATGCAGTTATTATGGCTAGATCTATAATAAATATACTTATTACTTTTATTATTATCAATATAACATGCATTATTACCCATATTATGCAGTTATTATCGCTAGAACTATAATAATTACACTTATTACTCCCGATATTATCAATATAACATGCATTATTACCCATATAATGCAGTTATTATGGCTAGATCTATAATAAATATACTTATTACTTTTATTATTATCAATATAACATGCACTATTAGCCATATTTTACTATTATTTTCGCTAGAACTACAATAATTATACTTATTACTCCCGATATTATCAATATAACATGCATTATTACCCATATAATGCAGTTATTATCGCTAGATCTATAATAAATATACTTATTACTTTTATTATTATCAATATAACATGCACTATTAGCCATATTTTACTATTATTATCGATGGAACTATAATAATTATACTTAAGAATCCCGATGTTATCAATATAACATGCATTGTTACCCATATAATGGAGTTATTATTGCTAGAACTGTAATAATTATACTTATTACTTATATTATTATCAACATAACATGCATTATTACCCATATAATGCAGTTATTATCGATAGAAGTATAATAAATATACTTATTACTTTTATTATTATCAATATAACATGCACCCTTGCCATATTTTACTAGTATTATCGCTAGAACTGTAATAATTATACTTATTACTTATATAATATCAATATAACATGCATTATTGCCCATATTATGCAGTTATTATCGCCAGAACTATAATAAATATACCTATTACTTTTATTGTCATCAATATAACATGCATTATTACCCATATTATGCAGTTATTATCGCCAGAACTATAATAAATATACTTATTACTTTCATTATCACCAATATAACATGCATTATTACCCATATTACGCAGTTATTATCGCTAGAACTATAATAATTATACTTATTACACCCGATATTATCAATATAACATGCATAATTACCCATATAATGCAGTTATTAGCGCTAGATCTATAATTAATATACTTATTACTTTTATTATTATCAGTATAACATGCATTATTACCCATATTATGCAGTTATTATCGATAGAACTATAATAAATATACTTATTACTTTTATTATTATCAATATAACACGCACTATTAGCCATATTTTACTATTATTATCGCTAGAATTATAATAATTTTACTAATTACTCCCGATATTATCAATATAACATGCATTATTACCCATATAATGCAGTTATAATCGCTAGATCTATAATAAATATACTTATTACTTTTATTATTATCAATATAACATGCACCCTTGCCGTATTTTACTAGTATTATCGCTAGAACTGTAATAATTATACCTATTACTCCCGATATTATCAATATAACATCCATTATTACCCATATAATGCAGTTATTATCGCCAGAACTATAATAAATATACTTATTACTTTTATTATCACCAATTTAACATGCATTATTACCCATATTATGCAGTTATTATCGCTAGAACTGTAATAATTATACTTGTTACTTATATTATTATCAATATAACATGCATTATTACCCGTATTATGCAGTTATTATCGCCAGAACTGTAATAAATATACTTATTACATTTATTATTATCAATATAACATGCATTACTACCCATATTATGCAGTTATTATCGATAGAACTATAATAAATATACTTATTAATTATATTATCATCAATATAACATGCATTATTACCCATATTATGCAGTTATTATCGCCAGAACTGTAATAAATATACTTAGTACTTTTATTACCACCAATATAACATGCATTATTACCCATATTTTGCAGTTATTATCGCTAGAACTGTAATAATTATACTTATTACTTATATTATTGTCAATATAACATGCATTATTACCCATATTATGCAGTTATTATCGCCAGAACTATAATAATTACACTTATTACTTCCGATATTGTCAATATAACATGCATTATTACCCATATTATGCAGTTATTATCGCTAGAACTGTAATAATTATACTTATTACTTATATTATTATCAATATAACATGCATTACTGCCCATATTATGCAGTTATTATCGATAGAACTATAATAATTATACTTATTAATTATGTTATCATCAATATAACATGCATTATTACCCATATTATGCAGTTATTATCGCCAGAACTGTAATAAATATACTTATTACATTTATTATTATCAATATAACATGCATTACTACCCATATTATGCAGTTATTATCGATAGAACTATAATAAATATACTTATTAATTATATTATCATCAATATAACATGCATTACTACCCATATTATGCAGTTATTATCGATAGAACTATAATAAATATACTTATTAATTATATTATCATCAATATAACATGCATTATTACCCATATTATGCAGTTATTATCGCCAGAACTGTAATAAATATACTTATTACTTTTATTACCACCAATATAACATGCATTATTACCCATATTATGCAGTTATTATCGCTAGAACTGTAATAATTATACTTATTACTTATATTATTATCAATATAACATGCATTATTACCCATATTATGCAGTTATTATCGATAGAACTATAATAAATATACTTATTACTTATATTATCATCAATATAACATGCATTATTACCCATATAATGCAGTTATTATAGCTAGATCTATAATAAATATACTTATTACTTATATTATCATCAATATAATATGCATTATTACCCATATAATGCAGTTATTATCGCTAGATCTATAATAAATATACTTATTACTTTTATTATTATCAATATAACATGCATTATTACCCATATTATGCAGTTATCATCGCTAGAACTATAATAATTACACTTATTACTCCCGATATTATCAATATAACATGCATTATTACCCATATAATGCAGTTATTATGGCTAGATCTATAATAAATATACTTATTACTTTTATTATTATCAATATAACATGCATTATTACCCATATTATGCAGTTATTATCGCTAGAACTATAATAATTACACTTATTACTCCCGATATTATCAATATAACATGCATTATTACCCATATAATGCAGTTATTATGGCTAGATCTATAATAAATATACTTATTACTTTTATTATTATCAATATAACATGCACTATTAGCCATATTTTACTATTATTTTCGCTAGAACTACAATAATTATACTTATTACTCCCGATATTATCAATATAACATGCATTATTACCCATATAATGCAGTTATTATCGCTAGATCTATAATAAATATACTTATTACTTTTATTATTATCAATATAACACGCACTATTAGCCATATTTTACTATTATTATCGCTAGAATTATAATAATTTTACTAATTACTCCCGATATTATCAATATAACATGCATTATTACCCATATAATGCAGTTATAATCGCTAGATCTATAATAAATATACTTATTACTTTTATTATTATCAATATAACATGCACCCTTGCCGTATTTTACTAGTATTATCGCTAGAACTGTAATAATTATACCTATTACTCCCGATATTATCAATATAACATCCATTATTACCCATATAATGCAGTTATTATCGCCAGAACTATAATAAATATACTTATTACTTTTATTATCACCAATTTAACATGCATTATTACCCATATTATGCAGTTATTATCGCTAGAACTGTAATAATTATACTTGTTACTTATATTATTATCAATATAACATGCATTATTACCCGTATTATGCAGTTATTATCGCCAGAACTGTAATAAATATACTTATTACATTTATTATTATCAATATAACATGCATTACTACCCATATTATGCAGTTATTATCGATAGAACTATAATAAATATACTTATTAATTATATTATCATCAATATAACATGCATTATTACCCATATTATGCAGTTATTATCGCCAGAACTGTAATAAATATACTTATTACTTATATTATTGTCAATATAACATGCATTATTACCCATATTATGCAGTTATTATCGCCAGAACTATAATAATTACACTTATTACTTCCGATATTGTCAATATAACATGCATTATTACCCATATTATGCAGTTATTATCGCTAGAACTGTAATAATTATACTTATTACTTATATTATTATCAATATAACATGCATTATTACCCATATTATGCAGTTATTATCGATAGAACTATAATAAATATACTTAGTACTTATATTATCATCAATATAACATGCATTATTACCCATATTATGCAGTTATTATCGCCAGTACTATAATAATTACACTTATTACTTCCGATATTGTCAATATAACATGCATTATTACCCATATTATGCAGTTATTATCGCTAGAACTGTAATAATTATACTTATTACTTATATTGTTATCAATATAACATGCATTATTACCCATATTATGCAGTTATTATCGATAGAACTATAATAAATATACTTATTACTTATATTATCATCAATATAACATGCATTATTACCCATATAATGCAGTTATTATAGCTAGATCTATAATAAATATACTTATTACTTATATTATCATGAATATAATATGCATTATTACCCATATAATGCAGTTATTATCGCTAGATCTATAATAAATATACTTATTCCTTTTATTATTATCAATATAACATGCATTATTACCCATATTATGCAGTTATTATCGCTAGAACTATAATAATTATACTTATTACTCCCGATATTATCAATATAACATGCATTATTACCCATATAATGCAGATACTATCGCTAGATCTATAATAAATATACTTATTACATTTATTATTATCAATATAACATGCATTACTACCCATATTATGCAGTTATTATCGATAGAACTATAATAAATATACTTATTAATTATATTATCATCAATATAACATGCATTACTACCCATATTATGCAGTTATTATCGATAGAACTATAATAAATATACTTATTAATTATATTATCATCAATATAACATGCATTATTACCCATATTATGCAGTTATTATCGCCAGAACTGTAATAAATATACTTATTACTTTTATTACCACCAATATAACATGCATTATTACCCATATTATGCAGTTATTATCGATAGAACTGTAATAATTATACTTATTACTTATATTATTATCAATATAACATGCATTATTACCCATATTATGCAGTTATTATCGATAGAACTATAATAAATATACTTATTACTTATATTATCATCAATATAACATGCATTATTACCCATATAATGCAGTTATTATAGCTAGATCTATAATAAATATACTTATTACTTATATTATCATCAATATAATATGCATTATTACCCATATAATGCAGTTATTATCGCTAGATCTATAATAAATATACTTATTACTTTTATTATTATCAATATAACATGCATTATTACCCATATTATGCAGTTATCATCGCTAGAACTATAATAATTACACTTATTACTCCCGATATTATCAATATAACATGCATTATTACCCATATAATGCAGTTATTATGGCTAGATCTATAATAAATATACTTATTACTTTTATTATTATCAATATAACATGCATTATTACCCATATTATGCAGTTATTATCGCTAGAACTATAATAATTACACTTATTACTCCCGATATTATCAATATAACATGCATTATTACCCATATAATGCAGTTATTATGGCTAGATCTATAATAAATATACTTATTACTTTTATTATTATCAATATAACATGCACTATTAGCCATATTTTACTATTATTTTCGCTAGAACTACAATAATTATACTTATTACTCCCGATATTATCAATATAACATGCATTATTACCCATATAATGCAGTTATTATCGCTAGATCTATAATAAATATACTTATTACTTTTATTATTATCAATATAACACGCACTATTAGCCATATTTTACTATTATTATCGCTAGAATTATAATAATTTTACTAATTACTCCCGATATTATCAATATAACATGCATTATTACCCATATAATGCAGTTATAATCGCTAGATCTATAATAAATATACTTATTACTTATATTATCATCAATATAATATGCATTATTACCCATATAATGCAGTTATTATCGCTAGATCTATAGTAAATATACTTATTACTTTTATTATTATCAAAATAACATGCATTATTACCCATATTATGCAGTTATTATCGCTAGAACTATAATAATTACACTTATTACTCCCGATATTATCAATATAACATGCATTATTACCCATATAATGCAGTTATTATGGCTAGATCTATAATAAATATACTTATAACTTTTATTATTATCATTATAACATGCACTATTAGCCATATTTTACTATTATTTTCGCTAGAACTACAATAATTATACTTATTACTCCCGATATTATCAATATAACATGCATTATTACCCATATAATGCAGTTATTATCGCTAGATCTATAACAAATATACTTATTACTTTTATTATTATCAATATAACACGCACTATTAGCCATATTTTACTATTATTATCGCTAGAATTATAATAACTTTACTTATTACTCCCGATATTATCAATATAACATGCATTATTACCCATATAATGCAGTTATTATCGCTAGATCTATAATAAATATACTTATTACTTATATTATCATGAATATAATATGCATTATTACCCATATAATGCAGTTATTATCGCTAGATCTATAATAAATATACTTATTCCTTTTATTATTATCAATATAACATGCATTATTACCCATATTATGCAGTTATTATCGCTAGAACTATAATAATTATACTTATTACTCCCGATATTATCAATATAACATGCATTATTACCCATATAATGCAGATATTATCGCTAGATCTATAATAAATATACTTATTACATTTATTATTATCAATATAACATGCATTACTACCCATATTATGCAGTTATAATCGATAGAACTATAATAAATATACTTATTAATTATATTATCATCAATATAACATGCATTACTACCCATATTATGCAGTTATTATCGATAGAACTATAATAAATATACTTATTAATTATATTATCATCAATATAACATGCATTATTACCCATATTATGCAGTTATTATCGCCAGAACTGTAATAAATATACTTATTACTTTTATTACCACCAATATAACATGCATTATTACCCATATTATGCAGTTATTATCGCTAGAACTGTAATAATTATACTTATTACTTATATTATTGTCAATATAACATGCATTATTACCCATATTATGCAGTTATTATCGCCAGAACTATAATAATTACACTTATTACTTTCGATATTGTCAATATAACATGCATTATTACCCATATTATGCAGTTATTATCGCTAGAACTGTAATAATTATACTTATTACTTATATTATTATCAATACAACATGCATTATTACCCATATTATGCAGTTATTATCGATAGAACTATAATAAATATACTTATTAATTACATTATCATCAATATAACATGCATTATTACCCATATTATGCAGTTATTATCGCCAGAACTGTAATAAATATACTTATTACTTTTATTACCACCAATATAACATGCATTATTACCCATATTATGCAGTTATTATCGCTAGAACTGTAATAATTATACTTATTACTTATATTATTATCAATATAACATGCATTATTACCCATATTATGCAGTTATTATCGATAGAACTATAATAAATATTCTTATTACTTATATTATCATCAATATAACATGCATTATTACCCATATAATGCAGTTATTGTAGCTAGATCTATAATGAATATACTTATTACTTATATTATCATCAATATAATATGCATTATTACCCATATAATGCAGTTATTATCGCTAGATCTATAATAAATATACTTATTACTTTTATTATTATCAATATAACATGCATTATTAGCCATATTATGCAGTTATTATCGCTAGAACTATAATAATTATACTTATTACTCCCGATATTATCAATATAACATGCATTATTACCCATATAATGCAGTTATTATCGCTAGATCTATAATAAATATACTTATTACTTTCATTATCACCAATATAACATGCATTATTACCCATATTATGCAGTTATTATCGCCAGAACTATAATAAATATACTTATTACTTTTATTATTATCAATATAACATGCACTATTAGCCATATTTTACTATTATTATCGATGGAACTATAATAATTATACTTAAGAATCCCGATGTTATCAATATGACATGCATTGTTACCCATATAATGGAGTTATTATTGCTAGAACTGTAATAATTATACTTGTTACTTATATTATTATCAATATAACATGCATTATTACCCGTATTATGCAGTTATTATCGCCAGAACTATAATAAATATACTTATTACTTTTATTATTATCAATATAACACGCACTATTAGCCATATTTTACTATTACTTTCGGTAGAACTACAATAATTATACTGATTACTTCCGATATTATCAATATAACATGCATTATTACCCATATAATGTAGTTATTATCGCTAGAACTGTAATAATTATACTTATTACTTATATAATATCAATATAACATGCATTATTGCCCATATTATGCAGTTATTACCGCCAGAACTATAATAAATATACCTATTACTTTTATTGTCATCAATATAACATGCATTATTACCCATATTATGCAGTTATTATCGCCAGAACTATAATAAATATACTTATTACTTTCATTATCACCAATATAACATGCATTATTACCCATATTACGCAGTTATTATCGCTAGAATTATAATAATTTTACTAATTACTCCCGATATTATCAATATAACATGCATTATTACCCATATAATGCAGTTATAAACGCTAGATCTATAATAAATATACTTATTACTTTTATTATTATCAATATAACATGCACCCTTGCCGTATTTTACTAGTATTATCGCTAGAACTGTAATAATTATACCTATTACTCCCGATATTATCAATATAACATCCATTATTACCCATATAATGCAGTTATTATCGCCAGAACTGTAATAAATATACTTAGTACTTTTATTACCACCAATATAACATGCATTATTACCCATATTTTGCAGTTATTATCGCTAGAACTGTAATAATTATACTTATTACTTATATTATTGTCAATATAACATGCATTATTACCCATATTATGCAGTTATTATCGCCAGAACTATAATAATTACACTTATTACTTCCGATATTGTCAATATAACATGCATTATTACCCATATTATGCAGTTATTATCGCTAGAACTGTAATAATTATACTTATTACTTATATTATTATCAATATAACATGCATTACTGCCCATATTATGCAGTTATTATCGATAGAACTATAATAATTATACTTATTAATTATGTTATCATCAATATAACATGCATTATTACCCATATTATGCAGTTATTATCACTAGAACTATAATAATTATACATATTACTCCCGATATTATCAATATAACATGCATTATTACCCATATAATGCAGATATTATCGCTAGATCTATAATAAATATACTTATGACATTTATTATTATCAATATAACATGCATTACTACCCATATTATGCAGTTATTATCGATAGAACTATAATAAATATACTTATTAATTATATTATCATCAATATAACATGCATTATCACCCATATTATGCAGTTATTATCGCTAGAACTATAATAATTATACTTATTACTCCCGATATTATCAATATAACATGCATTATTACCCATATAATGCAGATATTATCGCTAGATCTATAATAAATATACTTATTACTTTTATTATTGTCAATATAACATGCATTATTACCCATATTATGCAGTTGTTATCGCTAGAACTATGATAATTATACATATTACTCCCGATATTATCAATATAACATGCATTATTACCCATATAATGCAGATATTATCGCTAGATCTATAATAAATATACTTATTACATTTATTATTATCAATATAACATGCATTACTACCCATATTATGCAGTTATTATCGATAGAAGTATAATAAATATACTTATTAATTATATTATCATCAATATAACATGCATTATTACACATATTATGCAGTTATTATCGCTAGATCTATAATAAATATACTTATTCCTTTTATTATTATCAATATAACATGCATTATTACCCATATTATGCAGTTATTATCGCTAGAACTATAATAATTATACATATTACTCCCGATATTATCAATATAACATGCATTATTACCCATATAATGCAGATATTATCGCTAGATCTATAATAAATATACTTATTACATTTATTATTATCAATATAACATGCATTACTACCCATATTATGCAGTTATTATCGATAGAACTATAATAAATATACTTATTAATTATATTATCATCAATATAACATGCATTATTCCCCATATTATGCAGTTATTATCGCTAGAACTATAATAATTATACTTATTACTCCCGATATTATCAATATAACATGCATTATTACCCATATAATGCAGATATTATCGCTAGATCTATAATAAATATACTTATTACTTTTATTATTGTCAATATAACATGCATTATTACCCATATTATGCAGTTATTATCGCCAGAACTATAATAATTACACTTATTACTTCCGATATTGTCAATATAACATGCATTATTACCCATATTATGCAGTTATTATCGCTAGAACTGTAATAATTATACTTATTACTTATATTATTATCAATATAACATGCATTACTGCCCATATTATGCAGTTATTATCGATAGAACTATAATAATTATACTTATTAATTATGTTATCATCAATATAACATGCATTATTACCCATATTATGCAGTTATTATCACTAGAACTATAATAATTATACATATTACTCCCGATATTATCAATATAACATGCATTATTACCCATATAATGCAGATATTATCGCTAGATCTATAATAAATATACTTATTACATTTATTATTATCAATATAACATGCATTACTACCCATATTATGCAGTTATTATCGATAGAACTATAATAAATATACTTATTAATTATATTATCATCAATATAACATGCATTATCACCCATATTATGCAGTTATTATCGCTAGAACTATAATAATTATACTTATTACTCCCGATATTATCAATATAACATGCATTATTACCCATATAATGCAGATATTATCGCTAGATCTATAATAAATATACTTATTACTTTTATTATTGTCAATATAACATGCATTATTACCCATATTATGCAGTTGTTATCGCTAGAACTATGATAATTATACATATTACTCCCGATATTATCAATATAACATGCATTATTACCCATATAATGCAGATATTATCGCTAGATCTATAATAAATATACTTATTACATTTATTATTATCAATATAACATGCATTACTACCCATATTATGCAGTTATTATCGATAGAAGTATAATAAATATACTTATTAATTATATTATCATCAATATAACATGCATTATTACACATATTATGCAGTTATTATCGCTAGATCTATAATAAATATACTTATTCCTTTTATTATTATCAATATAACATGCATTATTACCCATATTATGCAGTTATTATCGCTAGAACTATAATAATTATACATATTACTCCCGATATTATCAATATAACATGCATTATTACCCATATAATGCAGATATTATCGCTAGATCTATAATAAATATACTTATTACATTTATTATTATCAATATAACATGCATTACTACCCATATTATGCAGTTATTATCGATAGAACTATAATAAATATACTTATTAATTATATTATCATCAATATAACATGCATTATTACCCATATTATGCAGTTATTATCGCTAGAACTATAATAATTATACTTATTACTCCCGATATTATCAATATAACATGCATTATTACCCATATAATGCAGATATTATCGCTAGATCTATAATAAATATACTTATTACTTTTATTATTGTCAATATAACATGCATTATTACCCATATTATGCAGTTATTATCGCCAGAACTATAATAATTACACTTATTACTTCCGATATTGTCAATATAACATGCATTATTACCCATATTATGCAGTTATTATCGCTAGAACTGTAATAATTATACTTATTACTTATATTATTATCAATATAACATGCATTATTACCCATATTATGCAGTTATTATCGATAGAACTATAATAAATATACTTATTACTTATATTATCATCAATATAACATGCATTATTACCCATATAATGCAGTTATTATGGCTAGATCTATAATAAATATACTTATTACTTATATTATCATCAATATAATATGCATTATTACCCATATAATGCAGTTATTATCGCTAGATCTATAATAAATATACTTATTACTTTTATTATTATCAATATAACATGCATTATTACCCATATTATGCAGTTATTATCGCTAGAACTATAATAATTACACTTATTACTCCCGATATTATCAATATAACATGCATTATTACCCATATAATGCAGTTATTATGGCTAGATCTATAATAAATATACTTATTACTTTTATTATTATCAATATAACATGCATTATTACCCATATTATGCAGTTATTATCGCTAGAACTATAATAATTACACTTATTACTCCCGATATTATCAATATAACATGCATTATTACCCATATAATGCAGTTATTATGGCTAGATCTATAATAAATATACTTATGACTTTTATTATTATCAATATAACACGCACTATTAGCCATATTTTACTATTATTATCGCTAGAATTATAATAACTTTACTTATTACTCCCGATATTATCAATATAACATGCATTATTACCCATATAATGCAGTTATTATCGCTAGATCTATAATAAATATACTTATTACTTTTATTATTACCAATATAACATGCATTATTACCCATATTATGCAGTTATTATCGCCAGAACTGTAATAAATATACTTATTACTTTTATTACCACCAATATAACATGCATTATTACCCATATTATGCAGTTATTATCGCTAGAACTGTAATAATTATACTTATTACTTATATTATTGTCAATATAACATGCATTATTACCCATATTATGCAGTTATTATCGCCAGAACTATAATAATTACACTTATTACTTCCGATATTGTCAATATAACATGCATTATTACCCATATTATGCAGTTATTATCGATAGAACTATAATAAATATACTTATTACTTATATTATCATCAATATAACATGCATTATTACCCATATAATGCAGTTATTATAGCTAGATCTATAATAAATATACTTATTACTTATATTATCATCAATATAATATGCATTATTACCCATATAATGCAGTTATTATCGCTAGATCTATAATAAATATACTTATTACTTACATTATCATCAATATAACATGCATTATTACCCATATAATGCAGTTATTATAGCTAGATCTATAATAAATATACTTATTACTTATATTATCATCAATATAATATGCATTATTACCCATATAATGCAGTTATTATCGCTAGATCTATAATAAATATACTTACTCCTTTTATTATTATCAATATAACATGCATTATTACCCATATTATGCAGTTATTATCGCTAGAACTATAATAATTATACTTATTACTCCCGATATTATCAATATAACATGCATTATTACCCATATAATGCAGATATTATCGCTAGATCTATAATAAATATACTTATTACATTTATTATTATCAATATAACATGCATTACTACCCATATTATGCAGTTATTGTCGATAGAACTATAATAAATATACTTATTAATTATATTATCATCAATATAACATGCATTATTACCCATATTATGCAGTTATTATCGCTAGAACTATAATAATTATACTTATTACTCCCGATATTATCAATATAACATGCATTATTACCCATATAATGCAGTTATTATGGCTAGATCTATAATAAATATACTTATTACTTTTATTATTATCAATATAACATGCACTATTAGCCATATTTTACTATTATTTTCGCTAGAACTACAATAATTATACTTATTACTCCCGATATTATCAATATAACATGCATTATTACCCATATAATGCAGTTATTATCGCTAGATCTATAATAAATATACTTATTACTTTTATTATTATCAATATAACACGCACTATTAGCCATATTTTACTATTATTATCGCTAGAATTATAATAATTTTACTTATTACTCCCGATATTATCAATATAACATGCATTATTACCCATATAATGCAGTTATTATCGCTAGATCTATAATAAATATACTTATTACTTTTATTATTATCAATATAACATGCATTATTACCCATATTATGCAGTTATTATCGCCAGAACTGTAATAAATATACTTATTACTTTTATTACCACCAATATAACATGCATTATTACCCATATTATGCAGTTATTATCGCTAAAACTGTAATAATTATACTTGTTACTTATATTATTATCAATATAACATGCATTATTACCCGTATTATGCAGTCATTATCGCCAGAACTATAATAAATATACTTATTACTTTTATTATTATCAATATAACACGCACTATTAGCCATATTTTACTATTATTTTCGGTAGAACTACAATAATTATACTGATTACTTCCGATATTATCAATATAACATGCATTATTACCCATATAATGTAGTTATTATCGCTAGAACTGTAATAATTATACTTATTACTTATATAATATCAATATAACATGCATTATTGCCCATATTATGCAGTTATTATCGATAGAACTATAATAAATATACTTATTACTTATATTATCATCAATATAACATGCATTATTACCCATATTATGCAGTCATTATCGCCAGAACTATAATAAATATACTTATTACTTTCATTATCACCAATATAACATGCATTATTACCCATATTACGCAGTTATTATCGCTAGAACTATAATAATTATACTTATTACACCCGATATTATCAATATAACATGCATAATTACCCATATAATGCAGTTATTATCGCTAGATCTATAATTAATATACTTATTACTTTTATTATTATCAGTATAACATGCATTATTACCCATATTATGCAGTTATTATCGATAGAACTATAATAAATATACTTATTACTTTTATTATTATCAATATAACACGCACTATTAGCCATATTTTACTATTATTATCGCTAGAATTATAATAATTTTACTTATTACTCCCGATATTATCAATATAACATGCATTATTACCCATATAATGCAGTTATAATCGCTAGATCTATAATAAATATACTTATTACCTTTATTATTATCAATATAACATGCACCCTTGCCGTATTTTACTAGTATTATCGCTAGAACTGTAATAATTATACCTATTACTCCCGATATTATCAATATAACATCCATTATTACCCATATAATGCAGTTATTATCGCCAGAAGTATAATAAATATACTTATTACTTTTATTATCACCAATTTAACATGCATTATTACCCATATTATGCAGTTATTATCGCTAGAACTGTAATAATTATACTTGTTACTTATATTATTATCAATGTAACATGCATTATTACCCGTATTATGCAGTTATTATCGCCAGAACTGTAATAAATATACTTATTACATTTATTATTATCAATATAACATGCATTACTACCCATATTATGCAGTTATTATCGATAGAACTATAATAAATATACTTACTAATTATATTATCATCAATATAACATGCATTATTACCCATATTATGCAGTTATTATCGCCAGAACTGTAATAAATATACTTAGTACTTTTATTACCACCAATATAACATGCATTATTACCCATATTTTGCAGTTATTATCGCTAGAACTGTAATAATTATACTTATTACTTTTATTATTATCAATATAACATGCATTATTACCCATATTATGCAGTTATTATCGCTAGAACTATAATAATTACACTTATTACTCCCGATATTATCAATATAACATGCATTATTACCCATATAATGCAGTTATTATGGCTAGATCTATAATAAATATACGTATGACTTTTATTATTATCAATATAACACGCACTATTAGCCATATTTTACTATTATTATCGCTAGAATTATAATAACTTTACTTATTACTCCCGATATTGTCAATATAACATGCATTATTACCCATATTATGCAGTTATTATCGATAGAACTATAATAAATATACTTATTACTTATATTATCATCAATATGACATGCATTATTACCCATATAATGCAGTTATTATAGCTAGATCTATAATAAATATACTTATTACTTATATTATCATCAATATAATATGCATTATTACCCATATAATGCAGTTATTATCGCTAGATCTATAATAAATATACTTATTACTTACATTATCATCAATATAACATGCATTATTACCCATATAATGCAGTTATTATAGCTAGATCTATAATAAATATACTTATTACTTATATTATCATCAATAAAATATGCATTATTACCCATATAATGCAGTTATTATCGCTAGATCTATAATAAATATACTTACTCCTTTTATTATTATCAATATAACATGCATTATTACCCATATTATGCAGTTATTATCGCTAGAACTATAATAATTATACTTATTACTCCCGATATTATCAATATAACATGCATTATTACCCATATAATGCAGATATTATCGCTAGATCTATAATAAATATACTTATTACATTTATTATTATCAATATAACATGCATTACTACCCATATTATGCAGTTATTGTCGATAGAACTATAATAAATATACTTATTAGTTATATTATCATCAATATAACATGCATTATTACCCATATTATGCAGTTATTATCGCTAGAACTATAATAATTATACTTATTACTCCCGATATTATCAATATAACATGCATTATTACCCATATAATGCAGATATTATCGCTAGATCTATAATAAATATACTTATTACTTTTATTATTGTCAATATAACATGCATTATTACCCATATTATGCAGTTATTATCGCCAGAACTATAATAATTACACTTATTACTTCCGATATTGTCAATATAACATGCATTATTACCCATATTATGCAGTTATTATCGCTGGAACTCTAATAAATATACTTATTACTTTTATTATCGTTAATATAACATGCAACATTACCCATATTATGCAGGCACTATCGATAGAACTATAATAAATATACTTATTACTTTTATTATTATCAATATAACATGCATTATTACCAATATCATGCAGTTATTATCGCTAGAACTATAATAATTATACTTATTACTCCGGATATTATCAATATAACATGCATTATTACCCATATAATGCAGTTATTATCGCTAGATCTATAATAAATATACTAATTACTTTTATTATCACCAATATAACATGCATTATTACCCATATTATGCAGTTATTATCGCCAGAACTATAATAAATATACTTATTACTTTTATTATTATCAATATAACATGCACTATTAGCCATATTTTACTATTATTATCGATGGAACTATAATAATTATACTTAAGAATCCCGATGTTATCAATATGACATGCATTGTTACCCATATAATGGAGTTATTATTGCTAGAACTCTAATAATTATACTTATTACTTATATTATTATCAACATAACATGCATTATTACCCATATAATGCAGTTATTATCGCTAGATCTATAATAAATATACTTATTACTTTTATTATCACCAATATAACATGCATTATTACCCATATAATGCAGTTATTATCGCCAGAACTATAATAAATATACTTATTACTTTTATTATCACCAATATAACATGCATTATTACCCATATTATGCAGTTATTATCGCTAGAACTGTAATAATTATACTTGTTACTTATATTATTATCAATATAACATGCATTATTACCCGTATTATGCAGTTATTATCGCCAGAACTATAATAAATATACTTATTACATTTATTTTTATCAATATAACATGCATTACTGCCCATATTATGCAGTTATTATCGATAGAACTATAATAAATATACTTATTAATTATGTTATCATCAATATAACATGCATTATTACCCATATAATGCAGTTATTATAGCTAGATCTATAATAAATATACTTATTACTTATATTATCATCAATATAATATGCATTATTACCCATATAATGCAGTTATTATCGCTAGATCTATAATAAATATACTTATTCCTTTTATTATTATCAATATAACATGCATTATTACCCATATTATGCAGTTATTATCGCTAGAACTATGATAATTATACATATTACTCCCGATATTATCAATATAACATGCATTATTACCCATATAATGCAGATATTATCGCTAGATCTATAATAAATATACTTATTACATTTATTATTATCAATATAACATGCATTACTACCCATATTATGCAGTTATTGTCGATAGAACTATAATAAATATACTTATTAATTATATTATCATCAATATAACATGCATTATTACCCATATTATGCAGTTATTATCGCTAGAACTATAATAATTATACTTATTACTCCCGATATTATCAATATAACATGCATTATTACCCATATAATGCAGATATTATCGCTAGATCTATAATAAATATACTTATTACTTTTATTATTGTCAATATAACATGCATTATTACCCATATTATGCAGTTATTATCGCCAGAACTATAATAATTACACTTATTACTTCCGATATTGTCAATATAACATGCATTATTACCCATATTATGCAGTTATTATCGCTGGAACTCTAATAAATATACTTATTACTTTTATTATCGTTAATATAACATGCAACATTACCCATATTATGCAGGCACTATCGATAGAACTATAATAAATATACTTATTACTTTTATTATTATCAATATAACATGCATTATTACCAATATCATGCAGTTATTATCGCTAGAACTATAATAATTATACTTATTACTCCGGATATTATCAATATAACATGCATTATTACCCATATAATGCAGTTATTATCGCTAGATCTATAATAAATATACTAATTACTTTTATTATCACCAATATAACATGCATTATTACCCATATTATGCAGTTATTATCGCCAGAACTATAATAAATATACTTATTACTTTTATTATTATCAATATAACATGCACTATTAGCCATATTTTACTATTATTATCGATGGAACTATAATAATTATACTTAAGAATCCCGATGTTATCAATATGACATGCATTGTTACCCATATAATGGAGTTATTATTGCTAGAACTCTAATAATTATACTTATTACTTATATTATTATCAACATAACATGCATTATTACCCATATAATGCAGTTATTATCGCTAGATCTATAATAAATATACTTATTACTTTTATTATCACCAATATAACATGCATTATTACCCATATAATGCAGTTATTATCGCCAGAACTATAATAAATATACTTATTACTTTTATTATCACCAATATAACATGCATTATTACCCATATTATGCAGTTATTATCGCTAGAACTGTAATAATTATACTTGTTACTTATAT
The DNA here is from genome assembly GCA_963576845.1 of Megachile leachella. Taxonomy (NCBI): domain Eukaryota; kingdom Metazoa; phylum Arthropoda; class Insecta; order Hymenoptera; family Megachilidae; genus Megachile; species Megachile leachella. The sequence continues at coordinate 1,536,187 of CAUYWW010000182.1, forward strand.
TATTATCAATATAACATGCATTATTACCCGTATTATGCAGTTATTATCGCCAGAACTATAATAAATATACTTATTACATTTATTTTTATCAATATAACATGCATTACTGCCCATATTATGCAGTTATTATCGATAGAACTATAATAAATATACTTATTAATTATGTTATCATCAATATAACATGCATTATTACCCATATAATGCAGTTATTATAGCTAGATCTATAATAAATATACTTATTACTTATATTATCATCAATATAATATGCATTATTACCCATATAATGCAGTTATTATCGCTAGATCTATAATAAATATACTTATTCCTTTTATTATTATCAATATAACATGCATTATTACCCATATTATGCAGTTATTATCGCTAGAACTATGATAATTATACATATTACTCCCGATATTATCAATATAACATGCATTATTACCCATATAATGCAGATATTATCGCTAGATCTATAATAAATATACTTATTACATTTATTATTATCAATATAACATGCATTACTACCCATATTATGCAGTTATTATCGATAGAACTATAATAAATATACTTATTAATTATATTATCATCAATATAACATGCATTATTACCCATATTATGCAGTTATTATCGCTAGATCTATAATAAATATACTTATTCCTTTTATTATTATCAATATAACATGCATTATTACCCATATTATGCAGTTATTATCGCCAGAACTATAATAATCACACTTATTACTTCCGATATTGTCAATATAACATGCATTATTACCCATATTATGCAGTTATTATCGCTGGAACTCTAATAAATATACTTATTACATTTATTATCGTTAATATAACATGCAACATTACCCATATTATGCAGGCACTATCGATAGAACTATAATAAATATACTTATTACTTTTATTATTATCAATATAACATGCATTATTACCAATATCATGCAGTTATTATCGCTAGAACTATAATAATTATACTTATTACTCCGGATATTATCAATATAACATGCACTATTACCCATATAATGCAGTTATTATCGCTAGATCTATAATAAATATACTAATTACTTTTATTATCACCAATATAACATGCATTATTACCCATATTATGCAGTTATTATCGCCAGAACTATAATAAATATACTTATTACTTTTATTATTATCAATATAACATGCACTATTAGCCATATTTTACTATTATTATCGATGGAACTATAATAATTATACTTAAGAATCCCGATGTTATCAATATGACATGCATTGTTACCCATATAATGGAGTTATTATTGCTAGAACTGTAATAATTATACTTATTACTTATATTATTATCAACATAACATGCATTATTACCCATATAATGCAGTTATTATCGCTAGATCTATAATAAATATACTTATTACTTTTATTATCACCAATATAACATGCATTATTACCCATATAATGCAGTTATTATCGCCAGAACTATAATAAATATACTTATTACTTTTATTATCACCAATATAACATGCATTATTACCCATATTATGCAGTTATTATCGCTAGAACTGTAATAATTATACTTGTTACTTATATTATTATCAATATAACATGCATTATTACCCGTATTATGCAGTTATTATCGCCAGAACTATAATAAATATACTTATTACATTTATTTTTATCAATATAACATGCATTACTGCCCATATTATGCAGTTATTATCGATAGAACTATAATAATTATACTTATTAATTATGTTATCATCAATATAACATGCATTATTACCCATATTATGCAGTTATTATCGCTAGAACTGTAATAATTATACTTATTACTTATATTATTGTCAATATAACATGCATTATTACCCATATTATGCAGTTATTATCGCCAGAACTATAATAATTACACTTATTACTTCCGATATTGTCAATATAACATGCATTATTACCCATATTATGCAGTTATTATCGCTAGAACTGTAATAATTATACTTATTACTTATATTGTTATCAATATAACATGCATTATTACCCATATTATGCAGTTATTATCGATAGAACTATAATAAATATACTTATTACTTATATTATCATCAATATAACATGCATTATTACCCATATAATGCAGTTATTATAGCTAGATCTATAAGAAATATACTTATTACTTATATTATCATGAATATAATATGCATTATTACCCATATAATGCAGTTATTATCGCTAGAACTGTAATAATTATACTTATTACTTATATTATTATCAATATAACATGCATTATTACCCATATTATGCAGTTATTATCGATAGAACTATAATAAATATACTTATTACTTATATTATCATCAATATAACATGCATTATTACCCATATAATGCAGTTACTATAGCTAGATCTATAATAAATATACTTATTACTTATATTATCATCAATATCATATGCATTATTACCCATATAATGCAGTTATTATCGCTAGATCTATAATAAATATACTTATTACTTTTATTATTATCAATATAACATGCATTATTACCCATATTATGCAGTTATCATCGCTAGAACTATAATAATTACACTTATTACTCCCGATATTATCAATATAACATGCATTATTACCCATATAATGCAGTTATTATGGCTAGATCTATAATAAATATACTTATTACTTTTATTATTATCAATATAACATGCATTATTACCCATATTATGCAGTTATTATCGCTAGAACTATAATAATTACACTTATTACTCCCGATATTATCAATATAACATGCATTATTACCCATATAATGCAGTTATTATGGCTAGATCTATAATAAATATACTTATTACTTTTATTATTATCAATATAACATGCACTATTAGCCATATTTTACTATTATTTTCGCTAGAACTACAATAATTATACTTATTACTCCCGATATTATCAATATAACATGCATTATTACCCATATAATGCAGTTATTATCGCTAGATCTATAATAAATATACTTATTACTTTTATTATTATCAATATAACACGCACTATTAGCCATATTTTACTATTATTATCGCTAGAATTATAATAATTTTACTTATTACTCCCGATATTATCAATATAACATGCATTATTACCCATATAATGTAGTTATTATCGCTAGATCTATAATAAATATACTTATTACTTTTATTATTATCAATATAACATGCATTATTACCCATATTATGCAGTTATTATCGCCGGAACTGTAATAAATATACTTATTACTTTTATTACCACCAATATAACATGCATTATTACCCATATTATGCAGTTATTATCGCTAGAACTGTAATAATTATACTTATTACTTATATTATTGTCAATATAACATGCATTATTACCCATATTATGCAGTTATTATCGCCAGAACTATAATAATTACACTTATTACTTTCGATATTGTCAATATAACATGCATTATTACCCATATTATGCAGTTATTATCGCTAGAACTGTAATAATTATACTTATTACTTATATTATTATCAATAAAACATGCATTATTACCCATATTATGCAGTTATTATCGATAGAACTATAATAAATATACTTATTAATTATATTATCATCAATATAACATGCATTATTACCCATATTATGCAGTTATTATCGCCAGAACTGTAATAAATATACTTATTACTTTTATTACCACCAATATAACATGCATTATTACCCATATTATGCAGTTATTATCGCTAGAACTGTAATAATTATTCTTATTACTTATATTATTATCAATATAACATGCATTATTACCCATATTATGCAGTTATTATCGATAGAACTATAATAAATATTCTTATTACTTATATTATCATCAATATAACATGCATTATTACCCATATAATGCAGTTATTGTAGCTAGATCTATAATGAATATACTTATTACTTATATTATCATCAATATAATATGCATTATTACCCATATAATGCAGTTATTATCGCTAGATCTATAATAAATATACTTATTACTTTTATTATTATCAATATAACATGCATTATTAGCCATATTATGCAGTTATTATCGCTAGAACTATAATAATTATACTTATTACTCCCGATATTATCAATATAACATGCATTATTACCCATATAATGCAGTTATTATCGCTAGATCTATAATAAATATACTTATTACTTTCATTATCACCAATATAACATGCATTATTACCCATATTATGCAGTTATTATCGCCAGAACTATAATAAATATACTTATTACTTTTATTATTATCAATATAACATGCACTATTAGCCATATTTTACTATTATTATCGATGGAACTATAATAATTATACTTAAGAATCCCGATGTTATCAATATAACATGCATTGTTACCCATATAATGGAGTTATTATTGCTAGAACTGTAATAATTATACTTATTACTTATATTATTATCAACATAACATGCATTATTACCCATATAATGCAGTTATTATCGATAGAAGTATAATAAATATACTTATTACTTTTATTATTATCAATATAACATGCACCCTTGCCATATTTTACTAGTATTATCGCTAGAACTGTAATAATTATACTTATTACTCCCGATATTATCAATATAACATCCATTATTACCCATATAATGTAGTTATTATCGCTAGAACTGTAATAATTATACTTATTACTTATATAATATCAATATAACATGCATTATTGCCCATATTATGCAGTTATTATCGCCAGAACTATAATAAATATACCTATTACTTTTATTGTCATCAATATAACATGCATTATTACCCATATTATGCAGTTATTATCGCCAGAACTATAATAAATATATTTATTACTTTCATTATCACCAATATAACATGCATTATTACCCATATTACGCAGTTATTATCGCTAGAACTATAATAATTATACTTATTACACCCGATATTATCAATATAACATGCATAATTACCCATATAATGCAGTTATTAGCGCTAGATCTATAATTAATATACTTATTACTTTTATTATTATCAGTATAACATGCATTATTACCCATATTATGCAGTTATTATCGATAGAACTATAATAAATATACTTATTACTTTTATTATTATCAATATAACACGCACTATTAGCCATATTTTACTATTATTATCGCTAGAATTATAATAATTTTACTAATTACTCCCGATATTATCAATATAACATGCATTATTACCCATATAATGCAGTTATAATCGCTAGATCTATAATAAATATACTTATTACTTTTATTATTATCAATATAACATGCACCCTTGCCGTATTTTACTAGTATTATCGCTAGAACTGTAATAATTATACCTATTACTCCCGATATTATCAATATAACATCCATTATTACCCATATAATGCAGTTATTATCGCCAGAACTATAATAAATATACTTATTACTTTTATTATCACCAATTTAACATGCATTATTACCCATATTATGCAGTTATTATCGCTAGAACTGTAATAATTATACTTGTTACTTATATTATTATCAATATAACATGCATTATTACCCGTATTATGCAGTTATTATCGCCAGAACTGTAATAAATATACTTATTACATTTATTATTATCAATATAACATGCATTACTACCCATATTATGCAGTTATTATCGATAGAACTATAATAAATATACTTATTAATTATATTATCATCAATATAACATGCATTATTACCCATATTATGCAGTTATTATCGCCAGAACTGTAATAAATATACTTAGTACTTTTATTACCACCAATATAACATGCATTATTACCCATATTTTGCAGTTATTATCGCTAGAACTGTAATAATTATACTTATTACTTATATTATTGTCAATATAACATGCATTATTACCCATATTATGCAGTTATTATCGCCAGAACTATAATAATTACACTTATTACTTCCGATATTGTCAATATAACATGCATTATTACCCATATTATGCAGTTATTATCGCTAGAACTGTAATAATTATACTTATTACTTATATTATTATCAATATAACATGCATTACTGCCCATATTATGCAGTTATTATCGATAGAACTATAATAATTATACTTATTAATTATGTTATCATCAATATAACATGCATTATTACCCATATTATGCAGTTATTATCGCCAGAACTGTAATAAATATACTTATTACATTTATTATTATCAATATAACATGCATTACTACCCATATTATGCAGTTATTATCGATAGAACTATAATAAATATACTTATTAATTATATTATCATCAATATAACATGCATTACTACCCATATTATGCAGTTATTATCGATAGAACTATAATAAATATACTTATTAATTATATTATCATCAATATAACATGCATTATTACCCATATTATGCAGTTATTATCGCCAGAACTGTAATAAATATACTTATTACTTTTATTACCACCAATATAACATGCATTATTACCCATATTATGCATTTATTATCGCTAGAACTGTAATAATTATACTTATTACTTATATTATTATCAATATAACATGCATTATTACCCATATTATGCAGTTATTATCGATAGAACTATAATAAATATACTTATTACTTATATTATCATCAATATAACATGCATTATTACCCATATAATGCAGTTATTATAGCTAGATCTATAATAAATATACTTATTACTTATATTATCATCAATATAATATGCATTATTACCCATATAATGCAGTTATTATCGCTAGATCTATAATAAATATACTTATTACTTTTATTATTATCAATATAACATGCATTATTACCCATATTATGCAGTTATCATCGCTAGAACTATAATAATTACACTTATTACTCCCGATATTATCAATATAACATGCATTATTACCCATATAATGCAGTTATTATGGCTAGATCTATAATAAATATACTTATTACTTTTATTATTATCAATATAACATGCATTATTACCCATATTATGCAGTTATTATCGCTAGAACTATAATAATTACACTTATTACTCCCGATATTATCAATATAACATGCATTATTACCCATATAATGCAGTTATTATGGCTAGATCTATAATAAATATACTTATTACTTTTATTATTATCAATATAACATGCACTATTAGCCATATTTTACTATTATTTTCGCTAGAACTACAATAATTATACTTATTACTCCCGATATTATCAATATAACATGCATTATTACCCATATAATGCAGTTATTATCGCTAGATCTATAATAAATATACTTATTACTTTTATTATTATCAATATAACACGCACTATTAGCCATATTTTACTATTATTATCGCTAGAATTATAATAATTTTACTAATTACTCCCGATATTATCAATATAACATGCATTATTACCCATATAATGCAGTTATAATCGCTAGATCTATAATAAATATACTTATTACTTTTATTATTATCAATATAACATGCACCCTTGCCGTATTTTACTAGTATTATCGCTAGAACTGTAATAATTATACCTATTACTCCCGATATTATCAATATAACATCCATTATTACCCATATAATGCAGTTATTATCGCCAGAACTATAATAAATATACTTATTACTTTTATTATCACCAATTTAACATGCATTATTACCCATATTATGCAGTTATTATCGCTAGAACTGTAATAATTATACTTGTTACTTATATTATTATCAATATAACATGCATTATTACCCGTATTATGCAGTTATTATCGCCAGAACTGTAATAAATATACTTATTACATTTATTATTATCAATATAACATGCATTACTACCCATATTATGCAGTTATTATCGATAGAACTATAATAAATATACTTATTAATTATATTATCATCAATATAACATGCATTATTACCCATATTATGCAGTTATTATCGCCAGAACTGTAATAAATATACTTAGTACTTTTATTACCACCAATATAACATGCATTATTACCCATATTTTGCAGTTATTATCGCTAGAACTGTAATAATTATACTTATTACTTATATTATTGTCAATATAACATGCATTATTACCCATATTATGCAGTTATTATCGCTAGAACTGTAATAATTATACTTATTACTTATATTATTGTCAATATAACATGCATTATTACCCATATTATGCAGTTATTATCGCTAGAACTGTAATAATTATACTTATTACTTATATTATTATCAATACAACATGCATTATTACCCATATTATGCAGTTATTATCGATAGAACTATAATAAATATACTTATTAATTACATTATCATCAATATAACATGCATTATTACCCATATTATGCAGTTATTATCGCCAGAACTGTAATAAATATACTTATTACTTTTATTACCACCAATATAACATGCATTATTACCCATATTATGCAGTTATTATCGCTAGAACTGTAATAATTATACTTATTACTTATATTATTATCAATATAACATGCATTATTACCCATATTATGCAGTTATTATCGATAGAACTATAATAAATATTCTTATTACTTATATTATCATCAATATAACATGCATTATTACCCATATAATGCAGTTATTGTAGCTAGATCTATAATGAATATACTTATTACTTATATTATCATCAATATAATATGCATTATTACCCATATAATGCAGTTATTATCGCTAGATCTATAATAAATATACTTATTACTTTTATTATTATCAATATAACATGCATTATTAGCCATATTATGCAGTTATTATCGCTAGAACTATAATAATTATACTTATTACTCCCGATATTATCAATATAACATGCATTATTACCCATATAATGCAGTTATTATCGCTAGATCTATAATAAATATACTTATTACTTTTATTATTATCAATATAACATGCACTATTAGCCATATTTTACTATTATTTTCGCTAGAACTACAATAATTATACTTATTACTCCCGATATTATCAATATAACATGCATTATTACCCATATAATGCAGTTATTATCGCTAGATCTATAATAAATATACTTATTACTTTTATTATTATCAATATAACACGCACTATTAGCCATATTTTACTATTATTATCGCTAGAATTATAATAATTTTACTAATTACTCCCGATATTATCAATATAACATGCATTATTACCCATATAATGCAGTTATAATCGCTAGATCTATAATAAATATACTTATTACTTTTATTATTATCAATATAACATGCACCCTTGCCGTATTTTACTAGTATTATCGCTAGAACTGTAATAATTATACCTATTACTCCCGATATTATCAATATAACATCCATTATTACCCATATAATGCAGTTATTATCGCCAGAACTATAATAAATATACTTATTACTTTTATTATCACCAATTTAACATGCATTATTACCCATATTATGCAGTTATTATCGCTAGAACTGTAATAATTATACTTGTTACTTATATTATTATCAATATAACATGCATTATTACCCGTATTATGCAGTTATTATCGCCAGAACTGTAATAAATATACTTATTACATTTATTATTATCAATATAACATGCATTACTACCCATATTATGCAGTTATTATCGATAGAACTATAATAAATATACTTATTAATTATATTATCATCAATATAACATGCATTATTACCCATATTATGCAGTTATTATCGCCAGAACTGTAATAAATATACTTAGTACTTTTATTACCACCAATATAACATGCATTATTACCCATATTTTGCAGTTATTATCGCTAGAACTGTAATAATTATACTTATTACTTATATTATTGTCAATATAACATGCATTATTACCCATATTATGCAGTTATTATCGCTAGAACTGTAATAATTATACTTATTACTTATATTATTGTCAATATAACATGCATTATTACCCATATTATGCAGTTATTATCGCCAGAACTATAATAATTACACTTATTACTTCCGATATTGTCAATATAACATGCATTATTACCCATATTATGCAGTTATTATCGCTAGAACTGTAATAATTATACTTATTACTTATATTGTTATCAATATAACATGCATTATTACCCATATTATGCAGTTATTATCGATAGAACTATAATAAATATACTTATTACTTATATTATCATCAATATAACATGCATTATTACCCATATAATGCAGTTATTATAGCTAGATCTATAAGAAATATACTTATTACTTATATTATCATGAATATAATATGCATTATTACCCATATAATGCAGTTATTATCGCTAGAACTGTAATAATTATACTTATTACTTATATTATTATCAATATAACATGCATTATTACCCATATTATGCAGTTATTATCGATAGAACTATAATAAATATACTTATTACTTATATTATCATCAATATAACATGCATTATTACCCATATAATGCAGTTACTATAGCTAGATCTATAATAAATATACTTATTACTTATATTATCATCAATATCATATGCATTATTACCCATATAATGCAGTTATTATCGCTAGATCTATAATAAATATACTTATTACTTTTATTATTATCAATATAACATGCATTATTACCCATATTATGCAGTTATCATCGCTAGAACTATAATAATTACACTTATTACTCCCGATATTATCAATATAACATGCATTATTACCCATATAATGCAGTTATTATGGCTAGATCTATAATAAATATACTTATTACTTTTATTATTATCAATATAACATGCATTATTACCCATATTATGCAGTTATTATCGCTAGAACTATAATAATTACACTTATTACTCCCGATATTATCAATATAACATGCATTATTACCCATATAATGCAGTTATTATGGCTAGATCTATAATAAATATACTTATTACTTTTATTATTATCAATATAACATGCACTATTAGCCATATTTTACTATTATTTTCGCTAGAACTACAATAATTATACTTATTACTCCCGATATTATCAATATAACATGCATTATTACCCATATAATGCAGTTATTATCGCTAGATCTATAATAAATATACTTATTACTTTTATTATTATCAATATAACACGCACTATTAGCCATATTTTACTATTATTATCGCTAGAATTATAATAATTTTACTTATTACTCCCGATATTATCAATATAACATGCATTATTACCCATATAATGTAGTTATTATCGCTAGATCTATAATAAATATACTTATTACTTTTATTATTATCAATATAACATGCATTATTACCCATATTATGCAGTTATTATCGCCGGAACTGTAATAAATATACTTATTACTTTTATTACCACCAATATAACATGCATTATTACCCATATTATGCAGTTATTATCGCTAGAACTGTAATAATTATACTTATTACTTATATTATTGTCAATATAACATGCATTATTACCCATATTATGCAGTTATTATCGCCAGAACTATAATAATTACACTTATTACTTTCGATATTGTCAATATAACATGCATTATTACCCATATTATGCAGTTATTATCGCTAGAACTGTAATAATTATACTTATTACTTATATTATTATCAATAAAACATGCATTATTACCCATATTATGCAGTTATTATCGATAGAACTATAATAAATATACTTATTAATTATATTATCATCAATATAACATGCATTATTACCCATATTATGCAGTTATTATCGCCAGAACTGTAATAAATATACTTATTACTTTTATTACCACCAATATAACATGCATTATTACCCATATTATGCAGTTATTATCGCTAGAACTGTAATAATTATTCTTATTACTTATATTATTATCAATATAACATGCATTATTACCCATATTATGCAGTTATTATCGATAGAACTATAATAAATATTCTTATTACTTATATTATCATCAATATAACATGCATTATTACCCATATAATGCAGTTATTGTAGCTAGATCTATAATGAATATACTTATTACTTATATTATCATCAATATAATATGCATTATTACCCATATAATGCAGTTATTATCGCTAGATCTATAATAAATATACTTATTACTTTTATTATTATCAATATAACATGCATTATTAGCCATATTATGCAGTTATTATCGCTAGAACTATAATAATTATACTTATTACTCCCGATATTATCAATATAACATGCATTATTACCCATATAATGCAGTTATTATCGCTAGATCTATAATAAATATACTTATTACTTTCATTATCACCAATATAACATGCATTATTACCCATATTATGCAGTTATTATCGCCAGAACTATAATAAATATACTTATTACTTTTATTATTATCAATATAACATGCACTATTAGCCATATTTTACTATTATTATCGATGGAACTATAATAATTATACTTAAGAATCCCGATGTTATCAATATAACATGCATTGTTACCCATATAATGGAGTTATTATTGCTAGAACTGTAATAATTATACTTATTACTTATATTATTATCAACATAACATGCATTATTACCCATATAATGCAGTTATTATCGATAGAAGTATAATAAATATACTTATTACTTTTATTATTATCAATATAACATGCACCCTTGCCATATTTTACTAGTATTATCGCTAGAACTGTAATAATTATACTTATTACTCCCGATATTATCAATATAACATCCATTATTACCCATATAATGTAGTTATTATCGCTAGAACTGTAATAATTATACTTATTACTTATATAATATCAATATAACATGCATTATTGCCCATATTATGCAGTTATTATCGCCAGAACTATAATAAATATACCTATTACTTTTATTGTCATCAATATAACATGCATTATTACCCATATTATGCAGTTATTATCGCCAGAACTATAATAAATATATTTATTACTTTCATTATCACCAATATAACATGCATTATTACCCATATTACGCAGTTATTATCGCTAGAACTATAATAATTATACTTATTACACCCGATATTATCAATATAACATGCATAATTACCCATATAATGCAGTTATTAGCGCTAGATCTATAATTAATATACTTATTACTTTTATTATTATCAGTATAACATGCATTATTACCCATATTATGCAGTTATTATCGATAGAACTATAATAAATATACTTATTACTTTTATTATTATCAATATAACACGCACTATTAGCCATATTTTACTATTATTATCGCTAGAATTATAATAATTTTACTAATTACTCCCGATATTATCAATATAACATGCATTATTACCCATATAATGCAGTTATAATCGCTAGATCTATAATAAATATACTTATTACTTTTATTATTATCAATATAACATGCACCCTTGCCGTATTTTACTAGTATTATCGCTAGAACTGTAATAATTATACCTATTACTCCCGATATTATCAATATAACATCCATTATTACCCATATAATGCAGTTATTATCGCCAGAACTATAATAAATATACTTATTACTTTTATTATCACCAATTTAACATGCATTATTACCCATATTATGCAGTTATTATCGCTAGAACTGTAATAATTATACTTGTTACTTATATTATTATCAATATAACATGCATTATTACCCGTATTATGCAGTTATTATCGCCAGAACTGTAATAAATATACTTATTACATTTATTATTATCAATATAACATGCATTACTACCCATATTATGCAGTTATTATCGATAGAACTATAATAAATATACTTATTAATTATATTATCATCAATATAACATGCATTATTACCCATATTATGCAGTTATTATCGCCAGAACTGTAATAAATATACTTAGTACTTTTATTACCACCAATATAACATGCATTATTACCCATATTTTGCAGTTATTATCGCTAGAACTGTAATAATTATACTTATTACTTATATTATTGTCAATATAACATGCATTATTACCCATATTATGCAGTTATTATCGCCAGAACTATAATAATTACACTTATTACTTCCGATATTGTCAATATAACATGCATTATTACCCATATTATGCAGTTATTATCGCTAGAACTGTAATAATTATACTTATTACTTATATTATTATCAATATAACATGCATTACTGCCCATATTATGCAGTTATTATCGATAGAACTATAATAATTATACTTATTAATTATGTTATCATCAATATAACATGCATTATTACCCATATTATGCAGTTATTATCGCCAGAACTGTAATAAATATACTTATTACATTTATTATTATCAATATAACATGCATTACTACCCATATTATGCAGTTATTATCGATAGAACTATAATAAATATACTTATTAATTATATTATCATCAATATAACATGCATTACTACCCATATTATGCAGTTATTATCGATAGAACTATAATAAATATACTTATTAATTATATTATCATCAATATAACATGCACTATTACCCATATTATGCAGTTATTATCGCCAGAACTGTAATAAATATACTTATTACTTTTATTACCACCAATATAACATGCATTATTACCCATATTATGCATTTATTATCGCTAGAACTGTAATAATTATACTTATTACTTATATTATTATCAATATAACATGCATTATTACCCATATTATGCAGTTATTATCGATAGAACTATAATAAATATACTTATTACTTATATTATCATCAATATAACATGCATTATTACCCATATAATGCAGTTATTATAGCTAGATCTATAATAAATATACTTATTACTTATATTATCATCAATATAATATGCATTATTACCCATATAATGCAGTTATTATCGCTAGATCTATAATAAATATACTTATTACTTTTATTATTATCAATATAACATGCATTATTACCCATATTATGCAGTTATCATCGCTAGAACTATAATAATTACACTTATTACTCCCGATATTATCAATATAACATGCATTATTACCCATATAATGCAGTTATTATGGCTAGATCTATAATAAATATACTTATTACTTTTATTATTATCAATATAACATGCATTATTACCCATATTATGCAGTTATTATCGCTAGAACTATAATAATTACACTTATTACTCCCGATATTATCAATATAACATGCATTATTACCCATATAATGCAGTTATTATGGCTAGATCTATAATAAATATACTTATTACTTTTATTATTATCAATATAACATGCACTATTAGCCATATTTTACTATTATTTTCGCTAGAAC
Organism: Megachile leachella; assembly: GCA_963576845.1. NCBI lineage: Eukaryota > Metazoa > Arthropoda > Insecta > Hymenoptera > Megachilidae > Megachile > Megachile leachella. The sequence continues at coordinate 1,551,258 of CAUYWW010000182.1, forward strand.
TACAATAATTATACTTATTACTCCCGATATTATCAATATAACATGCATTATTACCCATATAATGCAGTTATTATCGCTAGATCTATAATAAATATACTTATTACTTTTATTATTATCAATATAACACGCACTATTAGCCATATTTTACTATTATTATCGCTAGAATTATAATAATTTTACTAATTACTCCCGATATTATCAATATAACATGCATTATTACCCATATAATGCAGTTATAATCGCTAGATCTATAATAAATATACTTATTACTTTTATTATTATCAATATAACATGCACCCTTGCCGTATTTTACTAGTATTATCGCTAGAACTGTAATAATTATACCTATTACTCCCGATATTATCAATATAACATCCATTATTACCCATATAATGCAGTTATTATCGCCAGAACTATAATAAATATACTTATTACTTTTATTATCACCAATTTAACATGCATTATTACCCATATTATGCAGTTATTATCGCTAGAACTGTAATAATTATACTTGTTACTTATATTATTATCAATATAACATGCATTATTACCCGTATTATGCAGTTATTATCGCCAGAACTGTAATAAATATACTTATTACATTTATTATTATCAATATAACATGCATTACTACCCATATTATGCAGTTATTATCGATAGAACTATAATAAATATACTTATTAATTATATTATCATCAATATAACATGCATTATTACCCATATTATGCAGTTATTATCGCCAGAACTGTAATAAATATACTTAGTACTTTTATTACCACCAATATAACATGCATTATTACCCATATTTTGCAGTTATTATCGCTAGAACTGTAATAATTATACTTATTACTTATATTATTGTCAATATAACATGCATTATTACCCATATTATGCAGTTATTATCGCTAGAACTGTAATAATTATACTTATTACTTATATTATTGTCAATATAACATGCATTATTACCCATATTATGCAGTTATTATCGCTAGAACTGTAATAATTATACTTATTACTTATATTATTATCAATACAACATGCATTATTACCCATATTATGCAGTTATTATCGATAGAACTATAATAAATATACTTATTAATTACATTATCATCAATATAACATGCATTATTACCCATATTATGCAGTTATTATCGCCAGAACTGTAATAAATATACTTATTACTTTTATTACCACCAATATAACATGCATTATTACCCATATTATGCAGTTATTATCGCTAGAACTGTAATAATTATACTTATTACTTATATTATTATCAATATAACATGCATTATTACCCATATTATGCAGTTATTATCGATAGAACTATAATAAATATTCTTATTACTTATATTATCATCAATATAACATGCATTATTACCCATATAATGCAGTTATTGTAGCTAGATCTATAATGAATATACTTATTACTTATATTATCATCAATATAATATGCATTATTACCCATATAATGCAGTTATTATCGCTAGATCTATAATAAATATACTTATTACTTTTATTATTATCAATATAACATGCATTATTAGCCATATTATGCAGTTATTATCGCTAGAACTATAATAATTATACTTATTACTCCCGATATTATCAATATAACATGCATTATTACCCATATAATGCAGTTATTATCGCTAGATCTATAATAAATATACTTATTACTTTTATTATTATCAATATAACATGCACTATTAGCCATATTTTACTATTATTTTCGCTAGAACTACAATAATTATACTTATTACTCCCGATATTATCAATATAACATGCATTATTACCCATATAATGCAGTTATTATCGCTAGATCTATAATAAATATACTTATTACTTTTATTATTATCAATATAACACGCACTATTAGCCATATTTTACTATTATTATCGCTAGAATTATAATAATTTTACTAATTACTCCCGATATTATCAATATAACATGCATTATTACCCATATAATGCAGTTATAATCGCTAGATCTATAATAAATATACTTATTACTTTTATTATTATCAATATAACATGCACCCTTGCCGTATTTTACTAGTATTATCGCTAGAACTGTAATAATTATACCTATTACTCCCGATATTATCAATATAACATCCATTATTACCCATATAATGCAGTTATTATCGCCAGAACTATAATAAATATACTTATTACTTTTATTATCACCAATTTAACATGCATTATTACCCATATTATGCAGTTATTATCGCTAGAACTGTAATAATTATACTTGTTACTTATATTATTATCAATATAACATGCATTATTACCCGTATTATGCAGTTATTATCGCCAGAACTGTAATAAATATACTTATTACATTTATTATTATCAATATAACATGCATTACTACCCATATTATGCAGTTATTATCGATAGAACTATAATAAATATACTTATTAATTATATTATCATCAATATAACATGCATTATTACCCATATTATGCAGTTATTATCGCCAGAACTGTAATAAATATACTTAGTACTTTTATTACCACCAATATAACATGCATTATTACCCATATTTTGCAGTTATTATCGCTAGAACTGTAATAATTATACTTATTACTTATATTATTGTCAATATAACATGCATTATTACCCATATTATGCAGTTATTATCGCTAGAACTGTAATAATTATACTTATTACTTATATTATTGTCAATATAACATGCATTATTACCCATATTATGCAGTTATTATCGCTAGAACTGTAATAATTATACTTATTACTTATATTATTATCAATACAACATGCATTATTACCCATATTATGCAGTTATTATCGATAGAACTATAATAAATATACTTATTAATTACATTATCATCAATATAACATGCATTATTACCCATATTATGCAGTTATTATCGCCAGAACTGTAATAAATATACTTATTACTTTTATTACCACCAATATAACATGCATTATTACCCATATTATGCAGTTATTATCGCTAGAACTGTAATAATTATACTTATTACTTATATTATTATCAATATAACATGCATTATTACCCATATTATGCAGTTATTATCGATAGAACTATAATAAATATTCTTATTACTTATATTATCATCAATATAACATGCATTATTACCCATATAATGCAGTTATTGTAGCTAGATCTATAATGAATATACTTATTACTTATATTATCATCAATATAATATGCATTATTACCCATATAATGCAGTTATTATCGCTAGATCTATAATAAATATACTTATTACTTTTATTATTATCAATATAACATGCATTATTAGCCATATTATGCAGTTATTATCGCTAGAACTATAATAATTATACTTATTACTCCCGATATTATCAATATAACATGCATTATTACCCATATAATGCAGTTATTATCGCTAGATCTATAATAAATATACTTATTACTTTCATTATCACCAATATAACATGCATTATTACCCATATTATGCAGTTATTATCGCCAGAACTATAATAAATATACTTATTACTTTTATTATTATCAATATAACATGCACTATTAGCCATATTTTACTATTATTATCGATGGAACTATAATAATTATACTTAAGAATCCCGATGTTATCAATATGACATGCATTGTTACCCATATAATGGAGTTATTATTGCTAGAACTGTAATAATTATACTTGTTACTTATATTATTATCAATATAACATGCATTATTACCCGTATTATGCAGTTATTATCGCCAGAACTATAATAAATATACTTATTACTTTTATTATTATCAATATAACACGCACTATTAGCCATATTTTACTATTACTTTCGGTAGAACTACAATAATTATACTGATTACTTCCGATATTATCAATATAACATGCATTATTACCCATATAATGTAGTTATTATCGCTAGAACTGTAATAATTATACTTATTACTTATATAATATCAATATAACATGCATTATTGCCCATATTATGCAGTTATTACCGCCAGAACTATAATAAATATACCTATTACTTTTATTGTCATCAATATAACATGCATTATTACCCATATTATGCAGTTATTATCGCCAGAACTATAATAAATATACTTATTACTTTCATTATCACCAATATAACATGCATTATTACCCATATTACGCAGTTATTATCGCTAGAATTATAATAATTTTACTAATTACTCCCGATATTATCAATATAACATGCATTATTACCCATATAATGCAGTTATAAACGCTAGATCTATAATAAATATACTTATTACTTTTATTATTATCAATATAACATGCACCCTTGCCGTATTTTACTAGTATTATCGCTAGAACTGTAATAATTATACCTATTACTCCCGATATTATCAATATAACATCCATTATTACCCATATAATGCAGTTATTATCGCCAGAACTGTAATAAATATACTTAGTACTTTTATTACCACCAATATAACATGCATTATTACCCATATTTTGCAGTTATTATCGCTAGAACTGTAATAATTATACTTATTACTTATATTATTGTCAATATAACATGCATTATTACCCATATTATGCAGTTATTATCGCCAGAACTATAATAATTACACTTATTACTTCCGATATTGTCAATATAACATGCATTATTACCCATATTATGCAGTTATTATCGCTAGAACTGTAATAATTATACTTATTACTTATATTATTATCAATATAACAGGCATTACTGCCCATATTATGCAGTTATTATCGATAGAACTATAATAATTATACTTATTAATTATGTTATCATCAATATAACATGCATTATTACCCATATTATGCAGTTATTATCGCCAGAACTGTAATAAATATACTTATTACTTTTATTACCACCAATATAACATGCATTATTACCCATATTATGCAGTTATTATCGCTAGAACTGTAATAATTATACTTATTACTTATATTATTGTCAATATAACATGCATTATTACCCATATTATGCAGTTATTATCGCCAGAACTATAATAATTACACTTATTACTTCCGATATTGTCAATATAACATGCATTATTACCCATATTATGCAGTTATTATCGCTAGAACTGTAATAATTATACTTATTACTTATATTGTTATCAATATAACATGCATTATTACCCATATTATGCAGTTATTATCGATAGAACTATAATAAATATACTTATTACTTATATTATCATCAATATAACATGCATTATTACCCATATAATGCAGTTATTATAGCTAGATCTATAATAAATATACTTATTACTTATATTATCATGAATATAATATGCATTATTACCCATATAATGCAGTTATTATCGCTAGATCTATAATAAATATACTTATTCCTTTTATTATTATCAATATAACATGCATTACTACCCATATTATGCAGTTATTATCGATAGAACTATAATAAATATACTTATTAATTATATTATCATCAATATAACATGCATTACTACCCATATTATGCAGTTATTATCGATAGAACTATAATAAATATACTTATTAATTATATTATCATCAATATAACATGCATTATTACCCATATTATGCAGTTATTATCGCCAGAACTGTAATAAATATACTTATTACTTTTATTACCACCAATATAACATGCATTATTACCCATATTATGCAGTTATTATCGCTAGAACTGTAATAATTATACTTATTACTTATATTATTATCAATATAACATGCATTATTACCCATATTATGCAGTTATTATCGATAGAACTATAATAAATATACTTATTACTTATATTATCATCAATATAACATGCATTATTACCCATATAATGCAGTTATTATAGCTAGATCTATAATAAATATACTTATTACTTATATTATCATCAATATAATATGCATTATTACCCATATAATGCAGTTATTATCGCTAGATCTATAGTAAATATACTTATTACTTTTATTATTATCAAAATAACATGCATTATTACCCATATTATGCAGTTATTATCGCTAGATCTATAATAAATATACTTATTACTTATATTATCATCAATATAATATGCATTATTACCCATATTATGCAGTTATTATCGATAGAACTATAATAAATATACTTAGTACTTATATTATCATCAATATAACATGCATTATTACCCATATAATGCAGTTATTATAGCTAGATCTATAATAAATATACTTATTACTTATATTATCATCAATATAATATGCATTATTACCCATATAATGCAGTTATTATCGCTAGAACTATAATAATTACACTTATTACTCCCGATATTATCAATATAACATGCATTATTACCCATATAATGCAGTTATTATGGCTAGATCTATAATAAATATACTTATAACTTTTATTATTATCAATATAACATGCACTATTAGCCATATTTTACTATTATTTTCGCTAGAACTACAATAATTATACTTATTACTCCCGATATTATCAATATAACATGCATTATTACCCATATAATGCAGTTATTATCGCTAGATCTATAATAAATATACTTATTACTTTTATTATTATCAATATAACACGCACTATTAGCCATATTTTACTATTATTATCGCTAGAATTATAATAACTTTACTTATTACTCCCGATATTATCAATATAACATGCATTATTACCCATATAATGCAGTTATTATCGCTAGATCTATAATAAATATACTTATTACTTATATTATCATGAATATAATATGCATTATTACCCATATAATGCAGTTATTATCGCTAGATCTATAATAAATATACTTATTCCTTTTATTATTATCAATATAACATGCATTATTACCCATATTATGCAGTTATTATCGCTAGAACTATAATAATTATACTTATTACTCCCGATATTATCAATATAACATGCATTATTACCCATATAATGCAGATATTATCGCTAGATCTATAATAAATATACTTATTACATTTATTATTATCAATATAACATGCATTACTACCCATATTATGCAGTTATTATCGATAGAACTATAATAAATATACTTATTAATTATATTATCATCAATATAACATGCATTACTACCCATATTATGCAGTTATTATCGATAGAACTATAATAAATATACTTATTAATTATATTATCATCAATATAACATGCATTATTACCCATATTATGCAGTTATTATCGCCAGAACTGTAATAAATATACTTATTACTTTTATTACCACCAATATAACATGCATTATTACCCATATTATGCAGTTATTATCGCTAGAACTGTAATAATTATACTTATTACTTATATTATTATCAATATAACATGCATTATTACCCATATTATGCAGTTATTATCGATAGAACTATAATAAATATACTTATTACTTATATTATCATCAATATAACATGCATTATTACCCATATAATGCAGTTATTATAGCTAGATCTATAATAAATATACTTATTGCTTATATTATCATCAATATAATATGCATTATTACCCATATAATGCAGTTATTATCGCTAGATCTATAATAAATATACTTATTACTTTTATTATTATCAATATAACATGCATTATTACCCATATTATGCAGTTATTATCGCTAGAACTATAATAATTACACTTATTACTCCCGATATTATCAATATAACATGCATTATTACCCATATAATGCAGTTATTATGGCTAGATCTATAATAAATATACTTATTACTTTTATTATTATCAATATAACATGCATTATTACCCATATTATGCAGTTATTATCGCTAGAACTATAATAATTACACTTATTACTCCCGATATTATCAATATAACATGCATTATTACCCATATAATGCAGTTATTATGGCTAGATCTATAATAAATATACTTATTACTTTTATTATTATCAATATAACATGCACTATTAGCCATATTTTACTATTATTTTCGCTAGAACTACAATAATTATACTTATTACTCCCGATATTATCAATATAACATGCATTATTACCCATATAATGCAGTTATTATCGCTAGATCTATAATAAATATACTTATTACTTTTATTATTATCAATATAACATGCATTATTACCCATATTATGCAGTTATTATCGCCAGAACTGTAATAAATATACTTATTACTTTTATTACCACCAATATAACATGCATTATTACCCATATTATGCAGTTATTATCGCTAGAACTGTAATAATTATACTTATTACTTATATTATTGTCAATATAACATGCATTATTACCCATATTATGCAGTTATTATCGCCAGAACTATAATAATTACACTTATTACTTTCGATATTGTCAATATAACATGCATTATTACCCATATTATGCAGTTATTATCGCTAGAACTGTAATAATTATACTTATTACTTATATTATTATCAATACAACATGCATTATTACCCATATTATGCAGTTATTATCGATAGAACTATAATAAATATACTTATTAATTACATTATCATCAATATAACATGCATTATTACCCATATTATGCAGTTATTATCGCCAGAACTGTAATAAATATACTTATTACTTTTATTACCACCAATATAACATGCATTATTACCCATATTATGCAGTTATTATCGCTAGAACTGTAATAATTATACTTATTACTTATATTATTATCAATATAACATGCATTATTACCCATATTATGCAGTTATTATCGATAGAACTATAATAAATATTCTTATTACTTATATTATCATCAATATAACATGCATTATTACCCATATAATGCAGTTATTGTAGCTAGATCTATAATGAATATACTTATTACTTATATTATCATCAATATAATATGCATTATTACCCATATAATGCAGTTATTATCGCTAGATCTATAATAAATATACTTATTACTTTTATTATTATCAATATAACATGCATTATTAGCCATATTATGCAGTTATTATCGCTAGAACTATAATAATTATACTTATTACTCCCGATATTATCAATATAACATGCATTATTACCCATATAATGCAGTTATTATCGCTAGATCTATAATAAATATACTTATTACTTTCATTATCACCAATATAACATGCATTATTACCCATATTATGCAGTTATTATCGCCAGAACTATAATAAATATACTTATTACTTTTATTATTATCAATATAACATGCACTATTAGCCATATTTTACTATTATTATCGATGGAACTATAATAATTATACTTAAGAATCCCGATGTTATAAATATGACATGCATTGTTACCCATATAATGGAGTTATTATTGCTAGAACTGTAATAATTATACTTATTACTTATATTATTATCAACATAACATGCATTATTACCCATATAATGCAGTTATTATCGATAGAAGTATAATAAATATACTTATTACTTTTATTATTATCAATATAACATGCACCCTTGCCATATTTTACTAGTATTATCGCTAGAACTGTAATAATTATACTTATTACTCCCGATATTATCAATATAACATCCATTATTACCCATATAATGCAGTTATTATCGCCAGAACTATAATAAATATACTTATTACTTTTATTATCACCAATATAACATGCATTATTACCCATATTATGCAGTTATTATCGCTAAAACTGTAATAATTATACTTGTTACTTATATTATTATCAATATAACATGCATTATTACCCATATTATGCAGTTATTATCGCTAGAACTGTAATAATTATACTTATTACTTATATTATTATCAATATAACATGCATTATTACCCATATTATGCAGTTATTATCGATAGAACTATAATAAATATTCTTATTACTTATATTATCATCAATATAACATGCATTATTACCCATATAATGCAGTTATTGTAGCTAGATCTATAATGAATATACTTATTACTTATATTATCATCAATATAATATGCATTATTACCCATATAATGCAGTTATTATCGCTAGATCTATAATAAATATACTTATTACTTTTATTATTATCAATATAACATGCATTATTAGCCATATTATGCAGTTATTATCGCTAGAACTATAATAATTATACTTATTACTCCCGATATTATCAATATAACATGCATTATTACCCATATAATGCAGTTATTATCGCTAGATCTATAATAAATATACTTATTACTTTCATTATCACCAATATAACATGCATTATTACCCATATTATGCAGTTATTATCGCCAGAACTATAATAAATATACTTATTACTTTTATTATTATCAATATAACATGCACTATTAGCCATATTTTACTATTATTATCGATGGAACTATAATAATTATACTTAAGAATCCCGATGTTATAAATATGACATGCATTGTTACCCATATAATGGAGTTATTATTGCTAGAACTGTAATAATTATACTTATTACTTATATTATTATCAACATAACATGCATTATTACCCATATAATGCAGTTATTATCGATAGAAGTATAATAAATATACTTATTACTTTTATTATTATCAATATAACATGCACCCTTGCCATATTTTACTAGTATTATCGCTAGAACTGTAATAATTATACTTATTACTCCCGATATTATCAATATAACATCCATTATTACCCATATAATGCAGTTATTATCGCCAGAACTATAATAAATATACTTATTACTTTTATTATCACCAATATAACATGCATTATTACCCATATTATGCAGTTATTATCGCTAAAACTGTAATAATTATACTTGTTACTTATATTATTATCAATATAACATGCATTATTACCCGTATTATGCAGTTATTATCGCCAGAACTATAATAAATATACTTATTACTTTTATTATTATCAATATAACACGCACTATTAGCCATATTTTACTATTATTTTCGGTAGAACTACAATAATTATACTGATTACTTCCGATATTATCAATATAACATGCATTATTACCCATATAATGTAGTTATTATCGCTAGAACTGTAATAATTATACTTATTACTTATATAATATCAATATAACATGCATTATTGCCCATATTATGCAGTTATTATCGATAGAACTATAATAAATATACTTATTACTTATATTATCATCAATATAACATGCATTATTACCCATATTATGCAGTTATTATCGCCAGAACTATAATAAATATACTTATTACTTTCATTATCACCAATATAACATGCATTATTACCCATATTACGCAGTTATTATCGCTAGAACTATAATAATTATACTTATTACACCCGATATTATCAATATAACATGCATAATTACCCATATAATGCAGTTATTATCGCTAGATCTATAATTAATATACTTATTACTTTTATTATTATCAGTATAACATGCATTATTACCCATATTATGCAGTTATTATCGATAGAACTATAATAAATATACTTATTACTTTTATTATTATCAATATAACACGCACTATTAGCCATATTTTACTATTATTATCGCTAGAATTATAATAATTTTACTTATTACTCCCGATACTATCAATATAACATGCATTATTACCCATATAATGCAGTTATAATCGCTAGATCTATAATAAATATACTTATTACCTTTATTATTATCAATATAACATGCACCCTTGCCGTATTTTACTAGTATTATCGCTAGAACTGTAATAATTATACCTATTACTCCCGATATTATCAATATAACATCCATTATTACCCATATAATGCAGTTATTATCGCCAGAAGTATAATAAATATACTTATTACTTTTATTATCACCAATTTAACATGCATTATTACCCATATTATGCAGTTATTATCGCTAGAACTGTAATAATTATACTTGTTACTTATATTATTATCAATATAACATGCATTATTACCCGTATTATGCAGTTATTATCGCCAGAACTGTAATAAATATACTTATTACATTTATTATTATCAATATAACATGCATTACTACCCATATTATGCAGTTATTATCGATAGAACTATAATAAATATACTTATTAATTATATTATCATCAATATAACATGCATTATTACCCATATTATGCAGTTATTATCGCCAGAACTGTAATAAATATACTTAGTACTTTTATTACCACCAATATAACATGCATTATTACCCATATTATGCAGTTATTATCGCTAGAACTATAATAATTACACTTATTACTCCCGATATTATCAATATAACATGCATTATTACCCATATAATGCAGTTATTATGGCTAGATCTATAATAAATATACTTATTACTTTTATTATTATCAATATAACACGCACTATTAGCCATATTTTACTATTATTATCGCTAGAATTATAATAACTTTACTTATTACTCCCGATATTATCAATATAACATGCATTATTACCCATATAATGCAGTTATTATCGCTAGATCTATAATAAATATACTTATTACTTTTATTATTACCAATATAACATGCATTATTACCCATATTATGCAGTTATTATCGCTAGAACTATAATAATTATACTTATTACTCCCGATATTATCAATATAACATGCATTATTACCCATATAATGCAGATATTATCGCTAGATCTATAATAAATATACTTATTACATTTATTATTATCAATATAACATGCATTACTACCCATATTATGCAGTTATTATCGATAGAACTATAATAAATATACTTATTAATTATATTATCATCAATATAACATGCATTACTACCCATATTATGCAGTTATTATCGATAGAACTATAATAAATATACTTATTAATTATATTATCATCAATATAACATGCATTATTACCCATATTATGCAGTTATTATCGCCAGAACTGTAATAAATATACTTATTACTTTTATTACCACCAATATAACATGCATTATTACCCATATTATGCAGTTATTATCGCTAGAACTGTAATAATTATACTTATTACTTATATTATTATCAATGTAACATGCATTATTACCCATATTATGCAGTTATTATCGATAGAACTATAATAAATATACTTATTACTTATATTATCATCAATATAACATGCATTATTACCCATATAATGCAGTTATTATAGCTAGATCTATAATGAATATACTTATTACTTATATTATCATCAATATAATATGCATTATTACCCATATAATGCAGTTATTATCGCTAGATCTATAATAAATATACTTATTACTTTTATTATTATCAATATAACATGCATTATTACCCATATTATGCAGTTATTATCGCTAGAACTATAATAATTACACTTATTACTCCCGATATTATCAATATAACATGCATTATTACCCATATAATGCAGTTATTATGGCTAGATCTATAATAAATATACTTATTACTTTTATTATTATCAATATAACATGCATTATTACCCATATTATGCAGTTATTATCGCTAGAACTATAATAATTACACTTATTACTCCCGATATTATCAATATAACATGCATTATTACCCATATAATGCAGTTATTATGGCTGGATCTATAATAAATATACTTATTACTTTTATTATTATCAATATAACATGCACTATTAGCCATATTTTACTATTATTTTCGCTAGAACTACAATAATTATACTTATTACTCCCGATATTATCAATATAACATGCATTATTACCCATATAATGCAGTTATTATCGCTAGATCTATAATAAATATACTTATTACTTTTATTATTATCAATATAACACGCACTATTAGCCATATTTTACTATTATTATCGCTAGAATTATAATAATTTTACTTATTACTCCCGATATTATCAATATAACATGCATTATTACCCATATAATGCAGTTATTATCGCTAGATCTATAATAAATATACTTATTCCTTTTATTATTATCAATATAACATGCATTATTACCCATATTATGCAGTTATTATCGCTAGAACTATAATAATTATACTTATTACTCCCGATATTATCAATATAACATGCATTATTACCCATATAATGCAGATATTATCGCTAGATCTATAATAAATATACTTATTACATTTATTATTATCAATATAACATGCATTACTACCCATATTATGCAGTTATTATCGATAGAACTATAATAAATATACTTATTAATTATATTATCATCAATATAACATGCATTACTACCCATATTATGCAGTTATTATCGATAGAACTATAATAAATATACTTATTAATTATATTATCATCAATATAACATGCATTATTACCCATATTATGCAGTTATTATCGCCAGAACTGTAATAAATATACTTATTACTTTTATTACCACCAATATAACATGCATTATTACCCATATTATGCAGTTATTATCGCTAGAACTGTAATAATTATACTTATTACTTATATTATTATCAATATAACATGCATTATTACCCATATTATGCAGTTATTATCGATAGAACTATAATAAATATACTTATTACTTATATTATCATCAATATAACATGCATTATTACCCATATAATGCAGTTATTATAGCTAGATCTATAATAAATATACTTATTGCTTATATTATCATCAATATAATATGCATTATTACCCATATAATGCAGTTATTATCGCTAGATCTATAATAAATATACTTATTACTTTTATTATTATCAATATAACATGCATTATTACCCATATTATGCAGTTATTATCGCTAGAACTATAATAATTACACTTATTACTCCCGATATTATCAATATAACATGCATTATTACCCATATAATGCAGTTATTATGGCTAGATCTATAATAAATATACTTATTACTTTTATTATTATCAATATAACATGCATTATTACCCATATTATGCAGTTATTATCGCTAGAACTATAATAATTACACTTATTACTCCCGATATTATCAATATAACATGCATTATTACCCATATAATGCAGTTATTATGGCTAGATCTATAATAAATATACTTATTACTTTTATTATTATCAATATAACATGCACTATTAGCCATATTTTACTATTATTTTCGCTAGAACTACAATAATTATACTTATTACTCCCGATATTATCAATATAACATGCATTATTACCCATATAATGCAGTTATTATCGCTAGATCTATAATAAATATACTTATTACTTTTATTATTTTCAATATAACATGCATTATTACCCATATTATGCAGTTATTATCGCCAGAACTGTAATAAATATACTTATTACTTTTATTACCACCAATATAACATGCATTATTACCCATATTATGCAGTTATTATCGCTAGAACTGTAATAATTATACTTATTACTTATATTATTGTCAATATAACATGCATTATTACCCATATTATGCAGTTATTATCGCCAGAACTATAATAATTACACTTATTACTTTCGATATTGTCAATATAACATGCATTATTACCCATATTATGCAGTTATTATCGCTAGAACTGTAATAATTATACTTATTACTTATATTATTATCAATACAACATGCATTATTACCCATATTATGCAGTTATTATCAATAGAACTATAATAAATATACTTATTAATTACATTATCATCAATATAACATGCATTATTACCCATATTATGCAGTTATTATCGCCAGAACTGTAATAAATATACTTATTACTTTTATTACCACCAATATAACATGCATTATTACCCATATTATGCAGTTATTATCGCTAGAACTGTAATAATTATACTTATTACTTATATTATTATCAATATAACATGCATTATTACCCATATTATGCAGTTATTATCGATAGAACTATAATAAATATTCTTATTACTTATATTATCATCAATATAACATGCATTATTACCCATATAATGCAGTTATTGTAGCTAGATCTATAATGAATATACTTATTACTTATATTATCATCAATATAATATGCATTATTACCCATATAATGCAGTTATTATCGCTAGATCTATAATAAATATACTTATTACTTTTATTATTATCAATATAACATGCATTATTAGCCATATTATGCAGTTATTATCGCTAGAACTATAATAATTATACTTATTACTCCCGATATTATCAATATAACATGCATTATTACCCATATAATGCAGTTATTATCGCTAGATCTATAATAAATATACTTATTACTTTCATTATCACCAATATAACATGCATTATTACCCATATTATGCAGTTATTATCGCCAGAACTATAATAAATATACTTATTACTTTTATTATTATCAATATAACATGCACTATTAGCCATATTTTACTATTATTATCGATGGAACTATAATAATTATACTTAAGAATCCCGATGTTATAAATATGACATGCATTGTTACCCATATAATGGAGTTATTATTGCTAGAACTGTAATAATTATACTTATTACTTATATTATTATCAACATAACATGCATTATTACCCATATAATGCAGTTATTATCGATAGAAGTATAATAAATATACTTATTACTTTTATTATTATCAATATAACATGCACCCTTGCCATATTTTACTAGTATTATCGCTAGAACTGTAATAATTATACTTATTACTCCCGATATTATCAATATAACATCCATTATTACCCATATAATGCAGTTATTATCGCCAGAACTATAATAAATATACTTATTACTTTTATTATCACCAATATAACATGCATTATTACCCATATTATGCAGTTATTATCGCTAAAACTGTAATAATTATACTTGTTACTTATATTATTATCAATATAACATGCATTATTACCCGTATTATGCAGTTATTATCGCCAGAACTATAATAAATATACTTATTACTTTTATTATTATCAATATAACACGCACTATTAGCCATATTTTACTATTATTTTCGGTAGAACTACAATAATTATACTGATTACTTCCGATATTATCAATATAACATGCATTATTACCCATATAATGTAGTTATTATCGCTAGAACTGTAATAATTATACTTATTACTTATATAATATCAATATAACATGCATTATTGCCCATATTATGCAGTTATTATCGATAGAACTATAATAAATATACTTATTACTTATATTATCATCAATATAACATGCATTATTACCCATATTATGCAGTTATTATCGCCAGAACTATAATAAATATACTTATTACTTTCATTATCACCAATATAACATGCATTATTACCCATATTACGCAGTTATTATCGCTAGAACTATAATAATTATACTTATTACACCCGATATTATCAATATAACATGCATAATTACCCATATAATGCAGTTATTATCGCTAGATCTATAATTAATATACTTATTACTTTTATTATTATCAGTATAACATGCATTATTACCCATATTATGCAGTTATTATCGATAGAACTATAATAAATATACTTATTACTTTTATTATTATCAATATAACACGCACTATTAGCCATATTTTACTATTATTATCGCTAGAATTATAATAATTTTACTTATTACTCCCGATACTATCAATATAACATGCATTATTACCCATATAATGCAGTTATAATCGCTAGATCTATAATAAATATACTTATTACCTTTATTATTATCAATATAACATGCACCCTTGCCGTATTTTACTAGTATTATCGCTAGAACTGTAATAATTATACCTATTACTCCCGATATTATCAATATAACATCCATTATTACCCATATAATGCAGTTATTATCGCCAGAAGTATAATAAATATACTTATTACTTTTATTATCACCAATTTAACATGCATTATTACCCATATTATGCAGTTATTATCGCTAGAACTGTAATAATTATACTTGTTACTTATATTATTATCAATATAACATGCATTATTACCCGTATTATGCAGTTATTATCGCCAGAACTGTAATAAATATACTTATTACATTTATTATTATCAATATAACATGCATTACTACCCATATTATGCAGTTATTATCGATAGAACTATAATAAATATACTTATTAATTATATTATCATCAATATAACATGCATTATTACCCATATTATGCAGTTATTATCGCCAGAACTGTAATAAATATACTTAGTACTTTTATTACCACCAATATAACATGCATTATTACCCATATTATGCAGTTATTATCGCTAGAACTATAATAATTACACTTATTACTCCCGATATTATCAATATAACATGCATTATTACCCATATAATGCAGTTATTATGGCTAGATCTATAATAAATATACTTATTACTTTTATTATTATCAATATAACACGCACTATTAGCCATATTTTACTATTATTATCGCTAGAATTATAATAACTTTACTTATTACTCCCGATATTATCAATATAACATGCATTATTACCCATATAATGCAGTTATTATCGCTAGATCTATAATAAATATACTTATTACTTTTATTATTACCAATATAACATGCATTATTACCCATATTATGCAGTTATTATCGCTAGAACTATAATAATTATACTTATTACTCCCGATATTATCAATATAACATGCATTATTACCCATATAATGCAGATATTATCGCTAGATCTATAATAAATATACTTATTACATTTATTATTATCAATATAACATGCATTACTACCCATATTATGCAGTTATTATCGATAGAACTATAATAAATATACTTATTAATTATATTATCATCAATATAACATGCATTACTACCCATATTATGCAGTTATTATCGATAGAACTATAATAAATATACTTATTAATTATATTATCATCAATATAACATGCATTATTACCCATATTATGCAGTTATTATCGCCAGAACTGTAATAAATATACTTATTACTTTTATTACCACCAATATAACATGCATTATTACCCATATTATGCAGTTATTATCGCTAGAACTGTAATAATTATACTTATTACTTATATTATTATCAATGTAACATGCATTATTACCCATATTATGCAGTTATTATCGATAGAACTATAATAAATATACTTATTACTTATATTATCATCAATATAACATGCATTATTACCCATATAATGCAGTTATTATAGCTAGATCTATAATAAATATACTTATTACTTATATTATCATCAATATAATATGCATTATTACCCATATAATGCAGTTATTATCGCTAGATCTATAATAAATATACTTATTACTTTTATTATTATCAATATAACATGCATTATTACCCATATTATGCAGTTATTATCGCTAGAACTATAATAATTACACTTATTACTCCCGATATTATCAATATAACATGCATTATTACCCATATAATGCAGTTATTATGGCTAGATCTATAATAAATATACTTATTACTTTTATTATTATCAATATAACATGCATTATTACCCATATTATGCAGTTATTATCGCTAGAACTATAATAATTACACTTATTACTCCCGATATTATCAATATAACATGCATTATTACCCATATAATGCAGTTATTATGGCTGGATCTATAATAAATATACTTATTACTTTTATTATTATCAATATAACATGCACTATTAGCCATATTTTACTATTATTTTCGCTAGAACTACAATAATTATACTTATTACTCCCGATATTATCAATATAACATGCATTATTACCCATATAATGCAGTTATTATCGCTAGATCTATAATAAATATACTTATTACTTTTATTATTATCAATATAACACGCACTATTAGCCATATTTTACTATTATTATCGCTAGAATTATAATAATTTTACTTATTACTCCCGATATTATCAATATAACATGCATTATTACCCATATAATGTAGTTATTATCGCTAGATCTATAATAAATATACTTATTACTTTTATTATTATCAATATAACATGCATTATTACCCATATTATGCAGTTATTATCGCCAGAACTGTAATAAATATACTTATTACTTTTATTACCACCAATATAACATGCATTATTACCCATATTATGCAGTTATTATCGCTAGAACTGTAATAATTATACTTATTACTTTCGATATTGTCAATATAACATGCATTATTACCCATATTATGCAGTTATTATCGCCAGAACTATAATAATTACACTTATTACTTTCGATATTGTCAATATAACATGCATTATTACCCATATTATGCAGTTATTATCGCTAGAACTGTAATAATTATACTTATTACTTATATTATTATCAATACAACATGCATTATTACCCATATTATGCAGTTATTATCGATAGAACTATAATAAATATACTTATTAATTACATTATCATCAATATAACATGCATTATTACCCATATTATGCAGTTATTATCGCCAGAACTGTAATAAATATACTTATTACTTTTATTACCACCAATATAACATGCATTATTACCCATATTATGCAGTTATTATCGCTAGAACTGTAATAATTATACTTATTACTTATATTATTATCAATATAACATGCATTATTACCCATATTATGCAGTTATTATCGATAGAACTATAATAAATATTCTTATTACTTATATTATCATCAATATAACATGCATTATTACCCATATAATGCAGTTATTGTAGCTAGATCTATAATGAATATACTTATTACTTATATTATCATCAATATAATATGCATTATTACCCATATAATGCAGTTATTATCGCTAGATCTATAATAAATATACTTATTACTTTTATTATTATCAATATAACATGCATTATTAGCCATATTATGCAGTTATTATCGCTAGAACTATAATAATTATACTTATTACTCCCGATATTATCAATATAACATGCATTATTACCCATATAATGCAGTTATTATCGCTAGATCTATAATAAATATACTTATTACTTTCATTATCACCAATATAACATGCATT
Organism: Megachile leachella; assembly: GCA_963576845.1. Taxonomy (NCBI): domain Eukaryota; kingdom Metazoa; phylum Arthropoda; class Insecta; order Hymenoptera; family Megachilidae; genus Megachile; species Megachile leachella. The sequence goes on from CAUYWW010000182.1 coordinate 1,571,880, forward strand.
ATTACCCATATTATGCAGTTATTATCGCCAGAACTATAATAAATATACTTATTACTTTTATTATTATCAATATAACATGCACCCTTGCCATATTTTACTAGTATTATCGCTAGAACTGTAATAATTATACTTATTACTCCCGATATTATCAATATAACATCCATTATTACCCATATAATGCAGTTATTATCGCCAGAACTATAATAAATATACTTATTACTTTTATTATCACCAATATAACATGCATTATTACCCATATTATGCAGTTATTATCGCTAAAACTGTAATAATTATACTTGTTACTTATATTATTATCAATATAACATGCATTATTACCCGTATTATGCAGTTATTATCGCCAGAACTATAATAAATATACTTATTACTTTTATTATTATCAATATAACACGCACTATTAGCCATATTTTACTATTATTATCGCTAGAATTATAATAATTTTACTTATTACTCCCGATATTATCAATATAACATGCATTATTACCCATATAATGCAGTTATAATCGCTAGATCTATAATAAATATACTTATTACTTTTATTATTATCAATATAACATGCACCCTTGCCGTATTTTACTAGTATTATCGCTAGAACTGTAATAATTATACCTATTACTCCCGATATTATCAATATAACATCCATTATTACCCATATAATGCAGTTATTATCGCCAGAACTATAATAAATATACTTATTACGTTTATTATCACCAATTTAACATGCATTATTACCCATATTATGCAGTTATTATCGCTAGAACTGTAATAATTATACTTGTTACTTATATTATTATCAATATAACATGCATTATTACCCGTATTATGCAGTTATTATCGCCAGAACTGTAATAAATATACTTATTACATTTATTATTATCAATATAACATACATTACTACCCATATTATGCAGTTATTATCGATAGAACTATAATAAATATACTTATTAATTACATTATCATCAATATAACATGCATTATTACCCATATTATGCAGTTATTATCGCCAGAACTGTAATAAATATACTTATTACTTTTATTACCACCAATATAACATGCATTATTACCCATATTATGCAGTTATTATCGCTAGAACTGTAATAATTATACTTATTACTTATATTATTATCAATATAACATGCATTATTACCCATATTATGCAGTTATTATCGATAGAACTATAATAAATATTCTTATTACTTATATTATCATCAATATAACATGCATTATTACCCATATAATGCAGTTATTGTAGCTAGATCTATAATGAATATACTTATTACTTATATTATCATCAATATAATATGCATTATTACCCATATAATGCAGTTATTATCGCTAGATCTATAATAAATATACTTATTACTTTTATTATTATCAATATAACATGCATTATTAGCCATATTATGCAGTTATTATCGCTAGAACTATAATAATTATACTTATTACTCCCGATATTATCAATATAACATGCATTATTACCCATATAATGCAGTTATTATCGCTAGATCTATAATAAATATACTTATTACTTTCATTATCACCAATATAACATGCATTATTACCCATATTATGCAGTTATTATCGCCAGAACTATAATAAATATACTTATTACTTTTATTATTATCAATATAACATGCACTATTAGCCATATTTTACTATTATTATCGATGGAACTATAATAATTATACTTAAGAATCCCGATGTTATCAATATGACATGCATTGTTACCCATATAATGGAGTTATTATTGCTAGAACTGTAATAATTATACTTATTACTTATATTATTATCAACATAACATGCATTATTACCCATATAATGCAGTTATTATCGATAGAAGTATAATAAATATACTTATTACTTTTATTATTATCAATATAACATGCACCCTTGCCATATTTTACTAGTATTATCGCTAGAACTGTAATAATTATACTTATTACTCCCGATATTATCAATATAACATGCATTATTGCCCATATTATGCAGTTATTATCGCCAGAACTATAATAAATATACCTATTACTTTTATTGTCATCAATATAACATGCATTATTACCCATATTATGCAGTTATTATCGCCAGAACTATAATAAATATACTTATTACTTTCATTATCACCAATATAACATGCATTATTACCCATATTACGCAGTTATTATCGCTAGAACTATAATAATTATACTTATTACACCCGATATTATCAATATAACATGCATAATTACCCATATAATGCAGTTATTAGCGCTAGATCTATAATTAATATACTTATTACTTTTATTATTATCAGTATAACATGCATTATTACCCATATTATGCAGTTATTATCGATAGAACTATAATAAATATACTTATTACTTTTATTATTATCAATATAACACGCACTATTAGCCATATTTTACTATTATTATCGCTAGAATTATAATAATTTTACTTATTACTCCCGATATTATCAATATAACATGCATTATTACCCATATAATGCAGTTATAATCGCTAGATCTATAATAAATATACTTATTACTTTTATTATTATCAATATAACATGCACCCTTGCCGTATTTTACTAGTATTATCGCTAGAACTGTAATAATTATACCTATTACTCCCGATATTATCAATATAACATCCATTATTACCCATATAATGCAGTTATTATCGCCAGAACTATAATAAATATACTTATTACGTTTATTATCACCAATTTAACATGCATTATTACCCATATTATGCAGTTATTATCGCTAGAACTGTAATAATTATACTTGTTACTTATATTATTATCAATATAACATGCATTATTACCCGTATTATGCAGTTATTATCGCCAGAACTCTAATAAATATACTTATTACATTTATTATTATCAATATAACATGCATTACTACCCATATTATGCAGTTATTATCGATAGAACTATAATAAATATACTTATTAATTATATTATCATCAATATAACATGCATTATTACCCATATTATGCAGTTATTATCGCCAGAACTGTAATAAATATACTTATTACTTATATTATCATCAATATAATATGCATTATTACCCATATAATGCAGTTATTATCGCTAGATCTATAATAAATATACTTATTACTTACATTATCATCAATATAACATGCATTATTACCCATATAATGCAGTTATTATAGCTAGATCTATAATAAATATACTTATTACTTATATTATCATCAATATAATATGCATTATTACCCATATAATGCAGTTATTATCGCTAGAACTATAATAATTATACTTATTACTCCCGATATTATCAATATAACATGCATTATTACCCATATAATGCAGTTATTATCGCTAGATCTATAATAAATATACTTATTACTTTCATTATCACCAATATAACATGCATTATTACCCATATTATGCAGTTATTATCGCCAGAACTATAATAAATATACTTATTACTTTTATTATTATCAATATAACATGCACTATTAGCCATATTTTACTATTATTATCGATGGAACTATAATAATTATACTTAAGAATCCCGATGTTATCAATATGACATGCATTGTTACCCATATAATGGAGTTATTATTGCTAGAACTGTAATAATTATACTTATTACTTATATTATTATCAACATAACATGCATTATTACCCATATAATGCAGTTATTATCGATAGAAGTATAATAAATATACTTATTACTTTTATTATTATCAATATAACATGCACCCTTGCCATATTTTACTAGTATTATCGCTAGAACTGTAATAATTATACTTATTACTCCCGATATTATCAATATAACATGCATTATTGCCCATATTATGCAGTTATTATCGCCAGAACTATAATAAATATACCTATTACTTTTATTGTCATCAATATAACATGCATTATTACCCATATTATGCAGTTATTATCGCCAGAACTATAATAAATATACTTATTACTTTCATTATCACCAATATAACATGCATTATTACCCATATTACGCAGTTATTATCGCTAGAACTATAATAATTATACTTATTACACCCGATATTATCAATATAACATGCATAATTACCCATATAATGCAGTTATTAGCGCTAGATCTATAATTAATATACTTATTACTTTTATTATTATCAGTATAACATGCATTATTACCCATATTATGCAGTTATTATCGATAGAACTATAATAAATATACTTATTACTTTTATTATTATCAATATAACACGCACTATTAGCCATATTTTACTATTATTATCGCTAGAATTATAATAATTTTACTTATTACTCCCGATATTATCAATATAACATGCATTATTACCCATATAATGCAGTTATAATCGCTAGATCTATAATAAATATACTTATTACTTTTATTATTATCAATATAACATGCACCCTTGCCGTATTTTACTAGTATTATCGCTAGAACTGTAATAATTATACCTATTACTCCCGATATTATCAATATAACATCCATTATTACCCATATAATGCAGTTATTATCGCCAGAACTATAATAAATATACTTATTACGTTTATTATCACCAATTTAACATGCATTATTACCCATATTATGCAGTTATTATCGCTAGAACTGTAATAATTATACTTGTTACTTATATTATTATCAATATAACATGCATTATTACCCGTATTATGCAGTTATTATCGCCAGAACTGTAATAAATATACTTATTACATTTATTATTATCAATATAACATGCATTACTACCCATATTATGCAGTTATTATCGATAGAACTATAATAAATATACTTATTAATTATATTATCATCAATATAACATGCATTATTACCCATATTATGCAGTTATTATCGCCAGAACTGTAATAAATATACTTATTACTTATATTATCATCAATATAATATGCATTATTACCCATATTATGCAGTTATTATCGCTAGAACTATAATAATTATACTTATTACTCCCGATATTATCAATATAACATGCATTATTACCCATATAATGCAGATATTATCGCTAGATCTATAATAAATATACTTATTACTTTTATTATTGTCAATATAACATGCATTATTACCCATATTATGCAGTTATTATCGCCAGAACTATAATAATTACACTTATTACTTCCGATATTGTCAATATAACATGCATTATTACCCATATTATGCAGTTATTATCGCTGGAACTCTAATAAATATACTTATTACTTTTATTATCGTTAATATAACATGCAACATTACCCATATTATGCAGGCACTATCGATAGAACTATGATAAATATACTTATTACTTTTATTATTATCAATATAACATGCATTATCACCAATATCATGCAGTTATTATCGCTAGAACTATAATAATTATACTTATTACTCCGGATATTATCAATATAACATGCATTATTACCCATATAATGCAGTTATTATCGCTAGATCTATAATAAATATACTAATTACTTTTATTATCACCAATATAACATGCATTATTACCCATATTATGCAGTTATTATCGCCAGAACTATAATAAATATACTTATTACTTTTATTATTATCAATATAACATGCACTATTAGCCATATTTTACTATTATTATCGATGGAACTATAATAATTATACTTAAGAATCCCGATGTTATCAATATGACATGCATTGTTACCCATATAATGGAGTTATTATTGCTAGAACTGTAATAATTATACTTATTACTTATATTATTATCAACATAACATGCATTATTACCCATATAATGCAGTTATTATCGCTAGATCTATAATAAATATACTTATTACTTTTATTATCACCAATATAACATGCATTATTACCCATATAATGCAGTTATTATCGCCAGAACTATAATAAATATACTTATTACTTTTATTATCACCAATATAACATGCATTATTACCCATATTATGCAGTTATTATCGCTAGAACTGTAATAATTATACTTGTTACTTATATTATTATCAATATAACATGCATTATTACCCGTATTATGCAGTTATTATCGCCAGAACTATAATAAATATACTTATTACATTTATTTTTATCAATATAACATGCATTACTGCCCATATTATGCAGTTATTATCGATAGAACTATAATAATTATACTTATTAATTATGTTATCATCAATATAACATGCATTATTACCCATATTATGCAGTTATTATCGCCAGAACTGTAATAAATATACTTATTACTTTTATTACCACCAATATAACATGCATTATTACCCATATTATGCAGTTATTATCGCTAGAACTGTAATAATTATACTTATTACTTATATTATTGTCAATATAACATGCATTATTACCCATATTATGCAGTTATTATCGCCAGAACTATAATAATTACACTTATTACTTCCGATATTGTCAATATAACATGCATTATTACCCATATTATGCAGTTATTATCGCTAGAACTGTAATAATTATACTTATTACTTATATTATCATCAATATAATATGCATTATTACCCATATAATGCAGTTATTATCGCTAGATCTATAATAAATATACTTATTACTTTTATTATTATCAATATAACATGCATTATTACCCATATAATGCAGTTATTATCGCTAGATCTATAATAAATATACTTATTACTTTTATTATTATCAATATAACACGCACTATTAGCCATATTTTACTATTATTATCGCTAGAATTATAATAATTTTACTTATTACTCCCGATATTATCAATATAACATGCATTATTACCCATATAATGCAGTTATTATCGCTAGATCTATAATAAATATACTTATTACTTTTATTATTATCAATATAACATGCATTATTACCCATATTATGCAGTTATTATCGCCAGAACTGTAATAAATATACTTATTACTTTTATTACCACCAATATAACATGCATTATTACCCATATTATGCAGTTATTATCGCTAGAACTGTAATAATTATACTTATTACTTATATTATTGTCAATATAACATGCATTATTACCCATATTATGCAGTTATTATCGCCAGAACTATAATAATTACACTTATTACTTCCGATATTGTCAATATAACATGCATTATTACCCATATTATGCAGTTATTATCGCTAGAACTGTAATAATTATACTTATTACTTATATTATTATCAATATAACATGCATTATTACCCATATTATGCAGTTATTATCGATAGAACTATAATAAATATACTTAGTTCTTATATTATCATCAATATAACATGCATTATTACCCATATAATGCAGTTATTATAGCTAGATCTATAATAAATATACTTATTACTTATATTATCATCAATATAATATGCATTATTACCCATATAATGCAGTTATTATCGCTAGATCTATAGTAAATATACTTATTACTTTTATTATTATCAAAATAACATGCATTATTACCCATATTATGCAGTTATTATGGCTAGAACTATAATAATTACACTTATTACTCCCGATATTATCAATATAACATGCATTATTACCCATATAATGCAGTTATTATGGCTAGATCTATAATAAATATACTTATAACTTTTATTATTATCAATATAATATGCATTATTACCCATATAATGCAGTTGTTATCGCTAGATCTATAGTAAATATACTTATTACTTTTATTATTATCAAAATAACATGCATTATTAGCCATATTTTACTATTATTATCGCTAGAATTATAATAACTTTACTTATTACTCCCGATATTATCAATATAACATGCATTATTACCCATATAATGCAGTTATTATCGCTAGATCTATAATAAATATACTTATTACTTATATTATCATGAATATAATATGCATTATTACCCATATAATGCAGTTATTATCGCTAGATCTATAATAAATATACGTATTCCTTTTATTATTATCAATATAACATGCATTATTACCCATATTATGCAGTTATTATCGATAGAACTATAATAAATATACTTAGTTTTTATATTATCATCAATATAACATGCATTATTACCCATATAATGCAGTTATTATAGCTAGATCTATAATAAATATACTTATTACTTATATTATCATCAATATAATATGCATTATTACCCATATAATGCAGTTATTATCGCTAGATCTATAGTAAATATACTTATTACTTTTATTATTATCAAAATAACATGCATTATTACCCATATTATGCAGTTATTATCGCTAGAACTATAATAATTACACTTATTACTCCCGATATTATCAATATAACATGCATTATTACCCATATAATGCAGTTATTATGGCTAGATCTATAATAAATATACTTATAACTTTTATTATTATCAATATAATATGCATTATTACCCATATAATGCAGTTATTATCGCTAGATCTATAGTAAATATACTTATTACTTTTATTATTATCAAAATAACATGCATTATTAGCCATATTTTACTATTATTATCGCTAGAATTATAATAACTTTACTTATTACTCCCGATATTATCAATATAACATGCATTATTACCCATATAATGCAGTTATTATCGCTAGATCTATAATAAATATACTTATTACTTACATTATCATGAATATAATATGCATTATTACCCATATAATGCAGTTATTATCGCTAGATCTATAATAAATATACGTATTCCTTTTATTATTATCAATATAACATGCATTATTACCCATATTATGCAGTTATTATCGCTAGAACTATAATAATTATACTTATTACTCCCGATATTATCAATATAACATGCATTATTACCCATATAATGCAGATATTATCGCTAGATTTATAATAAATATACTTATTACATTTATTATTATCAATATAACATGCATTACTACCCATATTATGCAGTTATTATCGATAGAACTATAATAAATATACTTATTAATTATATTATCATCAATATAACATGCATTACTACCCATATTATGCAGTTATTATCGATAGAACTATAATAAATATACTTATTAATTATATTATCATCAATATAACATGCATTATTACCCATATTATGCAGTTATTATCGCCAGAACTGTAATAAATATACTTATTACTTTTATTACCACCAATATAACATGCATTATTACCCATATTATGCAGTTATTATCGCTAGAACTGTAATAATTATACTTATTACTTATATTATTATCAATATAACATGCATTATTACCCATATTATGCAGTTATTATCGATAGAACTATAATAAATATACTTATTACTTATATTATCATCAATATAACATGCATTATTACCCATATAATGCAGTTATTATAGCTAGATCTATAATAAATATACTTATTACTTATATTATCATCAATATAATATGCATTATTACCCATATAATGCAGTTATTATCGCTAGATCTATAATAAATATACTTATTGCTTTTATTATTATCAATATAACACGCACTATTAGCCATATTTTACTATTATTATCGCTAGAATTATAATAATTTTACTAATTACTCACGATATTATCAATATAACATGCATTATTACCCATATAATGCAGTTATAATCGCTAGATCTATAATAAATATACATATTACTTTTATTATTATCAATATAACATGCACCCTTGCCGTATTTTACTAGTATTATCGCTAGAACTGTAATAATTATACCTATTACTCCCGATATTATCAATATAACATCCATTATTACCCATATAATGCAGTTATTATCGCCAGAACTATAATAAATATACTTATTACTTTTATTATCACCAATTTAACATGCATTATTACCCATATTATGCAGTTATTATCGCTAGAACTGTAATAATTATACTTGTTACTTATATTATTATCAATATAACATGCATTATTACCCGTATTATGCAGTTATTATCGCCAGAACTGTAATAAATATACTTATTACATTTATTATTATCAATATAACATGCATTACTACCCATATTATGCAGTTATTATCGATAGGACTATAATAAATATACTTATTAATTATATTATCATCAATATAACATGCATTATTACCCATATAATGCAGTTATTATAGCTAGATCTATAATAAATATACTTATTACTTATATTATCATCAATATAATATGCATTATTACCCATATAATGCAGTTATTATCGCTAGATCTATAATAAATATACTTATTACTTTTATTATTATCAATATAACATGCATTATTACCCATATAATGCAGTTATTATCGCTAGATCTATAATAAATATACTTATTACTTTTATTATTATCAATATAACACGCACTATTAGCCATATTTTACTATTATTATCGCTAGAATTATAATAATTTTACTTATTACTCCCGATATTATCAATATAACATGCATTATTACCCATATAATGCAGTTATTATCGCTAGATCTATAATAAATATACTTATTACTTTTATTATTATCAATATAACATGCATTATTACCCATATTATGCAGTTATTATCGCCAGAACTGTAATAAATATACTTATTACTTTTATTACCACCAATATAACATGCATTATTACCCATATTATGCAGTTATTATCGCTAGAACTGTAATAATTATACTTATTACTTATATTATTGTCAATATAACATGCATTATTACCCATATTATGCAGTTATTATCGCCAGAACTATAATAATTACACTTATTACTTCCGATATTGTCAATATAACATGCATTATTACCCATATTATGCAGTTATTATCGCTAGAACTGTAATAATTATACTTATTACTTATATTATTATCAATATAACATGCATTATTACCCATATTATGCAGTTATTATCGATAGAACTATAATAAATATACTTAGTTCTTATATTATCATCAATATAACATGCATTATTACCCATATAATGCAGTTATTATAGCTAGATCTATAATAGATATACTTATTACTTATATTATCATCAATATAATATGCATTTTTACCCATATAATGCAGTTATTATCGCTAGATCTATAGTAAATATACTTATTACTTTTATTATTATCAAAATAACATGCATTATTACCCATATTATGCAGTTATTATCGCTAGAACTATAATAATTACACTTATTACTCCCGATATTATCAATATAACATGCATTATTACCCATATAATGCAGTTATTATGGCTAGATCTATAATAAATATACTTATAACTTTTATTATTATCAATATAACATGCACTATTAGCCATATTTTACTATTATTTTCTGTAGAACTACAATAATTATACTTATTACTCCCGATATTATCAATATAACATGCATTATTACCCATATAATGCAGTTATTATCGCTAGATCTATAATAAATATACTTATTACTTTTATTATTATCAATATAACACGCACTATTAGCCATATTTTACTATTATTATCGCTAGAATTATAATAACTTTACTTATTACTCCCGATATTATCAATATAACATGCATTATTACCCATATAATGCAGTTATTATCGCTAGATCTATAATAAATATACTTATTACTTATATTATCATGAATATAATATGCATTATTACCCATATAATGCAGTTATTATCGCTAGATCTATAATAAATATACTTATTCCTTTTATTATTATCAATATAACATGCATTATTACCCATATTATGCAGTTATTATCGCTAGAACTATAATAATTATACTTATTACTCCCGATATTATCAATATAACATGCATTATTACCCATATAATGCAGATATTATCGCTAGATTTATAATAAATATACTTATTACATTTATTATTATCAATATAACATGCATTACTACCCATATTATGCAGTTATTATCGATAGAACTATAATAAATATACTTATTAATTATATTATCATCAATATAACATGCATTACTACCCATATTATGCAGTTATTATCGATAGAACTATAATAAATATATTTATTAATTATATTATCATCAATATAACATGCATTATTACCCATATTATGCAGTTATTATCGCCAGAACTGTAATAAATATACTTATTACTTTTATTACCACCAATATAACATGCATTATTACCCATATTATGCAGTTATTATCGCTAGAACTGTAATAATTATACTTATTACTTATATTATTATCAATATAACATGCATTATTACCCATATAATGCAGTTATTATAGCTAGATCTATAATAAATATACTTATTACTTATATTATCATCAATATAATATGCATTATTACCCATATAATGCAGTTATTATCGCTAGATCTATAATAAATATACTTATTACTTTTATTATTATCAATATAACATGCATTATTACCCCTATTATGCAGTTATTATCGCTAGAACTATAATAATTACACTTATTACTCCCGATATTATCAATATAACATGCATTATTACCCATATAATGCAGTTATTATGGCTAGATCTATAATAAATATACTTATTACTTTTATTATTATCAATATAACATGCATTATTACCCACATTATGCAGTTATTATCGCTAGAACTATAATAATTACACTTATTACTCCCGATATTATCAATATAACATGCATTATTACCCATATAATGCAGTTATTATGGCTAGATCTATAATAAATATACTTATTACTTTTATTATTATCAATATAACATGCACTATTAGCCATATTTTACTATTATTTTCGCTAGAACTACAATAATTATACTTATTACTCCCGATATTATCAATATAACATGCATTATTACCCATATAATGCAGTTATTATCGCTAGATCTATAATAAATATACTTATTACTTTTATTATTATCAATATAACACGCACTATTAGCCATATTTTACTATTATTATCGCTAGAATTATAATAATTTTACTTATTACTCCCGATATTATCAATATAACATGCATTATTACCCATATAATGTAGTTATTATCGCTAGATCTATAATAAATATACTTATTACTTTTATTATTATCAATATAACATGCATTATTACCCATATTATGCAGTTATTATCGCCAGAACTGTAATAAATATACTTATTACTTTTATTACCACCAATATAACATGCATTATTACCCATATTATGCAGTTATTATCGCTAGAACTGTAATAATTATACTTATTACTTATATTATTGTCAATATAACATGCATTATTACCCATATTATGCAGTTATTATCGCCAGAACTATAATAATTACACTTATTACTTTCGATATTGTCAATATAACATGCATTATTACCCATATTATGCAGTTATTATCGCTAGAACTGTAATAATTATACTTATTACTTATATTATTATCAATACAACATGCATTATTACCCATATTATGCAGTTATTATCGATAGAACTATAATAAATATACTTATTAATTATATTATCATCAATATAACATGCATTATTACCCATATTATGCAGTTATTATCGCCAGAACTGTAATAAATATACTTATTACTTTTATTACCACCAATATAACATGCATTATTACCCATATTATGCAGTTATTATCGCTAGAACTGTAATAATTATACTTATTACTTATATTATTATCAATATAACATGCATTATTACCCATATTATGCAGTTATTATCGATAGAACTATAATAAATATTCTTATTACTTATATTATCATCAATATAACATGCATTATTACCCATATAATGCAGTTATTGTAGCTAGATCTATAATGAATATACTTATTACTTATATTATCATCAATATAATATGCATTATTACCCATATAATGCAGTTATTATCGCTAGATCTATAATAAATATACTTATTACTTTTATTATTATCAATATAACATGCATTATTAGCCATATTATGCAGTTATTATCGCTAGAACTATAATAATTATACTTATTACTCCCGATATTATCAATATAACATGCATTATTACCCATATAATGCAGTTATTATCGATAGAAGTATAATAAATATACTTATTACTTTTATTATTATCAATATAACATGCACCCTTGCCATATTTTACTAGTATTATCGCTAGAACTGTAATAATTATACTTATTACTCCCGATATTATCAATATAACATCCATTATTACCCATATAATGCAGTTATTATCGCCAGAACTATAATAAATATACTTATTACTTTAATTATCACCAATATAACATGCATTATTACCCATATTATGCAGTTATTATCGCTAAAACTGTAATAATTATACTTGTTACTTATATTATTATCAATATAACATGCATTATTACCCGTATTATGCAGTTATTATCGCCAGAACTATAATAAATATACTTATTACTTTTATTATTATCAATATAACACGCACTATTAGCCATATTTTACTATTATTTTCGGTAGAACTACAATAATTATACTGATTACTTCCGATATTATCAATATAACATGCATTATTACCCATATAATGTAGTTATTATCGCTAGAACTGTAATAATTATACTTATTACTTATATAATATCAATATAACATGCATTATTGCCCATATTATGCAGTTATTATCGCCAGAACTATAATAAATATACCTATTACTTTTATTGTCATCAATATAACATGCATTATTACCCATATTATGCAGTTATTATCGCCAGAACTATAATAAATATACTTATTACTTTCATTATCACCAATACAACATGCATTATTACCCATATTACGCAGTTATTATCGCTAGAACTATAATAATTATACTTATTACACCCGATATTATCAATATAACATGCATAATTACCCATATAATGCAGTTATTAGCGCTAGATCTATAATTAATATACTTATTACTTTTATTATTATCAGTATAACATGCATTATTACCCATATTATGCAGTTATTATCGATAGAACTATAATAAATATACTTATTACTTTTATTATTATCAATATAACACGCACTATTAGCCATATTTTACTATTATTATCGCTAGAATTATAATAATTTTACATATTACTCCCGATATTATCAATATAACATGCATTATTACCCATATAATGCAGTTATAATCGCTAGATCTATAATAAATATACTTATTACTTTTATTATTATCAATATAACATGCACCCTTGCCGTATTTTACTAGTATTATCGCTAGAACTGTAATAATTATACCTATTACTCCCGATATTATCAATATAACATCCATTATTACCCATATAATGCAGTTATTATCGCCAGAACTATAATAAATATACTTATTACTTTTATTATCACCAATTTAACATGCATTATTACCCATATTATGCAGTTATTATCGCTAGAACTGTAATAATTATACTTGTTACTTATATTATTATCAATATAACATGCATTATTACCCATATTATGCAGTTATTATCGCCAGAACTGTAATAAATATACTTATTACATTTATTATTATCAATATAACATGCATTACTACCCATATTATGCAGTTATTATCGATAGAACTATAATAAATATACTTATTAATTATATTATCATCAATATAACATGCATTATTACCCATATTATGCAGTTATTATCGCCAGAACTGTAATAAATATACTTATTACTTTTATTACCACCAATATAACATGCATTATTGCCCATATTATGCAGTTATTATCGCTAGAACTGTAATAATTATACTTATTACTTATATTATTGCCAATATAACATGCATTATTACCCATATTATGCAGTTATTATCGCCAGAACTATAATAATTACACTTATTACTTCCGATATTGTCAATATAACATGCATTATTACCCATATTATGCAGTTATTATCGCTAGAACTGTAATAATTATACTTATTACTTATATTATTATCAATATAACATGCATTATTACCCATATTATGCAGTTATTATCGATAGAACTATAATAAATATACTTAGTACTTATATTATCATCAATATAACATGCATTATTACCCATATAATGCAGTTATTATAGCTAGATCTATAATAAATATACTTATTACTTATATTATCATCAATATAATATGCATTATTACCCATATAATGCAGTTATTATCGCTAGATCTATAGTAAATATACTTATTACTTTTATTATTATCAAAATAACATGCATTATTACCCATATTATGCAGTTATTATCGCTAGAACTATAATAATTACACTTATTACTCCCGATATTATCAATATAACATGCATTATTACCCATATAATGCAGTTATTATGGCTAGATCTATAATAAATATACTTATTACTTTTATTAATATCAATATAACATGCACTATTAGCCATATTTTACTATTATTTTCGCTAGAACTACAATAATTATACTTATTACTCCGCTATTATCAATATAACATGCATTATTACCCATATAATGCAGTTTTTATCGCTAGATCTATAATAAATATACTTATTACTTTTATTATTATCAATATAACACGCACTATTAGCCATATTTTACTATTATTATCGCTAGAATTATAATAACTTTACTTATTACTCCCGATATTATCAATATAACATGCATTATTACCCATATAATGCAGTTATTATCGCTAGATCTATAATAAATATACTTATTACTTATTTTATTATCAATATAACATGCATTATTACCCATATTATGCAGTTATTATCGCCAGAACTGTAATAAATATACTTATTACTTTTATTACCACCAATATAACATGCATTATTACCCATATTATGCAGTTATTATCGATAGAACTGTAATAATTATACTTATTACTTATATTATTGTCAATATAACATGCATTATTACCCATATTATGCAGTTATTATCGCCAGAACTATAATAATTACACTTATTACTTCCGGTATTGTCAATATAACATGCATTATTACCCATATTATGCAGTTATTATCGATAGAACTATAATAAATATTCTTATTACTTATATTATCATCAATATAACATGCATTATTACCCATTTAATGCAGTTATTGTAGCTAGATCTATAATGAATATACTTATTACTTATATTATCATCAATATAATATGCATTATTACCCATATAATGCAGTTATTATCGATAGATCTATAATAAATATACTTATTACTTTTATTATTATCAATATAACATGCATTATTAGCCATATTATGCAGTTATTATCGCTAGAACTATAATAATTATACTTATTACTCCCGATATTATCAATATAACATGCATTATTACCCATATAATGCAGTTATTATCGCTAGATCTATAATAAATATACTTATTACTTTCATTATCACCAATATAACATGCATTATTACCCATATTATGCAGTTATTATCGCCAGAACTATAATAAATATACTTATTACTTTTATTATTATCAATATAACACGCACTATTAGCCATATTTTACTATTATTTTCGGTAGAACTACAATAATTATACTGATTACTTCCGATATTATCAATATAACATGCATTATTACCCATATAATGTAGTTATTATCGCTAGAACTGTAATAATTATACTTATTACTTATATAATATCAATATAACATGCATTATTGCCCATATTATGCAGTTATTATCGATAGAACTATAATAAATATACTTATTACTTATATTATCATCAATATAACATGCATTATTACCCATATTATGCAGTTATTATCGCCAGAACTATAATAAATATACTTATTACTTTCATTATCACCAATATAACATGCATTATTACCCATATTACGCAGTTATTATCGCTAGAACTATAATAATTATACTTATTACACCCGATATTATCAATATAACATGCATAATTACCCATATAATGCAGTTATTATCGCTAGATCTATAATTAATATACTTATTACTTTTATTATTATCAGTATAACATGCATTATTACCCATATTATGCAGTTATTATCGATAGAACTATAATAAATATACTTATTACTTTTATTATTATCAATATAACACGCACTATTAGCCATATTTTACTATTATTATCGCTAGAATTATAATAATTTTACTTATTACTCCCGATATTATCAATATAACATGCATTATTACCCATATAATGCAGTTATAATCGCTAGATCTATAATAAATATACTTATTACCTTTATTATTATCAATATAACATGCACCCTTGCCGTATTTTACTAGTATTATCGCTAGAACTGTAATAATTATACCTATTACTCCCGATATTATCAATATAACATCCATTATTACCCATATAATGCAGTTATTATCGCCAGAAGTATAATAAATATACTTATTACTTTTATTATCACCAATTTAACATGCATTATTACCCATATTATGCAGTTATTATCGCTAGAACTGTAATAATTATACTTGTTACTTATATTATTATCAATATAACATGCATTATTACCCGTATTATGCAGTTATTATCGCCAGAACTGTAATAAATATACTTATTACATTTATTATTATCAATATAACATGCATTACTACCCATATTATGCAGTTATTATCGATAGAACTATAATAAATATACTTATTAATTATATTATCATCAATATAACATGCATTATTACCCATATTATGCAGTTATTATCGCCAGAACTGTAATAAATATACTTAGTACTTTTATTACCACCAATATAACATGCATTATTACCCATATTTTGCAGTTATTATCGCTAGAACTGTAATAATTATACTTATTACTTTTATTATTATCAATATAACATGCATTATTACCCATATTATGCAGTTATTATCGCTAGAGCTATAATAATTACACTTATTACTCCCGATATTATTAATATAACATGCATTATTACCCATATAATGCAGTTATTATGGCTAGATCTATAATAAATATACTTATTACTTTTATTATTATCAATATAACACGCACTATTAGCCATATTTTACTATTATTATCGCTAGAATTATAATAACTATACTTATTACTCCCGATATTATCAATATAACATGCATTATTACCCATATAATGCAGTTATTATCGCTAGATCTATAATAAATATACTTATTACTTTTATTATTACCAATATAACATGCATTATTACCCATATTATGCAGTTATTATCGCCAGAACTGTAATAAATATACTTATTACTTTTATTACCACCAATATAACATGCATTATTACCCATATTATGCAGTTATTATCGCTAGAACTGTAATAATTATACTTATTACTTATATTATTGTCAATATAACATGCATTATTACCCATATTATGCAGTTATTATCGCCAGAACTATAATAATTACACTTATTACTTCCGATATTGTCAATATAACATGCATTATTACCCATATTATGCAGTTATTATCGATAGAACTATAATAAATATACTTATTACTTATATTATCATCAATATAACATGCATTATTACCCATATAATGCAGTTATTATAGCTAGATCTATAATAAATATACTTATTACCTATATTATCATCAATATAATATGCATTATTACCCATATAATGCAGTTATTATCGCTAGATCTATAATAAATATACTTACTCCTTTTATTATTATCAATATAACATGCATTATTACCAATATCATGCAGTTATTATCGCTAGAACTATAATAATTATACTTATTACTCCGGATATTATCAATATAACATGCATTATTACCCATATAATGCAGTTATTATCGCTAGATCTATAATAAATATACTAATTACTGTTATTATCACCAATATAACATGCATTATTACCCATATTATGCAGTTATTATCGCCAGAACTATAATAAATATACTTATTACTTTTATTATTATCAATATAACATGCACTATTAGCCATATTTTACTATTATTATCGATGGAACTATAATAATTATACTTAAGAATCCCGATGTTATCAATATGACATGCATTGTTACCCATATAATGGAGTTATTATTGCTAGAACTGTAATAATTATACTTATTACTTATATTATTATCAACATAACATGCATTATTACCCATATTATGCAGTTATTTACGATAGAACTATAATAAATATACTTATTACTTATATTATCATCAATATAACATGCATTATTACCCATATAATGCAGTTATTATAGCTAGATCTATAATAAATATACTTATTACTTATATTATCATCAATATAACATGCATTATTACCCATATAATGCAGTTATTATCGCCAGAACTATAATAAATATACTTATTACTTTTATTATCACCAATATAACATGCATTATTACCCATATTATGCAGTTATTATCGCTAGAACTATGATAATTATACATATTACTCCCGATATTATCAATATAACATGCATTATTACCCATATAATGCAGATATTATCGCTAGATCTATAATAAATATACTTATTACATTTATTATTATCAATATAACATGCATTACTACCCATATTATGCAGTTATTATCGATAGAACTATAATAAATATACTTATTAATTATATTATCATCAATATAACATGCATTATTACCCATATTATGCAGTTATTATCGCTAGATCTATAATAAATATACTTATTCCTTTTATTATTATCAATATAACATGCATTATTACCCATATTATGCAGTTATTATCGCTAGAACTATAATAATTATTCTTATTACTCCCGATATTATCAATATAACATGCATTATTACCCATATAATGCAGATATTATCGCTAGATCTATAATAAATATACTTATTACTTTTATTATTGTGAATATAACATGCATTATTACCCATATTATGCAGTTATTATCGCCAGAACTGTAATAAATATACTTATTACTCTTATTACCACCAATATAACATGCATTATTACCCATATTATGCAGTTATTATCGCTAGAACTGTAATAATTATACTTATTACTTATATTATTGTCAATATAACATGCATTATTACCCATATTATGCAGTTATTATCGCCAGAACTATAATAATTACACTTATTACTTCCGATATTGTCAATATAACATGCATTATTACCCATATTATGCAGTTATTATCGCTAGAACTGTAATAATTATACTTATTACTTATATTATTATCAATATAACATGCATTATTACCCATATTATGCAGTTATTATCGATAGAACTATAATAAATATACTTAGTTCTTATATTATCATCAATATAACATGCATTATTACCCATATAATGCAGTTATTATAGCTAGATCTATAATAAATATACTTATTACTTATATTATCATCAATATAATATGCATTATTACCCATATAATGCAGTTATTATCGCTAGATCTATAGTAAATATACTTATTACTTTTATTATTATCAAAATAACATGCATTATTACCCATATTATGCAGTTATTATCGCTAGAACTATAATAATTACACTTATTACTCCCGATATTATCAATATAACATGCATTATTACCCATATAATGCAGTTATTATGGCTAGATCTATAATAAATATACTTATAACTTTTATTATTATCAATATAATATGCATTATTACCCATATAATGCAGTTATTATCGCTAGATCTATAGTAAATATACTTATTACTTTTATTATTATCAAAATAACATGCATTATTAGCCATATTTTACTATTATTATCGCTAGAATTATAATAACTTTACTTATTACTCCCGATATTATCAATATAACATGCATTATTACCCATATAATGCAGTTATTATCGCTAGATCTATAATAAATATACCTATTACTTATATTATCATGAATATAATATGCATTATTACCCATATAATGCAGTTATTATCGCTAGATCTATAATAAATATACGTATTCCTTTTATTATTATCAATATAACATGCATTATTACCCATATTATGCAGTTATTATCGCTAGAACTATAATAATTATACTTATTACTCCCGATATTATCAATATAACATGCATTATTACCCATATAATGCAGATATTATCGCTAGATTTATAATAAATATACTTATTACATTTATTATTATCAATATAACATGCATTACTACCCATATTATGCAGTTATTATCGATAGAACTATAATAAATATACTTATTAATTATATTATCATCAATATAACATGCATTACTACCCATATTATGCAGTTATTATCGATAGAACTATAATAAATATACTTATTAATTATATTATCATCAATATAACATGCATTATTACCCATATTATGCAGTTATTATCGCTAGAACTGTAATAATTATACTTATTACTTATATTATTATCAATATAACATGCATTATTACCCATATAATGCAGTTATTATAGCTAGATCTATAATAAATATACTTATTACTTATATTATCATCAATATAATATGCATTATTACCCATATAATGCAGTTATTATCGCTAGATCTATAATAAATATACTTATTACTTTTATTATTATCAATATAACATGCATTATTACCCATATTATGCAGTTATTATCGCTAGAACTATAATAATTACACTTATTACTCCCGATATTATCAATATAACATGCATTATTACCCATATAATGCAGTTATTATGGCTAGATCTATAATAAATATACTTATTACTTTTATTATTATCAATATAACATGCATTATTACCCACATTATGCAGTTATTATCGCTAGAACTATAATAATTACACTTATTACTCCCGATATTATCAATATAACATGCATTATTACCCATATAATGCAGTTATTATGGCTAGATCTATAATAAATATACTTATTACTTTTATTATTATCAATATAACATGCACTATTAGCCATATTTTACTATTATTTTCGCTAGAACTACAATAATTATACTTATTACTCCCGATATTATCAATATAACATGCATTATTACCCATATAATGTAGTTATTATCGCTAGATCTATAATAAATATAGTTATTACTTTTATTATTATCAATATAACATGCATTATTACCCATATTATGCAGTTATTATCGCCAGAACTGTAATAAATATACTTATTACTTTTATTACCACCAATATAACATGCATTATTACCCATATTATGCAGTTATTATCGCTAGAACTGTAATAATTATACTTATTACTTATATTATTGTCAATATAACATGCATTATTACCCATATTATGCAGTTATTATCGCCAGAACTATAATAATTACACTTATTACTTTCGATATTGTCAATATAACATGCATTATTACCCATATTATGCAGTTATTATCGCTAGAACTGTAATAATTATACTTATTACTTATATTATTATCAATACAACATGCATTATTACCCATATTATGCAGTTATTATCGATAGAACTATAATAAATATACTTATTAATTATATTATCATCAATATAACATGCATTATTACCCATATTATGCAGTTATTATCGCCAGAACTGTAATAAATATACTTATTACTTTTATTACCACCAATATAACATGCATTATTACCCATATAATGCAGTTATTATCGCTAGATCTATAATAAATATACTTATTACTTTTATTATTATCAATATAACATGCATTATTAGCCATATTATGCAGTTATTATCGCTAGAACTATAATAATTATACTTATTACTCCCGATATTATCAATATAACATGCATTATTACCCATATAATGCAGTTATTATCGATAGAAGTATAATAAATATACTTATTACTTTTATTATTATCAATATAACATGCACCCTTGCCATATTTTACTAGTATTATCGCTAGAACTGTAATAATTATACTTATTACTCCCGATATTATCAATATAACATCCATTACTACCCATATAATGCAGTTATTATCGCCAGAACTATAATAAATATACTTATTACTTTAATTATCACCAATATAACATGCATTATTACCCATATTATGCAGTTATTATCGCTAAAACTGTAATAATTATACTTGTTACTTATATTATTATCAATATAACATGCATTATTACCCGTATTATGCAGTTATTATCGCCAGAACTATAATAAATATACTTATTACTTTTATTATTATCAATATAACACGCACTATTAGCCATATTTTACTATTATTTTCGGTAGAACTACAATAATTATACTGATTACTTCCGATATTATCAATATAACATGCATTATTACCCATATAATGTAGTTATTATCGCTAGAACTGTAATAATTATACTTATTACTTATATAATATCAATATAACATGCATTATTGCCCATATTATGCAGTTATTATCGCCAGAACTATAATAAATATACCTATTACTTTTATTGTCATCAATATAACATGCATTATTACCCATATTATGCAGTTATTATCGCCAGAACTATAATAAATATACTTATTACTTTCATTATCACCAATACAACATGCATTATTACCCATATTACGCAGTTATTATCGCTAGAACTATAATAATTATACTTATTACACCCGATATTATCAATATAACATGCATAATTACCCATATAATGCAGTTATTAGCGCTAGATCTATAATTAATATACTTATTACTTTTATTATTATCAGTATAACATGCATTATTACCCATATTATGCAGTTATTATCGATAGAACTATAATAAATATACTTATTACTTTTATTATTATCAATATAACACGCACTATTAGCCATATTTTACTATTATTATCGCTAGAATTATAATAATTTTACTTATTACTCCCGATATTATCAATATAACATGCATTATTACCCATATAATGCAGTTATAATCGCTAGATCTATAATAAATATACTTATTACTTTTATTATTATCAATATAACATGCACCCTTGCCGTATTTTACTAGTATTATCGCTAGAACTGTAATAATTATACCTATTACTCCCGATATTATCAATATAACATCCATTATTACCCATATAATGCAGTTATTATCGCCAGAACTATAATAAATATACTTATTACTTTTATTATCACCAATTTAACATGCATTATTACCCATATTATGCAGTTATTATCGCTAGAACTGTAATAATTATACTTGTTACTTATATTATTATCAATATAACATGCATTATTACCCGTATTATGCAGTTATTATCGCCAGAACTGTAATAAATATACTTATTACATTTATTATTATCAATATAACATGCATTACTACCCATATTATGCAGTTATTATCGATAGAACTATAATAAATATACTTATTAATTATATTATCATCAATATAACATGCATTATTACCCATATTATGCAGTTATTATCGCCAGAACTGTAATAAATATACTTAGTACTTTTGTTACCACCAATATAACATGCATTATTACCCATATTTTGCAGTTATTATCGCTAGAACTGTAATAATTATACTTATTACTTATATTATTATCAATATAACATGCATTATTACCCATATTATGCAGTTATTATCGATAGAACTATAATAAATATACTTATTACTTATATTATCATCAATATAACATGCATTATTACCCATATAATGCAGTTATTATAGCTAGATCTATAATAAATATACTTATTACTTATATTATCATCAATATAATATGCATTATTACCCATATAATGCAGTTATTATCGCTAGATCTATAATAAATATACTTATTACTTTTATTATTATCAATATAACATGCATTATTACCCATATAATGCAGTTATTATCGCTAGATCTATAATAAATATACTTATTACTTTTATTATTATCAATATAACACGCACTATTAGCCATATTTTACTATTATTATCGCTAGAATTATAATAATTTTACTTATTACTCCCGATATTATCAATATAACATGCATTATTACCCATATAATGCAGTTATTATCGCTAGATCTATAATAAATATACTTATTACTTTTATTATTATCAATATAACATGCATTATTACCCATATTATGCAGTTATTATCGCCAGAACTGTAATAAATATACTTATTACTTTTATTACCACCAATATAACATGCATTATTGCCCATATTATGCAGTTATTATCGCTAGAACTGTAATAATTATACTTATTACTTATATTATTGCCAATATAACATGCATTATTACCCATATTATGCAGTTATTATCGCCAGAACTATAATAATTACACTTATTACTTCCGATATTGTCAATATAACATGCATTATTACCCATATTATGCAGTTATTATCGCTAGAACTGTAATAATTATACTTATTACTTATATTATTATCAATATAACATGCATTATTACCCATATTATGCAGTTATTATCGATAGAACTATAATAAATATTCTTATTACTTATATTATCATCAATATAACATGCATTATTACCCATATAATGCAGTTATTGTAGCTAGATCTATAATGAATATACTTATTACTTATATTATCATCAATATAATATGCATTATTACCCATATAATGCAGTTATTATCGCTAGATCTATAATAAATATACTTATTACTTTTATTATTATCAATATAACATGCATTATTAGCCATATTATGCAGTTATTATCGCTAGAACTATAATAATTATACTTATTACTCCCGATATTATCAATATAACATGCATTATTACCCATATAATGCAGTTATTATCGATAGAAGTATAATAAATATACTTATTACTTTTATTATTATCAATATAACATGCACCCTTGCCATATTTTACTAGTATTATCGCTAGAACTGTAATAATTATACTTATTACTCCCGATATTATCAATATAACATCCATTATTACCCATATAATGCAGTTATTATCGCCAGAACTATAATAAATATACTTATTACTTTAATTATCACCAATATAACATGCATTATTACCCATATTATGCAGTTATTATCGCTAAAACTGTAATAATTATACTTGTTACTTATATTATTATCAATATAACATGCATTATTACCCGTATTATGCAGTTATTATCGCCAGAACTATAATAAATATACTTATTACTTTTATTATTATCAATATAACACGCACTATTAGCCATATTTTACTATTATTTTCGGTAGAACTACAATAATTATACTGATTACTTCCGATATTATCAATATAACATGCATTATTACCCATATAATGTAGTTATTATCGCTAGAACTGTAATAATTATACTTATTACTTATATAATATCAATATAACATGCATTATTGCCCATATTATGCAGTTATTATCGCCAGAACTATAATAAATATACCTATTACTTTTATTGTCATCAATATAACATGCATTATTACCCATATTATGCAGTTATTATCGCCAGAACTATAATAAATATACTTATTACTTTCATTATCACCAATACAACATGCATTATTACCCATATTACGCAGTTATTATCGCTAGAACTATAATAATTATACTTATTACACCCGATATTATCAATATAACATGCATAATTACCCATATAATGCAGTTATTAGCGCTAGATCTATAATTAATATACTTATTACTTTTATTATTATCAGTATAACATGCATTATTACCCATATTATGCAGTTATTATCGATAGAACTATAATAAATATACTTATTACTTTTATTATTATCAATATAACACGCACTATTAGCCATATTTTACTATTATTATCGCTAGAATTATAATAATTTTACTTATTACTCCCGATATTATCAATATAACATGCATTATTACCCATATAATGCAGTTATAATCGCTAGATCTATAATAAATATACTTATTACTTTTATTATTATCAATATAACATGCACCCTTGCCGTATTTTACTAGTATTATCGCTAGAACTGTAATAATTATACCTATTACTCCCGATATTATCAATATAACATCCATTATTACCCATATAATGCAGTTATTATCGCCAGAACTATAATAAATATACTTATTACTTTTATTATCACCAATTTAACATGCATTATTACCCATATTATGCAGTTATTATCGCTAGAACTGTAATAATTATACTTGTTACTTATATTATTATCAATATAACATGCATTATTACCCGTATTATGCAGTTATTATCGCCAGAACTGTAATAAATATACTTATTACATTTATTATTATCAATATAACATGCATTACTACCCATATTATGCAGTTATTATCGATAGAACTATAATAAATATACTTATTAATTATATTATCATCAATATAACATGCATTATTACCCATATTATGCAGTTATTATCGCCAGAACTGTAATAAATATACTTAGTACTTTTGTTACCACCAATATAACATGCATTATTACCCATATTTTGCAGTTATTATCGCTAGAACTGTAATAATTATACTTATTACTTATATTATTATCAATATAACATGCATTATTACCCATATTATGCAGTTATTATCGATAGAACTATAATAAATATACTTATTACTTATATTATCATCAATATAACATGCATTATTACCCATATAATGCAGTTATTATAGCTAGATCTATAATAAATATACTTATTACTTATATTATCATCAATATAATATGCATTATTACCCATATAATGCAGTTATTATCGCTAGATCTATAATAAATATACTTATTACTTTTATTATTATCAATATAACATGCATTATTACCCATATAATGCAGTTATTATCGCTAGATCTATAATAAATATACTTATTACTTTTATTATTATCAATATAACACGCACTATTAGCCATATTTTACTATTATTATCGCTAGAATTATAATAATTTTACTTATTACTCCCGATATTATCAATATAACATGCATTATTACCCATATAATGCAGTTATTATCGCTAGATCTATAATAAATATACTTATTACTTTTATTATTATCAATATAACATGCATTATTACCCATATTATGCAGTTATTATCGCCAGAACTGTAATAAATATACTTATTACTTTTATTACCACCAATATAACATGCATTATTGCCCATATTATGCAGTTATTATCGCTAGAACTGTAATAATTATACTTATTACTTATATTATTGCCAATATAACATGCATTATTACCCATATTATGCAGTTATTATCGCCAGAACTATAATAATTACACTTATTACTTCCGATATTGTCAATATAACATGCATTATTACCCATATTATGCAGTTATTATCGCTAGAACTGTAATAATTATACTTATTACTTATATTATTATCAATATAACATGCATTATTACCCATATTATGCAGTTATTATCGCTAAAACTGTAATAATTATACTTGTTACTTATATTATTATCAATATAACATGCATTATTACCCGTATTATGCAGTTATTATCGCCAGAACTATAATAAATATACTTATTACTTTCATTATCACCAATACAACATGCATTATTACCCATATTACGCAGTTATTATCGCTAGAACTATAATAATTATACTTATTACACCCGATATTATCAATATAACATGCATAATTACCCATATAATGCAGTTATTAGCGCTAGATCTATAATTAATATACTTATTACTTTTATTATTATCAGTATAACATGCATTATTACCCATATTATGCAGTTATTATCGATAGAACTATAATAAATATACTTATTACTTTTATTATTATCAATATAACACGCACTATTAGCCATATTTTACTATTATTATCGCTAGAATTATAATAATTTTACTTATTACTCCCGATATTATCAATATAACATGCATTATTACCCATATAATGCAGTTATAATCGCTAGATCTATAATAAATATACTTATTACTTTTATTATTATCAATATAACATGCACCCTTGCCGTATTTTACTAGTATTATCGCTAGAACTGTAATAATTATACCTATTACTCCCGATATTATCAATATAACATCCATTATTACCCATATAATGCAGTTATTATCGCCAGAACTATAATAAATATACTTATTACTTTTATTATCACCAATTTAACATGCATTATTACCCATATTATGCAGTTATTATCGCTAGAACTGTAATAATTATACTTGTTACTTATATTATTATCAATATAACATGCATTATTACCCGTATTATGCAGTTATTATCGCCAGAACTGTAATAAATATACTTATTACATTTATTATTATCAATATAACATGCATTACTACCCATATTATGCAGTTATTATCGATAGAACTATAATAAATATACTTATTAATTATATTATCATCAATATAACATGCATTATTACCCATATTATGCAGTTACTATCGCCAGAACTGTAATAAATATACTTAGTACTTTTATTACCACCAATATAACATGCATTATTACCCATATTTTGCAGTTATTATCGCTAGAACTGTAATAATTATACTTATTACTTATATTATTATCAATATAACATGCATTATTACCCATATTATGCAGTTATTATCGATAGAACTATAATAAATATACTTATTACTTATATTATCATCAATATAACATGCATTATTACCCATATAATGCAGTTATTATAGCTAGATCTATAATAAATATACTTATTACTTATATTATCATCAATATAATATGCATTATTACCCATATAATGCAGTTATTATCGCTAGATCTATAATAAATATACTTATTACTTTTATTATTATCAATATAACATGCATTATTACCCATATAATGCAGTTATTATCGCTAGATCTATAATAAATATACTTATTACTTTTATTATTATCAATATAACACGCACTATTAGCCATATTTTACTATTATTATCGCTAGAATTATAATAATTTTACTTATTACTCCCGATATTATCAATATAACATGCATTATTACCCATATAATGCAGTTATTATCGCTAGATCTATAATAAATATACTTATTACTTTTATTATTATCAATATAACATGCATTATTACCCATATTATGCAGTTATTATCGCCAGAACTGTAATAAATATACTTATTACTTTTATTACCACCAATATAACATGCATTATTGCCCATATTATGCAGTTATTATCGCTAGAACTGTAATAATTATACTTATTACTTATATTATTGCCAATATAACATGCATTATTACCCATATTATGCAGTTATTATCGCCAGAACTATAATAATTACACTTATTACTTCCGATATTGTCAATATAACATGCATTATTACCCATATTATGCAGTTATTATCGCTAGAACTGTAATAATTATACTTATTACTTATATTATTATCAATATAACATGCATTATTACCCATATTATGCAGTTATTATCGATAGAACTATAATAAATATTCTTATTACTTATATTATCATCAATATAACATGCATTATTACCCATATAATGTAGTTATTGTAGCTAGATCTATAATGAATATACTTATTACTTATATTATCATCAATATAATATGCATTATTACCCATATAATGCAGTTATTATCGATAGATCTATAATAAATATACTTATTACTTTTATTATTATCAATATAACATGCATTATTAGCCATATTATGCAGTTATTATCGCTAGAACTATAATAATTATACTTATTACTCCCGATATTATCAATATAACATGCATTATTACCCATATAATGCAGTTATTATCGCTAGATCTATAATAAATATACTTATTACTTTCATTATCACCAATATAACATGCATTATTACCCATATTATGCAGTTATTATCGCCAGAACTATAATAAATATACTTATTACTTTTATTATTATCAATATAACATGCACTATTAGCCATATTTTACTATTATTATCGATGGAACTATAATAATTATACTTAAGAATCCCGATGTTATCAATATGACATGCATTGTTACCCATATAATGGAGTTATTATTGCTAGAACTGTAATAATTATACTTATTACTTATATTATTATCAACATAACATGCATTATTACCCATATAATGCAGTTATTATCGATAGAAGTATAATAAATATACTTATTACTTTTATTATTATCAATATAACATGCACCCTTGCCATATTTTACTAGTATTATCGCTAGAACTGTAATAATTATAATTATTACTCCCGATATTATCAATATAACATCCATTATTACCCATATAATGCAGTTATTATCGCCAGAACTATAATAAATATACTTATTACTTTTATTATCACCAATATAACATGCATTATTACCCATATTATGCAGTTATTATCGCTAAAACTGTAATAATTATACTTGTTACTTATATTATTATCAATATAACATGCATTATTACCCGTATTATGCAGTTATTATCGCCAGAACTATAATAAATATACTTATTACTTTTATTATTATCAATATAACACGCACTATTAGCCATATTTTACTATTATTTTCGGTAGAACTACAATAATTATACTGATTACTTCCGATATTATCAATATAACATGCATTATTACCCATATAATGTAGTTATTATCGCTAGAACTGTAATAATTATACTTATTACTTATATAATATCAATATAACATGCATTATTGCCCATATTATGCAGTTATTATCGATAGAACTATAATAAATATACTTATTACTTATATTATCATCAATATAACATGCATTATTACCCATATTATGCAGTTATTATCGCCAGAACTATAATAAATATACTTATTACTTTCATTATCACCAATATAACATGCATTATTACCCATATTACGCAGTTATTATCGCTAGAACTATAATAATTATACTTATTACACCCGATATTATCAATATAACATGCATAATTACCCATATAATGCAGTTATTATCGCTAGATCTATAATTAATATACTTATTACTTTTATTATTATCAGTATAACATGCATTATTACCCATATTATGCAGTTATTATCGATAGAACTATAATAAATATACTTATTACTTTTATTATTATCAATATAACACGCACTATTAGCCATATTTTACTATTATTATCGCTAGAATTATAATAATTTTACTTATTACTCCCGATATTATCAATATAACATGCATTATTACCCATATAATGCAGTTATAATCGCTAGATCTATAATAAATATACTTATTACCTTTATTATTATCAATATAACATGCACCCTTGCCGTATTTTACTAGTATTATCGCTAGAACTGTAATAATTATACCTATTACTCCCGATATTATCAATATAACATCCATTATTACCCATATAATGCAGTTATTATCGCCAGAAGTATAATAAATATACTTATTACTTTTATTATCACCAATTTAACATGCATTATTACCCATATTATGCAGTTATTATCGCTAGAACTGTAATAATTATACTTGTTACTTATATTATTATCAATATAACATGCATTATTACCCGTATTATGCAGTTATTATCGCCAGAACTGTAATAAATATACTTATTACATTTATTATTATCAATATAACATGCATTACTACCCATATTATGCAGTTATTATCGATAGAACTATAATAAATATACTTATTAATTATATTATCATCAATATAACATGCATTATTACCCATATTATGCAGTTATTATCGCCAGAACTGTAATAAATATACTTAGTACTTTTATTACCACCAATATAACATGCATTATTAACCATATTTTGCAGTTATTATCGCTAGAACTGTAATAATTATACTTATTACTTTTATTATTATCAATATAACATGCATTATTACCCATATTATGCAGTTATTATCGCTAGAGCTATAATAATTACACTTATTACTCCCGATAATATCAATATAACATGCATTATTACCCATATAATGCAGTTATTATGGCTAGATCTATAATAAATATACTTATTACTTTTATTATTATCAATATAACACGCACTATTAGCCATATTTTACTATTATTATCGCTAGAATTATAATAACTATACTTATTACTCCCGATATTATCAATATAACATGCATTATTACCCATATAATGCAGTTATTATCGCTAGATCTATAATAAATATACTTATTACTTTTATTATTACCAATATAACATGCATTATTACCCATATTATGCAGTTATTATCGCCAGAACTGTAATAAATATACTTATTACTTTTATTACCACCAATATAACATGCATTATTACCCATATTATGCAGTTATTATCGCTAGAACTGTAATAATTATACTTATTACTTATATTATTGTCAATATAACATGCATTATTACCCATATTATGCAGTTATTATCGCCAGAACTATAATAATTACACTTATTACTTCCGATATTGTCAATATAACATGCATTATTACCCATATTATGCAGTTATTATCGATAGAACTATAATAAATATACTTATTACTTATATTATCATCAATATAACATGCATCATTACCCATATAATGCAGTTATTATAGCTAGATCTATAATAAATATACTTATTACCTATATTATCATCAATATAATATGCATTATTACCCATATAATGCAGTTATTATCGCTAGATCTATAATAAATATACTTACTCCTTTTATTATTATCAATATAACATGCATTATTACCAATATCATGCAGTTATTATCGCTAGAACTATAATAATTATACTTATTACTCCGGATATTATCAATATAACATGCATTATTACCCATATAATGCAGTTATTATCGCTAGATCTATAATAAATATACTAATTACTGTTATTATCACCAATATAACATGCATTATTACCCATATTATGCAGTTATTATCGCCAGAACTATAATAAATATACTTATTACTTTTATTATTATCAATATAACATGCACTATTAGCCATATTTTACTATTATTATCGATGGAACTATAATAATTATACTTAAGAATCCCGATGTTATCAATATGACATGCATTGTTACCCATATAATGGAGTTATTATTGCTAGAACTGTAATAATTATACTTATTACTTATATTATTATCAACATAACATGCATTATTACCCATATTATGCAGTTATTATCGATAGAACTATAATAAATATACTTATTACTTATATTATCATCAATATAACATGCATTATTACCCATATAATGCAGTTATTATAGCTAGATCTATAATAAATATACTTATTACTTATATTATCATCAATATAACATGCATTATTACCCATATAATGCAGTTATTATCGCCAGAACTATAATAAATATACTTATTACTTTTATTATCACCAATATAACATGCATTATTACCCATATTATGCAGTTATTATCGCTAGAACTATGATAATTATACATATTACTCCCGATATTATCAATATAACATGCATTATTACCCATATAATGCAGATGTTATCGCTAGATCTATAATAAATATACTTATTACATTTATTATTATCAATATAACATGCATTACTACCCATATTATGCAGTTATTATCGATAGAACTATAATAAATATACTTATTAATTATATTATCATCAATATAACATGCATTATTACCCATATTATGCAGTTATTATCGCCAGAACTATAATAAATATACTTATTACTTTTATTATTATCAATATAACATGTACTATTAGCCATATTTTACTATTATTATCGATGGAACTATAATAATTATACTTAAGAATCCCGATGTTATCAATATGACATGCATTGTTACCCATATAATGGAGTTATTATTGCTAGAACTATAATCATTATACTTATTACTCCCGATATTATCAATATAACATGCATTATTACCCATATAATGCAGATATTATCGCTAGATCTATAATAAATATACTTATTACATTTATTATTATCAATATAACATGCATTACTACCCATATTATGCAGTTATTATCGATAGAACTATAATAAATATACTTATTAATTACATTATCATCAATATAACATGCATTACTACCCATATTATGCAGTTATTATCGATAGAACTATAATAAATATACTTATTAATTATATTATCATCAATATAACATGCATTATTACCCATATTATGCAGTTATTATCGCCAGAACTGTAATAAATATACTTATTACTTTTATTACCACCAATATAACATGCATTATTGCCCATATTATGCAGTTATTATCGCTAGAACTGTAATAATTATACTTATTACTTATATTATTATCAATATAACATGCATTATTACCCATATTATGCAGTTATTATCGATAGAACTATAATAAATATACTTATTACTTATATTATCATCAATATAACATGCATTATTACCCATATAATGCAGTTATTATAGCTAGATCTATAATAAATATACTTATTACTTATATTATCATCAATATAATATGCATTATTACCCATATAATGCAGTTATTATCGCTAGATCTATAATAAATATACTTATTACTTTTATTATTATCAATATAACATGCATTATTACCCATATTATGCAGTTATCATCGCTAAAACTATAATAATTACACTTATTACTCCCGATATTATCAATATAACATGCATTATTACCCATATAATGCAGTTATTATGGCTAGATCTATAATAAATATACTTATTGCTTTTATTATTATCAATATAACATGCATTATTACCCATATTATGCAGTTATTATCGCTAGAACTATAATAATTACACTTATTACTCCCGATATTATCAATATAACATGCATTATTACCCATATAATGCAGTTATTATGGCTAGATCTATAATAAATATACTTATTACTTTTATTATTATCAATATAACATGCACTATTAGCCATATTTTACTATTATTTTCGCTAGAACTACAATAATTATACTTATTACTCCCGATATTATCAATATAACATGCATTATTACCCATATAATGCAGTTATTATCGCTAGATCTATAATAAATATACTTATTACTTTTATTATTATCAATATAACACGCACTATTAGCCATATTTTACTATTATTATCGCTAGAATTATAATAACTTTACTTATTACTCTCGATATTATCAATATAACATGCATTATTACCCATATAATGCAGTTATTATCGCTAGATCTATAATAAATATACTTATTACTTATATTATCATGAATATAATATGCATTATTACCCATATAATGCAGTTATTATCGCTAGATCTATAATAAGTATACTTATTCCTTTTATTATTATCAATATAACATGCATTATTACCCATATTATGCAGTTATTATCGCTAGAACTATAATAATTATACATATTACTCCCGATATTATCAATATAACATGCATTATTACCCATATAATGCAGATATTATCGCTAGATCTATAATAAATATACTTATTACATTTATTATTATCAATATAACATGCATTACTACCCATATTATGCAGTTATTATCGATAGAACTATAATAAATATACTTATTACTTATATTATCATCAATATAACATGCATTATTACCTATATAATGCAGTTATTATAGCTAGATCTATAATAAATATACTTATTACTTATATTATCATCAATATAATATGCATTATTACCCATATAATGCAGTTATTATCGCTAGATCTATAATAAATATACTTATTACTTTTATTATTATCAATATAACATGCATTATTACCCATATTATGCAGTTATTATCGCTAGAACTATAATAATTACACTTATTACTCCCGATATTATCAATATAACATGCATTATTACCCATATAATGCAGTTATTATGGCTAGATCTATAATAAATATACTTATTACTTTTATTATTATCAATATAACATGCACTATTAGCCATATTTTACTATTATTTTCGCTAGAACTACAATAATTATACTTATTACTCCCGATATTATCAATATAACATGCATTATTACCCATATAATGCAGTTATAATCGCTAGATCTATAATAAATATACTTATTACTTTTATTATTATCAATATAACATGCACCCTTGCCGTATTTTACTAGTATTATCGCTAGAACTGTAATAATTATACCTATTACTCCCGATATTATCAATATAACATCCATTATTACCCATATAATGCAGTTATTATCGCCAGAACTATAATAAATATACTTATTACTTTTATTATCACCAATTTAACATGCATTATTACCCATATTATGCAGTTATTATCGCTAGAACTGTAATAATTATACTTGTTACTTATATTATTATCAATATAACATGCATTATTACCCGTATTATGCAGTTATTATCGCCAGAACTGTAATAAATATACTTATTACATTTATTATTATCAATATAACATGCATTACTACCCATATTATGCAGTTATTATCGATAGAACTATAATAAATATACTTATTAATTATATTATCATCAATATAACATGCATTATTACCCATATAATGCAGTTATTATCGCTAGATCTATAATAAATTTACTTATTACTTTTTTTATCACCAATATAACATGCATTATTACCCATATAATGCAGTTATTATCGCCAGAACTATAATAAATATACTTATTACTTTTATTATCACCAATATAACATGCATTATTACCCATATTATGCAGTTATTATCGCTAGAACTATGATAATTATACATATTACTCCCGATATTATCAATATAACATGCATTATTACCCATATAATGCAGATATTATCGCTAGATCTATAATAAATATACTTATTACATTTATTATTATCAATATAACATGCATTACTACCCATATTATGCAGTTATTATCGATAGAACTATAATAAATATACTTATTAATTATATTATCATCAATATAACATGCATTATTACCCATATTATGCAGTTATTATCGCTAGATCTATAATAAATATACTTATTCCTTTTATTATTATCAATATAACATGCATTATTACCCATATTATGCAGTTATTATCGCTAGAACTATAATAATTATACTTATTACTCCCGATATTATCAATATAACATGCATTATTACCCATATAATGCAGATATTATCGCTAGATCTATAATAAATATACTTATTACTTTTATTATTGTCAATATAACATGCATTATTACCCATATTATGCAGTTATTATCGCTGGAACTCTAATAAATATACTTATTACTTTTATTATCGTTAATATAACATGCAACATTACCCATATTATGCAGGCACTATCGATAGAACTATAATAAATATACTTATTACTTTTATTATTATCAATATAACATGCATTATTACCAATATCATGCAGTTATTATCGCTAGAACTATAATAATTATACTTATTACTCCGGATATTATCAATATAACATGCATTATTACCCATATAATGCAGTTATTATCGCTAGATCTATAATAAATATACTAATTACTTTTATTATCACCAATATAACATGCATTATTACCCATATTATGCAGTTATTATCGCCAGAACTATAATAAATATACTTATTACTTT
Source organism: Megachile leachella (assembly GCA_963576845.1). NCBI lineage: Eukaryota > Metazoa > Arthropoda > Insecta > Hymenoptera > Megachilidae > Megachile > Megachile leachella. The sequence continues at coordinate 1,610,675 of CAUYWW010000182.1, forward strand.
TATTATTATCAATATAACATGTACTATTAGCCATATTTTACTATTATTATCGATGGAACTATAATAATTATACTTAAGAATCCCGATGTTATCAATATGACATGCATTGTTACCCATATAATGGAGTTATTATTGCTAGAACTATAATCATTATACTTATTACTCCCGATATTATCAATATAACATGCATTATTACCCATATAATGCAGATATTATCGCTAGATCTATAATAAATATACTTATTACATTTATTATTATCAATATAACATGCATTACTACCCATATTATGCAGTTATTATCGATAGAACTATAATAAATATACTTATTAATTATATTATCATCAATATAACATGCATTACTACCCATATTATGCAGTTATTATCGATAGAACTATAATAAATATACTTATTAATTATATTATCATCAATATAACATGCATTATTACCCATATTATGCAGTTATTATCGCCAGAACTGTAATAAATATACTTATTACTTTTATTTCCACCAATATAACATGCATTATTGCCCGTATTATGCAGTTATTATCGCTAGAACTGTAATAATTATACTTATTACTTATATTATTATCAATATAACATGCATTATTACCCATATTATGCAGTTATTATCGATAGAACTATAATAAATATACTTATTACTTATATTATCATCAATATAACATGCATTATTACCCATATAATGCAGTTATTATAGCTAGATCTATAATAAATATACTTATTACTTATATTATCATCAATATAATATGCATTATTACCCATATAATGCAGTTATTATCGCTAGATCTATAATAAATATACTTATTACTTTTATTATTATCAATATAACATGCATTATTACCCATATTATGCAGTTATCATCGCTAGAACTATAATAATTACACTTATTACTCCCGATATTATCAATATAACATGCATTATTACCCATATAATGCAGTTATTATGGCTAGATCTATAATAAATATACTTATTACTTTTATTATTATCAATATAACATGCATTATTACCCATATTATGCAGTTATTATCGCTAGAACTATAATAATTACACTTATTACTCCCGATATTATCAATATAACATGCATTATTACCCATATAATGCAGTTATTATGGCTAGATCTATAATAAATATACTTATTACTTTTATTATTATCAATATAACACGCACTATTAGCCATATTTTACTATTATTATCGCTAGAATCATAATAATTTTACTTATTACTCCCGATATTATCAATATAACATGCATTATTGCCCATATAATGTAGTTATTATCGCTAGATCTATAATAAATATACTTATTACTTTTATTATTATCAATATAACATGCATTATTACCCATATTATGCAGTTATTATCGCCAGAACTGTAATAAATATACTTATTACTTTTATCACCACCAATATAACATGCATTATTACCCATATTATGCAGTTATTATCGCTAGAACTGTAATAATTATACTTATTACTTATATTATTGTCAATATAACATGCATTATTACCCATATTATGCAGTTATTATCGCTAGAACTGTAATAATTATACTTATTACTTATATTATTATCAATACAACATGCATTATTACCCATATTATGCAGTTATTATCGATAGAACTATAATAAATATACTTATTAATTATATTATCATCAATATAACATGCATTATTACCCATATTATGCAGTTATTATCGCCAGAACTGTAATAAATATACTTATTACTTTTATTACCACCAATATAACATGCATTATTACCCATATTATGCAGTTATTATCGCTAGAACTATAATAATTACACTTATTACTCCCGATATTATCAATATAACATGCATTATTACCCATATAATGCAGTTATTATGGCTAGATCTATAATAAATATACTTATTACTTTTATTATTATCAATATAACATGCACTATTAGCCATATTTTACTATTATTTTCGCTAGAACTACAATAATTATACTTATTACTCCCGATATTATCAATATAACATGCATTATTACCCATATAATGCAGTTATTATCGCTAGATCTATAATAAATATACTTATTACTTTTATTATTATCAATATAACACGCACTATTAGCCATATTTTACTATTATTATCGCTAGAATTATAATAATTTTACTAATTACTCCCGATATTATCAATATAACATGCATTATTACCCATATAATGCAGTTATAATCGCTAGATCTATAATAAATATACTTATTACTTTTATTATTATCAATATAACATGCACCCTTGCCGTATTTTACTAGTATTATCGCTAGAACTGTAATAATTATACCTATTACTCCCGATATTATCAATATAACATCCATTATTACCCATATAATGCAGTTATTATCGCCAGAACTATAATAAATATACTTATTACTTTTATTATCACCAATTTAACATGCATTATTACCCATATTATGCAGTTATTATCGCTAGAACTGTAATAATTATACTTGTTACTTATATTATTATCAATATAACATGCATTATTACCCGTATTATGCAGTTATTATCGCCAGAACTGTAATAAATATACTTATTACATTTATTATTATCAATATAACATGCATTACTACCCATATTATGCAGTTATTATCGATAGAACTATAATAAATATACTTATTAATTATATTATCATCAATATAACATGCATTATTACCCATATTATGCAGTTATTATCGCCAGAACTGTAATAAATATACTTAGTACTCTTATTACCACCAATATAGCATGCATTATTACCCATATTTTGCAGTTATTATCGCTAGAACTGTAATAATTATACTTATTACTTATATTATTATCAATATAACATGCATTATTACCCATATTATGCAGTTATTATCGATAGAACTATAATAAATATACTTATTACTTATATTATCATCAATATAACATGCATTATTACCCATATAATGCAGTTATTATAGCTAGATCTATAATAAATATACTTATTACTTATATTATCATCAATATAATATGCATTATTACCCATATAATGCAGTTATTATCGCAAGATCTATAATAAATATACTTATTACTTTTATTATTATCAATATAACATGCATTATTACCCATATAATGCAGTTATTATCGCTAGATCTATAATAAATATACTTATTACTTTTATTATTATCAATATAACACGCACTATTAGCCATATTTTACTATTATTATCGCTAGAATTATAATAATTTTACTTATTACTCCCGATATTATCAATATAACATGCATTATTACCCATATAATGCAGTTATTATCGCTAGATCTATAATAAATATACTTATTACTTTTATTATTATCAATATAACATGCATTATTACCCATATTATGCAGTTATTATCGCCAGAACTGTAATAAATATACTTATTACTTTTATTACCACCAATATAACATGCATTATTACCCATATTATGCAGTTATTATCGCTAGAACTGTAATAATTATACTTATTACTTATATTATTATCAATATAACATGCATTATTACCCATATTATGCAGTTATTATCGATAGAACTATAATAAATATACTTAGTACTTATATTATCATCAATATAACATGCATTATTACCCATATAATGCAGTTATTATAGCTAGATCTATAATAAATATACTTATTACTTATATTATCATCAATATAATATGCATTATTACCCATATAATGCAGTTATTATCGCTAGATCTATAGTAAATATACTTATTACTTTTATTATTATCAAAATAACATGCATTATTACCCATATTATGCAGTTATTATCGCTAGAACTATAATAATTACACTTATTACTCCCGATATTATCAATATAAAATGCATTATTACCCATATAATGCAGTTATTATGGCTTGATCTATAATAAATATACTTATTACTTTTATTATTATCAATATAACATGCACTATTAGCCATATTTTACTATTATTTTCGCTAGAACTACAATAATTATACTTATTACTCCCGATATTATCAATATAACATGCATTATTACCCATATAATGCAGTTATTATCGCTAGATCTATAATAAATATACTTATTACTTTTATTATTATCAATATAACACGCACTATTAGCCATATTTTACTATTATTATCGCTAGAATTAAAATAACTTTACTTATTACTCCCGATATTATCAATATAACATGCATTATTACCCATATAATGCAGTTATTATCGCTAGATCTATAATAAATATACTTATTACTTATATTATCATGAATATAATATGCATTATTACCCATATAATGCAGTTATTATCGCTAGATCTATAATAAATATAATTATTCCTTTTATTATTATCAATATAACATGCATTATTACCCATATTATGCAGTTATTATCGCTAGAACTATAATAATTATACTTATTACTCCCGATATTATCAATATAACATGCATTATTACCCATATAATGCAGATATTATCGCTAGATCTATAATAAATATACTTATTACATTTATTATTATCAATATAACATGCACTATTAGCCATATTTTACTATTATTTTCGCTAGAACTACAATAATTATACTTATTACTCCCGATATTATCAATATAACATGCATTATTACCCATATAATGCAGTTATTATCGCTAGATCTATAATAAATATACTTATTACTTTTATTATTATCAATATAACACGCACTATTAGCCATATTTTACTATTATTATCGCTAGAATTATAATAATTTTACTTATTACTCCCGATATTATCAATATAACATGCATTATTACCCATATAATGTAGTTATTATCGCTAGATCTATAATAAATATACTTATTACTTTTATTATTATCAATATAACATGCATTATTACCCATATTATGCAGTTATTATCGCCAGAACTGTAATAAATATACTTATTACTTTTATTACCACCAATATAACATGCATTATTACCCATATTATGCAGTTACTATCGCTAGAACTGTAATAATTATACTTATTACTTATATTATTGTCAATATAACATGCATTATTACCCATATTATGCAGTTATTATCGCCAGAACTATAATAATTACACTTATTACTTTCGATATTGTCAATATAACATGCATTATTACCCATATTATGCAGTTATTATCGCTAGAACTGTAATAATTATACTTATTACTTATATTATTATCAATACAACATGCATTATTACCCATATTATGCAGTTATTATCGATAGAACTATAATAAATATACTTATTAATTATATTATCATCAATATAACATGCATTATTACCCATATTATGCAGTTATTATCGCCAGAACTGTAATAAATATACTTATTACTTTTATTACCACCAATATAACATGCATTATTACCCATAGTATGCAGTTATTATCGCTAGAACTGTAATAATTATACTTATTACTTATATTATTATCAATATAACATGCATTATTACCCATATTATGCAGTTATTATCGATAGAACTATAATAAATATTCTTATTACTTATACTATCATCAATATAACATGCATTATTACCCATATAATGCAGTTATTGTAGCTAGATCTATAATGAATATACTTATTACTTATATTACCATCAATATAATATGCATTATTACCCATATAATGCAGTTATTATCGCTAGATCTATAATAAATATACTTATTACTTTTATTATTATCAATATAACATGCATTATTAGCCATATTATGCAGTTATTATCGCTAGAACTATAATAATTATACTTATTACTCCCGATATTATCAATATAACATGCATTATTACCCATATAATGCAGTTATTATCGCTAGATCTATAATAAATATACTTATTACTTTCATTATCACCAATATAACATGCATTATTACCCATATTATGCAGTTATTATCGCCAGAACTATAATAAATATACTTATTACTTTTATTATTATCAATATAACATGCACTATTAGCCATATTTTACTATTATTATCGATGGAACTATAATAATTATACTTAAGAATCCCGATGTTATCAATATGACATGCATTGTTACCCATATAATGGAGTTATTATTGCTAGAACTGTAATAATTATACTTATTACTTATATTATTATCAACATAACATGCATTATTACCCATATAATGCAGTTATTATCGATAGAAGTATAATAAATATACTTATTACTTTTATTATTATCAATATAACATGCACCCTTGCCATATTTTACTAGTATTATCGCTAGAACTGTAATAATTATACTTATTACTCCCGATATTATCAATATAACATCCATTATTACCCATATAATGCAGTTATTATCGCCAGAACTATAATAAATATACTTATTACTTTTATTATCACCAATATAATATGCATTATTACCCATATTATGCAGTTATTATCGCTAAAACTGTAATAATTATACTTGTTACTTATATTAATATCAATATAACATGCATTATTACCCGTATTATGCAGTTATTATCGCCAGAACTATAATAAATATACTTATTACTTTTATTATTATCAATATAACACGCACTATTAGCCATATTTTACTATTATTTTCGGTAGAACTACAATAATTATACTGATTACTTCCGATATTATCAATATAACATGCATTATTACCCATATAATGTAGTTATTATCGCTAGAACTGTAATAATTATACTTATTACTTATATAATATCAATATAACATGCATTATTGCCCATATTATGCAGTTATTATCGCCAGAACTATAATAAATATACCTATTACTTTTATTGTCATCAATATAACATGCATTATTACCCATATTATGCAGTTATTATCGCCAGAACTATAATAAATATACTTATTACTTTCATTATCACCAATATAACATGCATTATTACCCATATTACGCAGTTATTATCGCTAGAACTATAATAATTATACTTATTACACCCGATATTATCAATATAACATGCATAATTACCCATATAATGCAGTTATTAGCGCTAGATCTATAATTAATATACTTATTACTTTTATTATTATCAGTATAACATGCATTATTACCCATATTATGCAGTTATTATCGATAGAACTATAATAAATATACTTATTACTTTTATTATTATCAATATAACACGCACTATTAGCCATATTTTACTATTATTATCGCTAGAATTATAATAATTTTACTTATTACTCCCGATATTATCAATATAACATGCATTATTACCCGTATTATGCAGTTATTATCGCCAGAACTGTAATAAATATACTTATTACATTTATTATTATCAATATAACATGCATTACTACCCATATTATGCAGTTATTATCGATAGAACTATAATAAATATACTTATTAATTATATTATCATCAATATAACATGCATTATTACCCATATTATGCAGTTATTATCGCCAGAACTGTAATAAATATACTTAGTACTTTTATTACCACCAATATAACATGCATTATTACCCATATTTTGCAGTTATTATCGCTAGAACTGTAATAATTATACTTATTACTTAAATTATTATCAATATAACATGCATTATTACCCATATTATGCAGTTATTATCGATAGAACTATAATAAATATACTTATTACTTATATTATCATCAATATAACATGCATTATTACCCATATAATGCAGTTATTATAGCTAGATCTATAATAAATATACTTATTACTTATATTATCATCAATATAATATGCATTATTACCCATATAATGCAGTTATTATCGCTAGATCTATAATAAATATACTTATTACTTTTATTATTATCAATATAACATGCATTATTATCCATATAATGCAGTTATTATCGCTAGATCTATAATAAATATACTTATTACTTTTATTATTATCAATATAACACGCACTATTAGCCATATTTTACTATTATTATCGCTAGAATTATAATAACTTTACTTATTACTCCCGATATTATCAATATAACATGCATTATTACCCATATAATGCAGTTATTATCGCTAGATCTATAATAAATATACTTATTACTTTTATTATTATCAATATAACATGCATTATTACCCATATTATGCAGTTATTATCGCCAGAACTGTAATAAATATACTTATTACTTTTATTACCACCAATATAACATGCATTATTACCCATATTATGCAGTTATTATCGATAGAACTGTAATAATTATACTTATTACTTATATTATTGTCAATATAACATGCATTATTACCCATATTATGCAGTTATTATCGCCAGAACTATAATAATTACACTTATTACTTCCGATATTGTCAATATAACATGCATTATTACCCATATTATGCAGTTATTATCGATAGAACTATAATAAATATACTTATTACTTATATTATCATCAATATAACATGCATTATTACCCATATAATGCAGTTATTATAGCTAGATCTATAATAAATATACTTATTACTTATGTTATCATCAATATAATATGCATTATTACCCATATAATGCAGTTATTATCGCTAGATCTATAATAAATATACTTATTACTTTTATTATTATCAATATAACATGCATTATTACCCATATTATGCAGTTATTATCGCTAGAACTATAATAATTACACTTAGTACTCCCGATATTATCAATATAACATGCATTATTACCCATATAATGCAGTTATTATCGCTAGATCTATAATAAATATACTTATTACTTTTATTATTATCAATATAACACGCACTATTAGCCATATTTTACTATTATTATCGCTAGAATTATAATAATTTTACTTATTACTCCCGATACTATCAATATAACATGCATTATTACCCATATAATGCAGTTATTATCGCTAGATCTATAATAAATATACTTATTACTTTTATTATTATCAATATAACATGCATTATTACCCATATTATGCAGTTATTATCGCTAGAACTGTAATAAATATACTTATTACTTTTATTACCACCAATATAACATGCATTATTACCCATATTATGCAGTTATTATCGCTAGAACTGTAATAATTATACTTATTACTTATATTATTGTCAATATAACATGCATTATTACCCATATTATGCAGTTATTATCGCCAGAGCTATAATAATTACACTTATTACTTCCGATATTGTCAATATAACATGCATTATTACCCATATTATGCAGTTATTATCGCTAGAACTGTAATAATTATACTTATTACTTATATTATTATCAATATAACATGCATTATTACCCATATTATGCAGTTATTATCGATAGAACTATAATAAATATACTTATTACTTATATTATCATCAATATAACATGCATTATTACCCATATAATGCAGTTATTATAGCTAGATCTATAATAAATATAATTATTACTTATATTATCATCAATATAATATGCATTATTACCCATATAATGCAGTTATTATCGCTAGATCTATAATAATTACACTTATTACTCCCGATATTATCAATATAACATGCATTATTACCCATATAATGCAGTTATTATGGCTAGATCTATAATAAATTGTGACGATGTCGCGTCACGCCGGCAACGTGCTCCGTCGCGTGCCGACGACCGCGCATCGTCAGCCGCGCACCGCGGTGGGGGACCCCCCCACCGAGACCACCCGCGAGACCGTGACCTACTTAGATACCGATCGATCGCGTGATCGATGGAGTTGGCCCGGGGCGTCGGCCCCGAAAGGATCTCTCCGGAGATCCGCTCCCAGGCGTAAAGGTCTTCCTGGCTTGAAGGGTACCCTGAGCTAGGTGGACTGGAGGCCAGTCTCAGGAGGAAGGGTAACACTTCTTCTGAGACCAGCCGAGCCAACGGTCAGCCAGCAGACCGACTCGACAGGGTAACACGGAGGGTCGGTAAGCTGGAGACAGTCGCCACAAGGAGGGGGTAGCACCTCCGCGCGGTGACTGTCCGAACGTGGAGGAACGAGCCAGCTCCCTCGAAGGCTAGCCTAGCCACAGGTCAGCCGGCGAGTCGACTTAACGGGGGAGCCCGGAGAGTTGGCGAGTCGGAGGCAGTAGCCGCGCTGGGAGGGTAGCACCACGGCGCGGTGTCTGTCCGAACGTGGAGGCGCCTGTAAGACCCCACTGGGGCAATCTCGGAACACTCTCGGAACAACCAGGTTCCAATTTAATAAGAGCAAGGCAAGGCCAGAACTGGCCATTTACCCGGTGTACTTTGATATCCCCTCTCTCCTCCTCCTCTTGCGCGCGAACCTAGACTAAGACCCGCGAACGCGCCTCCGCGTAACCCGCGAAACGCGCCTCCGCATCCGACCGCGCCGACCGACACGCGAGTACGTCCCGCGACGAACCGCGTCCGCCCGTAAACCGCGAGCGCGCCTCCGCGTAACCCGCGAAACGCGTCTCCGCGCCCGAAACTCCGCCGTATACGGACATCCCGCGATGTCCCCCGTACCGCACCCCGTCCGCCGTTAGTATGTAAGCTATAGTACGTAAGTTATAGTAAGTAAGATAGATTGCATGATAGATAGGTAAGCGTAGTTTATAAGATAGTATGTAAGCTAGGTAGGCTATAGTGTATAAGACTCGCGCCGCCGTCATAACTTCGACACTTTGTAACACCGTTTTGTACATTCTAGAAACCTAACATCGAGCCGCCACCGAAACCGGCAGCCTCGGCCGGCACCGCCGCGACACCCGCGCAGCCCACCGAAAAGGGAGACAATAAAGAATAGTTTAAAGGCGAATCCTGCGTTCTCTATTTTCTACCCTGCGACCAGTCCCCTTCCCCACCGCGACCGGCTCCCTCGCGAAAACCCTGGCTCGCTGAAGCGTCCGGCACCAGGGGGCCCGCGAGTCGCGACTCCACCGCGTTGCCTAGCAACGCGGTGTGGCGAAGACCGACTCCGTTACATGGCGCCCGAACAGGGACCGGTGGAAGGGGACTGAGACAGTGACGGCGGCGAATTTAGCTTTAAGTACGCGTGCGAGAACGGAGGAACGAGAGAAGAGGACGAACCACCGAACCGAGAGCAACGAGACCGAAGCGATGGCACATCGACCCAGGAGGGAGAGCATCGACGCTCCACGAGGCGCCAAGGGGAAACGACCAGGGACCCCGGTTCCCCGAGAACCCCTTGGCCCAGCAGCATCGCCGACCACCAGCACTCCACCAGGCGGTGGAGTAAGCCGGCGAGCCAGTCAGGGACACCGCCTTGACTGGCCAGAAGACAGTAGAGGGTTCTGCCTTTCAGCCAACTCCGAGCTGACCAGAGACCAGGACCCGTTCCAGAGCGAGGCGTTATGCCCGCTGGTCACCGTAGCAGGAGCGACTCCACCCGTCAACAGCAGCCAGCGGTCATTCCTGTGGCCGCCCCGGACCGAACCAGACCGACCGGAGGAGAACGACACCAGCCAGGGGCACGAACGAACACGAAAGTTCACGTGGCCCCCACCATCCCGGCCCGGGTATTCGGCGGAGCCGCCGCTAGTTGGCGACGCCGAGCCCAGGAGTATAAGGGCAGGAGACTCCCACACCGAAGGAGTCTTGACTCGGTGGCAACCGAAGAGTTCACATCGTGGAGAAGCAACCAGACCTGCGAAGAAGATGCCAGGAATAGCCTGGGTCTACCGACTCCGTAAACCAGAAGTCCTCCGCGAATTGGAGCGACTCCAGCTACCGACCGACGGCACGTGGGTACAGCTACGGCAAAGGCTGGCCACCTACGTGCGCAACCATCCAGGAGAGTTTCCGGACCGACCAGCCGACGAACCCGGGTACAAGGAGGAAGTCGACCGCACCCGTGATTACGAGGAATTCCATGCTGAAATCGCCAGGATGTGGCCGACCAATGTCCAGGCCACGCAGGTCGGGGTAGGCAACACCTCCACCCCGACACACGCCGAGGAAGGACCGTCACCAGCCATTCCGCCCGAGCCCGCGAATCCAACTGGGCAACTAGGACTGGCGACAAGCCAGGCGCCTCCACCTGCGCCGACCTCCGCCGCGCCAGCTCCTTACGATCCAATCAGGTTCATGGAAATGGTGCGGAGGTGGAATTGTCAATTCGACGGGCGAGACGCTCAAGCCTTTCTCGAGCGTTTAGAAGAGCTGCAGGAGTCATACCAGCTGACCGGCGACCAGATGTTAAGAGGATTTCCCGAACTCCTACGAGGCGATGCCCAGCTCTGGTATCGCAACGTGTCCCGAAAGGTTAACACTTGGGACGAACTCCGTAACCGACTCCGAAACTTCTTCCTGCCAGCTGCCGAGAGAACCCGCCTGGATTTGCAGATCGCAAATCGCCGTCAAGCACCGGATGAGCCCGTGCGCTCATATATCACCGCTATTACCACCTTGATGCGTCGACGTGGAGGCTACACCGAGGAGGAAGAGCTCGACGTAATCTACAGCAACTTGACGGAAGATCTGCGACTTTACCTACGAAGAACCGGACTCAGGGACGTAGACGACCTGATCGCCCAGGCAGACGCGGTGACCGCACTTCTGGCCACCAGGAACGCACGGAACGCCAGAAAGGAGGAGTCAACGACGCGGAGTAGCCGACCGCCCGAAACATCAGGGGCGCACGTCGCCAGCGATTACCACCGGGACACCCACTGCTGGCGATGCGGGCAAAGAGGACATAATCGACAGCAGTGTCGAAACGAGTACCTCCGCTTTTGCGCCCGTTGCGGAAGAGAAGGTACTCTCAGCCGCGACTGCCCTTGCGACAAGCCGGGAAACGCCAACCGGGCCGGGGAGACCCGGCCCCGAAGATAAAACAGCAGGAGAAATCCGCTATCTCCATGGCCCGTCGCAGTCAACCGACGCGATCGGAAAAAACCAGTCGACCGAAACCAGATCGCCGATCTCAACCAGAACCGACCAGAAGATCCGAACAACCAGGAGAAGATCAGCGAACAACACCGAAGACGACCGAACACCAGGAAACCGTCCGTCCAGTACCGGTCAGCGACAATCAGCCAGTACCGTCCAGCAACCGACCAGAACCCGCCGACCGAATTGACCAGAAGGACCGACTGGTATTGGACGTCCAGATCGGAGGAAAAACCGTGTCCGCATTATTGGACACAGGAGCAGTTTCCTCCTACATCGATCAACACACAGCGCAGATTTGCCGTGAAGCTGGGTGGCGGAGGCGCCGCCACAATTTGGTGACCGCACTGGCAAATGGGGAACATATAGCTACGAAAAATAGCTATCAAGGAGAAGTTCTCGTCCAGGGCGCTCGTCAAGATCACCGATTCTACGAAATGCCGAATCTCGCATACAGCATGGTGCTGGGGATGGACATCCTCCGCAAATTGCAACTCCAAGTTTGGTTGACAGGTCAACCCATCACCGACTGCAGAAGAAAGCCCGAACCATCTACGACGCAAGAAAACCGCACCATCGCAGCAACCAGCGGACTGATTGAGGCGTCAGCCCAACAGTTACAGCAGCTGGACCGGATCATCGCCCAGGAGAAGAGGAGGTTCGAGGAGGTCAAAGGGCCTACCCCTTTGATCGAACACGAAATCCGGCTGGAAGACCCGACGCCGATTAAGCAACGCTATCGGCCCCGTAACCCCACCATGCAGCGCCTGATCGACACCGAAGTACAGAAGATGCTCGACGAAGGGGTAATACAACCGTCCAGCAGCCCTTGGAGCTCTCCAATAGTGATGGCGAAGAAGAAAAGCGGCGAATATCGGTTTTGCGTAGATTTCCGTCGACTAAATGATGTAACGCGAAAAGATGCGTATCCGTTACCGCAGGTCAACGCGACGTTAGATAAGTTACGCGGAGCGAAATATTTGTCTACAATAGATTTGAAAAATGGATATTGGCAGGTACCTTTAACTCCCGAAAGCCGACCTTTGACCGCCTTTACCGTTCCTGGCCGTGGGCTCATGGAGTTCACGGTAATGCCTTTCGGACTCCACTCCGCACCCTCCACCTTCCAGAGACTCCTAGACCGAGTAATCACTCCGGAAATGGCGCCTCACGCGTTCGCCTACCTAGACGACATTGTAGTAGTCACCTCCACCTTTGACGATCACCTCCGCGTGTTAACCGAGGTTTTTCGCCGTCTACGCAGCGCGAAATTGCGACCGAATTGGGAGAAATGTCAATTCGCGAGAACAAGTCTAAAATATCTCGGACATTTAGTTGACCAGCGCGGCCTCCGAACCGATCCTGAAAAAGTAGCTGCAGTCGCCGAGTTACCTCCACCTACTAATATAAAAGAACTCCGTCGATTCCTCGGGTTACTATCCTGGTACCGCCGTTTCCTCCGCGATATTTCCCAAACCGCCGCCCCACTAACCCAACTCCTCAAGAAGAAAGTAAAATGGTCGTGGGAAGAGCCTCAACAGCGAGCCTTCGAGGAGCTACGCCGAAGACTTACGGAGGCGCCTGTTTTAGCAGTACCGAACTGGGATCTCACCTTCGTCCTTCAAACCGACGCCAGCATGGACGGCTTGGGAGCCGTTCTCACCCAGGAAGACGAAGATGGGGAACGGGTTATCGCCTACGCAAGCCGGACACTCACTCAGGCGGAACGCAATTATTCGACGACCGAGTTGGAGTGTCTAGCTGTCCGGTGGGGCATCTGGAAGATGCGCCATTACCTCGAGGGAAACCATTTCGTCGTTTTGACCGACCATCAGTCTCTGAAGTGGCTCGAGAAGATTGACAACCCTTCCGGTAGACTCGCCCGATGGGCCCTAGAACTCGGACAATGGGACTTCGAGATACGCTACCGAAAAGGACCGGACAACACCGTCGCAGATGCACTTTCCCGCCAACCGCGTGCCACGTGCGAAATGCGAGGACCATTCAGATGCTCGTGGTACAATAACTATCTTCAAGGAACAAAACAACATCCCGAACAATATCCCGACTACCGGATTGAAGACGGACGCCTGTACCGACACATTCTACACACGCTCGATTTCAACGAGCAGGATTCGAACGAGCAGTGGAAGCTGTGCGTGCCGAAAGAAGATAGAGCGCGGGTCCTCCAGGAGGCGCACGATGACCCAACGGCAGGACACTTAGGAATCGCTAAAACGCTCGCACGGATAGCCCGCGTATACTATTGGCCAGGAATGCTACGAGAAGCCACGAAATACGTCCGAGAATGTCGCAGCTGCCAAAAATTCAAATCACAGCAGCAGACTCTCCCAGGAGCAATGCAGCCGACCAGTGTCCAGCAACCGTGGGAGATGGTTTCTGCCGATCTTGTTGGACCACTTCCACGATCGACCAACGGGAACACCACGCTGCTCGTCTTTCAAGATCGATTCACAAAATGGATCGAACTCCGCCCGCTGAAGAAAGCCACGGCGAGCGCCATTGTGAAGGCCCTTAATGAATTGGTCATCCTGCGACACGGATGTCCACGAGTCATCGTTACGGACAACGGTCGGCAGTTCATCAGCCAGGAGTTCACCCGCGCACTCAAGGAGAGTGCGATCCAGCACCGCCGTACACCACCGTACACACCACAGTGTAACCCAGTAGAACGGGCCAATCGGGTTATAAAAACTATGATTGGTCAGTTCATCGGCCGGACACAACGAGGATGGGACCAGCGATTACCAGAACTCGCTTTCGCTTACAACACCGCTCGTCACGAAGCTACGGGACACACTCCAGCTTTTTTGAACACGGGGAGAGAGTTTATCCCCCCAGGTACCCTCCACCAGGAAAACCGCCGACCAGCCACGGGTCCATGGGAGAGACGACTCGCCCAATTAAAGGACGCTTACGAACTAGCAAGAGTTCGATTAGCACAGGAGTTCCAGCGACAACAAAAATACTACAATCTCCGACGCCGCGACTGGCAACCGCAGATCGGGGAGCAAGTATGGAAGCGGACGCACGTGCTCTCCAACAAGGCGGAGGCGCGCAATGCGAAGCTCGTCGAGAAGTACGAAGGACCCTTCGAAATTGCGCGAAAAATCTCACCTGTAATCTATGATCTCCGGGACCTGAAAGGGAAGAAGATAGAGCATATTCATATACGAGACATGAAGCCGGTGACAGGGGTGGGGACCCCCTCCAAAGCCAAGGATGGGAATAAAAGCCGCGACGATCGAGGAGCAGGAATCAGTCAACATCGAGACGACGACCCGACAAGTTTGGCAACGATGATGGACGACAACGACGCCTGGGATCTTTCCCCGCTGGCAAGGGAAATTAAAGCCGCGATAGCGCGAATGCGGCGAAGAGAGAGATTCCGGGAAGACCCCACCTCGCTGACAGGAGAAGACCGCCGACAACTCTGGCAGGACCTGCGACGAGTACAGTATAGTCTCGATCGAGCAATGGAACCGACCAAACGGAAGAAGACGAACCCGAGGAAGGTGCCAACCCCCAAGGCCAAACCACCGGCGGGAGAATTTATTCCGGCCCGGAGAGTGAAGCCCCCAGTCGCACCTGGAGACAGGCCGCCGAAAAACCGGGAAACCGGGGCAACGAGCACTCCAGGGACAACGGCAGCAGAAGCGGCAACAGGAGCAGCAACCACCGCACCACCGGCCGTGCCACCACCACAGGTGGCCCCACTGCTGATGGCTCCGGAGGCGCCAGGAAGACGCCCGACCGTGGCAGTGACCTTACCAGACGGAAGCGTCCACCAGTTGCCGCTCGGGATCCGCCGGCACAGAAAAATGTCCCGAGGACGTCGGTGGACCATCCTCCTCGACCCCACGGGGAGGGTAATCGAGTTCCGGCCAGGAGTACAGGTAATAACCGACACCACATATATTATAACCGACATTGTACCGTAGATATTGTAACCGACACCGGGTATATTTTAACCGACACCGCGTTGTATATATTGTAACCGGCATAATTGTAAATATTTGGTAGTTAAGGAATGCGACGACCAAGGTCCTATACCTTGGTCTACCCGGAGGAGGAGGGGGGTGTGACGATGTCGCGTCACGCCGGCAACGTGC
The DNA here is from genome assembly GCA_963576845.1 of Megachile leachella. Taxonomy (NCBI): domain Eukaryota; kingdom Metazoa; phylum Arthropoda; class Insecta; order Hymenoptera; family Megachilidae; genus Megachile; species Megachile leachella. The sequence goes on from CAUYWW010000182.1 coordinate 1,627,549, forward strand.
TCCGTCGCGTGCCGACGACCGCGCATCGTCAGCCGCGCACCGCGGTGGGGGACCCCCCACCGAGACCACCCGCGAGACCGTGACCTACTTAGATACCGATCGATCGCGTGATCGATGGAGTTGGCCCGGGGCGTCGGCCCCGAAAGGATCTCTCCGGAGATCCGCTCCCAGGCGTAAAGGTCTTCCTGGCTTGAAGGGTACCCTGAGCTAGGTGGACTGGAGGCCAGTCTCAGGAGGAAGGGTAACACTTCTTCTGAGACCAGCCGAGCCAACGGTCAGCCAGCAGACCGACTCGACAGGGTAACACGGAGGGTCGGTAAGCTGGAGACAGTCGCCACAAGGAGGGGGTAGCACCTCCGCGCGGTGACTGTCCGAACGTGGAGGAACGAGCCAGCTCCCTCGAAGGCTAGCCTAGCCACAGGTCAGCCGGCGAGTCGACTTAACGGGGGAGCCCGGAGAGTTGGCGAGTCGGAGGCAGTAGCCGCGCTGGGAGGGTAGCACCACGGCGCGGTGTCTGTCCGAACGTGGAGGCGCCTGTAAGACCCCACTGGGGCAATCTCGGAACACTCTCGGAACAACCAGGTTCCAATTTAATAAGAGCAAGGCAAGGCCAGAACTGGCCATTTACCCGGTGTACTTTGATATCCCCTCTCTCCTCCTCCTCTTGCGCGCGAACCTAGACTAAGACCCGCGAACGCGCCTCCGCGTAACCCGCGAAACGCGCCTCCGCATCCGACCGCGCCGACCGACACGCGAGTACGTCCCGCGACGAACCGCGTCCGCCCGTAAACCGCGAGCGCGCCTCCGCGTAACCCGCGAAACGCGTCTCCGCGCCCGAAACTCCGCCGTATACGGACATCCCGCGATGTCCCCCGTACCGCACCCCGTCCGCCGTTAGTATGTAAGCTATAGTACGTAAGTTATAGTAAGTAAGATAGATTGCATGATAGATAGGTAAGCGTAGTTTATAAGATAGTATGTAAGCTAGGTAGGCTATAGTGTATAAGACTCGCGCCGCCGTCATAACTTCGACACTTTGTAACACCGTTTTGTACATTCTAGAAACCTAACATCGAGCCGCCACCGAAACCGGCAGCCTCGGCCGGCACCGCCGCGACACCCGCGCAGCCCACCGAAAAGGGAGACAATAAAGAATAGTTTAAAGGCGAATCCTGCGTTCTCTATTTTCTACCCTGCGACCAGTCCCCTTCCCCACCGCGACCGGCTCCCTCGCGAAAACCCTGGCTCGCTGAAGCGTCCGGCACCAGGGGGCCCGCGAGTCGCGACTCCACCGCGTTGCCTAGCAACGCGGTGTGGCGAAGACCGACTCCGTTACAAAATATACTTATTACTTTTATTATTATCAATATAACATGCACTATTAGCCATATTTTACTATTATTTTCGCTAGAACTACAATAATTATACTTATTACTCCCGATATTATCAATATAACATGCATTATTACCCATATAATGCAGTTATTATCGCTAGATCTATAATAAATATACTTATTACTTTTATTATTATCAATATAACACGCACTATTAGCCATATTTTACTATTATTATCGCTAGAATTATAATAACTTTACTTATTACTCCCGATATTATCAATATAACATGCATTATTACCCATATAATGCAGTTATTATCGCTAGATCTATAATAAATATACTTATTACTTTTATTATTATCAATATAACATGCATTATTACCCATATTATGCAGTTATTATCGCCAGAACTGTAATAAATATACTTATTACTTTTATTACCACCAATATAACATGCATTATTACCCATATTATGCAGTTATTATCGCTAGAACTGTAATAATTATACTTATTACTTATATTATTGTCAATATAACATGCATTATTACCCATATTATGCAGTTATTATCGCCAGAACTATAATAATTACACTTATTACTTCCGATATTGTCAATATAACATGCATTATTACCCATACTATGCAGTTATTATCGATAGAACTATAATAAATATACTTATTACTTATATTATCATCAATATAACATGCATTATTACCCATATAATGCAGTTATTATAGCTAGATCTATAATAAATATACTTATTACTTATATTATCATCAATATAATATGCATTATTACCCATATAATGCAGTTATTACCGCTAGATCTATAATAAATATACTTATTCCTTTTATTATTATCAATATAACATGCATTATTACCCATATTATGCTGTTATTATCGCTAGAACTATAATAATTATACTTATTACTCCCGATATTATCAATATAACATGCATTATTACCCATATAATGCAGATATTATCGCTAGATCTATAATAAATATACTTATTACATTTATTATTATCAATATAACATGCATTACTACCCATATTATGCAGTTATTATCGATAGAACTATAATAAATATACTTATTAATTATATTATCATCAATATAACATGCATTATTACCCATATTATGCAGTTATTATCGCCAGAACTGTAATAAATATACTTATTACTTTTATTACCACCAATATAACATGCATTATTACCCATATTATGCAGTTATTATCGCCAGAACTATAATAATTACACTTATTACTTCCGATATTGTTAATATAACATGCATTATTACCAATATTATGCAGTTATTATCGCTAGAACTCTAATAAATATACTTATTACTTTTATTATTATCAATATAACATGCATTATTACCCATATTATGCAGTTATTATCGCTAGATCTATAATAAATATACTTACCACTTTTATTATTATCAATATAACATGCACCATTACCCATATTATGCAGTTCTTATCGCCAGAACTATAATAAATATACTTATTACTTTTATTATCACCAATATAACATGCATTATTACCCATATTTTGCAGTTATTATCGCTAGAACTGTAATAATTATACTTATTACTTAAATTATTATCAATATAACATGCATTATTACCCATATTATGCAGTTATTATCGATAGAACTATAATAAATATACTTATTACTTATATTATCATCAATATAACATGCATTATTACCCATATAATGCAGTTATTATAGCTAGATCTATAATAAATATACTTATTACTTATATTATCATTAATATAACATGCATTATTACCCATATAATGCAGTTATAATCGCTAGATCCATAATAAATATACTTATTACTTGTATTATTATCAATATAACATGCACCCTTGCCGTATTTTACTAGTATTATCGCTAGAACTGTAATAATTATACCTATTACTCCCGATATTATCAATATAACATCCATTATTACCCATATAATGCAGTTATTATCGCCAGAACTATAATAAATATACTTATTACTTTTATTATCACCAATTTAACATGCATTATTACCCATATTATGCAGTTATTATCGCATGAACTGTAATAATTATACTTGTTACTTATATTATTATCAATATAACATGCATTATTACCCGTATTATGCAGTTATTATCGCCAGAACTGTAATAAATATACTTATTACATTTATTATTATCAATATAACATGCATTACTACCCATATTATGCAGTTATTATCGATAGAACTATAATAAATATACTTATTAATTATATTATCATCAATATAACATGCATTATTACCCATATTATGCAGTTATTATCGCCAGAACTGTAATAAATATACTTAGTACTTTTATTACCACCAATATAACATGCATTATTACCCATATTTTGCAGTTATTATCGCTAGAACTGTAATAATTATACTTATTACTTAAATTATTATCAATATAACATGCATTATTACCCATATTATGCAGTTATTATCGATAGAACTATAATAAATATACTTATTACTTATATTATCATCAATATAACATGCATTATTACCCATATAATGCAGTTATTATAGCTAGATCTATAATAAATATACTTATTACTTATATTATCATCAATATAATATGCATTATTACCCATATAATGCAGTTATTATCGCTAGATCTATAATAAATATACTTATTACTTTTATTATTATCAATATAACATGCATTATTATCCATATAATGCAGTTATTATCGCTAGATCTATAATAAATATACTTATTACTTTTATTATTATCAATATAACACGCACTATTAGCCATATTTTACTATTATTATCGCTAGAATTATAATAACTTTACTTATTACTCCCGATATTATCAATATAACATGCATTATTACCCATATAATGCAGTTATTATCGCTAGATCTATAATAAATATACTTATTACTTTTATTATTATCAATATAACATGCATTATTACCCATATTATGCAGTTATTATCGCCAGAACTGTAATAAATATACTTATTACTTTTATTACCACCAATATAACATGCATTATTACCCATATTATGCAGTTATTATCGATAGAACTGTAATAATTATACTTATTACTTATATTATTGTCAATATAACATGCATTATTACCCATATTATGCAGTTATTATCGCCAGAACTATAATAATTACACTTATTACTTCCGATATTGTCAATATAACATGCATTATTACCCATATTATGCAGTTATTATCGATAGAACTATAATAAATATACTTATTACTTATATTATCATCAATATAACATGCATTATTACCCATATAATGCAGTTATTATAGCTAGATCTATAATAAATATACTTATTACTTATGTTATCATCAATATAATATGCATTATTACCCATATAATGCAGTTATTATCGCTAGATCTATAATAAATATACTTATTACTTTTATTATTATCAATATAACATGCATTATTACCCATATTATGCAGTTATTATCGCTAGAACTATAATAATTACACTTAGTACTCCCGATATTATCAATATAACATGCATTATTACCCATATAATGCAGTTATTATCGCTAGATCTATAATAAATATACTTACTACTTTTATTATTATCAATATAACACGCACTATTAGCCATATTTTACTATTATTATCGCTAGAATTATAATAATTTTACTTATTACTCCCGATATTATCAATATAACATGCATTATTACCCATATAATGCAGTTATTATCGCTAGATCTATAATAAATATACTTATTACTTTTATTATTATCAATATAACATGCATTATTACCCATATTATGCAGTTATTATCGCTAGAACTGTAATAAATATACTTATTACTTTTATTACCACCAATATAACATGCATTATTACCCATATTATGCAGTTATTATCGCTAGAACTGTAATAATTATACTTATTACTTATATTATTGTCAATATAACATGCATTATTACCCATATTATGCAGTTATTATCGCCAGAGCTATAATAATTACACTTATTACTTCCGATATTGTCAATATAACATGCATTATTACCCATATTATGCAGTTATTATCGCTAGAACTGTAATAATTATACTTATTACTTATATTATTATCAATATAACATGCATTATTACCCATATTATGCAGTTATTATCGATAGAACTATAATAAATATACTTATTACTTATATTATCATCAATATAACATGCATTATTACCCATATAATGCAGTTATTATAGCTAGATCTATAATAAATATAATTATTACTTATATTATCATCAATATAATATGCATTATTACCCATATAATGCAGTTATTATCGCTAGATCTATAATAAATATACTTATTACTTTTATTATTATCAATATAGCATGCATTATTACCCATATTATGCAGTTATTATCGCTAGAACTATAATAATTACACTTATTACTCCCGATATTATCAATATAACATGCATTATTACCCATATAATGCAGTTATTATGGCTAGATCTATAATAAATATACTTATTACTTTTATTATTATCAATATAACATGCACTATTAGCCATATTTTACTATTATTTTCGCTAGAACTACAATAATTATACTTATTACTCCCGATATTATCAATATAACATGCATTATTACCCATATAATGCAGTTATTATCGCTAGATCTATAATAAATATACTTATTACTTTTATTATTATCAATATAACACGCACTATTAGCCATATTTTACTATTATTATCGCTAGAATTATAATAACTTTACTTATTACTCCCGATATTATCAATATAACATGCATTATTACCCATATAATGCAGTTATTATCGCTAGATCTATAATAAATATACTTATTACTTTTATTATTATCAATATAACATGCATTATTACCCATATTATGCAGTTATTATCGCCAGAACTGTAATAAATATACTTATTACTTTTATTACCACCAATATAACATGCATTATTACCCATATTATGCAGTTATTATCGCTAGAACTGTAATAATTATACTTATTACTTATATTATTGTCAATATAACATGCATTATTACCCATATTATGCAGTTATTATCGCCAGAACTATAATAATTACACTTATTACTTCCGATATTGTCAATATAACATGCATTATTACCCATACTATGCAGTTATTATCGATAGAACTATAATAAATATACTTATTACTTATATTATCATCAATATAACATGCATTATTACCCATATAATGCAGTTATTATAGCTAGATCTATAATAAATATACTTATTACTTATATTATCATCAATATAATATGCATTATTACCCATATAATGCAGTTATTACCGCTAGATCTATAATAAATATACTTATTCCTTTTATTATTATCAATATAACATGCATTATTACCCATATTATGCTGTTATTATCGCTAGAACTATAATAATTATACTTATTACTCCCGATATTATCAATATAACATGCATTATTACCCATATAATGCAGATATTATCGCTAGATCTATAATAAATATACTTATTACATTTATTATTATCAATATAACATGCATTACTACCCATATTATGCAGTTATTATCGATAGAACTATAATAAATATACTTATTAATTATATTATCATCAATATAACATGCATTATTACCCATATTATGCAGTTATTATCGCCAGAACTGTAATAAATATACTTATTACTTTTATTACCACCAATATAACATGCATTATTACCCATATTATGCAGTTATTATCGCCAGAACTATAATAATTACACTTATTACTTCCGATATTGTTAATATAACATGCATTATTACCAATATTATGCAGTTATTATCGCTAGAACTCTAATAAATATACTTATTACTTTTATTATTATCAATATAACATGCATTATTACCCATATTATGCAGTTATTATCGCTAGATCTATAATAAATATACTTACCACTTTTATTATTATCAATATAACATGCACCATTACCCATATTATGCAGTTCTTATCGCCAGAACTATAATAAATATACTTATTACTTTTATTAGCACCAATATAACATGCATTATTACCCATATTATGCAGTTATTATCGCTAGAACTATAATAAATATACTTATTACTTATATTATCATCAATATAACATGCATTATTACCCATATAATGCAGTTATTATAGCTAGATCTATAATAAATATACTTATTACTTATGTTATCATCAATATAATATGCATTATTACCCATATAATGCAGTTATTACCGCTAGATCGATAATAAATATACTTATTCCTTTTATTATTATCAATATAACATGCATTATTACCCATATTATGCTGTTATTATCGCTAGAACTATAATAATTATACTTATTACTCCCGATATTATCAATATAACATGCATTATTACCCATATAATGCAGATATTATCGCTAGATCTATAATAAATATACTTATTACATTTATTATTATCAATATAACATGCATTACTACCCATATTATGCAGTTATTATCGATAGAACTATAATAAATATACTTATTAATTATATTATCATCAATATAACATGCATTATTACCCATATAATGCAGTTATTATCGCCAGAACTGTAATAAATATACTTATTACTTTCATTACCACCAATATAACATGCATTATTACCCATATTATGCAGTTATTATCGCCAGAACTATAATAATTACACTTATTACTTCCGATATTGTTAATATAACATGCATTATTACCAATATTATGCAGTTATTATCGCTAGAACTCTAATAAATATACTTATTACTTTTATTATTATCAATATAACATGCATTATTACCCATATTATGCAGTTATTATCGCTAGATCTATAATAAATATACTTACCACTTTTATTATTATCAATATAACATGCACCATTACCCATATTATGCAGTTCTTATCGCCAGAACTATAATAAATATACTTATTACTTTTATTATCACCAATATAACATGCATTATTACCCATATTATGCAGTTATTATCGCTAGAACTATAATAAATATACTTATTACTTTTATTATTATCAATATAACACGCACTATTAGCCATATTTTACTATTATTTTCGGTAGAACTACAATAATTATACTGATTACTTCCGATATTATCAATATAACATGCATTATTACCCATATAATGTAGTTATTATCGCTAGAACTGTAATAATTATACTTATTACTTATATAATATCAATATAACATGCATTATTGCCCATATTATGCAGTTATTATCGCCAGAACTATAATAAATATACCTATTACTTTTATTGTCATCAATATAACATGCATTATTACCCATATTATGCAGTTATTATCGCCAGAACTATAATAAATATACTTATTACTTTCATTATCACCAATATAACATGCATTATTACCCATATTACGCAGTTATTATCGCTAGAACTATAATAATTATATTTGTTACACCCGATATTATCAATATAACATGCATAATTACCCATATAATGCAGTTATTATCGCTAGATCTATAATTAATATACTTATTACTTTTATTATTATCAATATAACATGCATTATTACCCATATTATGCAGTTATTATCGCTAGAACTATAGTAATTATACTTATTACTCCCGATATTATCAATATAACATGCATTATTACCCATATTATGCAGTTATTATCGCCAGAACTGTAATAAATATACTTATTACTTTTATTACCACCAATATAACATGCATTATTACCCATATTATGCAGTTATTATCGCTAGAACTGTAATAATTATACTTATTACTTATATTATTGTCAATATAACATGCATTATTACCCATATTATGCAGTTATTATCGCCAGAACTGTAATAAATATACTTATTACTTTTATTACCACCAATATAACATGCATTATTACCCATATTATGCAGTTATTATCGATAGAACTGTAATAATTATACTTATTACTTATATTATTGTCAATATAACATGCATTATTACCCATATTATGCAGTTATTATCGCCAGAACTATAATAATTACACTTATTACTTCCGATATTGTCAATATAACATGCATTATTACCCATATTATGCAGTTATTATCGATAGAACTATAATAAATATACTTATTACTTATATTATCATCAATATAACATGCATTATTACCCATATAATGCAGTTATTATAGCTAGATCTATAATAAATATACTTATTACTTATGTTATCATCAATATAATATGCATTATTACCCATATAATGCAGTTATTATCGCTAGATCTATAATAAATATACTTATTACTTTTATTATTATCAATATAACATGCATTATTACCCATATTATGCAGTTATTATCGCTAGAACTATAATAATTACACTTAGTACTCCCGATATTATCAATATAACATGCATTATTACCCATATAATGCAGTTATTATCGCTAGATCTATAATAAATATACTTACTACTTTTATTATTATCAATATAACACGCACTATTAGCCATATTTTACTATTATTATCGCTAGAATTATAATAATTTTACTTATTACTCCCGATATTATCAATATAACATGCATTATTACCCATATAATGCAGTTATTATCGCTAGATCTATAATAAATATACTTATTACTTTTATTATTATCAATATAACATGCATTATTACCCATATTATGCAGTTATTATCGCTAGAACTGTAATAAATATACTTATTACTTTTATTACCACCAATATAACATGCATTATTACCCATATTATGCAGTTATTATCGCTAGAACTGTAATAATTATACTTATTACTTATATTATTGTCAATATAACATGCATTATTACCCATATTATGCAGTTATTATCGCCAGAGCTATAATAATTACACTTATTACTTCCGATATTGTCAATATAACATGCATTATTACCCATATTATGCAGTTATTATCGCTAGAACTGTAATAATTATACTTATTACTTATATTATTATCAATATAACATGCATTATTACCCATATTATGCAGTTATTATCGATAGAACTATAATAAATATACTTATTACTTATATTATCATCAATATAACATGCATTATTACCCATATAATGCAGTTATTATAGCTAGATCTATAATAAATATAATTATTACTTATATTATCATCAATATAATATGCATTATTACCCATATAATGCAGTTATTATCGCTAGATCTATAATAAATATACTTATTACTTTTATTATTATCAATATAGCATGCATTATTACCCATATTATGCAGTTATTATCGCTAGAACTATAATAATTACACTTATTACTCCCGATATTATCAATATAACATGCATTATTACCCATATAATGCAGTTATTATGGCTAGATCTATAATAAATATACTTATTACTTTTATTATTATCAATATAACATGCACTATTAGCCATATTTTACTATTATTTTCGCTAGAACTACAATAATTATACTTATTACTCCCGATATTATCAATATAACATGCATTATTACCCATATAATGCAGTTATTATCGCTAGATCTATAATAAATATACTTATTACTTTTATTATTATCAATATAACACGCACTATTAGCCATATTTTACTATTATTATCGCTAGAATTATAATAACTTTACTTATTACTCCCGATATTATCAATATAACATGCATTATTACCCATATAATGCAGTTATTATCGCTAGATCTATAATAAATATACTTATTACTTTTATTATTATCAATATAACATGCATTATTACCCATATTATGCAGTTATTATCGCCAGAACTGTAATAAATATACTTATTACTTTTATTACCACCAATATAACATGCATTATTACCCATATTATGCAGTTATTATCGCTAGAACTGTAATAATTATACTTATTACTTATATTATTGTCAATATAACATGCATTATTACCCATATTATGCAGTTATTATCGCCAGAACTATAATAATTACACTTATTACTTCCGATATTGTCAATATAACATGCATTATTACCCATACTATGCAGTTATTATCGATAGAACTATAATAAATATACTTATTACTTATATTATCATCAATATAACATGCATTATTACCCATATAATGCAGTTATTATAGCTAGATCTATAATAAATATACTTATTACTTATATTATCATCAATATAATATGCATTATTACCCATATAATGCAGTTATTACCGCTAGATCTATAATAAATATACTTATTCCTTTTATTATTATCAATATAACATGCATTATTACCCATATTATGCTGTTATTATCGCTAGAACTATAATAATTATACTTATTACTCCCGATATTATCAATATAACATGCATTATTACCCATATAATGCAGATATTATCGCTAGATCTATAATAAATATACTTATTACATTTATTATTATCAATATAACATGCATTACTACCCATATTATGCAGTTATTATCGATAGAACTATAATAAATATACTTATTAATTATATTATCATCAATATAACATGCATTATTACCCATATTATGCAGTTATTATCGCCAGAACTGTAATAAATATACTTATTACTTTTATTACCACCAATATAACATGCATTATTACCCATATTATGCAGTTATTATCGCCAGAACTATAATAATTACACTTATTACTTCCGATATTGTTAATATAACATGCATTATTACCAATATTATGCAGTTATTATTGCTAGAACTCTAATAAATATACTTATTACTTTTATTATTATCAATATAACATGCATTATTACCCATATTATGCAGTTATTATCGCTAGATCTATAATAAATATACTTACCACTTTTATTATTATCAATATAACATGCACCATTACCCATATTATGCAGTTCTTATCGCCAGAACTATAATAAATATACTTATTACTTTTATTAGCACCAATATAACATGCATTATTACCCATATTATGCAGTTATTATCGCTAGAACTATAATAAATATACTTATTACTTATATTATCATCAATATAACATGCATTATTACCCATATAATGCAGTTATTATAGCTAGATCTATAATAAATATACTTATTACTTATGTTATCATCAATATAATATGCATTATTACCCATATAATGCAGTTATTACCGCTAGATCGATAATAAATATACTTATTCCTTTTATTATTATCAATATAACATGCATTATTACCCATATTATGCTGTTATTATCGCTAGAACTATAATAATTATACTTATTACTCCCGATATTATCAATATAACATGCATTATTACCCATATAATGCAGATATTATCGCTAGATCTATAATAAATATACTTATTACATTTATTATTATCAATATAACATGCATTACTACCCATATTATGCAGTTATTATCGATAGAACTATAATAAATATACTTATTAATTATATTATCATCAATATAACATGCATTATTACCCATATAATGCAGTTATTATCGCCAGAACTGTAATAAATATACTTATTACTTTCATTACCACCAATATAACATGCATTATTACCCATATTATGCAGTTATTATCGCCAGAACTATAATAATTACACTTATTACTTCCGATATTGTTAATATAACATGCATTATTACCAATATTATGCAGTTATTATCGCTAGAACTCTAATAAATATACTTATTACTTTTATTATTATCAATATAACATGCATTATTACCCATATTATGCAGTTATTATCGCTAGATCTATAATAAATATACTTACCACTTTTATTATTATCAATATAACATGCACCATTACCCATATTATGCAGTTCTTATCGCCAGAACTATAATAAATATACTTATTACTTTTATTATCACCAATATAACATGCATTATTACCCATATTATGCAGTTATTATCGCTAGAACTATAATAAATATACTTATTACTTTTATTATTATCAATATAACACGCACTATTAGCCATATTTTACTATTATTTTCGGTAGAACTACAATAATTATACTGATTACTTCCGATATTATCAATATAACATGCATTATTACCCATATAATGTAGTTATTATCGCTAGAACTGTAATAATTATACTTATTACTTATATAATATCAATATAACATGCATTATTGCCCATATTATGCAGTTATTATCGCCAGAACTATAATAAATATACCTATTACTTTTATTGTCATCAATATAACATGCATTATTACCCATATTATGCAGTTATTATCGCCAGAACTATAATAAATATACTTATTACTTTCATTATCACCAATATAACATGCATTATTACCCATATTACGCAGTTATTATCGCTAGAACTATAATAATTATATTTGTTACACCCGATATTATCAATATAACATGCATAATTACCCATATAATGCAGTTATTATCGCTAGATCTATAATTAATATACTTATTACTTTTATTATTATCAATATAACATGCATTATTACCCATATTATGCAGTTATTATCGCTAGAACTATAGTAATTATACTTATTACTCCCGATATTATCAATATAACATGCATTATTACCCATATTATGCAGTTATTATCGCCAGAACTGTAATAAATATACTTATTACTTTTATTACCACCAATATAACATGCATTATTACCCATATTATGCAGTTATTATCGCTAGAACTGTAATAATTATACTTATTACTTATATTATTGTCAATATAACATGCATTATTACCCATATTATGCAGTTATTATCGCCAGAACTATAATAATTACACTTATTACTTCCGATATTGTCAATATAACATGCATTATTACCCATACTATGCAGTTATTATCGATAGAACTATAATAAATATACTTATTACTTATATTATCATCAATATAACATGCATTATTACCCATATAATGCAGTTATTATAGCTAGATCTATAATAAATATACTTATTACTTATATTATCATCAATATAATATGCATTATTACCCATATAATGCAGTTATTACCGCTAGATCTATAATAAATATACTTATTCCTTTTATTATTATCAATATAACATGCATTATTACCCATATTATGCTGTTATTATCGCTAGAACTATAATAATTATACTTATTACTCCCGATATTATCAATATAACATGCATTATTACGAGTATTATGCAGTTATTATCGCCAGAACTATAATAAATATACTTATTACTTTTATTATTATCAATATAACACGCACTATTAGCCATATTTTACTATTATTTTCGGTAGAACTACAATAATTATACTGATTACTTCCGATATTATCAATATAACATGCATTATTACCCATATAATGTAGTTATTATCGCTAGAACTGTAATAATTATACTTATTACTTATATAATATCAATATAACATGCATTATTGCCCATATTATGCAGTTATTATCGCCAGAACTATAATAAATATACCTATTACTTTTATTGTCATCAATATAACATGCATTATTACCCATATTATGCAGTTATTATCGCCAGAACTATAATAAATATACTTATTACTTTCATTATCACCAATATAACATGCATTATTACCCATATTACGCAGTTATTATCGCTAGAACTATAATAATTATACTTATTACACCCGATATTATCAATATAACATGCATAATTACCCATATAATGCAGTTATTATCGCTAGATCTATAATTAGTATACTTATTACTTTTATTATTATCAATATAACATGCATTATTACCCATATTATGCAGTTATTATCGCTAGAACTATAGTAATTATACTTATTACTCCCGATATTATCAATATAACATGCATTATTACCCATATAATGCAGTTATAATCGCCAGAACTATAATAAATATACTTATTACTTTTATTATCACCAATATAACATGCATTATTACCCATATTATGCAGTTATTATCGCTAGAACTGTAATAATTATACTTATTACTTATATTATTGTCAATATAACATGCATTATTACCCATATTATGCAGTTATTATCGCCAGAACTATAATAATTACACTTATTACTTCCGATATTGTCAATATAACATGCATTATTACCCATATTATGCAGTTATTATCGCTAGAACTGTAATAATTATACTTATTACTTATATTATTATCAAAATAACATGCATTATTACCCATATTATGCAGTTATTATCGATAGAACTATAATAAATATACTTAGTACTTATATTATCATCAATATAACATGCATTATTACCCATATAATGCAGTTATTATAGCTAGATCTATAATAAATATACTTATTACTTATATTATCATCAATATAATATGCATTATTACCCATATAATGCAGTTATTATCGCTAGATCTATAGTAAATATACTTAATACTTTTATTATTATCAAAATAACATGCATTATTACCCATATTATGCAGTTATTATCGCTAGAACTATAATAATTACACTTATTACTCCCGATATTATCAATATAACATGCATTATTACCCATATAATGCAGTTATTATGGCTAGATCTATAATAAATATACTTATTACTTTTATTATTATCAATATAACATGCACTATTAGCCATATTTTACTATTATTTTCGCTAGAACTACAATAATTATACTTATTACTCCCGATATTATCAATATAACATGCATTATTACCCATATAATGCAGTTATTATCGCTAGATCTATAATAAATATACTTATTACTTTTATTATTATCAATATAACACGCACTATTAGCCATATTTTACTATTATTATCGCTAGAATTATAATAACTTTACTTATTACTCCCGATATTATCAATATAACATGCATTATTACCCATATAATGCAGTTATTATCGCTAGATCTATAATAAATATACTTATTACTTTTATTATTATCAATATAACATGCATTATTACCCATATTATGCAGTTATTATCGCCAGAACTGTAATAAATATACTTATTACTTTTATTACCACCAATATAACATGCATTATTACCCATATTATGCAGTTATTATCGATAGAACTGTAATAATTATACTTATTACTTATATTATTGTCAATATAACATGCATTATTACCCATATTATGCAGTTATTATCGCCAGAACTATAATAATTACACTTATTACTTCCGATATTGTCAATATAACATGCATTATTACCCATACTATGCAGTTATTATCGATAGAACTATAATAATTATACTTATTACTCCCGATATTATCAATATAACATGCATTATTACCCATATAATGCAGATATTATCGCTAGATCTATAATAAATATACTTATTACATTTATTATTATCAATATAACATGCATTACTACCCATATTATGCAGTTATTATCGATAGAACTATAATAAATATACTTATTAATTATATTATCATCAATATAACATGCATTATTACCCATATAATGCAGTTATTATCGCCAGAACTGTAATAAATATACTTATTACTTTCATTACCACCAATATAACATGCATTATTACCCATATTATGCAGTTATTATCGCCAGAACTATAATAATTACACTTATTACTTCCGATATTGTTAATATAACATGCATTATTACCAATATTATGCAGTTATTATCGCTAGAACTCTAATAAATATACTTATTACTTTTATTATTATCAATATAACATGCATTATTACCCATATTATGCAGTTATTATCGCTAGATCTATAATAAATATACTTACCACTTTTATTATTATCAATATAACATGCACCATTACCCATATTATGCAGTTCTTATCGCCAGAACTATAATAAATATACTTATTACTTTTATTATCACCAATATAACATGCATTATTACCCATATTATGCAGTTATTATCGCTAGAACTATAATAAATATACTTATTACTTTTATTATTATCAATATAACACGCACTATTAGCCATATTTTACTATTATTTTCGGTAGAACTACAATAATTATACTGATTACTTCCGATATTATCAATATAACATGCATTATTACCCATATAATGTAGTTATTATCGCTAGAACTGTAATAATTATACTTATTACTTATATAATATCAATATAACATGCATTATTGCCCATATTATGCAGTTATTATCGCCAGAACTATAATAAATATACCTATTACTTTTATTGTCATCAATATAACATGCATTATTACCCATATTATGCAGTTATTATCGCCAGAACTATAATAAATATACTTATTACTTTCATTATCACCAATATAACATGCATTATTACCCATATTACGCAGTTATTATCGCTAGAACTATAATAATTATACTTGTTACACCCGATATTATCAATATAACATGCATAATTACCCATGTAATGCAGTTATTATCGCTAGATCTATAATTAATATACTTATTACTTTTATTATTATCAATATAACATGCATTATTACCCATATTATGCAGTTATTATCGCTAGAACTATAGTAATTATACTTATTACTCCCGATATTATCAATATAACATGCATTATTACCCATATTATGCAGTTATTATCGCCAGAACTGTAATAAATATACTTATTACTTTTATTACCACCAATATAACATGCATTATTACCCATATTATGCAGTTATTATCGCTAGAACTGTAATAATTATACTTATTACTTATATTATTGTCAATATAACATGCATTATTACCCATATTATGCAGTTATTATCGCCAGAACTATAATAATTACACTTATTACTTCCGATATTGTCAATATAACATGCATTATTACCCATACTATGCAGTTATTATCGATAGAACTATAATAAATATACTTATTACTTATATTATCATCAATATAACATGCATTATTACCCATATAATGCAGTTATTATAGCTAGATCTATAATAAATATACTTATTACTTATATTATCATCAATATAATATGCATTATTACCCATATAATGCAGTTATTACCGCTAGATCTATAATAAATATACTTATTCCTTTTATTATTATCAATATAACATGCATTATTACCCATATTATGCTGTTATTATCGCTAGAACTATAATAATTATACTTATTACTCCCGATATTATCAATATAACATGCATTATTACGAGTATTATGCAGTTATTATCGCCAGAACTATAATAAATATACTTATTACTTTTATTATTATCAATATAACACGCACTATTAGCCATATTTTACTATTATTTTCGGTAGAACTACAATAATTATACTGATTACTTCCGATATTATCAATATAACATGCATTATTACCCATATAATGTAGTTATTATCGCTAGAACTGTAATAATTATACTTATTACTTATATAATATCAATATAACATGCATTATTGCCCATATTATGCAGTTATTATCGCCAGAACTATAATAAATATACCTATTACTTTTATTGTCATCAATATAACATGCATTATTACCCATATTATGCAGTTATTATCGCCAGAACTATAATAAATATACTTATTACTTTCATTATCACCAATATAACATGCATTATTACCCATATTACGCAGTTATTATCGCTAGAACTATAATAATTATACTTATTACACCCGATATTATCAATATAACATGCATAATTACCCATATAATGCAGTTATTATCGCTAGATCTATAATTAGTATACTTATTACTTTTATTATTATCAATATAACATGCATTATTACCCATATTATGCAGTTATTATCGCTAGAACTATAGTAATTATACTTATTACTCCCGATATTATCAATATAACATGCATTATTACCCATATAATGCAGTTATAATCGCTAGATCTATAATAAATATACTTATTACTTTTATTATTATCAATATAACATGCACCCTTGCCGTATTTTACTAGTATTATCGCTAGAACTGTAATAATTATACCTATTACTCCCGATATTATCAATATAACATGCATTATTACCCATATAATGCAGTTATTATCGCCAGAACTATAATAAATATACTTATTACTTTTATTATCACCAATCTAACATGCATTATTACCCATATTATGCAGTTATTATCGCTAGAACTGTAATAATTATACTTGTTACTTATATTATTATCAATATAACATGCATTATTACCCGTATTATGCAGTTATTATCGCCAGAACTATAATAAATATACTAATTACATTTATTATTATCAATATAACATGCATTACTACCCATATTATGCAGTTATTATCGATAGAACTATAATAAATATACTTATTAATTATATTATCATCAATATAACATGCATTATTACCCATATTATGCAGTTATTATCGCCAGAACTGTAATAAATATACTTAGTACTTTTATTACCACCAATATAACATGCATTATTACCCATATTTTGCAGTTATTATCGCTAGACCTGTAATAATTATACTTATTACTTACATTATTATCAATATAACATGCATTATTACCCATATTATGCAGTTATTATCGATAGAACTATAATAAATATACTTATTACTTATATTATCATCAATATAATATGCATTATTACCCATATAATGCAGTTATTATCGCTAGATCTATAATAAATATACTTATTACTTTTATTATTATCAATATAACATGCATTATTACCCATATTATGCAGTTATTATCGCTAGAACTATAATAATTACACTTATTACTCCCGATATTATCAATATAACATGCATTATTACCCATATAATGCAGTTATTATCGCTATATCTATAATAAATATACTTATTACTTTTATTATTATCAATATAACACGCACTATTAGCCATATTTTACTATTATTATCGCTAGAATTATAGTAACTTTACTTATTACTCCCGATATTATCAATATAACATGCATTATTACCCATATAATGCAGTTATTATCGATAGAACTATAATAAATATACTTATTACTTATATTATCATCAATATAACATGCATTATTACCCATATAATGCAGTTATTATAGCTAGATCTATAATAAATATACTTATTACTTTTATTACCACCAATATAACATGCATTATTACCCATATTATGCAGTTATTATCGCTAGAACTGTAATAATTATACTTATTACTTATATTATTGTCAATATAACATGCATTATTACCCATATTATGCAGTTATTATCGCCAGAACTATAATAAATATACTTATTACATTTATTTTTATCAATATAACATGCATTACTGCCCATATTATGCAGTTAGTATCGATAGAACTATAATAAATATACTTATTAATTATATTATCATCAATATAACATGCATTATTACCCATATTATGCAGTTATTATCGCCAGAACTGTAATAAATATACTTATTACTTTTATTACCACCAATATAACATGCATTATTACCCATATTATGCAGTTATTATCGCTAGAACTGTAATAATTATACTTATTACTTATATTATGGTCAATATAACATGCATTATTACCCATATTATGCAGTTATTATCGATAGAACTATAATAAATATACGTATTACTTATATTATCATCAATATAACATGCATTATTACCCATATTATGCAGTTATTATCGCCAGAACTGTAATAAATATACTTAGTACTTTTATTACCACCAATATAACATGCATTATTACCCATATTTTGCAGTTATTATCGCTAGAACTGTAATAATTATACTTATTACTTATATTATTATCAATATAACATGCATTATTACCCATATTATGCAGTTATTATCGATAGAACTATAATAAATATACTTATTACTTATATTATCATCAATATAACATGCATTATTACCCATATAATGCAGTTATTATAGCTAGATCTATAATAAATATACTTATTACTTATATTATCATCAATATAATATGCATTATTACCCATATAATGCAGTTATTATCGCTAGATCTATAATAAATATACTTATTCCTTTTATTATTATCAATATAACATGCATTATTACCCATATTATGCAGTTATTATCGCTAGAACTATAATAATTATACTTATTACTCCCGATATTATCAATATAACATGCATTATTACCCATATAATGCAGATATTATCGCTAGATCTATAATAAATATACTTATTACATTTATTATTATCAATATAACATGCATTACTACCCATATTATGCAGTTATTATCGATAGAACTACAATAAATATACTTATTAATTATATTATCATCAATATAACATGCATTATTACCCATATTATGCAGTTATTATCGCCAGGACTGTAATAAATATACTTATTACTTTTATTACCACCAATATAACATGCATTATTACCCATATTATGCAGTTATTATCGCTAGAACTGTAATAATTATACTTATTACTTATATTATTGTCAATATAACATGCATTATTACCCATATTATGCAGTTATTATCGCCAGAACTATAATAATTACACTTATTACTTCCGATATTGTCAATATAACATGCATTATTACCCATATTATGCAGTTATTATCGATAGAACTATAATAAATATACTTATTACTTTTATTATTATCAATATAACACGCACTATTAGCCATATTTTACTATTATTATCGCTAGAATTATAATAATTTTACTTATTACTCCCGATATTATCAATATAACATGCATTATTACCCATATAATGCAGTTATAATCGTTAGATCTATAATAAATATACTTATTACTTTTATTATTATCAATATAACATGCACCCTTGCCATATTTTACTAGTATTATCGCTAGAACTGTAATAATTATACCTATTACTCCCGATATTATCAATATAACATCCATTATTACCCATATTATGCAGTTATTATCGCCAGAACTGTAATAAATATACTTATTACTTTTATTACCACCAATATAACATGCATTATTACCCATATTATGCAGTTATTATCGCTAGAACTGTAATAATTATACTTATTACTTATATTATTATCAATATAACATTTATTATTACCCATATTATGCAGTTATTATCGATAGAACTATAATAAATATTCTTATTACTTATATTATCATCAATATAACATGCATTATTACCCATATAATGCAGTTATTGTAGCTAGATCTATAATGAATATACTTATTACTTATATTATCATCAATATAATATGCATTATTACCCATATAATGCAGATATTATCGCTAGATCTATAATAAATATACTTATTACTTTTATTATTGTCAATATAACATGCATTATTACCCATATTATGCAGTTATTATCGCCAGAACTATAATAATTACACTTATTACTTCCGATATTGTCAATATAACATGCATTATTACCCATATTATGCAGTTATTATCGCTAGAACTCTAATAAATATACTTATTACTTTTATTATCGTTAATATAACATGCATCATTACCCATATTATGCAGGTACTATCGATAGAACTACAATAAATATACTTATTACTTTTATTATTATCAATATAACATGCATTATTACCCGTATTATGCAGTTATTATCGCCAGAACTATAATAAATATACTTATTACCTTTATTATTATCAATATAACACGCACTATTGGCCATATTTTACTATTATTTTCGCTAGAACTACAATAATTATACTTATTACTCCCGATATTATCAATATAACATGCATTATTACCCATATAATGCAGTTATTATCGCTAGAACTGTAATAATTATACTTATTACTTATATAATATCAAATAACATGCATTATTGCCCATATTATGCAGTTATTAACGCCAGAACTATAATAAATATACCTATTACTTTTATTATCATCAATATAACATGCATTATTACCCATATTATGCAGTTCTTGTCGCCAGAACTATAATAAATATACTTGTTACTTTTATTATCACCAATATGACATGCATTATTACCCATATTATGCAGTTATTATCGCTCGAACTGTTATAATTATACTTATAACTTATATTATTATCAATATAACATGCATTATTACCCGTATTATGCAGTTATTATCGCCAGAACTATAATAAATATACTTATTACTTTTATTATTATCAATATAACACGCACTATTGGCCATATTTTACTATTATTTTCGCTAGAACTACAATAATTATACTTATTACTCCCGATATTATCAATATAACATGCATTATTAGCCATATAATGCAGTTATTATAGCTAGATCTATAATAAATATACTTATTACTTATATTATCATCAATATAACATGCATTATTACCCATATAATGCAGTTATTATCGCTAGATCTATAATAAATATACTTATTACCTTTGTTATTATCAATATAACATGCACACTTGCCATATTTTACTAGTATTATCGCTAGAACTGTAATAATTATACTTATTACTCCCGATATTATCAATATAACATCCATTATTACCCATATAATGCAGTTATTATCGCCAGAACTATAATAAATATACTTATTACTTTTATTATCACCAATATAACATGCATTATTACCCATATTATGCAGTTATTATCGCTAGAACTGTAATAATTATACTTGTTACTTATATTATTATCAATATAACATGCATTATTACCCGTATTATGCAGTTATTATCGCCAGAACTATAATAAATATACTTATTACTTTTATTATTATCAATATAACATGCACTATTAGCCATATTTTACTATTATTATCGCTGGAACTATAATAATTTTACTTATTACTCCCGATATTATCAGTATAAAATCCATTATTACCCATATAATGCAGTTATTATCGCTAGAGCTGCAATAATTATACTTATTACGTATATTATTCTCAATATAACATACATTATTACCCATATTATGCAGTTATTATCGCCAGAACTATAATAAATATACCTATTACTTTTATTATCATCAATATAACATGCATTATTACCCATATTATGCAGTTATTATCGCTAGAACTATAATAAATATACTTATTACGCATATTATCATCAATATAACATGCATTATTACGCATATAATGCAGTTATTATAGCTAGATGTATAATCAATATACTTATTACTTTTATTATTATCAATATAACATGCACTATTAGCCATATTTTACTATTATTATCGCTAGAACTATAATAATTATACTTATCACTCCCGATATTATCAATATAACATGCATTATTGCCCATATTTTACTATTATTATCGCTAGAACTATAATAATTACACTTATTACTCCCGATATTATCAATATAACATGCATTATTAAACATATAATGCAGTTATTATCGATAGAAGTATAATAAATATACTTATTTCTTTTATTATCACCAATATAACATGCATTATTACCCATATTATGCAGTTATTATCGGTAGAACTATAACAAATATACTTATTACTTTTATTATTATCAATATAACATGCATTATTACCCATATCTTACTATTATTATCGCTAGAACTATAATAATTATACTTATTACTCCCGATATTATCAATATAACATGCATTATTACCCATATTATGCAGTTATTATCGCCAGAACTATAATAAATATACTTATTTCTTTTATTATCACCAATATAACATGCATTATTACCCATATTATGCAGTTATTACCGCTAGAACTGTAATAATTATACTTATTACTTATATTATTATCAATATAACATGCATTATTAAACATATAATGCAGTTATTATCGATAGAAGTATAATAAATATACTTATTTCTTTTATTATCACCAATATAACATGCATTATTACCCATATGATGCAGTTATTATCGATAGAAGTATAATATATATACTTATTACTTTTATTATCGTTAATATAACATGCATTATTACCCATATTATGCAGGTACTATCGATAGAACTATAATAAATATACTTATTACTTTTATTATTATCAATATAACATGCATTATTAACCATATTTTACTATTATTATCGCTAGAACTATAATAATTATACTTATTACTCCCGATATTATCAATATAACATCCATTATTACCCATATAATGCAGTTATTATCGCCAGAACTATAATAAATATACTTATTACTTTTATTATCACCAATTTAACATGCATTATTACCCATATTATGCAGTTATTATCGCTAGAACTGTAATAATTATACTTGTTACTTATATTATTATCAATATAACATGCATTATTACCCGTATTATGCAGTTATTATCGCCAGAACTATAATAAATATACTTATTACTTTCATTATCACCAATATAACATGCATTATTACCCATATTACGCAGTTATTATCGCCAGAACTATAATAAATATACCTATTACTTTTATTGTCATCAATATAACATGCATTATTACCCATATTATGCAGTTATTATCGCCAGAACTATAATAAATATACTTATTACTTTCATTATCACCAACATAACATGCATTATTACCCATATTACGCAGTTATTATCGCTAGAACTATAATAATTATACTTATTACTCCCGATATTATCAATATAACATGCATTATTACGAGTATTATGCAGTTATTATCGCCAGAACTATAATAAATATACTTATTACTTTTATTATTATCAATATAACACGCACTATTAGCCATATTTTACTATTATTTTCGGTAGAACTACAATAATTATACTGATTACTTCCGATATTATCAATATAACATGCATTATTACCCATATAATGTAGTTATTATCGCTAGAACTGTAATAATTATACTTATTACTTATATAATATCAATATAACATGCATTATTGCCCATATTATGCAGTTATTATCGCCAGAACTATAATAAATATACCTATTACTTTTATTGTCATCAATATAACATGCATTATTACCCATATTATGCAGTTATTATCGCCAGAACTATAATAAATATACTTATTACTTTCATTATCACCAATATAACATGCATTATTACCCATATTACGCAGTTATTATCGCTAGAACTATAATAATTATACTTATTACACCCGATATTATCAATATAACATGCATAATTACCCATATAATGCAGTTATTATCGCTAGATCTATAATTAGTATACTTATTACTTTTATTATTATCAATATAACATGCATTATTACCCATATTATGCAGTTATTATCGCTAGAACTATAGTAATTATACTTATTACTCCCGATATTATCAATATAACATGCATTATTACCCATATAATGCAGTTATAATCGCTAGATCTATAATAAATATACTTATTACTTTTATTATTATCAATATAACATGCACCCTTGCCGTATTTTACTAGTATTATCGCTAGAACTGTAATAATTATACCTATTACTCCCGATATTATCAATATAACATGCATTATTACCCATATAATGCAGTTATTATCGCCAGAACTATAATAAATATACTTATTACTTTTATTATCACCAATTTAACATGCATTATTACCCATATTATGCAGTTATTATCGCTAGAACTGTAATAATTATACTTGTTACTTATATTATTATCAATATAACATGCATTATTACCCGTATTATGCAGTTATTATCGCCAGAACTATAATAAATATACTAATTACATTTATTATTATCAATATAACATGCATTACTACCCATATTATGCAGTTATTATCGATAGAACTATAATAAATATACTTATTAATTATATTATCATCAATATAACATGCATTATTACCCATATTATGCAGTTATTATCGCCAGAACTGTAATAAATATACTTAGTACTTTTATTACCACCAATATAACATGCATTATTACCCATATTTTGCAGTTATTATCGCTAGACCTGTAATAATTATACTTATTACTTACATTATTATCAATATAACATGCATTATTACCCATATTATGCAGTTATTATCGATAGAACTATAATAAATATACTTATTACTTATATTATCATCAATATAATATGCATTATTACCCATATAATGCAGTTATTATCGCTAGATCTATAATAAATATACTTATTACTTTTATTATTATCAATATAACATGCATTATTACCCATATTATGCAGTTATTATCGCTAGAACTATAATAATTACACTTATTACTCCCGATATTATCAATATAACATGCATTATTACCCATATAATGCAGTTATTATCGCTATATCTATAATAAATATACTTATTACTTTTATTATTATCAATATAACACGCACTATTAGCCATATTTTACTATTATTATCGCTAGAATTATAGTAACTTTACTTATTACTCCCGATATTATCAATATAACATGCATTATTACCCATATAATGCAGTTATTATCGATAGAACTATAATAAATATACTTATTACTTATATTATCATCAATATAACATGCATTATTACCCATATAATGCAGTTATTATAGCTAGATCTATAATAAATATACTTATTACTTTTATTACCACCAATATAACATGCATTATTACCCATATTATGCAGTTATTATCGCTAGAACTGTAATAATTATACTTATTACTTATATTATTGTCAATATAACATGCATTATTACCCATATTATGCAGTTATTATCGCCAGAACTATAATAAATATACTTATTACATTTATTTTTATCAATATAACATGCATTACTGCCCATATTATGCAGTTAGTATCGATAGAACTATAATAAATATACTTATTAATTATATTATCATCAATATAACATGCATTATTACCCATATTATGCAGTTATTATCGCCAGAACTGTAATAAATATACTTATTACTTTTATTACCACCAATATAACATGCATTATTACCCATATTATGCAGTTATTATCGCTAGAACTGTAATAATTATACTTATTACTTATATTATTGTCAATATAACATGCATTATTACCCATATTATGCAGTTATTATCGATAGAACTATAATAAATATACTTATTACTTATATTATCATCAATATAACATGCATTATTACCCATATTATGCAGTTATTATCGCCAGAACTGTAATAAATATACTTAGTACTTTTATTACCACCAATATAACATGCATTATTACCCATATTTTGCAGTTATTATCGCTAGAACTGTAATAATTATACTTATTACTTATATTATTATCAATATAACATGCATTATTACCCATATTATGCAGTTATTATCGATAGAACTATAATAAATATACTTATTACTTATATTATCATCAATATAACATGCATTATTACCCATATAATGCAGTTATTATAGCTAGATCTATAATAAATATACTTATTACTTATATTATCATCAATATAATATGCATTATTACCCATATAATGCAGTTATTATCGCTAGATCTATAATAAATATACTTATTCCTTTTATTATTATCAATATAACATGCATTATTACCCATATTATGCAGTTATTATCGCTAGAACTATAATAATTATACTTATTACTCCCGATATTATCAATATAACATGCATTATTACCCATATAATGCAGATATTATCGCTAGATCTATAATAAATATACTTATTACATTTATTATTATCAATATAACATGCATTACTACCCATATTATGCAGTTATTATCGATAGAACTATAATAAATATACTTATTAATTATATTATCATCAATATAACATGCATTATTACCCATATTATGCAGTTATTATCGCCAGGACTGTAATAAATATACTTATTACTTTTATTACCACCAATATAACATGCATTATTACCCATATTATGCAGTTATTATCGCTAGAACTGTAATAATTATACTTATTACTTATATTATTGTCAATATAACATGCATTATTACCCATATTATGCAGTTATTATCGCCAGAACTATAATAATTACACTTATTACTTCCGATATTGTCAATATAACATGCATTATTACCCATATTATGCAGTTATTATCGATAGAACTATAATAAATATACTTATTACTTTTATTATTATCAATATAACACGCACTATTAGCCATATTTTACTATTATTATCGCTAGAATTATAATAATTTTACTTATTACTCCCGATATTATCAATATAACATGCATTATTACCCATATAATGCAGTTATAATCGTTAGATCTATAATAAATATACTTATTACTTTTATTATTATCAATATAACATGCACCCTTGCCATATTTTACTAGTATTATCGCTAGAACTGTAATAATTATACCTATTACTCCCGATATTATCAATATAACATCCATTATTACCCATATTATGCAGTTATTATCGCCAGAACTGTAATAAATATACTTATTACTTTTATTACCACCAATATAACATGCATTATTACCCATATTATGCAGTTATTATCGCTAGAACTGTAATAATTATACTTATTACTTATATTATTATCAATATAACATTTATTATTACCCATATTATGCAGTTATTATCGATAGAACTATAATAAATATTCTTATTACTTATATTATCATCAATATAACATGCATTATTACCCATATAATGCAGTTATTGTAGCTAGATCTATAATGAATATACTTATTACTTATATTATCATCAATATAATATGCATTATTACCCATATAATGCAGATATTATCGCTAGATCTATAATAAATATACTTATTACTTTTATTATTGTCAATATAACATGCATTATTACCCATATTATGCAGTTATTATCGCCAGAACTATAATAATTACACTTATTACTTCCGATATTGTCAATATAACATGCATTATTACCCATATTATGCAGTTATTATCGCTAGAACTCTAATAAATATACTTATTACTTTTATTATCGTTAATATAACATGCATCATTACCCATATTATGCAGGTACTATCGATAGAACTACAATAAATATACTTATTACTTTTATTATTATCAATATAACATGCATTATTACCCGTATTATGCAGTTATTATCGCCAGAACTATAATAAATATACTTATTACCTTTATTATTATCAATATAACACGCACTATTGGCCATATTTTACTATTATTTTCGCTAGAACTACAATAATTATACTTATTACTCCCGATATTATCAATATAACATGCATTATTACCCATATAATGCAGTTATTATCGCTAGAACTGTAATAATTATACTTATTACTTATATAATATCAAATAACATGCATTATTGCCCATATTATGCAGTTATTAACGCCAGAACTATAATAAATATACCTATTACTTTTATTATCATCAATATAACATGCATTATTACCCATATTATGCAGTTCTTGTCGCCAGAACTATAATAAATATACTTGTTACTTTTATTATCACCAATATGACATGCATTATTACCCATATTATGCAGTTATTATCGCTCGAACTGTTATAATTATACTTATAACTTATATTATTATCAATATAACATGCATTATTACCCGTATTATGCAGTTATTATCGCCAGAACTATAATAAATATACTTATTACTTTTATTATTATCAATATAACACGCACTATTGGCCATATTTTACTATTATTTTCGCTAGAACTACAATAATTATACTTATTACTCCCGATATTATCAATATAACATGCATTATTAGCCATATAATGCAGTTATTATAGCTAGATCTATAATAAATATACTTATTACTTATATTATCATCAATATAACATGCATTATTACCCATATAATGCAGTTATTATCGCTAGATCTATAATAAATATACTTATTACCTTTGTTATTATCAATATAACATGCACACTTGCCATATTTTACTAGTATTATCGCTAGAACTGTAATAATTATACTTATTACTCCCGATATTATCAATATAACATCCATTATTACCCATATAATGCAGTTATTATCGCCAGAACTATAATAAATATACTTATTACTTTTATTATCACCAATATAACATGCATTATTACCCATATTATGCAGTTATTATCGCTAGAACTGTAATAATTATACTTGTTACTTATATTATTATCAATATAACATGCATTATTACCCGTATTATGCAGTTATTATCGCCAGAACTATAATAAATATACTTATTACTTTTATTATTATCAATATAACATGCACTATTAGCCATATTTTACTATTATTATCGCTGGAACTATAATAATTTTACTTATTACTCCCGATATTATCAGTATAAAATCCATTATTACCCATATAATGCAGTTATTATCGCTAGAGCTGCAATAATTATACTTATTACGTATATTATTCTCAATATAACATACATTATTACCCATATTATGCAGTTGTTATCGCCAGAACTATAATAAATATACCTATTACTTTTATTATCATCAATATAACATGCATTATTACCCATATTATGCAGTTATTATCGCTAGAACTATAATAAATATACTTATTACGCATATTATCATCAATATAACATGCATTATTACGCATATAATGCAGTTATTATAGCTAGATGTATAATCAATATACTTATTACTTTTATTATTATCAATATAACATGCACTATTAGCCATATTTTACTATTATTATCGCTAGAACTATAATAATTATACTTATCACTCCCGATATTATCAATATAACATGCATTATTGCCCATATTTTACTATTATTATCGCTAGAACTATAATAATTACACTTATTACTCCCGATATTATCAATATAACATGCATTATTAAACATATAATGCAGTTATTATCGATAGAAGTATAATAAATATACTTATTTCTTTTATTATCACCAATATAACATGCATTATTACCCATATTATGCAGTTATTATCGGTAGAACTATAACAAATATACTTATTACTTTTATTATTATCAATATAACATGCATTATTACCCATATCTTACTATTATTATCGCTAGAACTATAATAATTATACTTATTACTCCCGATATTATCAATATAACATGCATTATTACCCATATTATGCAGTTATTATCGCCAGAACTATAATAAATATACTTATTTCTTTTATTATCACCAATATAACATGCATTATTACCCATATTATGCAGTTATTACCGCTAGAACTGTAATAATTATACTTATTACTTATATTATTATCAATATAACATGCATTATTAAACATATAATGCAGTTATTATCGATAGAAGTATAATAAATATACTTATTTCTTTTATTATCACCAATATAACATGCATTATTACCCATATGATGCAGTTATTTTCGATAGAAGTATAATATATATACTTATTACTTTTATTATCGTTAATATAACATGCATTATTACCCATATTATGCAGGTACTATCGATAGAACTATAATAAATATACTTATTACTTTTATTATTATCAATATAACATGCATTATTAACCATATTTTACTATTATTATCGCTAGAACTATAATAATTATACTTATTACTCCCGATATTATCAATATAACATCCATTATTACCCATATAATGCAGTTATTATCGCCAGAACTATAATAAATATACTTATTACTTTTATTATCACCAATTTAACATGCATTATTACCCATATTATGCAGTTATTATCGCTAGAACTGTAATAATTATACTTGTTACTTATATTATTATCAATATAACATGCATTATTACCCGTATTATGCAGTTATTATCGCCAGAACTATAATAAATATACTTATTACATGTATTATTATCAATATAACATGCATTACTACCCATATTATGCAGTTATTATCGATAGAACTATAATAAATATACTTATTAATTATATTATCATCAATATAACATGCATTATTACCCATATTATGCAGTTATTATCGCCAGAACTGTAATAAATATACTTAGTACTTTTATTACCACCAATATAACATGCATTATTACCCATATTTTGCAGTTATTATCGCTAGAACTGTAATAATTATACTTATTACTTATATTATTATCAATATAACATGCATTATTACCCATATTATGCAGTTATTATCGATAGAACTATAATAAATATACTTATTACTTATATTATCATCAATATAACATGCATTATTACCCATATAATGCAGTTATTATAGCTAGATCTATAATAAATATACTTATTACTTTTATTACCACCAATATAACATGCATTATTACCCATATTATGCAGTTATTATCGCTAGAACTGTAATAATTATACTTATTACTTATATTATTGTCAATATAACATGCATTATTACCCATATTATGCAGTTATTATCGCCAGAACTATAATAAATATACTTATTACATTTATTTTTATCAATATAACATGCATTACTGCCCATATTATGCAGTTAGTATCGATAGAACTATAATAAATATACTTATTAATTATATTATCATCAATATAACATGCATTATTACCCATATTATGCAGTTATTATCGCCAGAACTGTAATAAATATACTTATTACTTTTATTACCACCAATATAACATGCATTATTACCCATATTATGCAGTTATTATCGCTAGAACTGTAATAATTATACTTATTACTTATATTATTGTCAATATAACATGCATTATTACCCATATTATGCAGTTATTATCGCCAGAACTATAATAATTACACTCATTACTTCCGATATTGTCAATATAACATGCATTATTACCCATATTATGCAGTTATTATCGCTAGAACTGTAATAATTATACTTATTACTTATATTATTATCAATATAACATGCATTATTACCCATATTATGCAGTTATTATCGATAGAACTATAATAAATATACTTATTACTTATATTATCATCAATATAACATGCATTATTACCCATATAATGCAGTTATTATAGCTAGATCTATAATAAATATACTTATTACTTATATTATCATCAATATAGTATGCATTATTACCCATATAATGCAGTTATTATCGCTAGATCTATAATAAATATACTTATTCCTTTTATTATTATCAATATAACATGCATTATTACCCATATTATGCAGTTATTATCGCTAGAACTATAATAATTATACTTATTACTCCCGATATTATCAATATAACATGCATTATTACCCATATAATGCAGATATTATCGCTAGATCTATAATAAATATACTTATTACATTTATTATTATCAATATAACATGCATTACTACCCATATTATGCAGTTATTATCGATAGAACTACAATAAATATACTTATTAATTATATTATCATCAATATAACATGCATTATTACCCATATTATGCAGTTATTATCGCCAGAACTGTAATAAATATACTTATTACTTTTATTACCACCAATATAACATGCATTATTACCCATATTATGCAGTTATTATCGCTAGAACTGTAATAATTATACTTATTACTTATATTATTGTCAATATAACATGCATTATTACCCATATTATGCAGTTATTATCGCCAGAACTATAATAATTACACTTATTACTTCCGATATTGTCAATATAACATGCATTATTACCCATATTATGCAGTTATTATCGATAGAACTGTAATAAATATACTTATTACTTTTATTACCACCAATATAACATGCATTATTACCCATATTATGCAGTTATTATCGCTAGAACTGTAATAATTATACTTATTACTTATATTATTATCAATATAACATTTATTATTACCCATATTATGCAGTTATTATCGATAGAACTATAATAAATATTCTTATTACTTATATTATCATCAATATAACATGCATTATTACCCATATAATGCAGTTATTGTAGCTAGATCTATAATGAATATACTTATTACTTATATTATCATCAATATAATATGCATTATTACCCATATAATGCAGTTATTATCGCTAGATCTATAATAAATATACTTATTACTTTTATTATTATCAATATAACATGCATTATTAGCCATATTATGCAGTTATTATCGCTAGAACTATAATAATTATACTTATTACTCCCGATATTATCAATATAACATGCATTATTACCCATATAATGCAGTTATTATCGCTAGATCTATAATAAATATACTTATTACTTTTATTATTATCAATATAACATGCAGCCTTGCCATATTTTACTAGTATTATCGCTAGAACTGTAATAATTATACTTATTACTCCCGATATTATCAATATAACATCCATTATTACCCATATAATGCAGTTATTATCGCCAGAACTATAATAAATATACTTATTACTTTTATTATCACCAATATAACATGCATTATTACCCATATTATGCAGTTATTATCGCTAAAACTGTAATAATTATACTTGTTACTTATATTATTATCAATATAACATGCATTATTACCCGTATTATGCAGTTATTATCGCCAGAACTATAATAAATATACTTATTACATTTATTTTTATCAATATAACATGCATTACTGCCCATATTATGCAGTTATTATCGATAGAACTATAATAAATATACTTATTAATTATATTATCATCAATATAACATGCATTAATTACCCATATTATGCAGTTATTATCGCTAGAACTATAAAAATTATACTTATTACTCCCGATATTATCAATATAACATGCATTATTACCCATATAATGCAGATATTATCGCTAGATCTATAATAAATATACTTATTACTTTTATTATTGTCAATATAACATGCATTATTACCCATATTATGCAGTTATTATCGCCAGAACTATAATAATTACACTTATTACTTTCGATATTGTCAATATAACATGCATTACTACCCATATTATGCAGTTATTATCGCTAGAACTCTAATAAATATACTTATTACTTTTATTATCGTTAATATAACATGCATCATTACCCATATTATGCAGGTACTATCGATAGAACTATAATAGATATACTTATTACTTTTATTATTATCAATATAACATGCATTATTACCCGTATTATGCAGTTATTATCGCCAGAACTATAATAAATATACTTATTACCTTTATTATTATCAATATAACACGCACTATTGGCCATATTTTACTATTATTTTCGCTAGAACTACAATAATTATACTTATTACTCCCGATATTATCAATATAACATGCATTATTACCCATATAATGCAGTTATTATCGCTAGAACTGTAATAATTATACTTATTACTTATATAATATCAAATAACATGCATTATTGCCCATATTATGCAGTTATTAACGCCAGAACTATAATAAATATACCTATTACTTTTATTATCATCAATATAACATGCATTATTACCCATATTATGCAGTTCTTGTCGCCAGAACTATAATAAATATACTTGTTACTTTTATTATCACCAATATGACATGCATTATTACCCATATTATGCAGTTATTATCGCTCGAACTGTTATAATTATACTTATAACTTATATTATTATCAATATAACATGCATTATTACCCGTATTATGCAGTTATTATCGCCAGAACTATAATAAATATACTTATTACTTTTATTATTATCAATATAACACGCACTATTGGCCATATTTTACTATTATTTTCGCTAGAACTACAATAATTATACTTATTACTCCCGATATTATCAATATAACATGCATTATTAGCCATATAATGCAGTTATTATAGCTAGATCTATAATAAATATACTTATTACTTATATTATCATCAATATAACATGCATTATTACCCATATAATGCAGTTATTATAGCTAGATCTATAATAAATATACTTATTACTTATATTATCATCAATATAATATGCATTATTACCCATATAATGCAGTTATTATCGCTAGATCTATAATAAATATACTTATTCCTTTTATTATTATCAATATAACATGCATTATTACCCATATTATGCAGTTATTATCGCTAGAACTATAATAATTATACTTATTACTCCCGATATTATCAATATAACATGCATTATTACCCATATAATGCAGATATTATCGCTAGATCTATAATAAATATACTTATTACATTTATTATTATCAATATAACATGCATTACTACCCATATTATGCAGTTATTATCGCCAGAACTGTAATAAATATACTTATTACTTTTATTACCACCAATATAACATGCATTATTACCCATATTATGCAGTTATTATCGCTAGAACTGTAATAATTATACTTATTACTTATATTATTGTCAATATAACATGCATTATTACCCATATTATGCAGTTATTATCGCCAGAACTATAATAATTACACTTATTACTTCCGATATTGTCAATATAACATGCATTATTACCCATATTATGCAGTTATTATCGATAGAACTGTAATAAATATACTTATTACTTTTATTACCACCAATATAACATGCATTATTACCCATATTATGCAGTTATTATCGCTAGAACTGTAATAATTATACTTATTACTTATATTATTATCAATATAACATTTATTATTACCCATATTATGCAGTTATTATCGATAGAACTATAATAAATATTCTTATTACTTATATTATCATCAATATAACATGCATTATTACCCATATAATGCAGTTATTGTAGCTAGATCTATAATGAATATACTTATTACTTATATTATCATCAATATAATATGCATTATTACCCATATAATGCAGTTATTATCGCTAGATCTATAATAAATATACTTATTACTTTTATTATTATCAATATAACATGCATTATTAGCCATATTATGCAGTTATTATCGCTAGAACTATAATAATTATACTTATTACTCCCGATATTATCAATATAACATGCATTATTACCCATATAATGCAGTTATTATCGCTAGATCTATAATAAATATACTTATTACTTTTATTATTATCAATATAACATGCAGCCTTGCCATATTTTACTAGTATTATCGCTAGAACTGTAATAATTATACTTATTACTCCCGATATTATCAATATAACATCCATTATTACCCATATAATGCAGTTATTATCGCCAGAACTATAATAAATATACTTATTACTTTTATTATCACCAATATAACATGCATTATTACCCATATTATGCAGTTATTATCGCTAAAACTGTAATAATTATACTTGTTACTTATATTATTATCAATATAACATGCATTATTACCCGTATTATGCAGTTATTATCGCCAGAACTATAATAAATATACTTATTACATTTATTTTTATCAATATAACATGCATTACTGCCCATATTATGCAGTTATTATCGATAGAACTATAATAAATATACTTATTAATTATATTATCATCAATATAACATGCATTAATTACCCATATTATGCAGTTATTATCGCTAGAACTATAAAAATTATACTTATTACTCCCGATATTATCAATATAACATGCATTATTACCCATATAATGCAGATATTATCGCTAGATCTATAATAAATATACTTATTACTTTTATTATTGTCAATATAACATGCATTATTACCCATATTATGCAGTTATTATCGCCAGAACTATAATAATTACACTTATTACTTTCGATATTGTCAATATAACATGCATTATTACCCATATTATGCAGTTATTATCGCTAGAACTCTAATAAATATACTTATTACTTTTATTATCGTTAATATAACATGCATCATTACCCATATTATGCAGGTACTATCGATAGAACTATAATAAATATACTTATTACTTTTATTATTATCAATATAACATGCATTATTACCCGTATTATGCAGTTATTATCGCCAGAACTATAATAAATATACTTATTACCTTTATTATTATCAATATAACACGCACTATTGGCCATATTTTACTATTATTTTCGCTAGAACTACAATAATTATACTTATTACTCCCGATATTATCAATATAACATGCATTATTACCCATATAATGCAGTTATTATCGCTAGAACTGTAATAATTATACTTATTACTTATATAATATCAAATAACATGCATTACTGCCCATATTATGCAGTTATTAACGCCAGAACTATAATAAATATACCTATTACTTTTATTATCATCAATATAACATGCATTATTACCCATATTATGCAGTTCTTGTCGCCAGAACTATAATAAATATACTTGTTACTTTTATTATCACCAATATGACATGCATTATTACCCATATTATGCAGTTATTATCGCTCGAACTGTTATAATTATACTTATAACTTATATTATTATCAATATAACATGCATTATTACCCGTATTATGCAGTTATTATCGCCAGAACTATAATAAATATACTTATTACTTTTATTATTATCAATATAACACGCACTATTGGCCATATTTTACTATTATTTTCGCTAGAACTACAATAATTATACTTATTACTCCCGATATTATCAATATAACATGCATTATTAGCCATATAATGCAGTTATTATAGCTAGATCTATAATAAGTATACTTATTACTTATATTATCATCAATATAACATGCATTATTACCCATATAATGCAGTTATTATCGCTAGATCTATAATAAATATACTTATTACGCATATTATCATCAATATAACATGCATTACTACGCATATAATGCAGTTATTATAGCTAGATGTATAATCAATATACTTATTACTTTTATTATTATCGATATAACATGCATTATTACCCATATTATGCAGTTATTATCGCTACAACTATAAGAATTATACTTATTACTCCCGATATTATCAATATAACATGCATTATTACCCATATAATGCAGTTATTATCGCTAGATCTATAATAAATATACTTATTACTTTTATTATCACCAATATAACATGCATTGTTACCCATATTATGCAGTTATTATCGCTAGATCTGTAATAATTATACTTACTACTTATATTATTATCAATATAACATGCATTATTACCCGTATTATGCAATTATTATCGCCAGAACTATAATAAATATACTTATTACATTTATTATCATCAATATAACATGCATTACTACCCATATTATGCAGTTACTATCGATAGAACTATAATAAATATACTTATTACTTTTATTATTATCAATATAACACGCACTATTAGCCATATTTTACTATTATTATCGCTAGAACTATAATAATTTTACTTATTACTCCCGATATTATCAATATAAAATCCATTATTACCCATATTATGCAGTTATTATCGATAGAACTATAATAAATATACTTAATACTTTTATTATTATCAATATAACACGCACTATTAGCCATATTTTACTATTATTATTGCTAGAACTATAATAATTTTACTTATTACTCCCGATATTATCAATATAAAATCCATTATTACCCATATTATGCACTTATTATCGATAGAACTATAATAAATATACTTATTACTTTTATTATTATCAATATAACACGCACTATTAACCATATTTTACTATTATTATTGCTAGAATTATAATAATATTACTTACTACTCCCGATATTATCAATATAACATGCATTATTACCCATATAATGCAGTTATTATCGCCAGAACTATAATAAATATACTTATTACTTTTGTTATTATCAATATAACATGCATTATTACACATATTATGCAGTTATTATCGCTACAACTATAATAAATATACTTATTACATTTATTATCATCAATATAACATGCATTACTACCCATATTATGCAGTTACTATCGATAGAACTATAATAAATATACTTATTAATTATATTATCATCAATATAACATGCATTATTACCCATATTATGCAGTTATTATCGATAGAACTATAATAAATATACTTATTACTTTTATTATTATCAACATAACACGCACTATTAGCCATATTTTACTATTATTATCGCTAGAATTATAATAATATTACTTATTACTCCCGATATTATCAATATAACATGCATTATTACCCATATAATGCAGTTATTATCGCCAGAACTATAATAAATATACTTATTACATTTATTATCAGCAATATAACATGCATTACTACCCATATTATGCAGTTACTATCGATAGAACTATAATAAATATACTTATTACCTTTATTATTATCAATATAACACGCACTATTAGCCATATTTTACTATTACTATCGCTAGAACTATAATAATTTTACTTATTACTCCCGATATTATCAATATAAACTCCATTATTACCCATATTATGCAGTTATTATCGATAGAACTATAATAAATATACTTATAACTTTTATTATTATCAATATAACACGCACTATTAGCCATATTTTACTATTATTATCGCTAGAATTATAATAATACTACTTATTACTCCCGATATTATCAATATAACATGCATTATTACCCATATAATGCAGTTATTATCGCCAGAACTATAATAAATATACTTATTACTTTTATTATCACCAATATAACATGCATTATTACCCATATTATGCAGTTATTATCGCTAGAACTCTAATAAATATACTTATTACTTTTATTATCGTTAATATAACATGCATCATTACCCATATTATGCAGGTACTATCGATAGAACTACAATAAATATACTTATTACTTTTATTATTATCAATATAACATGCATTATTACCCGTATTATGCAGTTATTATCGCCAGAACTATAATAAATATACTTATTACCTTTATTATTATCAATATAACACGCACTATTGGCCATATTTTACTATTATTTTCGCTAGAACTACAATAATTATACTTATTACTCCCGATATTATCAATATAACATGCATTATTACCCATATAATGCAGTTATTATCGCTAGAACTGTAATAATTATACTTATTATTTATATAATATCAAATAACATGCATTATTGCCCATATTATGCAGTTATTAACGCCAGAACTATAATAAATATACCTATTACTTTTATTATCATCAATATAACATGCATTATTACCCATATTATGCAGTTCTTGTCGCCAGAACTATAATAAATATACTTGTTACTTTTATTATCACCAATATGACATGCATTATTACCCATATTATGCAGTTATTATCGCTCGAACTGTTATAATTATACTTATAACTTATATTATTATCAATATAACATGCATTATTACCCGTATTATGCAGTTATTATCGCCAGAACTATAATAAATATACTTATTACTTTTATTATTATCAATATAACACGCACTATTGGCCATATTTTACTATTATTTTCGCTAGAACTACAATAATTATACTTATTACTCCCGATATTATCAATATAACATGCATTATTAGCCATATAATGCAGTTATTATAGCTAGATCTATAATAAATATACTTATTACTTATATTATCATCAATATAACATGCATTATTACCCATATAATGCAGTTATTATCGCTAGATCTATAATAAATATACTTATTACCTTTGTTATTATCAATATAACATGCACCCTTGCCATATTTTACTAGTATTATCGCTAGAACTGTAATAATTATACTTATTACTCCCGATATTATCAATATAACATCCATTATTACCCATATAATGCAGTTATTATCGCCAGAACTATAATAAATATACTTATTACTTTTATTATCACCAATATAACATGCATTATTACCCATATTATGCAGTTATTATCGCTAGAACAGTAATAATTATACTTGTTACTTATATTATTATCAATATAACATGCATTATTACCCGTATTATGCAGTTATTATCGCCAGAACTATAATAAATATACTTATTACTTTTATTATTATCAATATAACATGCACTATTAGCCATATTTTACTATTATTATCGCTGGAACTATAATAATTTTACTTATTACTCCCGATATTATCAGTATAAAATCCATTATTACCCATATAATGCAGTTATTATCGCTAGAGCTGCAATAATTATACTTATTACGTATATTATTCTCAATATAACATACATTATTACCCATATTATGCAGTTATTATCGCCAGAACTATAATAAATATACCTATTACTTTTATTATCATCAATATAACATGCATTATTACCCATATTATGCAGTTATTATCGCTAGAACTATAATAAATATACTTATTACGCATATTATCATCAATATAACATGCATTATTACGCATATAATGCAGTTATTATAGCTAGATGTATAATCAATATACTTATTACTTTTATTATTATCAATATAACATGCACTATTAGCCATATTTTACTATTATTATCGCTAGAACTATAATAATTATACTTATCACTCCCGATATTATCAATATAACATGCATTATTGCCCATATTTTACTATTATTATCGCTAGAACTATAATAATTACACTTATTACTCCCGATATTATCAATATAACATGCATTATTAAACATATAATGCAGTTATTATCGATAGAAGTATAATAAATATACTTATTTCTTTTATTATCACCAATATAACATGCATTATTACCCATATTATGCAGTTATTATCGGTAGAACTATAACAAATATACTTATTACTTTTATTATTATCAATATAACATGCATTATTACCCATATCTTACTATTATTATCGCTAGAACTATAATAATTATACTTATTACTCCCGATATTATCAATATAACATGCATTATTACCCATATTATGCAGTTATTATCGCCAGAACTATAATAAATATACTTATTTCTTTTATTATCACCAATATAACATGCATTATTACCCATATTATGCAGTTATTACCGCTAGAACTGTAATAATTATACTTATTAC
Source organism: Megachile leachella (assembly GCA_963576845.1). NCBI lineage: Eukaryota > Metazoa > Arthropoda > Insecta > Hymenoptera > Megachilidae > Megachile > Megachile leachella. The sequence goes on from CAUYWW010000182.1 coordinate 1,670,958, forward strand.
TTATATTATTATCAATATAACATGCATTATTAAACATATAATGCAGTTATTATCGATAGAAGTATAATAAATATACTTATTTCTTTTATTATCACCAATATAACATGCATTATTACCCATATGATGCAGTTATTATCGATAGAAGTATAATATATATACTTATTACTTTTATTATCGTTAATATAACATGCATTATTACCCATATTATGCAGGTACTATCGATAGAACTATAATAAATATACTTATTACTTTTATTATTATCAATATAACATGCATTATTAACCATATTTTACTATTATTATCGCTAGAACTATAATAATTATACTTATTACTCCCGATATTATCAATATAACATCCATTATTACCCATATAATGCAGTTATTATCGCCAGAACTATAATAAATATACTTATTACTTTTATTATCACCAATTTAACATGCATTATTACCCATATTATGCAGTTATTATCGCTAGAACTGTAATAATTATACTTGTTACTTATATTATTATCAATATAACATGCATTATTACCCGTATTATGCAGTTATTATCGCCAGAACTATAATAAATATACTTATTACATATATTATTATCAATATAACATGCATTACTACCCATATTATGCAGTTATTATCGATAGAACTATAATAAATATACTTATTAATTATATTATCATCAATATAACATGCATTATTACCCATATTATGCAGTTATTATCGCCAGAACTGTAATAAATATACTTAGTACTTTTATTACCACCAATATAACATGCATTATTACCCATATTTTGCAGTTATTATCGCTAGAACTGTAATAATTATACTTATTACTTATATTATTGTCAATATAACATGCATTATTACCCATATTATGCAGTTATTATCGCCAGAACTATAATAATTACACTCATTACTTCCGATATTGTCAATATAACATGCATTATTACCCATATTATGCAGTTATTATCGCTAGAACTGTAATAATTATACTTATTACTTATATTATTATCAATATAACATGCATTATTACCCATATTATGCAGTTATTATCGATAGAACTATAATAAATATACTTATTACTTATATTATCATCAATATAACATGCATTATTACCCATATAATGCAGTTATTATAGCTAGATCTATAATAAATATACTTATTACTTATATTATCATCAATATAATATGCATTATTACCCATATAATGCAGTTATTATCGCTAGATCTATAATAAATATACTTATTCCTTTTATTATTATCAATATAACATGCATTATTACCCATATTATGCAGTTATTATCGCTAGAACTATAATAATTATACTTATTACTCCCGATATTATCAATATAACATGCATTATTACCCATATAATGCAGATATTATCGCTAGATCTATAATAAATATACTTATTACATTTATTATTATCAATATAACATGCATTACTACCCATATTATGCAGTTATTATCGATAGAACTATAATAAATATACTTATTAATTATATTATCATCAATATAACATGCATTATTACCCATATTATGCAGTTATTATCGCCAGAACTGTAATAAATATACTTATTACTTTTATTACCACCAATATAACATGCATTATTACCCATATTATGCAGTTATTATCGCTAGAACTGTAATAATTATACTTATTACTTATATTATTGTCAATATAACATGCATTATTACCCATATTATGCAGTTATTATCGCCAGAACTATAATAATTACACTTATTACTTCCGATATTGTCAATATAACATGCATTATTACCCATATTATGCAGTTATTATCGATAGAACTGTAATAAATATACTTATTACTTTTATTACCACCAATATAACATGCATTATTACCCATATTATGCAGTTATTATCGCTAGAACTGTAATAATTATACTTATTACTTATATTATTATCAATATAACATTTATTATTACCCATATTATGCAGTTATTATCGATAGAACTATAATAAATATTCTTATTACTTATATTATCATCAATATAACATGCATTATTACCCATATAATGCAGTTATTGTAGCTAGATCTATAATGAATATACTTATTACTTATATTATCATCAATATAATATGCATTATTACCCATATAATGCAGTTATTATCGCTAGATCTATAATAAATATACTTATTACTTTTATTATTATCAATATAACATGCATTAATTACCCATATTATGCAGTTATTATCGCTAGAACTATAAAAATTATACTTATTACTCCCGATATTATCAATATAACATGCATTATTACCCATATAATGCAGATATTATCGCTAGATCTATAATAAATATACTTATTACTTTTATTATTGTCAATATAACATGCATTATTACCCATATTATGCAGTTATTATCGCCAGAACTATAATAATTACACTTATTACTTCCGATATTGTCAATATAACATGCATTATTACCCATATTATGCAGTTATTATCGCTAGAACTCTAATAAATATAATTATTACTTTTATTATCGTTAATATAACATGCATCATTACCCATATTATGCAGGTACTATCGATAGAACTATAATAAATATACTTATTACTTTTATTATTATCAATATAACATGCATTATTACCCGTATTATGCAGTTATTATCGCCAGAACTATAATAAATATACTTATTACCTTTATTATTATCAATATAACACGCACTATTGGCCATATTTTACTATTATTTTCGCTAGAACTACAATAATTATACTTATTACTCCCGATATTATCAATATAACATGCATTATTACCCATATAATGCAGTTATTATCGCTAGAACTGTAATAATTATACTTATTACTTATATAATATCAAATAACATGCATTATTGCCCATATTATGCAGTTATTAACGCCAGAACTATAATAAATATACCTATTACTTTTATTATCATCAATATAACATGCATTATTACCCATATTATGCAGTTCTTGTCGCCAGAACTATAATAAATATACTTGTTACTTTTATTATCACCAATATGACATGCATTATTACCCATATTATGCAGTTATTATCGCTCGAACTGTTATAATTATACTTATAACTTATATTATTATCAATATAACATGCATTATTACCCGTATTATGCAGTTATTATCGCCAGAACTATAATAAATATACTTATTACTTTTATTATTATCAATATAACACGCACTATTGGCCATATTTTACTATTATTTTCGCTAGAACTACAATAATTATACTTATTACTCCCGATATTATCAATATAACATGCATTATTAGCCATATAATGCAGTTATTATAGCTAGATCTATAATAAATATACTTATTACATTTATTATCAGCAATATAACTTGCATTATTACCCATATTATGCAGTTATTATAGCTAGATCTATAATAAATATACTTATTACTTTTATTATTATCGATATAACATGCATTATTACCCATATTATGCAGTTATTATCGCTACAACTATAAGAATTATACTTATTACTCCCGATATTATCAATATAACATGCATTATTACCCATATAATGCAGTTATTATCGCTAGATCTATAATAAATATACTTATTACTTTTATTATCACCAATATAACATGCATTGTTACCCATATTATGCAGTTATTATCGCTAGATCTGTAATAATTATACTTACTACTTATATTATTATCAATATAACATGCATTATTACCCGTATTATGCAATTATTATCGCCAGAACTATAATAAATATACTTATTACATTTATTATCATCAATATAACATGCATTACTACCCATATTATGCAGTTACTATCGATAGAACTATAATAAATATACTTATTAATTATATTATCATCAATATAACATGCATTATTACCCATATTATGCAGTTATTATCGATAGAACTATAATAAATATACTTATTACTTTTATTATTATCAATATAACACGCACTATTAGCCATATTTTACTATTATTATCGCTAGAACTATAATAATTTTACTTATTACTCCCGATATTATCAATATAAAATCCATTATTACCCATATTATGCAGTTATTATCGATAGAACTATAATAAATATACTTATTACTTTTATTATTATCAATATAACACGCACTATTAGCCATATTTTACTATTATTATTGCTAGAACTATAATAATTTTACTTATTACTCCCGATATTATCAATATAAAATCCATTATTACCCATATTATGCACTTATTATCGATAGAACTATAATAAATATACTTATTACTTTTATTATTATCAATATAACACGCACTATTAACCATATTTTACTATTATTATCGCTAGAATTATAATAATATTACTTACTACTCCCGATATTATCAATATAACATGCATTATTACCCATATAATGCAGTTATTATCGCCAGAACTATAATAAATATACTTATTACTTATATTGTCATCAATATAACATGCATTATTACCCATATAATGCAGTTATTATCGCTAGAACTGTAATAATTATGCTTATTACGTATATTATCATCAATATAACATGCATTATTACCCATATAATGCAGTTATTATAGCTAGATCTATAATAAATATACTTATTACATTTATTATTATCAATATAACATTCACTATTAGCCATATTTTACTATTACTATCGCTAGAATTATAGTAATTAAACTTATTACTCCCGATATTATTAATATAGCATGCATTGTTACCCATATAATGCAGTTATTATCGCTAGATCTATAATAAATATACTTATTACTTTTGTTATTATCAATATAACATGCATTATTACACATATTATGCAGTTATTATCGCTACAACTATAATAAATATACTTATTACATTTATTATCATCAATATAACATGCATTACTACCCATATTATGCAGTTACTATCGATAGAACTATAATAAATATACTTATTAATTATATTATCATCAATATAACATGCATTATTACCCATATTATGCAGTTATTATCGATAGAACTATAATAAATATACTTATTACTTTTATTATTATCAACATAACACGCACTATTAGCCATATTTTACTATTATTATCGCTAGAATTATAATAATATTACTTATTACTCCCGATATTATCAATATAACATGCATTATTACCCATATAATGCAGTTATTATCGCCAGAACTATAATAAATATACTTATTACATTTATTATCAGCAATATAACATGCATTATTACCCATATTATGCAGTTATTATAGCTAGATCTATAATAAATATCCTTATTACTTTTATTATTATCAATATAACATTCACTATTAGCCATATTTTACTATTACTATCGCTAGAACTATAATAATTATACTTATTACTCCCGATATTGTCAATATAACATGCATTATTACCCATATAATGCAGTTATTATCGCTAGATCTATAATAAATATACTTCTTACTTTTATTATTATCAATATAACATGCATTATTACCCATATTATGCAGTTATTATCGCTAGAACTATAATAATTATACTTATTACTCCCGATATTATCAATATAACATGCATTATTACCCATATAATGCAGTTAATATCGCTAGATCTATAATAAATATACTTATTACTTTTATTATCACCAATATAACCTGCATTATTACCCATATTATGCAGTTATTAACGCTAGAACTGTAATAATTATACTTACTACTTATATTATTATCAACATAACATGCATTACTACCCGTATTATGCAGTTATTATCGCCAGAACTATAATAAATATACTTATTACATTTATTATCATCAATATAACATGCATTACTACCCATATTATGCAGTTACTATCGATAGAACTATAATAAATATACTTATTACCTTTATTATTATCAATATAACACGCACTATTAGCCATATTTTACTATTATTATCGCTAGAACTATAAGAATTTTACTTATTACTCCCGATATTATCAATATAAAATCCATTATTACCCATATTATGCAGTTATTATCGATAGAACTATAATAAATATACTTATTACTTTTATTATTATCAATATAACACGCAGTAATAGCCATATTTTACTATTATTATCGCTAGAATTACAATAATATTACTTATTACCCCCGATATTATCAATATAACATGCATTATTACCCACATAATGCAGTTATTATCGCCAGAACTATAATAAATATACTTATTACATTTATTATCAGTAATATAACATGCAATATTACCCATATTATGCAGTTATTATCGACAGAACTATAATAAATATACTTATTACTTATATTATCATTAATATAACATGCATTATTACCCATACAATGCAGTTATTATCGCTAGAACTGTAATAATTATGCTTATTACGTATATTATCATCAATATAACATGCATTATTACCCATATAATGCAGTTATTATAGCTAGATCTATAATAAATATACTTATTACTTTTATTATTATCAATATAACATTCACTATTGGCCATATTTTACTATTACTATCGCTAGAACTATAATAATTATACTTATTACTCCCGATATTATCAATATAACATGCATTATTATCCATATAATGCAGTTATTATCGCTAGATCTATAATAAATATACTTATTACTTTTATTATTATCAATATAACATGCATTATTACCCATATTATGCAGCTATTATCGCTAGAACTATAATAATTATACTTATTACGCCCGATATTACCAATATAACATGCATTATTACCCATATAATGCAGTTATTATCGCTAGATCTATAATAAATATACTTATTACTTTTATTATCACCAATATAACCTGCATTATTACCCATATTATGCAGTTATTAACGCTAGAACTGTAATAATTATACTTACTACTTATATTATTATCAATATAACATGCATTACTACCCGTATTATGCAGTTATTATCGCCAGAACTATAATAAATATACTTATTACATTTATTATCATCAATATAACATGCATTACTACAAGTATTATGCAGTTATTATCGCCAGAACTATAATAAATATACTTATTACATTTATTATCATCCGTATAACATGCATTACTACCCATATTATGCAGTTACTATCGATAGAACTATAATAAATATACTTATTAATTACATTATCATCAATATAACATGCATTATTACCCATATTATGCAGTTATTATCGATAGAACTATAATAAATATACTTATTACCTTTATTATTATCAATATAACACGCACTATTAACCATATTTTACTATTATTATCGCCAGAATTATAATAATATTACTTACTACTCCCGATATTATCAATATAACATGCATTGTTACCCATATAATGCAGTTATTATCGCCAGAACTATAATAAATATACTTATTACATTTATTATCAGCAATATAACGTGCATTATTACCCATATTATGCAGTTATTATCGATAGAACTATAATAAATATACTTATTACTTATATTGTCATCAATATAACATGCATTATTACCCATATAATGCAGTTATTATCGCTAGAACTGTAATAATTATGCTTATTACGTATATTATCATCAATATAACATGCATTATTACCCATATAATGCAGTTATTATAGCTAGATCTATAATAAATATATTTATTACTTTTATTATTATCAATATAACATTCGCTATTAGCCATATTTTACAATTACTATCGCTAGAATTATAGTAATTATACTTATTACTCCCGATATTATTAATATAACATGCATTGTTACCCATATAATGCAGTTATTATCGCTAGAACTATAATAAATATACTTCTTACTTTTATTATTATCAATATAACATGCATTATTACCCATATAATGCAGTTATTATCGCCAGAACTATAATAATTACACTTATTACTCCCGATATTATCAATATAACATGCATTATTACCCATATAATGCAGTTATTATGGCTAGATCTATAATAAATATACTTATTACTTTTATTATTATCAATATAACATGCACTATTAGCCATATTTTACTATTATTTTCGCTAGAACTACAATAATTATACTTATTACTCCCGATATTATCAATATAACATGCATTATTACCCATATAATGCAGTTATTATCGCTAGATCTATAATATATATACTTGTTACTTTTATTATTATCAATATAACACGCACTATTAGCCATATTTTACTATTACTATCGCTAGAACTATAATAATTATACTTATTTTTCCCGATATTATCAATATAACATACATTATTACCCATATAATGCAGTTATTATCGCTAGATCTATAATAAATATACTTATCACTTTTATTATTATCAATATAACATGCATTATTACCCATATTATGCAGTTATTATCGCTAGAACTATAATAATTATACTTATTACGCCCGATATTACCAATATAACATGCATTATTACCCATATAATGCAGTTATTATCGCTAGATCTATAATAAATATACTTATTACTTTTATTATCACCAATATAACCTGCATTATTACTCATATTATGCAGTTATTAACGCTAGAACTGTAATAATTATACTTACTACTTATATTATTATCAACATAACATGCATTACTACCCGTATTATGCAGTTATTATCGCCAGAACTATAATAAATATACTTATTACATTTATTATCATCAATATAACATGCATTACTACCCATATTATGCAGTTACTATCGATAGAACTATAATAAATATACTTATTACCTTTATTATTATCAATATAACACGCACTATTAGCCATATTTTACTATTATTATCGCTAGAACTATAAGAATTTTACTTATTACTCCCGATATTATCAATACAAAATCCATTATTACCCATATTATGCAGTTATTATCGATAGAACTATAATAAATATACTTATTACTTTTATTATTATCAATATAACACGCAGTATTAGCCATATTTTACTATTATTATCGCTAGAATTATAATAATATTACTTATTACCCCCGATATTATCAATATAACATGCATTATTACCCACATAATGCAGTTATTATCGCCAGAACTATAATAAATATACTTATTACATTTATTATCAGTAATATAACATGCAATATTACCCATATTATGCAGTTATTATCGACAGAACTATAATAAATATACTTATTACTTATATTGTCATCAACATAACATGCATTATTACCCATATAATGCAGTTATTATCGCTAGAACTGTAATAATTATGCTTATTACGTATATTATCATCAATATAACATGCATTATTACCCATATAATGCAGTTATTATAGCTAGATCTATAATAAATATATTTATTACTTTTATTATTATCAATATAACATTCACTATTAGCCATATTTTACTATTACTATCGCTAGAATTATAGTAATTATACTTATTACTCCCGATATTATTAATATAACATGCATTGTTACCCATATAATGCAGTTATTATCGCTAGAACTATAATAAATATACTTCTTACTTTTATTATTATCAATATAACATGCATTATTACCCATATAATGCAGTCATTATCGATAGATCTATAATAAATATACTTATTACTTTTATTATCACCAATATAACATGCATTGTTATCCATATTATGCAGTTACTATCGCAAGAACTGTAATAATTATACTTACTCCTTATATTATTATCAATATAACATGCATTATTACACGTATTATGCAGTTATTATCGCCAGAACTATAATAAATATACTTATTGCATTTATTATCATCAGTATAACATGCATTACTACCCATATTATGCAGTTACTATCGATAGAACTATAATAAATATACTTATTAATTATATTATCATCAATATAACATGAATTATTACCCATATTATGCAGTTATTATCGATAGAACTATAATGAATATACTTATTACTTTTATTATTATCAATATAACACGCACTATTAGCCATATTTTACTATTATTATCGCTAGAACTATAATAATTTTACTTATTACTCCCGATATTATCAATATAAACTCCATTATTACCCATATTATGCAGTTATTATAGCTAGATCTATAATAAATATACTTATTACTTTTATTATTATCAATATAACATTCACTATTAGCCATATTTTACTATTACTATCGCTAGATCTATAATAATTATACTTATTACTCCCGATATTATCAATATAACATGCATTATTACCCATATTATGCAGTTATTATCGCTAGATTTATAATAAATATACTTCTTGCTTTTTTTTTTATCAATATAACATGCATTATTACCCATATTATGCAGTTATTATCGCTAGAACTATAATAATTATACTTATTACTCCCGATATTATCAATATAACATGCATTATTACCCATATAATGCAGTTATTATCGATAGAACTATAATAAATATACTTATTACTTTTATTATTATCAATATAACACGCACTATTAGCCATATTTTACTATAATTATCGCTAGAATTATAATAATATTACTTATTACTCCCGATATTATCAATATAACATGCATTATTACCCATATAATGCAGTTATTATCGCCAGAACTATAATAAATATACTTATTACATTTATTATCAGCAATATGACATGCATTATTACCCATATTATGCAGTTATTATAGCTAGATCTATAATAAATATACTTATTACTTTTATTATTATCAATATAACATTCACTATTAGCAATATTTTACTATTACTATCGCTAGAACTATAATAATTATACTTATTACTCCCGATATTATCAATATAACATGCATTATTACCCATATAATGCAGTTATTATCGCTAGATCTATAATAAATATACTTATTACTTTTATTATTATCAATATAACATGCATTATTACCCATATTATGCAGTTATTATCGCTAGAACTATAATAATTATACTTATTACGCCCGATATTATCAATATAACATGCATTATTACCCATATAATGCAGTTATTATCGCTAGATCTATAATAAATATACTTATTACTTTTATTATTGTCAATATAACATGCATTATTACCCATATTATGCAGTTATTATCGCTAGAACTATAAGAATTATACTTATTACTCCCGATATTATCAATATAACATGCATTATTACCCATATAATGCAGTCATTATCGCTAGATCTATAATAAATATACTTATTACTTTTATTATCACCAATATAACATGCATTGTTATCCATATTATGCAGTTATTATCGCAAGAACTGTAATAATTATACTTACTACTTATATTATTATCAATATAACATGCATTATTACACGTATTATGCAGTTATTATCGCCAGAACTATAATAAATATACTTATTACATTTATTATCATCAGTATAACATGCATTACTACCCATATAATGCAGTTATTATCGCCAGAACAATAATAAATATACTTGTTACATTTATTATCAGCAATATAACATGCATTATTACCCATATAATGCAGTTATTATCGCTAGATCTCTAATAAATATACTTATTACTTTTATTATTGTCAATATAACATGCATTATTACCCATATTATGCAGTTATTATCGCTTGAACTATAAGAATTATACTTATTACTCCCGATATTATCAATATAACATGCATTATTACACGTATTATGCAGTTATTATCGCCAGAACTATAATAAATATACTTATTACATTTATTATCATCAGTATAACATGCATTACTACCCATATTATGCAGTTACTATCGATAGAACTATAATAAATATACTTATTAATTATATTATCATCAATATAACATGCACTATTAACCATATTTTACTATTATTATCGCTAGAATTATAATAATATTACTTACTACTCCCGATATTATCAATATAACATGCATTGTTACAAATATAATGCAGTTATTATCGCCAGAACTATAATAAATATACTTATTACATTTATTATCAGCAATATAACATGCATTATTACCCATATTATGCAGTTATTATAGCTAGATCTATAATAAATATACTTATTACTTTTATTATTATCAATATAACATTCACTATTAGCCATATTTTACTATTACTATCGCTAGAACTATAATAATTATACTTATTACTCCCGATATTATCAATATAACATGCATTATTACCCGTATTATGCAGTTATTATCGCCAGAACTATAATAAATATACTTATTACATTTATTATCATCAATATAACATGCATTACTACCCATATTATGCAGTTACTATCGATAGAACTATAATAAATATACTTATTAATTATATTATCATCAATATAACATGCATTATTACCCATATTATATCAGTTATTATCGATAGAACTATAATAAATATACTTATTACCTTTATTATTATCAATATAACACGCACTATTAGCCATATTTTACTATTATTATCGCTAGAACTATAAGAATTTTACTTATTACTCCCGATATTATCAATATAAAATCCATTATTACCCATATTATGCAGTTATTATCGATAGAACTATAATAAATATACTTATTACTTTTATTATTATCAATATAACACGCAGTATTAGCCATATTTTACTATTATTATCGCTAGAATTATAATAATATTACTTATTACCCCCGATATTATCAATATAACATGCATTATTACCCATATAATGCAGTTATTATCGCCAGAACTATAATAAATATACTTATTACATTTATTATCAGTAATATAACAAGCATTATTACCCATATTATGCAGTTATTATCGACAGAACTATAATAAATATACTTATCACTTATATTATCATCAATATAACATGCATTATTACCCATATAATGCAGTTATTATCGCTAGAACTGTAATAATTATGCTTATTACGTATATTATCATCAATATAACATGCATTATTACTCATATAATGCAGTTATTATAGCTAGATCTATAATAAATATACTTATTACTTTTAGTATTATTAATATAACATTCACTATTAGCCATATTTTACTATTACTATCGCTAGAACTATAATAATTATACTTATTACTCCCGATATTATCAATATAACATGCATTATTACCCATATAATGCAGTTATTATCGCTAGATCTATAATAAATATACTTATTACTTTTATTATTATCAATATAACATGCATTATTACCCATATTATGCAGTTATTATCGCTAGAACTATAATAATTATACTTATTACGCCCGATATTATCAATATAACATGCATTATTACCCATATAATGCAGTTATTATCGCTAGATCTATAATAAATATACTTATTACTTTTATTATTGTCAATATAACATGCATTATTGCCCATATTATGCAGTTATTATCGCTAGAACTATAATAATTATACTTATTACTCCCGATATTATCAATATAACATGCATTATTACCCATATAATGCAGTTATTATCGATAGAACTATAATAAATATACTTATTACTTTTATTATTATCAATATAACACGCACTATTAGCCATATTTTACTATAATTATCGCTAGAATTATAATAATATTACTTATTACTCCCGATATTATCAATATAACATGCATTATTACCCATATAATGCAGTTATTATCGCCAGAACTATAATAAATATACTTATTACATTTATTATCAGCAATATGACATGCATTATTACCCATATTATGCAGTTATTATAGCTAGATCTATAATAAATATACTTATTACTTTTATTATTATCAATATAACATTCACTATTAGCAATATTTTACTATTACTATCGCTAGAACTATAATAATTATACTTATTACTCCCGATATTATCAATATAACATGCATTATTACCCATATAATGCAGTTATTATCGCTAGATCTATAATAAATATACTTATTACTTGTATTATTATCAATATAACATGCATTATTACCCATATTATGCAGTTATTATCGCTAGAACTATAATAATTATACTTATTACGCCCGATATTATCAATATAACATGCATTATTACCCATATAATGCAGTTATTATCGCTAGATCTATAATAAATATACTTATTACTTTTATTATTGTCAATATAACATGCATTATTACCCATATTATGCAGTTATTATCGCTAGAACTATAAGAATTATACTTATTACTCCCGATATTATCAATATAACATGCATTATTACCCATATAATGCAGTCATTATCGCTAGATCTATAATAAATATACTTATTACTTTTATTATTGTCAATATAACATGCATTATTACCCATATTATGCAGTTATTATCGCTAGAACTATAATAATTATACTGATTACTCCCGATCTTATCAATATAACATGCATAATTACCCATATAATGCAGTTATTATCGATAGAACTATAATAAATATACTTATTACTTTTATTATTATCAATATAACACGCACTATTAGCCATATTTTACTATTATTATCGCTAGAATTATAATAATTATACTTATTGCTCCCGATATTATCAATATAACATGCATTATTACCCATATAATGCAGTTATTATCGCTAGATCTATAATAAATATACTTATTACTTTTATTATTATCAATATAACATTCACTATTAGCCATATTTTACTATTACTATCGCTAGATCTATAATAATTATACTTATTACTCCCGATATTATCAATATAACATGCATTATTACCCATATAATGCAGTCATTATCGATAGATCTATAATAAATATACTTATTACTTTTATTATCACCAATATAACATGCATTGTTATCCATATTATGCAGTTATTATCGCACGAACTGTAATAATTATACTTACTACTTATATTATTATCAATATAACATGCATTATTACACGTATTATGCAGTTATTATCGCCAGAACTATAATAAATATACTTATTACGCCCGATATTATCAATATAACATGCATTATTACCCATATAATGCAGTTATTATCGCTAGATCTATAATAAATATACTTATTACTTTTATTATTGTCAATATAACATGCATTATTACCCATATTATGCAGTTATTATCGCTAGAACTATAAGAATTATACTTATTACTCCCGATATTATCAATATAACATGCATTATTACCCATATAATGCAGTCATTATCGCTAGATCTATAATAAATATACTTATTACTTTTATTATTGTCAATATAACATGCATTATTACCCATATTATGCAGTTATTATCGCTAGAACTATAATAATTATACTGATTACTCCCGATCTTATCAATATAACATGCATAATTACCCATATAATGCAGTTATTATCGATAGAACTATAATAAATATACTTATTACTTTTATTATTATCAATATAACACGCACTATTAGCCATATTTTACTATTATTATCGCTAGAATTATAATAATTATACTTATTGCTCCCGATATTATCAATATAACATGCATTATTACCCATATAATGCAGTTATTATCGCTAGATCTATAATAAATATACTTATTACTTTTATTATTATCAATATAACATTCACTATTAGCCATATTTTACTATTACTATCGCTAGATCTATAATAATTATACTTATTACTCCCGATATTATCAATATAACATGCATTATTACCCATATAATGCAGTCATTATCGATAGATCTATAACAAATATACTTATTACTTTTATTATCACCAATATAACATGCATTGTTATCCATATTATGCAGTTATTATCGCACGAACTGTAATAATTATACTTACTACTTATATTATTATCAATATAACATGCATTATTACACGTATTATGCAGTTATTATCGCCAGAACTATAATAAATATACTTATTACATTTATTATCATCAGTATAACATGCATTACTACCCATATTATGCAGTTACTATCGATAGAACTATAATAAATATACTTATTAATTATATTATCATCAATATAACATGCATTATTACCCATATTATGCAGTTATTATCGATAGAACTATAATGAATATACTTATTACTTTTATTATTATCAATATAACACGCATTATTAGCCATATTTTACTATTATTATCGCTAGAACTATAATAATTTTACTTATTACTCCCGATATTATCAATATAAACTCCATTATTACCCATATTATGCAGTTATTATAGCTAGATCTATAATAAATATACTTATTACTTTTATTATTATCAATATAACATTCACTATTAGCCATATTTTACTATTACTATCGCTAGATCTATAATAATTATACTTATTACTCCCGATATCATCAATATAACATGCATTATTACCCATATAATGCAGTTATTATCGCCAGAACTATAATAAATATACTTATTACATTTATTATCAGCAATATGACATGCATTATTACCCATATTATGCAGTTATTATAGCTAGATCTATAATAAATATACTTATTACTTTTATTATTATCAATATAACATTCACTATTAGCAATATTTTACTATTACTATCGCTAGAACTATAATAATTATACTTATTACTCCCGATATTATCAATATAACATGCATTATTACCCATATAATGCAGTTATTATCGCTAGATCTATAATAAATATACTTATTACTTTTATTATTATCAATATAACATGCATTATTACCCATATTATGCAGTTATTATCGCTAGAACTATAATAATTATACTTATTACGCCCGATATTATCAATATAACATGAATTATTACCCATATAATGCAGTTATTATCGCTAGATCTATAATAAATATACTTATTACTTTTATTATTATCAATATAACATGCATTATTACCCATATTATGCAGTTATTATCGCTAGAACTATAATAATTATACTTATTACGCCCGATATTATCAATATAACATGCATTATTACCCATATAATGCAGTTATTATCGCTAGATCTCTAATAAATATACTTATTACTTTTATTATTGTCAATATAACATGCATTATTACCCATATTATGCAGTTATTATCGCTTGAACTATAAGAATTATACTTATTACTCCCGATATTATCAATATAACATGCATTATTACACGTATTATGCAGTTATTATCGCCAGAACTATAATAAATATACTTATTACATTTATTATCATCAGTATAACATGCATTACTACCCATATTATGCAGTTACTATCGATAGAACTATAATAAATATACTTATTAATTATATTATCATCAATATAACATGCACTATTAACCATATTTTACTATTATTATCGCTAGAATTATAATAATATTACTTACTACTCCCGATATTATCAATATAACATGCATTGTTACAAATATAATGCAGTTATTATCGCCAGAACTATAATAAATATACTTATTACATTTATTATCAGCAATATAACATGCATTATTACCCATATTATGCAGTTATTATAGCTAGATCTATAATAAATATACTTATTACTTTTATTATTATCAATATAACATTCACTATTAGCCATATTTTACTATTACTATCGCTAGAACTATAATAATTATACTTATTACTCCCGATATTATCAATATAACATGCATTATTACCCATATAATGCAGTTATTATCGCTAGATCTATAATGAATATACTTATTACTTTTATTATTGTCAATATAACATGCATTATTACCCATATTATGCAGTTATTATCGCTAGAACTATAAGAATTATACTTATTACTCCCGATATTATCAATATAACATGCATTATTACCCATATAATGCAGTCATTATCGCTAGATCTATAATAAATATACTTATTACTTTTATTATCATCAGTATAACATGCATTACTACCCATATTATGCAGTTACTATCGATAGAACTATAATAAATATACTTATTAATTATATTATTATCAATATAACATTGCATTATTACACGTATTATGCAGTTATTATCGCCAGAACTATAATAAATATACTTATTACTTTTATTATTATCAATATAACACGCACTATTAGCCATATTTTACTATTATTATTGCTAGAACTATAATAATTTTACTTATTACTCCCGATATTATCAATATAAAATCCATTATTACCCATATTATGCACTTATTATCGATAGAACTATAATAAATATACTTATTACTTTTATTATTATCAATATAACACGCACTATTAACCATATTTTACTATTATTATCGCCAGAATTATAATAATATTACTTACTACTCCCGATATTATCAATATAACATGCATTGTTACCCATATAATGCAGTTATTATCGCCAGAACTATAATAAATATACTTATTACATTTATTATCAGCAATATAACGTGCATTATTACCCATATTATGCAGTTATTATCGATAGAACTATAATAAATATACTTATTACTTATATTGTCATCAATATAACATGCATTATTACCCATATAATGCAGTTATTATCGCTAGAACTGTAATAATTATGCTTATTACGTATATTATCATCAATATAACATGCATTATTACCCATATAATGCAGTTATTATAGCTAGATCTATAATAAATATATTTATTACTTTTATTATTATCAATATAACATTGACTATTAGCCATATTTTACTATTACTATCGCTAGAATTATAGTAATTATACTTATTACTCCCGATATTATTAATATAACATGCATTGTTACCCATATAATGCAGTTATTATCGCTAGAACTATAATAAATATACTTCTTACTTTTATTATTATCAATATAACATGCATTATTACCCATATAATGCAGTTATTATCGCCAGAACTATAATAAATATACTTATTACATTTATTATCAGCAATATAACATGCATTATTACCCATATTATGCAGTTATTATAGCTAGATCTATAATAAATATCCTTACTACTTTTATTATTATCAATATAACATTCACTATTAGCCATATTTTACTATTACTATCGCTAGAACTATAATAATTATACTTATTACTCCCGATATTGTCAATATAACATGCATTATTACCCATATAATGCAGTTATTATCGCTAGATCTATAATAAATATACTTATTACTTTTATTATTATCAATATAACATGCATTATTACCCATATTATGCAGTTATTATCGCTAGAACTATAATAATTATACTTATTACGCCCGATATTACCAATATAACATCCATTATTACCCATATAATGCAGTTATTATCGCTAGATCTATAATAAATATACTTATTACTTTTATTATCATCAATATAGCATGCATTATTACCCATATTATGCAGTTATTATCGATAGAACTGTAATAAATATACTTATTACTTTTATTATTATCAATATAACATGCACTATTTGCCATATTTTACTATTATTATCGCTAGAACTATAATAATTATACTTATTACTCCCGATATTATCAATATAACATGCATTATTACCCATATAATGGAGGTATTATCGCTAGAACTGCAATAATTATACTTATTACTTATACTATTAGCAATATAACGTGCATTATTACCCATATTATGCAGTTATTATCGCTAGAACTGTAATAATTATACTTATTACTTATATTGTCATCAATGTAACATGCATTATTACCCATATAATGCAGTTATTATCGCTAGAACTGTAATAATTATACTTATTACTTATATTATTATCAACATAACATGCATTATTACCCATATAATGGAGGTATTATCGCTAGAACTGTAATAATTATACTTATTACTTATACTATTAGCAATATAACGTGCATTATTACCCATATAATGCAGTTATTATCGCCAGAACTGTAATAATTATACTTATTACTTATATTATTCTCAATATAACATGCATTATTACCCATATTATGCAGTTATTATCGGTAGAACTATAATAAACATACGTATTACTTTCATTATCATCAACATAACATGCATTATTACACATATTATGCAGTTATTATCGATAGAACTGTAATAAATATACTTATTACTTTTACTATTATCAATATATCATGCACTATTAGCCATATTTTACTATTATTATCGCTGGAACTATAATAATTATACTTATTACTCCCGATATTATCAATATAACATGTCTTATTACCCATATAATGCAGTTATTATCGCTAGAACTGTAATAATTGTACTTATTACTTATATTATTATCAATATAACATGCATTATTACCCATATAATGGAGATATTATCGCAAGAACTGTAATAATTATACTTATTACTTATACTATTAGCAATATAACGTGCATTATTACCCATATTATGCAGTTATTATCGCTAGAACTGTAATAATTATACTTATTACTTATATTATTATCAATATAACATGCATTATTACCCATATTATGCAGTTATTATCGCTAGAACTGTAATAATTGCACTCATTACTTATATTATTAGCAATATAACGTGCATTATTACCCATATTATGCAGTTATTATTGCTAGAACTGTAATAATTATACTTATTACTTATATCATTATCAATATAACATGCATTATTACCCATATAATGGAGGTATTATCGCTAGAACTGTAATAATTATACTTATTACTTATACTATTAGCAATATACGTGCATTATTACCCATATTATGCAGTTATTATCGGTAGAACTATAATAAACATACGTATTACTTTCATTATCATCAACATAACATGCATTATTACCCATATTATGCAGTTATTATCGCTAGAACTGTAATAATTGCACTCATTACTTATATTATTAGCAATATAACGTGCATTATTACCCATATTATGCAGTTATTATCGCTAGAACTGTAATAATTATACTTATTACTTATATCATTATCAATATAACATGCATTATTACCCATATAATGGAGGTATTATCGCTAGAATTGTAATAATTATACTTATTACTTAGATTATTCTCAATATAACATGCATTATTACCCATATTATGCAGTTATTATCGATAGAACTGTAATAAATATACTTATTACTTTTACTATTATCAATATATCATGCACAATTAGCCATATTTTACTATTATTATCGCTAGAACTATAATAATTATGCTTATTACTCCCGATATTATCAATATAACATGCCTTATTACGCAAATAATGCAGTTATTATCGCTAGAACTGTAATAAATATACTTACTACTTTCATTATCATCAATATAACATGCATTATTACCCATATTATGCAGTTATTATCGCTAGAACTATAATAAATATACGTATTACTTTTATTATCATCAATATAGCATGCATTATTACCCATATTATGCAGTTATTATCGATAGAACTGTAATAAATATACTTATTACTTTTATTATTATCAACATAACATGCACTATTTGCCATATTTTACTATTATTATCGCTAGAACTATAATAATTATACTTATTACTCCCGATATTATCAATATAACATGCATTATTACCCATATAATGGAGGTATTATCGCTAGAACTGCAATAATTATACTTATTACTTATACTATTAGCAATATAACGTGCATTATTACCCATATTATGCAGTTATTATCGCTAGAACTGTAATAATTATACTTATTACTTATATTGTCATCAATGTAACATGCATTATTACCCATATAATGCAGTTATTATCGCTAGAACTGTAATAATTATACTTATTACTTATATTATTATCAACATAACATGCATTATTACCCATATAATGGAGGTATTATCGCTAGAACTGTAATAATTATACTTATTACTTATACTATTAGCAATATAACGTGCATTATTACCCATATAATGCAGTTATTATCGCCAGAACTGTAATAATTATACTTATTACTTATATTATTCTCAATATAACATGCATTATTACCCATATTATGCAGTTATTATCGGTAGAACTATAATAAACATACGTATTACTTTCATTATCATCAACATAACATGCATTATTACACATATTATGCAGTTATTATCGATAGAACTGTAATAAATATACTTATTACTTTTACTATTATCAATATATCATGCACTATTAGCCATATTTTACTATTATTATTGCTGGAACTATAATAATTATACTTATTACTCCCGATATTATCAATATAACATGTCTTATTACCCATATAATGCAGTTATTATCGCTAGAACTGTAATAATTGTACTTATTACTTATATTATTATCAATATAACATGCATTATTACCCATATAATGGAGATATTATCGCAAGAACTGTAATAATTATACTTATTACTTATACTATTAGCAATATAACGTGCATTATTACCCATATTATGCAGTTATTCTCGCTAGAACTGTAATAATTATACTTATTACTTATATTATTATCAATATAACATGCATTATTACCCATATTATGCAGTTATTATCGCTAGAACTGTAATAATTGCACTCATTACTTATATTATTAGCAATATAACGTGCATTATTACCCATATTATGCAGTTATTATTGCTAGAACTGTAATAATTATACTTATTACTTATATCATTATCAATATAACATGCATTATTACCCATATAATGGAGGTATTATCGCTAGAACTGTAATAATTATACTTATTACTTATACTATTAGCAATATACGTGCATTATTACCCATATTATGCAGTTATTATCGGTAGAACTATAATAAACATACGTATTACTTTCATTATCATCAACATAACATGCATTATTACCCATATTATGCAGTTATTATCGCTAGAACTGTAATAATTGCACTCATTACTTATATTATTAGCAATATAACGTGCATTATTACCCATATTATGCAGTTATTATCGCTAGAACTGTAATAATTATACTTATTACTTATATCATTATCAATATAACATGCATTATTACCCATATAATGGAGGTATTATCGCTAGAATTGTAATAATTATACTTATTACTTAGATTATTCTCAATATAACATGCATTATTACCCATATTATGCAGTTATTATCGATAGAACTGTAATAAATATACTTATTACTTTTACTATTATCAATATATCATGCACAATTAGCCATATTTTACTATTATTATCGCTAGAACTATAATAATTATGCTTATTACTCCCGATATTATCAATATAACATGCCTTATTACGCAAATAATGCAGTTATTATCGCTAGAACTGTAATAAATATACTTACTACTTTCATTATCATCAATATAACATGCATTATTACCCATATTATGCAGTTATTATCGCTAGAACTATAATAAATATACGTATTACTTTTATTATCATCAATATAGCATGCATTATTACCCATATTATGCAGTTATTATCGATAGAACTGTAATAAATATACTTATTACTTTTATTATTATCAATATAACATGCACTATTTGCCATATTTTACTATTATTATCGCTAGAACTATAATAATTATACTTATTACTCCCGATATTATCAATATAACATGCATTATTACCCATATAATGGAGGTATTATCGCTAGAACTGCAATAATTATACTTATTACTTATATCATTATCAATATAACATGCATTATTACCCATATAATGGAGGTATTATCGCAAGAACTGTAATAATTATACTTATTACTTATACTATTAGCAATATAACGTGCATTATTACCCGTATAATGCAGTTATTATCGCCAGAACTGTAATAATTATACTTATTACTTATACTATTCTCAATATAACATGCATTATTACCCATATAATGCAGTTATTATCGCTAGAACTGTAATAATTATACTTATTACTTATATTATTATCAACATAACATGCATTATTACCCATATAATGGAGGTATTATCGCTAGAACTGTAATAATTATACTTATTACTTATACTATTAGCAATATAACGTGCATTATTACCCATATAATGCAGTTATTATCGCCAGAACTGTAATAATTATACTTATTACTTATATTATTCTCAATATAACATGCATTATTACCCATATTATGCAGTTATTATCGGTAGAACTATAATAAACATACGTATTACTTTCATTATCATCAACATAACATGCATTATTAGCCATATTATGCAGTTATTATCGATAGAACTGTAATAAATATACTTATTACTTTTACTATTATCAATATATCATGCACTATTAGCCATATTTTACTATTATTATCGCTAGAACTATAATAATTATACTTATTACTCCCGATATTATCAATATAACATGCCTTATTACGCATATAATGCAGTTATTATCGCTAGAACTGTAATAATTGTACTCATTACTTATATTATTAGCAATATAACGTGCATTATTACCCATATTATGCAGTTATTATCGCTAGAACTGTAATAATTATACTTATTACTTATATCATTATCAATATAACATGCATTATTACCCATATAATGCAGTTATTATCGCCAGAACTGTAATAAATATACTTATTACTTTTACTATTATCAATATATCATGCACTATTAGCCATATTTTACTATTATTATCGCTAGAACTATAATAATTATACTTATTACTCCCGATATTATCAATATAACATGCCTTATTACCCATATTATGCAGTTATTATCGCTAGAACTATAATAAACATACGTATTACTTTCATTATCATCAACATAACATGCATTATTATCCATATTATGCAGTTATTATCGATAGAACTGTAATAAATATACTTATTACTTTTACTATTATCAACATATCATGCACTATTAGCCATATTTTACTATTATTATCGCTAGAACTGTAATAATTATACTTATTACTTATATTGTTAGCAATATAACGTGCATTATTACCCATATAATGCAGTTATTATCGCTAGAACTGTAATAATTATACTTATTACTTATATTATTATCAATATAAGATGCATTATTACCCATATTATGCAGTTATTATCGCTAGAACTATAATAAATGTACGTATTACTTTCATTATCATCAGTATAACATGCATTATTACCCACATAATGGAGGTATTATCGCTAGAACTGTAATAATTATACTTATTACTTATATTATTATCAATATAACATGCATTATTACCCATATTATGCAGTTATTATCGATAGAACTGTAATAAATATACTTATTACTTTTACTATTATCAATATATCATGCACTATTAGCCATATTTTACTATTATTATCGCTAGAATTATAATAATTATACTTATTACTCCCGATATTATCAATATAACATGTCTTATTACCCATATAATGCAGTTATTATCGCTAGAACTATAATAATTGTTCTCATTACTTATATTATTAGCAATATAACGTGCATTATTACCCATATTATGCAGTTATTATCGCTGGAACTGTAATAATTATACTTATTACTTATATTATTATCAATATGACATGCATTATTACCCATGTTATGCAGTTATTATCGCTAGAACTGTAATAATTGCACTCATTACTTATATTATTAGCAATATAACGTGCATTATTACCCATATTATGCAGTTATTATCGCTAGAACTGTAATAATTATACTTATTACTTATATCATTATCAATATAACATGCATTATTACCCATATAATGGAGGTATTATCGCTAGAACTGTAATAATTATACTTATTACTTAGATTATTCTCAATATAACATGCATTGTTACCCATATTATGCAGTTATTATCGATAGAACTGTAATAAATATACTTATTACTTTTACTATTACCAATATATCATGCACTATTAGCCATATTTTACTATTATTATCCCTAGAACTATAATAATTATACTTATTACTCCCGATATTATCAATATAACATGCCTTATTACGCAAATAATGCAGTTATTATCGCTAGAACTGTAATAAATATACTTACTACTTTCATTATCATCAATATAACATGCATTATTACCCATATTATGCAGTTATTATCGCCAGAACTATAATAAATATACACATTACTTTTATTATCATCAATATAGCATGCATTATTACCCATATTATGCAGTTATTATCGATAGAACTGTAATAAATATACTTATTACTTTTATTATTATCAATATAACATGCACTATTTGCCATATTTTACTATTATTATCGCTAGAACTATAATAATTATACTTATTACTCCCGATATTATGAATATAACATGCATTATTACCCATATAATGCAGTTATTATCGCTAGAACTGTAATAATTATACTTATTACTTATACTATTAGCAATATAACGTGCATTATTACCCATATAATGCAGTTATTATCGCCAGAACTGTAATAATTATACTTATTACTTATATTATTCTCAATATAACATGCATTATTACCCATATTATGCAGTTATTATCGCTAGAACTGTAATAATTGCACTCATTACTTATATTATTAGCAATATAACGTGCATTATTACCCATATTATGCAGTTATTATCGCTAGAACTGTAATAATTATACTTATTACTTATATCATTATCAATATAACATGCATTATTACCCATATAATGCAGTTATTATCGCCAGAACTGTAATAAATATACTTATTACTTTTACTATTATCAATATATCATGCACTATTAGCCATATTTTACTATTATTATCGCTAGAACTATAATAATTATACTTATTACTCCCGATATTATCAATATAACATGCCTTATTACCCATATTATGCAGTTATTATCGCTAGAACTATAATAAACATACGTATTACTTTCATTATCATCAACATAACATGCATTATTATCCATATTATGCAGTTATTATCGATAGAACTGTAATAAATATACTTATTACTTTTACTATTATCAACATATCATGCACTATTAGCCATATTTTACTATTATTATCGCTAGAACTGTAATAATTATACTTATTACTTATATTGTTAGCAATGTAACGTGCATTATTACCCATATAATGCAGTTATTATCGCTAGAACTGTAATAATTATACTTATTACTTATATTATTATCAATATAAGATGCATTATTACCCATATTATGCAGTTATTATCGCTAGAACTATAATAAATGTACGTATTACTTTCATTATCATCAGTATAACATGCATTATTACCCACATAATGGAGGTATTATCGCTAGAACTGTAATAATTATACTTATTACTTATATTATTATCAATATAACATGCATTATTACCCATATTATGCAGTTATTATCGATAGAACTGTAATAAATATACTTATTACTTTTACTATTATCAATATATCATGCACTATTAGCCATATTTTACTATTATTATCGCTAGAATTATAATAATTATACTTATTACTCCCGATATTATCAATATAACATGTCTTATTACCCATATAATGCAGTTATTATCGCTAGAACTATAATAATTGTTCTCATTACTTATATTATTAGCAATATAACGTGCATTATTACCCATATTATGCAGTTATTATCGCTGGAACTGTAATAATTATACTTATTACTTATATTATTATCAATATAACATGCATTATTACCCATGTTATGCAGTTATTATCGCTAGAACTGTAATAATTGCACTCATTACTTATATTATTAGCAATATAACGTGCATTATTACCCATATTATGCAGTTATTATCGCTAGAACTGTAATAATTATACTTATTACTTATATCATTATCAATATAACATGCATTATTACCCATATAATGGAGGTATTATCGCTAGAACTGTAATAATTATACTTATTACTTAGATTATTCTCAATATAACATGCATTGTTACCCATATTATGCAGTTATTATCGATAGAACTGTAATAAATATACTTATTACTTTTACTATTATCAATATATCATGCACTATTAGCCATATTTTACTATTATTATCCCTAGAACTATAATAATTATACTTATTACTCCCGATATTATCAATATAACATGCCTTATTACGCAAATAATGCAGTTATTATCGCTAGAACTGTAATAAATATACTTACTACTTTCATTATCATCAATATAACATGCATTATTACCCATATTATGCAGTTATTATCGCCAGAACTATAATAAATATACATATTACTTTTATTATCATCAATATAGCATGCATTATTACCCATATTATGCAGTTATTATCGATAGAACTGTAATAAATATACTTATTACTTTTATTATTATCAATATAACATGCACTATTTGCCATATTTTACTATTATTATCGCTAGAACTATAATAATTATACTTATTACTCCCGATATTATCAATATAACATGCATTATTACCCATATAATGCAGTTATTATCGCTAGAACTGTAATAATTATACTTATTACTTATACTATTAGCAATATAACGTGCATTATTACCCATATAATGCAGTTATTATCGCCAGAACTGTAATAATTATACTTATTACTTATATTATTCTCAATATAACATGCATTATTACCCATATTATGCAGTTATTATCGCTAGAACTGTAATAATTGCACTCATTACTTATATTATTAGCAATATAACGTGCATTATTACCCATATTATGCAGTTATTATCGCTAGAACTGTAATAATTATACTTATTACTTATATCATTATCAATATAACATGCATTATTACCCATATAATGCAGTTATTATCGCCAGAACTGTAATAAATATACTTATTACTTTTACTATTATCAATATATCATGCACTATTAGCCATATTTTACTATTATTATCGCTAGATCTATAATAATTATACTTATTACTCCCGATATTATCAATATAACATGCCTTATTACCCATATTATGCAGTTATTATCGCTAGAACTATAATAAACATACGTATTACTTTCATTATCATCAACATAACATGCATTATTATCCATATTATGCAGTTATTATCGATAGAACTGTAATAAATATACTTATTACTTTTACTATTATCAACATATCATGCACTATTAGCCATATTTTACTATTATTATCGCTAGAACTGTAATAATTATACTTATTACTTATATTGTTAGCAATATAACGTGCATTATTACCCATATAATGCAGTTATTATCGCTAGAACTGTAATAATTATACTTATTACTTATATTATTATCAATATAAGATGCATTATTACCCATATTATGCAGTTATTATCGCTAGAACTATAATAAATGTACGTATTACTTTCATTATCATCAGTATAACATGCATTATTACCCACATAATGGAGGTATTATCGCTAGAACTGTAATAATTATACTTATTACTTATATTATTATCAATATAACATGCATTATTACCCATATTATGCAGTTATTATCGATAGAACTGTAATAAATATACTTATTACTTTTACTATTATCAATATATCATGCACTATTAGCCATATTTTACTATTATTAT
Source organism: Megachile leachella (assembly GCA_963576845.1). Lineage (NCBI taxonomy): Eukaryota > Metazoa > Arthropoda > Insecta > Hymenoptera > Megachilidae > Megachile > Megachile leachella. The sequence continues at coordinate 1,699,894 of CAUYWW010000182.1, forward strand.
CGCTAGAATTATAATAATTATACTTATTACTCCCGATATTATCAATATAACATGTCTTATTACCCATATAATGCAGTTATTATCGCTAGAACTGTAATAATTATACTTATTACTTATATTATTATCAATATAAGATGCATTATTACCCATATTATGCAGTTATTATCGCTAGAACTGTAATAATTATACTTATTACTTATATCATTATCAATATAACATGCATTATTACCCATATAATGCAGTTATTATCGCCAGAACTGTAATAAATATACTTATTACTTTTACTATTATCAATATATCATGCACTATTAGCCATATTTTACTATTATTATCGCTAGAACTATAATAATTATACTTATTACTCCCGATATTATCAATATAACATGCCTTATTACCCATATTATGCAGTTATTATCGCTAGAACTATAATAAACATACGTATTACTTTCATTATCATCAACATAACATGCATTATTATCCATATTATGCAGTTATTATCGATAGAACTGTAATAAATATACTTATTACTTTTACTATTATCAACATATCATGCACTATTAGCCATATTTTACTATTATTATCGCTAGAACTGTAATAATTATACTTATTACTTATATTGTTAGCAATATAACGTGCATTATTACCCATATAATGCAGTTATTATCGCTAGAACTGTAATAATTATACTTATTACTTATATTATTATCAATATAAGATGCATTATTACCCATATTATGCAGTTATTATCGCTAGAACTATAATAAATGTACGTATTACTTTCATTATCATCAGTATAACATGCATTATTACCCACATAATGGAGGTATTATCGCTAGAACTGTAATAATTATACTTATTACTTATATTATTATCAATATAACATGCATTATTACCCATATTATGCAGTTATTATCGATAGAACTGTAATAAATATACTTATTACTTTTACTATTATCAATATATCATGCACTATTAGCCATATTTTACTATTATTATCGCTAGAATTATAATAATTATACTTATTACTCCCGATATTATCAATATAACATGTCTTATTACCCATATAATGCAGTTATTATCGCTAGAACTGTAATAATTATACTTATTACTTATATTATTATCAATATAAGATGCATTATTACCCATATTATGCAGTTATTATCGCTAGAACTATAATAAATGTACGTATTACTTTCATTATCATCAGTATAACATGCATTATTACCCACATAATGGAGGTATTATCGCTAGAACTGTAATAATTATACTTATTACTTATATTATTATCAATATAACATGCATTATTACCCATATTATGCAGTTATTATCGATAGAACTGTAATAAATATACTTATTACTTTTACTATTATCAATATATCATGCACTATTAGCCATATTTTACTATTATTATCGCTAGAATTATAATAATTATACTTATTACTCCCGATATTATCAATATAACATGTCTTATTACCCATATAATGCAGTTATTATCGCTAGAACTATAATAATTGTTCTCATTACTTATATTATTAGCAATATAACGTGCATTATTACCCATATTATGCAGTTATTATCGCTGGAACTGTAATAATTATACTTATTACTTATATTATTATCAATATAACATGCATTATTACCCATGTTATGCAGTTATTATCGCTAGAACTGTAATAATTGCACTCATTACTTATATTATTAGCAATATAACGTGCATTATTACCCATATTATGCAGTTATTATCGCTAGAACTGTAATAATTATACTTATTACTTATATCATTATCAATATAACATGCATTATTACCCATATAATGGAGGTATTATCGCTAGAACTGTAATAATTATACTTATTACTTAGATTATTCTCAATATAACATGCATTGTTACCCATATTATGCAGTTATTATCGATAGAACTGTAATAAATATACTTATTACTTTTACTATTATCAATATATCATGCACTATTAGCCATATTTTACTATTATTATCCCTAGAACTATAATAATTATACTTATTACTCCCGATATTATCAATATAACATGCCTTATTACGCAAATAATGCAGTTATTATCGCTAGAACTGTAATAAATATACTTACTACTTTCATTATCATCAATATAACATGCATTATTACCCATATTATGCAGTTATTATCGCCAGAACTATAATAAATATACATATTACTTTTATTATCATCAATATAGCATGCATTATTACCCATATTATGCAGTTATTATCGATAGAACTGTAATAAATATACTTATTACTTTTATTATTATCAATATAACATGCACTATTTGCCATATTTTACTATTATTATCGCTAGAACTATAATAATTATACTTATTACTCCCGATATTATCAATATAACATGCATTATTACCCATATAATGCAGTTATTATCGCTAGAACTGTAATAATTATACTTATTACTTATACTATTAGCAATATAACGTGCATTATTACCCATATAATGCAGTTATTATCGCCAGAACTGTAATAATTATACTTATTACTTATACTATTAGCAATATAACGTGCATTATTACCCATATAATGCAGTTATTATCGCCAGAACTGTAATAATTATACTTATTACTTATATTATTCTCAATATAACATGCATTATTACCCATATAATGGAGGTATTATCGCTAGAACTGTAATAATTATACTTATTACTTATACTATTAGCAATATAACGTGCATTATTACCCATATAATGCAGTTATTATCGCCAGAACTGTAATAATTATACTTATTACTTATATTATTCTCAATATAACATGCATTATTACCCATATTATGCAGTTATTATCGGTAGAACTATAATAAACATACGTATTACTTTCATTATCATCAACATAACATGCATTATTACCCATATTATGCAGTTATTATCGATAGAACTGTAATAAATATACTTATTACTTTTACTATTATCAATATATCATGCACTATTAGCCATATTTTACTATTATTATCGCTAGAACTATAATAATTATACTTATTACTCCCGATATTATCAATATAACATGCCTTATTACGCATATAATGCAGTTATTATCGCTAGAACTGTAATAAATATACTTACTACTTTCATTATCATCAATATAACATGCATTATTACCCATATTATGCAGTTATTATGGATAGAACTGTAATAAATATACATATTACTTTTACTATTATCAACATATCATGCACTATTAGCCATATTTTACTATTATTATCGCTAGAACTGTAATAATTATACTTATTACTTATATTGTTAGCAATATAACGTGCATTATTACCCATATAATGCAGTTATTATCGCTAGAACGGTAATAATTATACTTATTACTTATATTATTATCAATATAACATGCATTATTACCCATATTATGCAGTTATTATCGATAGAACCGTAATAAATATACTTATTACTTTTACTATTATCAATATATCATGCACTATTAGCCATATTTTACTATTATTATCGCTAGAATTATAATAATTATACTTATTACTCCCGATAATATCAATATAACATGTCTTATTACCCATATAATGCAGTTATTATCGCTAGAACTGTAATAATTGTACTCATTACTTATATTATTAGCAATATAACGTGCATTATTACCCATATTATGCAGTTATTATCGCTAGAACTGTAATAATTATACTTATTACTTATATTATTATCAATATAACATGCATTATTACCCATATTATGCAGTTATTATCGCTAGAACTGTAATAATTGCACTCATTACTTATATTATTAGCAATATAAAGTGCATTATTACCCATATTATGCAGTTATTATCGCTAGAACTGTAATAATTATACTTATTACTTATATCATTATCAATATAACATGCATTATTACCCATATAATGGAGGTATTATCGCTAGAACTGTAATAATTATACTTATTACTTAGATTATTCTCAATATAACATGCATTATTACCCATATTATGCAGTTATTATCGATAGAACTGTAATAAATATACTTATTACTTTTACTATTATCAATATATCATGCACTATTAGCCATATTTTACTATTATTATCGCTAGAACTATAATAATTATACTTATTACTCCCGATATTATCAATATAACATGCCTTATTACGCAAATAATGCAGTTATTATCGCTAGAACTGTAATAAATATACTTACTACTTTCATTATCATCAATATAACATGCATTATTACCCATATTATGCAGTTATTATCGCTAGAACTATAATAAATATACGTATTACTTTTATTATCATCAATATAGCATGCATTATTACCCATATTATGCAGTTATTATCGATAGAACTGTAATAAATATACTTATTACTTTTATTATTATCAATATAACATGCACTATTTGCCATATTTTACTATTATTATCGCTAGAACTATAATAATTATACTTATTACTCCCGATATTATCAATATAACATGCATTATTACCCATATAATGCAGTTATTATCGCTAGAACTGTAATAATTATACTTATTACTTATATTATTAGCATATGACGTGCATTATTACCCATATAATGCAGTTATTATCGCTAGAACTGTAATAATTATACTTATTACTTATATTATTATCAATATAACATGCATTATTACCCATATAATGGAGATATTATCGCAAGAACTGTAATAATTATACTTATTACTTATACTATTAGCAATATAACGTGCATTATTACCCATATAATGCAGTTATTATCCCCAGAACTGTAATAATTATACTTATTACTTATATTATTCTCAATATAACATGCATTATTACCCATATTATGCAGTTATTATCGCTAGAACTATAATAAATATACGTATTACTTTCATTATCATCAATATAACATGCATTATTACCCATATAATGGAGGTATTATCGCTAGAACTGTAATAATTATACTTATTACTTATACTATTAGCAATATAACGTGCATTATTACCCATATAATGCAGTTATTATCGCCAGAACTGTAATAATTATACTTATTACTTATATTATTCTCAATATAACATGCATTATTACCCATATTATGCAGTTATTATCGGTAGAACTATAATAAACATACGTATTACTTTCATTATCATCAACATAACATGCATTATTACCCATATTATGCAGTTATTATCGATAGAACTGTAATAAATATACTTATTACTTTTACTATTATCAATATATCATGCACTATTAGCCATATTTTACTATTATTATCGCTAGAACTATAATAATTATACTTATTACTCCCGATATTATCAATATAACATGCCTTATTACGCATATAATGCAGTTATTATCGCTAGAACTGTAATAAATATACTTACTACTTTCATTATCATCAATATAACATGCATTATTACCCATATTATGCAGTTATTATGGATAGAACTGTAGTAAATATACATATTACTTTTACTATTATCAATATATCATGCACTATTAGCCATATTTTACTATTATTATCGCTAGAACTATAATAATTATACTTATTACTCCCGATATTATCAATATAACATGCATTATTACCCATATAATGCAGTTATTATCGCTAGAACTGTAATAATTATACTTATTACTTATATTATTAGCAATATGACGTGCATTATTACCCATATAATGCAGTTATTATCGCTAGAACTGTAATAATTATACTTATTACTTATATTATTATCAATATAACATGCATTATTACCCATATAATGGAGATATTATCGCAAGAACTGTAATAATTATACTTATTACTTATACTATTAGCAATATAACGTGCATTATTACCCATATAATGCAGTTATTATCGCCAGAACTGTAATAATTATACTTATTACTTATATTATTCTCAATATAACATGCATTATTACCCATATTATGCAGTTATTATCGCTAGAACTATAATAAATATACGTATTACTTTCATGATCATCAATATAACATGCATTATTACCCATATAATGGAGGTATTATCACTAGAACTGTAATAATTATACTTATTACTTATACTATTAGCAATATAACGTGCATTATTACTCATATAATGCAGTTATTATCGCCAGAACTGTAATAATTATACTTATTACTTATATTATTCTCAATATAACATGCATTATTACCCATATAATGGAGGTATTATCGCTAGAACTGTAATAATTATACTTATTACTTATACTATTAGCAATATAACGTGCATTATTACCCATATAATGCAGTTATTATCGCCAGAACTGTAATAATTATACTTATTACTTATATTATTCTCAATATAACATGCATTATTACCCATATTATGCAGTTATTATCGGTAGAACTATAATAAACATACGTATTACTTTCATTATCATCAACATAACATGCATTATTACCCATATTATGCAGTTATTATCGCTAGAACTGTAATAATTATACTTATTACTTATATTGTCATCAATATAACATGCATTATTACCCATATAATGGAGGTATTATCGCTAGAACTGTAATAATTATACTTATTACTTATACTATTAGCAATATAACGTGCATTATTACCCATATAATGCAGTTATTATCGCCTGAACTGTAATAATTATACTTATTACTTATACTATTCTCAATATAACATGCATTATTACCCATATAATGCAGTTATTATCGCTAGAACTGTAATAATTATACTTATTACTTATATTATTATCAACATTACATGCATTATTACCCATATAATGGAGGTATTATCGCTAGAACTGTAATAATTATACTTATTACTTATACTATTAGCAATATAACGTGCATTATTACCCATATAATGCAGTTATTATCGCCAGAACTGTAATAATTATACTTATTACTTATATTATTCTCAATATAACATGCATTATTACCCATATTATGCAGTTATTATCGGTAGAACTATAATAAACATACGTATTACTTTCATTATCATCAACATAACATGCATTATTAGCCATATTATGCAGTTATTATCGATAGAACTGTAATAAATATACTTATTACTTTTACTATTATCAATATATCATGCACTATTAGCCATATTTTACTATTATTATCGCTAGAACTATAATAATTATACTTATTACTCCCGATATTATCAATATAACATGCCTTATTACGCATATAATGCAGTTATTATCGCTAGAACTGTAATAAATATACTTACTACTTTCATTATCATCAATATAACATGCATTATTACCCATATTATGCAGTTATTATGGATAGAACTGTAATAAATATACTTATTACTTTTACTATTATCAACATATCATGCACTATTAGCCATATTTTACTATTATTATCGCTAGAACTGTAATAATTATACTTATTACTTATATTGTTAGCAATATAACGTGCATTATTACCCATATAATGCAGTTATTATCGCTAGAACGGTAATAATTATACTTATTACTTATATTATTATCAATATAACATGCATTATTACCCATATTATGCAGTTATTATCGATAGAACCGTAATAAATATACTTATTACTTTTACTATTATCAATATATCATGCACTATTAGCCATATTTTACTATTATTATCGCTAGAATTATAATAATTATACTTATTACTCCCGATAATATCAATATAACATGTCTTATTACCCATATAATGCAGTTATTATCGCTAGAACTGTAATAATTGTACTCATTACTTATATTATTAGCAATATAACGTGCATTATTACCCATATTATGCAGTTATTATCGCTAGAACTGTAATAATTATACTTATTACTTATATTATTATCAATATAACATGCATTATTACCCATATTATGCAGTTATTATCGCTAGAACTGTAATAATTGCACTCATTACTTATATTATTAGCAATATAAAGTGCATTATTACCCATATTATGCAGTTATTATCGCTAGAACTGTAATAATTATACTTATTACTTATATCATTATCAATATAACATGCATTATTACCCATATAATGGAGGTATTATCGCTAGAACTGTAATAATTATACTTATTACTTAGATTATTCTCAATATAACATGCATTATTACCCATATTATGCAGTTATTATCGATAGAACTGTAATAAATATACTTATTACTTTTACTATTATCAATATATCATGCACTATTAGCCATATTTTACTATTATTATCGCTAGAACTATAATAATTATACTTATTACTCCCGATATTATCAATATAACATGCCTTATTACGCAAATAATGCAGTTATTATCGCTAGAACTATAATAATTATACTTATTACTCCCGATATTATCAATATAACATGCATTATTACCCATATAATGCAGTTATTATCGCTAGAACTGTAATAATTATACTTATTACTTATATTATTAGCAATATGACGTGCATTATTACCCATATAATGCAGTTATTATCGCTAGAACTGTAATAATTATACTTATTACTTATATTATTATCAATATAACATGCATTATTACCCATATAATGGAGATATTATCGCAAGAACTGTAATAATTATACTTATTACTTATACTATTAGCAATATAACGTGCATTATTACCCATATAATGCAGTTATTATCGCCAGAACTGTAATAATTATACTTATTACTTATATTATTCTCAATATAACATGCATTATTACCCATATTATGCAGTTATTATCGCTAGAACTATAATAAATATACGTATTACTTTCATTATCATCAATATAACATGCATTATTACCCATATAATGGAGGTATTATCACTAGAACTGTAATAATTATACTTATTACTTATACTATTAGCAATATAACGTGCATTATTACTCATATAATGCAGTTATTATCGCCAGAACTGTAATAATTATACTTATTACTTATATTATTCTCAATATAACATGCATTATTACCCATATAATGGAGGTATTATCGCTAGAACTGTAATAATTATACTTATTACTTATACTATTAGCAATATAACGTGCATTATTACCCATATAATGCAGTTATTATCGCCAGAACTGTAATAATTATACTTATTACTTATATTATTCTCAATATAACATGCATTATTACCCATATTATGCAGTTATTATCGGTAGAACTATAATAAACATACGTATTACTTTCATTATCATCAACATAACATGCATTATTACCCATATTATGCAGTTATTATCGCTAGAACTGTAATAATTATACTTATTACTTATATTGTCATCAATATAACATGCATTATTACCCATATAATGGAGGTATTATCGCTAGAACTGTAATAATTATACTTATTACTTATACTATTAGCAATATAACGTGCATTATTACCCATATAATGCAGTTATTATCGCCTGAACTGTAATAATTATACTTATTACTTATACTATTCTCAATATAACATGCATTATTACCCATATAATGCAGTTATTATCGCTAGAACTGTAATAATTATACTTATTACTTATATTATTATCAACATTACATGCATTATTACCCATATAATGGAGGTATTATCGCTAGAACTGTAATAATTATACTTATTACTTATACTATTAGCAATATAACGTGCATTATTACCCATATAATGCAGTTATTATCGCCAGAACTGTAATAATTATACTTATTACTTATATTATTCTCAATATAACATGCATTATTACCCATATTATGCAGTTATTATCGGTAGAACTATAATAAACATACGTATTACTTTCATTATCATCAACATAACATGCATTATTAGCCATATTATGCAGTTATTATCGATAGAACTGTAATAAATATACTTATTACTTTTACTATTATCAATATATCATGCACTATTAGCCATATTTTACTATTATTATCGCTAGAACTATAATAATTATACTTATTACTCCCGATATTATCAATATAACATGCCTTATTACGCATATAATGCAGTTATTATCGCTAGAACTGTAATAAATATACTTACTACTTTCATTATCATCAATATAACATGCATTATTACCCATATTATGCAGTTATTATGGATAGAACTGTAATAAATATACTTATTACTTTTACTATTATCAACATATCATGCACTATTAGCCATATTTTACTATTATTATCGCTAGAACTGTAATAATTATACTTATTACTTATATTGTTAGCAATATAACGTGCATTATTACCCATATAATGCAGTTATTATCGCTAGAACGGTAATAATTATACTTATTACTTATATTATTATCAATATAACATGCATTATTACCCATATTATGCAGTTATTATCGATAGAACCGTAATAAATATACTTATTACTTTTACTATTATCAATATATCATGCACTATTAGCCATATTTTACTATTATTATCGCTAGAATTATAATAATTATACTTATTACTCCCGATAATATCAATATAACATGTCTTATTACCCATATAATGCAGTTATTATCGCTAGAACTGTAATAATTGTACTCATTACTTATATTATTAGCAATATAACGTGCATTATTACCCATATTATGCAGTTATTATCGCTAGAACTGTAATAATTATACTTATTACTTATATTATTATCAATATAACATGCATTATTACCCATATTATGCAGTTATTATCGCTAGAACTGTAATAATTGCACTCATTACTTATATTATTAGCAATATAAAGTGCATTATTACCCATATTATGCAGTTATTATCGCTAGAACTGTAATAATTATACTTATTACTTATATCATTATCAATATAACATGCATTATTACCCATATAATGGAGGTATTATCGCTAGAACTGTAATAATTATACTTATTACTTAGATTATTCTCAATATAACATGCATTATTACCCATATTATGCAGTTATTATCGATAGAACTGTAATAAATATACTTATTACTTTTACTATTATCAATATATCATGCACTATTAGCCATATTTTACTATTATTATCGCTAGAACTATAATAATTATACTTATTACTCCCGATATTATCAATATAACATGCATTATTACCCATATAATGCAGTTATTATCGCTAGAACTGTAATAATTATACTTATTACTTATATTATTAGCAATATGACGTGCATTATTACCCATATAATGCAGTTATTATCGCTAGAACTGTAATAATTATACTTATTACTTATATTATTATCAATATAACATGCATTATTACCCATATAATGGAGATATTATCGCAAGAACTGTAATAATTATACTTATTACTTATACTATTAGCAATATAACGTGCATTATTACCCATATAATGCAGTTATTATCCCCAGAACTGTAATAATTATACTTATTACTTATATTATTCTCAATATAACATGCATTATTACCCATATTATGCAGTTATTATCGCTAGAACTATAATAAATATACGTATTACTTTCATTATCATCAATATAACATGCATTATTACCCATATAATGGAGGTATTATCGCTAGAACTGTAATAATTATACTTATTACTTATACTATTAGCAATATAACGTGCATTATTACCCATATAATGCAGTTATTATCGCCAGAACTGTAATAATTATACTTATTACTTATATTATTCTCAATATAACATGCATTATTACCCATATTATGCAGTTATTATCGGTAGAACTATAATAAACATACGTATTACTTTCATTATCATCAACATAACATGCATTATTACCCATATTATGCAGTTATTATCGATAGAACTGTAATAAATATACTTATTACTTTTACTATTATCAATATATCATGCACTATTAGCCATATTTTACTATTATTATCGCTAGAACTATAATAATTATACTTATTACTCCCGATATTATCAATATAACATGCCTTATTACGCATATAATGCAGTTATTATCGCTAGAACTGTAATAAATATACTTACTACTTTCATTATCATCAATATAACATGCATTATTACCCATATTATGCAGTTATTATGGATAGAACTGTAATAAATATACATATTACTTTTACTATTATCAATATATCATGCACTATTAGCCATATTTTACTATTATTATCGCTAGAACTATAATAATTATACTTATTACTCCCGATATTATCAATATAACATGCCTTATTACGCAAATAATGCAGTTATTATCGCTAGAACTGTAATAAATATACTTACTACTTTCATTATCATCAATATAACATGCATTATTACCCATATTATGCAGTTATTATCGCTAGAACTATAATAAATATACGTATTACTTTTATTATCATCAATATAGCATGCATTATTACCCATATTATGCAGTTATTATCGATAGAACTGTAATAAATATACTTATTACTTTTATTATTATCAATATAACATGCACTATTTGCCATATTTTACTATTATTATCGCTAGAACTATAATAATTATACTTATTACTCCCGATATTATCAATATAACATGCATTATTACCCATATAATGTAGTTATTATCGCTAGAACTGTAATAATTATACTTATTACTTATATTATTAGCAATATGACGTGCATTATTACCCATATAATGCAGTTATTATCGCTAGAACTGTAATAATTATACTTATTACTTATATTATTATCAATATAACATGCATTATTACCCATATAATGGAGATATTATCGCAAGAACTGTAATAATTATACTTATTACTTATACTATTAGCAATATAACGTGCATTATTACCCATATAATGCAGTTATTATCGCCAGAACTGTAATAATTATACTTATTACTTATATTATTCTCAATATAACATGCATTATTACCCATATTATGCAGTTATTATCGCTAGAATTATAATAAATATACGTATTACTTTCATTATCATCAATATAACATGCATTATTACCCATATAATGGAGGTATTATCACTAGAACTGTAATAATTATACTTATTACTTATACTATTAGCAATATAACGTGCATTATTACTCATATAATGCAGTTATTATCGCCAGAACTGTAATAATTATACTTATTACTTATATTATTCTCAATATAACATGCATTATTACCCATATAATGGAGGTATTATCGCTAGAACTGTAATAATTATACTTATTACTTATACTATTAGCAATATAACGTGCATTATTACCCATATAATGCAGTTATTATCGCCAGAACTGTAATAATTATACTTATTACTTATATTATTCTCAATATAACATGCATTATTACCCATATTATGCAGTTATTATCGGTAGAACTATAATAAACATACGTATTACTTTCATTATCATCAACATAACATGCATTATTATCCATATTATGCAGTTATTATCGATAGAACTGTAATAAATATACTTATTACTTTTACTATTATCAACATATCATGCACTATTAGCCATATTTTACTATTATTATCGCTAGAACTGTAATAATTATACTTATTACTTATATTGTTAGCAATATAACGTGCATTATTACCCATATAATGCAGTTATTATCGCTAGAACTGTAATAATTATACTTATTACTTATATTATTATCAATATAAGATGCATTATTACCCATATTATGCAGTTATTATCGCTAGAACTATAATAAATGTACGTATTACTTTCATTATCATCAGTATAACATGCATTATTACCCACATAATGGAGGTATTATCGCTAGAACTGTAATAATTATACTTATTACTTATATTATTATCAATATAACATGCATTATTACCCATATTATGCAGTTATTATCGATAGAACTGTAATAAATATACTTATTACTTTTACTATTATCAATATATCATGCACTATTAGCCATATTTTACTATTATTATCGCTAGAATTATAATAATTATACTTATTACTCCCGATATTATCAATATAACATGTCTTATTACCCATATAATGCAGTTATTATCGCTAGAACTGTAATAATTATACTTATTACTTATATTATTAGCAATATGACGTGCATTATTACCCATATAATGCAGTTATTATCGCTAGAACTGTAATAATTATACTTATTACTTATATTATTATCAATATAACATGCATTATTACCCATATAATGGAGATATTATCGCAAGAACTGTAATAATTATACTTATTACTTATACTATTAGCAATATAACGTGCATTATTACCCATATAATGCAGTTATTATCGCCAGAACTGTAATAATTATACTTATTACTTATATTATTCTCAATATAACATGCATTATTACCCATATTATGCAGTTATTATCGCTAGAATTATAATAAATATACGTATTACTTTCATTATCATCAATATAACATGCATTATTACCCATATAATGGAGGTATTATCACTAGAACTGTAATAATTATACTTATTACTTATACTATTAGCAATATAACGTGCATTATTACTCATATAATGCAGTTATTATCGCCAGAACTGTAATAATTATACTTATTACTTATATTATTCTCAATATAACATGCATTATTACCCATATAATGGAGGTATTATCGCTAGAACTGTAATAATTATACTTATTACTTATACTATTAGCAATATAACGTGCATTATTACCCATATAATGCAGTTATTATCGCCAGAACTGTAATAATTATACTTATTACTTATATTATTCTCAATATAACATGCATTATTACCCATATTATGCAGTTATTATCGGTAGAACTATAATAAACATACGTATTACTTTCATTATCATCAACATAACATGCATTATTATCCATATTATGCAGTTATTATCGATAGAACTGTAATAAATATACTTATTACTTTTACTATTATCAACATATCATGCACTATTAGCCATATTTTACTATTATTATCGCTAGAACTGTAATAATTATACTTATTACTTATATTGTTAGCAATATAACGTGCATTATTACCCATATAATGCAGTTATTATCGCTAGAACTGTAATAATTATACTTATTACTTATATTATTATCAATATAAGATGCATTATTACCCATATTATGCAGTTATTATCGCTAGAACTATAATAAATGTACGTATTACTTTCATTATCATCAGTATAACATGCATTATTACCCACATAATGGAGGTATTATCGCTAGAACTGTAATAATTATACTTATTACTTATATTATTATCAATATAACATGCATTATTACCCATATTATGCAGTTATTATCGATAGAACTGTAATAAATATACTTATTACTTTTACTATTATCAATATATCATGCACTATTAGCCATATTTTACTATTATTATCGCTAGAATTATAATAATTATACTTATTACTCCCGATATTATCAATATAACATGTCTTATTACCCATATAATGCAGTTATTATCGCTAGAACTGTAATAATTATACTTATTACTTATATTATTATCAATATAAGATGCATTATTACCCATATTATGCAGTTATTATCGCTAGAACTATAATAAATGTACGTATTACTTTCATTATCATCAGTATAACATGCATTATTACCCACATAATGGAGGTATTATCGCTAGAACTGTAATAATTATACTTATTACTTATATTATTATCAATATAACATGCATTATTACCCATATTATGCAGTTATTATCGATAGAACTGTAATAAATATACTTATTACTTTTACTATTATCAATATATCATGCACTATTAGCCATATTTTACTATTATTATCGCTAGAATTATAATAATTATACTTATTACTCCCGATATTATCAATATAACATGTCTTATTACCCATATAATGCAGTTATTATCGCTAGAACTATAATAATTGTTCTCATTACTTATATTATTAGCAATATAACGTGCATTATTACCCATATTATGCAGTTATTATCGCTGGAACTGTAATAATTATACTTATTACTTATATTATTATCAATATAACATGCATTATTACCCATGTTATGCAGTTATTATCGCTAGAACTGTAATAATTGCACTCATTACTTATATTATTAGCAATATAACGTGCATTATTACCCATATTATGCAGTTATTATCGCTAGAACTGTAATAATTATACTTATTACTTATATCATTATCAATATAACATGCATTATTACCCATATAATGGAGGTATTATCGCTAGAACTGTAATAATTATACTTATTACTTAGATTATTCTCAATATAACATGCATTGTTACCCATATTATGCAGTTATTATCGATAGAACTGTAATAAATATACTTATTACTTTTACTATTATCAATATATCATGCACTATTAGCCATATTTTACTATTATTATCCCTAGAACTATAATAATTATACTTATTACTCCCGATATTATCAATATAACATGCCTTATTACGCAAATAATGCAGTTATTATCGCTAGAACTGTAATAAATATACTTACTACTTTCATTATCATCAATATAACATGCATTATTACCCATATTATGCAGTTATTATCGCCAGAACTATAATAAATATACATATTACTTTTATTATCATCAATATAGCATGCATTATTACCCATATTATGCAGTTATTATCGATAGAACTGTAATAAATATACTTATTACTTTTATTATTATCAATATAACATGCACTATTTGCCATATTTTACTATTATTATCGCTAGAACTATAATAATTATACTTATTACTCCCGATATTATCAATATAACATGCATTATTACCCATATAATGCAGTTATTATCGCTAGAACTGTAATAATTATACTTATTACTTATACTATTAGCAATATAACGTGCATTATTACCCATATAATGCAGTTATTATCGCCAGAACTGTAATAATTATACTTATTACTTATACTATTAGCAATATAACGTGCATTATTACCCATATAATGCAGTTATTATCGCCAGAACTGTAATAATTATACTTATTACTTATATTATTCTCAATATAACATGCATTATTACCCATATAATGGAGGTATTATCGCTAGAACTGTAATAATTATACTTATTACTTATACTATTAGCAATATAACGTGCATTATTACCCATATAATGCAGTTATTATCGCCAGAACTGTAATAATTATACTTATTACTTATATTATTCTCAATATAACATGCATTATTACCCATATTATGCAGTTATTATCGGTAGAACTATAATAAACATACGTATTACTTTCATTATCATCAACATAACATGCATTATTACCCATATTATGCAGTTATTATCGATAGAACTGTAATAAATATACTTATTACTTTTACTATTATCAATATATCATGCACTATTAGCCATATTTTACTATTATTATCGCTAGAACTATAATAATTATACTTATTACTCCCGATATTATCAATATAACATGCCTTATTACGCATATAATGCAGTTATTATCGCTAGAACTGTAATAAATATACTTACTACTTTCATTATCATCAATATAACATGCATTATTACCCATATTATGCAGTTATTATGGATAGAACTGTAATAAATATACATATTACTTTTACTATTATCAACATATCATGCA
Organism: Megachile leachella; assembly: GCA_963576845.1. NCBI lineage: Eukaryota > Metazoa > Arthropoda > Insecta > Hymenoptera > Megachilidae > Megachile > Megachile leachella. The sequence continues at coordinate 1,717,213 of CAUYWW010000182.1, forward strand.
CTATTAGCCATATTTTACTATTATTATCGCTAGAACTGTAATAATTATACTTATTACTTATATTGTTAGCAATATAACGTGCATTATTACCCATATAATGCAGTTATTATCGCTAGAACGGTAATAATTATACTTATTACTTATATTATTATCAATATAACATGCATTATTACCCATATTATGCAGTTATTATCGATAGAACCGTAATAAATATACTTATTACTTTTACTATTATCAATATATCATGCACTATTAGCCATATTTTACTATTATTATCGCTAGAATTATAATAATTATACTTATTACTCCCGATAATATCAATATAACATGTCTTATTACCCATATAATGCAGTTATTATCGCTAGAACTGTAATAATTGTACTCATTACTTATATTATTAGCAATATAACGTGCATTATTACCCATATTATGCAGTTATTATCGCTAGAACTGTAATAATTATACTTATTACTTATATTATTATCAATATAACATGCATTATTACCCATATTATGCAGTTATTATCGCTAGAACTGTAATAATTGCACTCATTACTTATATTATTAGCAATATAAAGTGCATTATTACCCATATTATGCAGTTATTATCGCTAGAACTGTAATAATTATACTTATTACTTATATCATTATCAATATAACATGCATTATTACCCATATAATGGAGGTATTATCGCTAGAACTGTAATAATTATACTTATTACTTAGATTATTCTCAATATAACATGCATTATTACCCATATTATGCAGTTATTATCGATAGAACTGTAATAAATATACTTATTACTTTTACTATTATCAATATATCATGCACTATTAGCCATATTTTACTATTATTATCGCTAGAACTATAATAATTATACTTATTACTCCCGATATTATCAATATAACATGCCTTATTACGCAAATAATGCAGTTATTATCGCTAGAACTGTAATAAATATACTTACTACTTTCATTATCATCAATATAACATGCATTATTACCCATATTATGCAGTTATTATCGCTAGAACTATAATAAATATACGTATTACTTTTATTATCATCAATATAGCATGCATTATTACCCATATTATGCAGTTATTATCGATAGAACTGTAATAAATATACTTATTACTTTTATTATTATCAATATAACATGCACTATTTGCCATATTTTACTATTATTATCGCTAGAACTATAATAATTATACTTATTACTCCCGATATTATCAATATAACATGCATTATTACCCATATAATGCAGTTATTATCGCTAGAACTGTAATAATTATACTTATTACTTATATTATTAGCAATATGACGTGCATTATTACCCATATAATGCAGTTATTATCGCTAGAACTGTAATAATTATACTTATTACTTATATTATTATCAATATAACATGCATTATTACCCATATAATGGAGATATTATCGCAAGAACTGTAATAATTATACTTATTACTTATACTATTAGCAATATAACGTGCATTATTACCCATATAATGCAGTTATTATCCCCAGAACTGTAATAATTATACTTATTACTTATATTATTCTCAATATAACATGCATTATTACCCATATTATGCAGTTATTATCGCTAGAACTATAATAAATATACGTATTACTTTCATTATCATCAATATAACATGCATTATTACCCATATTATGCAGTTATTATCGATAGAACTGTAATAAATATACTTATTACTTTTACTATTATCAACATATCATGCACTATTAGCCATATTTTACTATTATTATCGCTAGAACTGTAATAATTATACTTATTACTTATATTGTTAGCAATATAACGTGCATTATTACCCATATAATGCAGTTATTATCGCTAGAACTGTAATAATTATACTTATTACTTATATTATTATCAATATAAGATGCATTATTACCCATATTATGCAGTTATTATCGCTAGAACTATAATAAATGTACGTATTACTTTCATTATCATCAGTATAACATGCATTATTACCCACATAATGGAGGTATTATCGCTAGAACTGTAATAATTATACTTATTACTTATATTATTATCAATATAACATGCATTATTACCCATATTATGCAGTTATTATCGATAGAACTGTAATAAATATACTTATTACTTTTACTATTATCAATATATCATGCACTATTAGCCATATTTTACTATTATTATCGCTAGAATTATAATAATTATACTTATTACTCCCGATATTATCAATATAACATGTCTTATTACCCATATAATGCAGTTATTATCGCTAGAACTGTAATAATTATACTTATTACTTATATTATTATCAATATAAGATGCATTATTACCCATATTATGCAGTTATTATCGCTAGAACTATAATAAATGTACGTATTACTTTCATTATCATCAGTATAACATGCATTATTACCCACATAATGGAGGTATTATCGCTAGAACTGTAATAATTATACTTATTACTTATATTATTATCAATATAACATGCATTATTACCCATATTATGCAGTTATTATCGATAGAACTGTAATAAATATACTTATTACTTTTACTATTATCAATATATCATGCACTATTAGCCATATTTTACTATTATTATCGCTAGAATTATAATAATTATACTTATTACTCCCGATATTATCAATATAACATGTCTTATTACCCATATAATGCAGTTATTATCGCTAGAACTATAATAATTGTTCTCATTACTTATATTATTAGCAATATAACGTGCATTATTACCCATATTATGCAGTTATTATCGCTGGAACTGTAATAATTATACTTATTACTTATATTATTATCAATATAACATGCATTATTACCCATGTTATGCAGTTATTATCGCTAGAACTGTAATAATTGCACTCATTACTTATATTATTAGCAATATAACGTGCATTATTACCCATATTATGCAGTTATTATCGCTAGAACTGTAATAATTATACTTATTACTTATATCATTATCAATATAACATGCATTATTACCCATATAATGGAGGTATTATCGCTAGAACTGTAATAATTATACTTATTACTTAGATTATTCTCAATATAACATGCATTGTTACCCATATTATGCAGTTATTATCGATAGAACTGTAATAAATATACTTATTACTTTTACTATTATCAATATATCATGCACTATTAGCCATATTTTACTATTATTATCCCTAGAACTATAATAATTATACTTATTACTCCCGATATTATCAATATAACATGCCTTATTACGCAAATAATGCAGTTATTATCGCTAGAACTGTAATAAATATACTTACTACTTTCATTATCATCAATATAACATGCATTATTACCCATATTATGCAGTTATTATCGCCAGAACTATAATAAATATACATATTACTTTTATTATCATCAATATAGCATGCATTATTACCCATATTATGCAGTTATTATCGATAGAACTGTAATAAATATACTTATTACTTTTATTATTATCAATATAACATGCACTATTTGCCATATTTTACTATTATTATCGCTAGAACTATAATAATTATACTTATTACTCCCGATATTATCAATATAACATGCATTATTACCCATATAATGCAGTTATTATCGCTAGAACTGTAATAATTATACTTATTACTTATACTATTAGCAATATAACGTGCATTATTACCCATATAATGCAGTTATTATCGCCAGAACTGTAATAATTATACTTATTACTTATATTATTAGCAATATAACGTGCATTATTACCCATATTATGCAGTTATTATCGCTGGAACTGTAATAATTATACTTATTACTTATATTATTATCAATATAACATGCATTATTACCCATGTTATGCAGTTATTATCGCTAGAACTGTAATAATTGCACTCATTACTTATATTATTAGCAATATAACGTGCATTATTACCCATATTATGCAGTTATTATCGCTAGAACTGTAATAATTATACTTATTACTTATATCATTATCAATATAACATGCATTATTACCCATATAATGGAGGTATTATCGCTAGAACTGTAATAATTATACTTATTACTTAGATTATTCTCAATATAACATGCATTGTTACCCATATTATGCAGTTATTATCGATAGAACTGTAATAAATATACTTATTACTTTTACTATTATCAATATATCATGCACTATTAGCCATATTTTACTATTATTATCCCTAGAACTATAATAATTATACTTATTACTCCCGATATTATCAATATAACATGCCTTATTACGCAAATAATGCAGTTATTATCGCTAGAACTGTAATAAATATACTTACTACTTTCATTATCATCAATATAACATGCATTATTACCCATATTATGCAGTTATTATCGCCAGAACTATAATAAATATACATATTACTTTTATTATCATCAATATAGCATGCATTATTACCCATATTATGCAGTTATTATCGATAGAACTGTAATAAATATACTTATTACTTTTATTATTATCAATATAACATGCACTATTTGCCATATTTTACTATTATTATCGCTAGAACTATAATAATTATACTTATTACTCCCGATATTATCAATATAACATGCATTATTACCCATATAATGCAGTTATTATCGCTAGAACTGTAATAATTATACTTATTACTTATACTATTAGCAATATAACGTGCATTATTACCCATATAATGCAGTTATTATCGCCAGAACTGTAATAATTATACTTATTACTTATACTATTAGCAATATAACGTGCATTATTACCCATATAATGCAGTTATTATCGCCAGAACTGTAATAATTATACTTATTACTTATATTATTCTCAATATAACATGCATTATTACCCATATAATGGAGGTATTATCGCTAGAACTGTAATAATTATACTTATTACTTATACTATTAGCAATATAACGTGCATTATTACCCATATAATGCAGTTATTATCGCCAGAACTGTAATAATTATACTTATTACTTATATTATTCTCAATATAACATGCATTATTACCCATATTATGCAGTTATTATCGGTAGAACTATAATAAACATACGTATTACTTTCATTATCATCAACATAACATGCATTATTACCCATATTATGCAGTTATTATCGATAGAACTGTAATAAATATACTTATTACTTTTACTATTATCAATATATCATGCACTATTAGCCATATTTTACTATTATTATCGCTAGAACTATAATAATTATACTTATTACTCCCGATATTATCAATATAACATGCCTTATTACGCATATAATGCAGTTATTATCGCTAGAACTGTAATAAATATACTTACTACTTTCATTATCATCAATATAACATGCATTATTACCCATATTATGCAGTTATTATGGATAGAACTGTAATAAATATACATATTACTTTTACTATTATCAACATATCATGCACTATTAGCCATATTTTACTATTATTATCGCTAGAACTGTAATAATTATACTTATTACTTATATTGTTAGCAATATAACGTGCATTATTACCCATATAATGCAGTTATTATCGCTAGAACGGTAATAATTATACTTATTACTTATATTATTATCAATATAACATGCATTATTACCCATATTATGCAGTTATTATCGATAGAACCGTAATAAATATACTTATTACTTTTACTATTATCAATATATCATGCACTATTAGCCATATTTTACTATTATTATCGCTAGAATTATAATAATTATACTTATTACTCCCGATAATATCAATATAACATGTCTTATTACCCATATAATGCAGTTATTATCGCTAGAACTGTAATAATTGTACTCATTACTTATATTATTAGCAATATAACGTGCATTATTACCCATATTATGCAGTTATTATCGCTAGAACTGTAATAATTATACTTATTACTTATATTATTATCAATATAACATGCATTATTACCCATATTATGCAGTTATTATCGCTAGAACTGTAATAATTGCACTCATTACTTATATTATTAGCAATATAAAGTGCATTATTACCCATATTATGCAGTTATTATCGCTAGAACTGTAATAATTATACTTATTACTTATATCATTATCAATATAACATGCATTATTACCCATATAATGGAGGTATTATCGCTAGAACTGTAATAATTATACTTATTACTTAGATTATTCTCAATATAACATGCATTATTACCCATATTATGCAGTTATTATCGATAGAACTGTAATAAATATACTTATTACTTTTACTATTATCAATATATCATGCACTATTAGCCATATTTTACTATTATTATCGCTAGAACTATAATAATTATACTTATTACTCCCGATATTATCAATATAACATGCCTTATTACGCAAATAATGCAGTTATTATCGCTAGAACTGTAATAAATATACTTACTACTTTCATTATCATCAATATAACATGCATTATTACCCATATTATGCAGTTATTATCGCTAGAACTATAATAAATATACGTATTACTTTTATTATCATCAATATAGCATGCATTATTACCCATATTATGCAGTTATTATCGATAGAACTGTAATAAATATACTTATTACTTTTATTATTATCAATATAACATGCACTATTTGCCATATTTTACTATTATTATCGCTAGAACTATAATAATTATACTTATTACTCCCGATATTATCAATATAACATGCATTATTACCCATATAATGCAGTTATTATCGCTAGAACTGTAATAATTATACTTATTACTTATATTATTAGCAATATGACGTGCATTATTACCCATATAATGCAGTTATTATCGCTAGAACTGTAATAATTATACTTATTACTTATATTATTATCAATATAACATGCATTATTACCCATATAATGGAGATATTATCGCAAGAACTGTAATAATTATACTTATTACTTATACTATTAGCAATATAACGTGCATTATTACCCATATAATGCATTTATTATCCCCAGAACTGTAATAATTATACTTATTACTTATATTATTCTCAATATAACATGCATTATTACCCATATTATGCAGTTATTATCGCTAGAACTATAATAAATATACGTATTACTTTCATTATCATCAATATAACATGCATTATTACCCATATAATGGAGGTATTATCGCTAGAACTGTAATAATTATACTTATTACTTATACTATTAGCAATATAACGTGCATTATTACCCATATAATGCAGTTATTATCGCCAGAACTGTAATAATTATACTTATTACTTATATTATTCTCAATATAACATGCATTATTACCCATATTATGCAGTTATTATCGGTAGAACTATAATAAACATACGTATTACTTTCATTATCATCAACATAACATGCATTATTACCCATATTATGCAGTTATTATCGATAGAACTGTAATAAATATACTTATTACTTTTACTATTATCAATATATCATGCACTATTAGCCATATTTTACTATTATTATCGCTAGAACTATAATAATTATACTTATTACTCCCGATATTATCAATATAACATGCCTTATTACGCATATAATGCAGTTATTATCGCTAGAACTGTAATAAATATACTTACTACTTTCATTATCATCAATATAACATGCATTATTACCCATATTATGCAGTTATTATGGATAGAACTGTAATAAATATACATATTACTTTTACTATTATCAATATATCATGCACTATTAGCCATATTTTACTATTATTATCGCTAGAACTATAATAATTATACTTATTACTCCCGATATTATCAATATAACATGCATTATTACCCATATAATGCAGTTATTATCGCTAGAACTGTAATAATTATACTTATTACTTATATTATTAGCAATATGACGTGCATTATTACCCATATAATGCAGTTATTATCGCTAGAACTGTAATAATTATACTTATTACTTATATTATTATCAATATAACATGCATTATTACCCATATTATGCAGTTATTATCGGTAGAACTATAATAAACATACGTATTACTTTCATTATCATCAACATAACATGCATTATTACCCATATTATGCAGTTATTATCGCTAGAACTGTAATAATTATACTTATTACTTATATTGTCATCAATATAACATGCATTATTACCCATATAATGGAGGTATTATCGCTAGAACTGTAATAATTATACTTATTACTTATACTATTAGCAATATAACGTGCATTATTACCCATATAATGCAGTTATTATCGCCTGAACTGTAATAATTATACTTATTACTTATACTATTCTCAATATAACATGCATTATTACCCATATAATGCAGTTATTATCGCTAGAACTGTAATAATTATACTTATTACTTATATTATTATCAACATTACATGCATTATTACCCATATAATGGAGGTATTATCGCTAGAACTGTAATAATTATACTTATTACTTATACTATTAGCAATATAACGTGCATTATTACCCATATAATGCAGTTATTGTCGCCAGAACTGTAATAATTATACTTATTACTTATATTATTCTCAATATAACATGCATTATTACCCATATTATGCAGTTATTATCGGTAGAACTATAATAAACATACGTATTACTTTCATTATCATCAACATAACATGCATTATTAGCCATATTATGCAGTTATTATCGATAGAACTGTAATAAATATACTTATTACTTTTACTATTATCAATATATCATGCACTATTAGCCATATTTTACTATTATTATCGCTAGAACTATAATAATTATACTTATTACTCCCGATATTATCAATATAACATGCCTTATTACGCATATAATGCAGTTATTATCGCTAGAACTGTAATAAATATACTTACTACTTTCATTATCATCAATATAACATGCATTATTACCCATATTATGCAGTTATTATGGATAGAACTGTAATAAATATACTTATTACTTTTACTATTATCAACATATCATGCACTATTAGCCATATTTTACTATTATTATCGCTAGAACTGTAATAATTATACTTATTACTTATATTGTTAGCAATATAACGTGCATTATTACCCATATAATGCAGTTATTATCGCTAGAACGGTAATAATTATACTTATTACTTATATTATTATCAATATAACATGCATTATTACCCATATTATGCAGTTATTATCGATAGAACCGTAATAAATATACTTATTACTTTTACTATTATCAATATATCATGCACTATTAGCCATATTTTACTATTATTATCGCTAGAATTATAATAATTATACTTATTACTCCCGATAATATCAATATAACATGTCTTATTACCCATATAATGCAGTTATTATCGCTAGAACTGTAATAATTGTACTCATTACTTATATTATTAGCAATATAACGTGCATTATTACCCATATTATGCAGTTATTATCGCTAGAACTGTAATAATTATACTTATTACTTATATTATTATCAATATAACATGCATTATTACCCATATTATGCAGTTATTATCGCTAGAACTGTAATAATTGCACTCATTACTTATATTATTAGCAATATAAAGTGCATTATTACCCATATTATGCAGTTATTATCGCTAGAACTGTAATAATTATACTTATTACTTATATCATTATCAATATAACATGCATTATTACCCATATAATGGAGGTATTATCGCTAGAACTGTAATAATTATACTTATTACTTAGATTATTCTCAATATAACATGCATTATTACCCATATTATGCAGTTATTATCGATAGAACTGTAATAAATATACTTATTACTTTTACTATTATCAATATATCATGCACTATTAGCCATATTTTACTATTATTATCGCTAGAACTATAATAATTATACTTATTACTCCCGATATTATCAATATAACATGCCTTATTACGCAAATAATGCAGTTATTATCGCTAGAACTGTAATAAATATACTTACTACTTTCATTATCATCAATATAACATGCATTATTACCCATATTATGCAGTTATTATCGCTAGAACTATAATAAATATACGTATTACTTTTATTATCATCAATATAGCATGCATTATTACCCATATTATGCAGTTATTATCGATAGAACTGTAATAAATATACTTATTACTTTTATTATTATCAATATAACATGCACTATTTGCCATATTTTACTATTATTATCGCTAGACCTATAATAATTATACTTATTACTCCCGATATTATCAATATAACATGCATTATTACCCATATAATGCAGTTATTATCGCTAGAACTGTAATAATTATACTTATTACTTATATTATTAGCAATATGACGTGCATTATTACCCATATAATGCAGTTATTATCGCTAGAACTGTAATAATTATACTTATTACTTATATTATTATCAATATAACATGCATTATTACCCATATAATGGAGATATTATCGCAAGAACTGTAATAATTATACTTATTACTTATACTATTAGCAATATAACGTGCATTATTACCCATATAATGCAGTTATTATCCCCAGAACTGTAATAATTATACTTATTACTTATATTATTCTCAATATAACATGCATTATTACCCATATTATGCAGTTATTATCGCTAGAACTATAATAAATATACGTATTACTTTCATTATCATCAATATAACATGCATTATTACCCATATAATGGAGGTATTATCGCTAGAACTGTAATAATTATACTTATTACTTATACTATTAGCAATATAACGTGCATTATTACCCATATAATGCAGTTATTATCGCCAGAACTGTAATAATTATACTTATTACTTATATTATTCTCAATATAACATGCATTATTACCCATATTATGCAGTTATTATCGGTAGAACTATAATAAACATACGTATTACTTTCATTATCATCAACATAACATGCATTATTACCCATATTATGCAGTTATTATCGATAGAACTGTAATAAATATACTTATTACTTTTACTATTATCAATATATCATGCACTATTAGCCATATTTTACTATTATTATCGCTAGAACTATAATAATTATACTTATTACTCCCGATATTATCAATATAACATGCCTTATTACGCATATAATGCAGTTATTATCGCTAGAACTGTAATAAATATACTTACTACTTTCATTATCATCAATATAACATGCATTATTACCCATATTATGCAGTTATTATGGATAGAACTGTAATAAATATACATATTACTTTTACTATTATCAATATATCATGCACTATTAGCCATATTTTACTATTATTATCGCTAGAACTATAATAATTATACTTATTACTCCCGATATTATCAATATAACATGCCTTATTACGCAAATAATGCAGTTATTATCGCTAGAACTGTAATAAATATACTTACTACTTTCATTATCATCAATATAACATGCATTATTACCCATATTATGCAGTTATTATCGCTAGAACTATAATAAATATACGTATTACTTTTATTATCATCAATATAGCATGCATTATTACCCATATTATGCAGTTATTATCGATAGAACTGTAATAAATATACTTATTACTTTTATTATTATCAATATAACATGCACTATTTGCCATATTTTACTATTATTATCGCTAGAACTATAATAATTATACTTATTACTCCCGATATTATCAATATAACATGCATTATTACCCATATAATGCAGTTATTATCGCTAGAACTGTAATAATTATACTTATTACTTATATTATTAGCAATATGACGTGCATTATTACCCATATAATGCAGTTATTATCGCTAGAACTGTAATAATTATACTTATTACTTATATTATTACCAATATAACATGCATTATTACCCATATAATGGAGATATTATCGCAAGAACTGTAATAATTATACTTATTACTTATACTATTAGCAATATAACGTGCATTATTACCCATATAATGCAGTTATTATCGCCAGAACTGTAATAATTATACTTATTACTTATATTATTCTCAATATAACATGCATTATTACCCATATTATGCAGTTATTATCGCTAGAACTATAATAAATATACGTATTACTTTCATTATCATCAATATAACATGCATTATTACCCATATAATGGAGGTATTATCGCTAGAACTGTAATAATTATACTTATTACTTATACTATTAGCAATATAACGTGCATTATTACTCATATAATGCAGTTATTATCGCCAGAACTGTAATAATTATACTTATTACTTATATTATTCTCAATATAACATGCATTATTACCCATATAATGGAGGTATTATCGCTAGAACTGTAATAATTATACTTATTACTTATACTATTAGCAATATACCGTGCATTATTACCCATATAATGCAGTTATTATCGCCAGAACTGTAATAATTATACTTATTACTTATATTATTCTCAATATAACATGCATTATTACCCATATTATGCAGTTATTATCGGTAGAACTATAATAAACATACGTATTACTTTCATTATCATCAACATAACATGCATTATTACCCATATTATGCAGTTATTATCGCTAGAACTGTAATAATTATACTTATTACTTATATTGTCATCAATATAACATGCATTATTACCCATATAATGGAGGTATTATCGCTAGAACTGTAATAATTATACTTATTACTTATACTATTAGCAATATAACGTGCATTATTACCCATATAATGCAGTTATTATCGCCAGAACTGTAATAATTATACTTATTACTTATACTATTCTCAATATAACATGCATTATTACCCATATAATGCAGTTATTATCGCTAGAACTGTAATAATTATACTTATTACTTATATTATTATCAACATAACATGCATTATTACCCATATAATGGAGGTATTATCGCTAGAACTGTAATAATTATACTTATTACTTATACTATTAGCAATATAACGTGCATTATTACCCATATAATGCAGTCATTATCGCCAGAACTGTAATAATTATACTTATTACTTATATTATTCTCAATATAACATGCATTATTACCCATATTATGCAGTTATTATCGGTAGAACTATAATAAACATACGTATTACTTTCATTATCATCAACATAACATGCATTATTAGCCATATTATGCAGTTATTATCGATAGAACTGTAATAAATATACTTATTACTTTTACTATTATCAATATATCATGCACTATTAGCCATATTTTACTATTATTATCGCTAGAACTATAATAATTATACTTATTACTCCCGATATTATCAATATAACATGCCTTATTACGCATATAATGCAGTTATTATCGCTAGAACTGTAATAAATATACTTACTACTTTCATTATCATCAATATAACATGCATTATTACCCATATTATGCAGTTATTATGGATAGAACTGTAATAAATATACTTATTACTTTTACTATTATCAACATATCATGCACTATTAGCCATATTTTACTATTATTATCGCTAGAACTGTAATAATTATACTTATTACTTATATTGTTAGCAATATAACGTGCATTATTACCCATATAATGCAGTTATTATCGCTAGAACTGTAATAATTATACTTATTACTTATATTATTATCAATATAAGATGCATTATTACCCATATTATGCAGTTATTATCGCTAGAACTATAATAAATGTACGTATTACTTTCATTATCATCAGTATAACATGCATTATTACCCACATAATGGAGGTATTATCGCTAGAACTGTAATAATTATACTTATTACTTATATTATTATCAATATAACATGCATTATTACCCATATTATGCAGTTATTATCGATAGAACTGTAATAATTGTACTCATTACTTATATTATTAGCAAAATGACGTGCATTATTACCCATATTATGCAGTTATTATCGCTAGAACTGTAATAATTATACTTATTACTTATATTATTATCAATATAGCATGCATTATTTGCCATATTTTACTATTATTATCGCTAGAACTATTATAATTATACTTATTACTCCCGATATTATCAATATAACATGCATTATTACCCATATAATGCAGTTATTATCGCTAGAACTGTAATAATTATACTTATTACTTATATTATTAGCAATATAACATGCATTATTACCCATATAATGGAGGTATTATTGCTAGAACTGTAATAATTATACTTATTACTTATATTATTATAAATATAACATGCATTATTACCCATATTATGCAGTTATTATCGCTAGAACTATAATAAATACACTTATTACTCCCAATATTATCAATGTAACATGCATTATTACCCATATAATGCAGTTATTATCGCTAGAACTGTAATAATTATACTTATTACTTATATTATTAGCAATATAACGTGCATTATTACCCATATTATGCAGTTATTATCGATAGAACTGTAATAAATATACTTATTACTTTTATTATTATCAATATAACATGCACTATTTGCCATATTTTACTATTATTATCGCTAGAACTATAATAATTATACTTATTACTCCCGATATTATCAATATAACATGCATTATTACCTATATAATGCAGTTATTATAGCTAGAACTGTAATAATTGTACTCATTACTTATATTATTAGCAATATAACGTGCATTATTACCCATATTATGCAGCTATTATCGCTAGAACTGTAATAATTATACTTATTACTTATATTGTTAGCAATATAACGTGCATTATTACCCATATAATGCAGTTATTATCGCTAGAACTGTAATAATTATACTTATTACTTATACTATTAGCAATATAACGTACATTATTACCCATATAATGCAGTTATTATCGCCAGAACTGTTTTAATTATACTTATTACTTTTATTATCATCAATATAACATGCATTATTACCCATATTATGCAGTTATTATCGATAGAACTGTAATAAATATATTTATTACTTTTATTATTATCAATATAACATGCACTATTTGCCATATTTTACTATTATTATCGCTAGAACTATTATAATTATACTTATTACTCCCGATATTATCAATATAACATGCATTATTACCCATATTATGCAGTTATTATCGCTAGAACTATAATAAATACACTTATTACTCCCAATATTATCAATGTAACATGCATTATTACCCATATTATGCAGTTATTATCGATAGAACTGTAATAAATATATTTATTACTTTTATTATTATCAATATAACATGCACTATTTGCCATATTTTACTATTATTATCGCTAGAACTATTATAATTATACTTATTACTCCCGATATTATCAATATAACATGCATTATTACCCATATAATGCAGTTATTATCGCTAGAACTGTAATAATTATACTTATTACTTATATTATTAGCAATATAACATGCATTATTACCCATATAATGGAGGTATTATTGCTAGAACTGTAATAATTATACTTATTACTTATATTATTATAAATATAACATGCATTATTACCCATATTATGCAGTTATTATCGCTAGAACTATAATAAATACACTTATTACTCCCAATATTATCAATGTAACATGCATTATTACCCATATAATGCAGTTATTATCGCTAGAACTGTAATAATTATACTTATTACTTATATTATTAGCAATATAACGTGCATTATTACCTATATTATGCAGTTATTATCGCTAGAACTGTAATAATTATACTTATTACTTATATTATTATAAATATAACATGCATTATTACCCATATTATGCAGTTATTATCGCTAGAACTATAATAAATACACTTATTACTCCCAATATTATCAATGTAACATGCATTATTACCCATATTATGCAGTTATTATCGATAGAACTGTAATAAATATACTTATTACTTTTACTATTATCAATATATCATGCACTATTAGCCATATTTTACTATTACTATCGCTAGAACTGTAATAGTTATACTTATTACTTATATTGTTAGCAATATAACGTGCATTATTACCCATATAATGCAGTTATTATCGCTAGAACTGTAATAATTATACTTATTACTTATACTATTAGCAATATAACGTGCATTATTACCCATATAATGCAGTTATTA
Source organism: Megachile leachella (assembly GCA_963576845.1). Taxonomy (NCBI): domain Eukaryota; kingdom Metazoa; phylum Arthropoda; class Insecta; order Hymenoptera; family Megachilidae; genus Megachile; species Megachile leachella. The sequence goes on from CAUYWW010000182.1 coordinate 1,733,092, forward strand.
TCGCCAGAACTGTAATAATTATACTTATTACTTATATTACTCCCAATATAACATGTATTATTACCCATATTATGCAGTTATTATCGCTAGAACTATAATAAATATACGTATTACTTTCATTATCATCAATATAACATGCATTATTACCCATATAATGCAGTTATTATCGCTAGAACTGTAATAATTATACTTATTACTTAGATTATTATCAATATAACATGCATTATTACCCATATTATGCAGTTATTATCGCTAGAACTGTAATAAATATGCGTATTACTTTTATTATCATCAATATAACATGCATTATTACCCATATTATGCAGTTATTATCGATAGAACTGTAGTCAATATATTTATTACTTTTATTATTATCAATATAACATGCACTATTTGCCATATTTTACTATTATTATCGCTAGAACTATTATAATTATACTTATTACTCCCGATATGATCAATATAACATGCATTATTACCCATATAATGCAGTTATTATCGCTAGAACTGTAATAATTATACTTATTACTTATATTATTCTCAATATAACATGCATTATTACCCATATTATGCAGTTATTATCGGTAGAACTATAATAAACATACGTATTACTTTCATTATCATCAACATAACATGCATTATTAGCCATATTATGCAGTTATTATCGATAGAACTGTAATAAATATACTTATTACTTTTACTATTATCAATATATCATGCACTATTAGCCATATTTTACTATTATTATCGCTAGAACTATAATAATTATACTTATTACTCCCGATATTATCAATATAACATGCCTTATTACGCATATAATGCAGTTATTATCGCTAGAACTGTAATAAATATACTTACTACTTTCATTATCATCAATATAACATGCATTATTACCCATATTATGCAGTTATTATGGATAGAACTGTAATAAATATACTTATTACTTTTACTATTATCAACATATCATGCACTGTTAGCCATATTTTACTATTATTATCGCTAGAACTGTAATAATTATACTTATTACTTATATTGTTAGCAATATAACGTGCATTATTACCCATATAATGCAGTTATTATCGCTAGAACTGTAATAATTATACTTATTACTTATATTATTATCAATATAAGATGCATTATTACCCATATTATGCAGTTATTATCGCTAGAACTATAATAAATGTACGTATTACTTTCATTATCATCAGTATAACATGCATTATTACCCACATAATGGAGGTATTATCGCTAGAACTGTAATAATTATACTTATTACTTATATTATTATCAATATAACATGCATTATTACCCATATTATGCAGTTATTATCGATAGAACTGTAATAATTGTACTCATTACTTATATTATTAGCAAAATAACGTGCATTATTACCCATATTATGCAGTTATTATCGCTAGAACTGTAATAATTATACTTATTACTTATATTATTATCAATATAGCATGCATTATTACGCATATAATGGAGGTATTATCGCTAGAACCGTAATAATTATACTTATTACTTATACTATTAGCAATATAACGTGCATTATTACCCATATAATGCAGTTATTATCGCCAGAACTGTTTTAATTATACTTATTACTTTTATTATCATCAATATAACATGCATTATTACCCATATTATGCAGTTATTATCGATAGAACTGTAATAAATATATTTATTACTTTTATTATTATCAATATAACATGCACTATTTGCCATATTTTACTATTATTATCGCTAGAACTATTATAATTATACTTATTACTCCCGATATTATCAATATAACATGCATTATTACCCATATAATGCAGTTATTATCGCTAGAACTGTAATAATTATACTTATTACTTATATTATTAGCAATATAACATGCATTATTACCCATATAATGGAGGTATTATTGCTAGAACTGTAATAATTATACTTATTACTTATATTATTATAAATATAACATGCATTATTACCCATATTATGCAGTTATTATCGCTAGAACTATAATAAATACACTTATTACTCCCAATATTATCAATGTAACATGCATTATTACCCATATAATGCAGTTATTATCGCTAGAACTGTAATAATTATACTTATTACTTATATTATTAGCAATATAACGTGCATTATTACCCATATTATGCAGTTATTATCGATAGAACTGTAATAAATATACTTATTACTTTTATTATTATCAATATAACATGCACTATTTGCCATATTTTACTATTATTATCGCTAGAACTATAATAATTATACTTATTACTCCCGATATTATCAATATAACATGCATTATTACCTATATAATGCAGTTATTATAGCTAGAACTGTAATAATTGTACTCATTACTTATATTATTAGCAATATAACGTGCATTATTACCCATATTATGCAGCTATTATCGCTAGAACTGTAATAATTATACTTATTACTTATATTGTTAGCAATATAACGTGCATTATTACCCATATAATGCAGTTATTATCGCTAGAACTGTAATAATTATACTTATTACTTATACTATTAGCAATATAACGTGCATTATTACCCATATAATGCAGTTATTATCGCCAGAACTGTTTTAATTATACTTATTACTTTTATTATCATCAATATAACATGCATTATTACCCATATTATGCAGTTATTATCGATAGAACTGTAATAAATATATTTATTACTTTTATTATTATCAATATAACATGCACTATTTGCCATATTTTACTATTATTATCGCTAGAACTATTATAATTATACTTATTACTCCCGATATTATCAATATAACATGCATTATTACCCATATTATGCAGTTATTATCGCTAGAACTATAATAAATACACTTATTACTCCCAATATTATCAATGTAACATGCATTATTACCCATATTATGCAGTTATTATCGATAGAACTGTAATAAATATATTTATTACTTTTATTATTATCAATATAACATGCACTATTTGCCATATTTTACTATTATTATCGCTAGAACTATTATAATTATACTTATTACTCCCGATATTATCAATATAACATGCATTATTACCCATATAATGCAGTTATTATCGCTAGAACTGTAATAATTATACTTATTACTTATATTATTAGCAATATAACATGCATTATTACCCATATAATGGAGGTATTATTGCTAGAACTGTAATAATTATACTTATTACTTATATTATTATAAATATAACATGCATTATTACCCATATTATGCAGTTATTATCGCTAGAACTATAATAAATACACTTATTACTCCCAATATTATCAATGTAACATGCATTATTACCCATATAATGCAGTTATTATCGCTAGAACTGTAATAATTATACTTATTACTTATATTATTAGCAATATAACGTGCATTATTACCTATATTATGCAGTTATTATCGCTAGAACTGTAATAATTATACTTATTACTTATATTATTATAAATATAACATGCATTATTACCCATATTATGCAGTTATTATCGCTAGAACTATAATAATACACTTATTACTCCCAATATTATCAATGTAACATGCATTATTACCCATATTATGCAGTTATTATCGATAGAACTGTAATAAATATACTTATTACTTTTACTATTATCAATATATCATGCACTATTAGCCATATTTTACTATTACTATCGCTAGAACTGTAATAGTTATACTTATTACTTATATTGTTAGCAATATAACGTGCATTATTACCCATATAATGCAGTTATTATCGCTAGAACTGTAATAATTATACTTATTACTTATACTATTAGCAATATAACGTGCATTATTACCCATATAATGCAGTTATTATCGCCAGAACTGTAATAATTATACTTATTACTTATATTACTCCCAATATAACATGTATTATTACCCATATTATGCAGTTATTATCGCTAGAACTATAATAAATATACGTATTACTTTCATTATCATCAATATAACATGCATTATTACCCATATAATGCAGTTATTATCGCTAGAACTGTAATAATTATACTTATTACTTAGATTATTATCAATATAACATGCATTATTACCCATATTATGCAGTTATTATCGCTAGAACTGTAATAAATATGCGTATTACTTTTATTATCATCAATATAACATGCATTATTACCCATATTATGCAGTTATTATCGATAGAACTGTAGTAAATATATTTATTACTTTTATTATTATCAATATAACATGCACTATTTGCCATATTTTACTATTATTATCGCTAGAACTATTATAATTATACTTATTACTCCCGATATGATCAATATAACATGCATTATTACCCATATAATGCAGTTATTATCGCTAGAACTGTAATAATTATACTTATTACTTATATTATTCTCAATATAACATGCATTATTACCCATATTATGCAGTTATTATCGGTAGAACTATAATAAACATACGTATTACTTTCATTATCATCAACATAACATGCATTATTAGCCATATTATGCAGTTATTATCGATAGAACTGTAATAAATATACTTATTACTTTTACTATTATCAATATATCATGCACTATTAGCCATATTTTACTATTATTATCGCTAGAACTATAATAATTATACTTATTACTCCCGATATTATCAATATAACATGCCTTATTACGCATATAATGCAGTTATTATCGCTAGAACTGTAATAAATATACTTACTACTTTCATTATCATCAATATAACATGCATTATTACCCATATTATGCAGTTATTATGGATAGAACTGTAATAAATATACTTATTACTTTTACTATTATCAACATATCATGCACTATTAGCCATATTTTACTATTATTATCGCTAGAACTGTAATAATTATACTTATTACTTATATTGTTAGCAATATAACGTGCATTATTACCCATATAATGCAGTTATTATCGCTAGAACTGTAATAATTATACTTATTACTTATATTATTATCAATATAAGATGCATTATTACCCATATTATGCAGTTATTATCGCTAGAACTATAATAAATGTACGTATTACTTTCATTATCATCAGTATAACATGCATTATTACCCACATAATGGAGGTATTATCGCTAGAACTGTAATAATTATACTTATTACTTATATTATTATCAATATAACATGCATTATTACCCATATTATGCAGTTATTATCGATAGAACTGTAATAATTGTACTCATTACTTATATTATTAGCAAAATAACGTGCATTATTACCCATATTATGCAGTTATTATCGCTAGAACTGTAATAATTATACTTATTACTTATATTATTATCAATATAGCATGCATTATTACGCATATAATGGAGGTATTATCGCTAGAACCGTAATAATTATACTTATTACTTATACTATTAGCAATATAACGTGCATTATTACCCATATAATGCAGTTATTATCGCCAGAACTGTTTTAATTATACTTATTACTTTTATTATCATCAATATAACATGCATTATTACCCATATTATGCAGTTATTATCGATAGAACTGTAATAAATATATTTATTACTTTTATTATTATCAATATAACATGCACTATTTGCCATATTTTACTATTATTATCGCTAGAACTATTATAATTATACTTATTACTCCCGATATTATCAATATAACATGCATTATTACCCATATAATGCAGTTATTATCGCTAGAACTGTAATAATTATACTTATTACTTATATTATTAGCAATATAACATGCATTATTACCCATATAATGGAGGTATTATTGCTAGAACTGTAATAATTATACTTATTACTTATATTATTATAAATATAACATGCATTATTACCCATATTATGCAGTTATTATCGCTAGAACTATAATAAATACACTTATTACTCCCAATATTATCAATGTAACATGCATTATTACCCATATAATGCAGTTATTATCGCTAGAACTGTAATAATTATACTTATTACTTATATTATTAGCAATATAACGTGCATTATTACCTATATTATGCAGTTATTATCGCTAGAACTGTAATAATTATACTTATTACTTATATTATTATAAATATAACATGCATTATTACCCATATTATGCAGTTATTATCGCTAGAACTATAATAAATACACTTATTACTCCCAATATTATCAATGTAACATGCATTATTACCCATATTATGCAGTTATTATCGATAGAACTGTAATAAATATACTTATTACTTTTACTATTATCAATATATCATGCACTATTAGCCATATTTTACTATTACTATCGCTAGAACTGTAATAGTTATACTTATTACTTATATTGTTAGCAATATAACGTGCATTATTACCCATATAATGCAGTTATTATCGCTAGAACTGTAATAATTATACTTATTACTTATACTATTAGCAATATAACGTGCATTATTACCCATATAATGCAGTTATTATCGCCAGAACTGTAATAATTATACTTATTACTTATATTACTCCCAATATAACATGTATTATTACCCATATTATGCAGTTATTATCGCTAGAACTATAATAAATATACGTATTACTTTCATTATCATCAATATAACATGCATTATTACCCATATAATGCAGTTATTATCGCTAGAACTGTAATAATTATACTTATTACTTAGATTATTATCAATATAACATGCATTATTACCCATATTATGCAGTTATTATCGCTAGAACTGTAATAAATATGCGTATTACTTTTATTATCATCAATATAACATGCATTATTACCCATATTATGCAGTTATTATCGATAGAACTGTAGTAAATATATTTATTACTTTTATTATTATCAATATAACATGCACTATTTGCCATATTTTACTATTATTATCGCTAGAACTATTATAATTATACTTATTACTCCCGATATGATCAATATAACATGCATTATTACCCATATAATGCAGTTATTATCGCTAGAACTGTAATAATGATACTTATTACTTATATTATTAGCAATATAACATGCATTATTACCCATATAATGGAGGTATTCTTGCTAGAACTGTAATAATTATACTTATTACTTATATTATTATAAATATAACATGCATTATTACCCATATTATGCAGTTATTATCGCTAGAACTATAATAAATACACTTATTACTCCCAATATTATCAATGTAACATGCATTATTACCCATATAATGCAGTTATTATCGCTAGAACTGTAATAATTATACTTATTACTTATATTATTAGCAATATAACGTGCATTATTACCCATATTATGCAGTTATTATCGATAGAACTGTAATAAATATACTTATTACTTTTATTATTATCAATATAACATGCACTATTTGCCATATTTTACTATTATTATCGCTAGAACTATAATAATTATACTTATTACTCCCGATATTATCAATATAACATGCATTATTACCCATATAATGCAGTTATTATCGCTAGAACTGTAATAATTGTACTCATTACTTATATTATTAGCAATATAACGTGCATTATTACCCATATTATGCAGTTATTATCGCTAGAACTGTAATAATTATACTTATTACTTATATTATTCTCAATATAACATGCATTATTACCCATATAATGGAGGTATTATCGCTAGAACTGTAATAATTATACTTATTACTTATACTATTAGCAATATAACGTGCATTATTACACATATAATGCAGTTATTATCGCCAGAACTGTAATAATTATACTTATTACTTATATTATTATCAACATAACATGCATTATTACCCATATAATGGAGGTATTATCGCTAGAACTGTAATAATTATACTTATTACTTATACTATTAGCAATATAACGTGCATTATTACCCATATAATGCAGTTATTATCGCCAGAACTGTAATAATTATACTTATTACTTATATTATTATCAACATAACATGCATTATTACCCATATAATGGAGGTATTATCGCTAGAACTGTAATAATTATACTTATTACTTATACTATTAGCAATATAACGTGCATTATTACCCATATAATGCAGTTATTATCGCCAGAACTGTAATAATTATACTTATTACTTATATTATTCTCAATATAACATGCATTATTACCCATATTATGCAGTTATTATCGGTAGAACTATAATAAACATACGTATTACTTTCATTATCATCAACATAACATGCATGATTACCCATATTATGCAGTTATTATCGATAGAACTGTAATAAATATACTTATTACTTTTACTATTATCAATATATCATGCACTATTAGCCATATTTTACTATTATTATCGCTAGAACAATAATAATTATACTTATTACTCCCGATATTATCAATATAACATGCCTTATTACGCATATAATGCAGTTATTATAGCTAGAACTGTAATAAATATACTTACTACTTTCATTATCATCAATATAACATGCATTATTACCCATATTATGCAGTTATTATGGATAGAACTGTAATAAATATACTTATTACTTTTACTATTATCAACATATCATGCACTATTAGCCATATTTTACTATTATTATCGCTAGAACTGTAATAATTATACTTATTACTTATATTGTTAGCAATATAACGTGCATTATTACCCATATAATGCAGTTATTATCGCTAGAACTGTAATAATTATACTTATTACTTATATTATTATCAATATAAGATGCATTATTACCCATATTATGCAGTTATTATCGCTAGAACTATAATAAATGTACGTATTACTTTCATTATCATCAGTATAACATGCATTATTACCCACATAATGGAGGTATTATCGCTAGAACTGTAATAATTATACTTATTACTTATATTATTATCAATATAACATGCATTATTACCCATATTATGCAGTTATTATCGATAGAACTGTAATAAATATACTTATTACTTTTACTATTATCAATATATCATGCACTATTAGCCATATTTTACTATTATTATCGCTAGAATTATAATAATTATACTTATTACTCCCGATATTATCAATATAACATGTCTTATTACCCATATAATGCAGTTATTATCGCTAGAACTGTAATAATTGTACTCATTACTTATATTATTAGCAATATAACGTGCAGTATTACCCATATTATGCAGTTATTATCGCTAGAACTGTAATAATTATACTTATTACTTATATTATTATCAATATAACATGCATTATTACCCATATAATGGAGGTATTATCGCTAGAACTGTAATAATTATACTTATTACTTATACTATTAGCAATATAACGTGCATTATTACCCATATAATGCAGTTATTATCGCCAGGACTGTAATAATTATACTTATTACTTTTACTATTATCAATATATCATGCACTATTAGCCATATTTTACTATTACTATGGCTAGAACTGTAATAGTTATACTTATTACTTATATTGTTAGCAATATAACGTGCATTATTACCCATATAATGCAGTTATTATCGCTAGAACTGTAATAATTATACTTATTACTTATACTATTAGCAATATAACGTGCATTATTACCCATATAATGCAGTTATTATCGCCAGAACTGTATAAATTATACTTATTACTTATATTACTCTCAATATAACATGTATTATTACCCATATTATGCAGTTATTATCGCTAGAACTATAATAAATATACGTATTACTTTCATTATCATCAATATAACATGCATTATTACCCATATAATGCAGTTATTATCGCTAGAACTGTAATAATTATACTTATAACTTATATTGTTAGCAATATAACGTGCATTATTACCCATATAATGCAGTTATTATCGCTAGAACTGTAATAATTATATTTATTACTTTTATTATTATCAATATAACATGCACTATTTGCCATATTTTACTATTATTATCGCTAGAACTATTATAATTATACTTATTACTCCCGATATTGTCAGTATAACATGCATTATTACCCATATAATGCAGTTATTATCGCTAGAACTGTAATAATTATACTTATTACTTATATTATTAGCAATATAACATGCATTATTACCCATATAATGGAGGTATTATTGCTAGAACTGTAATAATTATACTTATTACTTATATTATTATAAATATAACATGCATTATTACCCATATTATGCAGTTATTATCGCTAGAACTATAATAAATACACTTATTACTCCCAATATTATCAATGTAACATGCATTATTACCCATATAATGCAGTTATTATCGCTAGAACTGTAATAATTATACTTATTACTTATATTATTAGCAATATAACGTGCATTATTACCCATATTATGCAGTTATTATCGATAGAACTGTAATAAATATACTTATTACTTTTATTATTATCAATATAACATGCACTATTTGCCATATTTTACTATTATTATCGCTAGAACTATAATAATTATACTTATTACTCCCGATATTATCAATATAACATGCATTATTACCCATATAATGCAGTTATTATCGCTAGAACTGTAATAATTGTACTCATTACTTATATTATTAGCAATATAACGTGCATTATTACCCATATTATGCAGTTATTATCGCTAGAACTGTAATAATTATACTTATTACTTATATTATTATAAATATAACATGCATTATTACCCATATTATGCAGTTATTATCGCTAGAACTATAATAAATACACTTATTACTCCCAATATTATCAATGTAACATGCATTATTACCCATATTATGCAGTTATTATCGATAGAACTGTAATAAATATATTTATTACTTTTATTATTATCAATATAACATGCACTATTTGCCATATTTTACTATTATTATCGCTAGAACTATTATAATTATACTTATTACTCCCGATATTATCAATATAACATGCATTATTACCCATATAATGCAGTTATTATCGCTAGAACTGTAATAATTATACTTATTACTTATATTATTAGCAATATAACATGCATTATTACCCATATAATGGAGGTATTATTGCTAGAACTGTAATAATTATACTTATTACTTATATTATTATAAATATAACATGCATTATTACCCATATTATGCAGTTATTATCGCTAGAACTATAATAAATACACTTATTACTCCCAATATTATCAATGTAACATGCATTATTACCCATATAATGCAGTTATTATCGCTAGAACTGTAATAATTATACTTATTACTTATATTATTAGCAATATAACGTGCATTATTACCTATATTATGCAGTTATTATCGATAGAACTGTAATAAATATACTTATTACTTTTATTATTATCAATATAACATGCACTATTTGCCATATTTTACTATTATTATCGCTAGAACTATAATAATTATACTTATTACTCCCGATATTATCAATATAACATGCATTATTACCCATATAATGCAGTTATTATCGCTAGAACTGTAATAATTGTACTCATTACTTATATTATTAGCAATATAACGTGCATTATTACCCATATTATGCAGTTATTATCGCTAGAACTGTAATAATTATACTTATTACTTATATTATTATAAATATAACATGCATTATTACCCATATTATGCAGTTATTATCGCTAGAACTATAATAAATACACTTATTACTCCCAATATTATCAATGTAACATGCATTATTACCCATATTATGCAGTTATTATCGATAGAACTGTAATAAATATATTTATTACTTTTATTATTATCAATATAACATGCACTATTTGCCATATTTTACTATTATTATCGCTAGAACTATTATAATTATACTTATTACTCCCGATATTATCAATATAACATGCATTATTACCCATATAATGCAGTTATTATCGCTAGAACTGTAATAATTATACTTATTACTTATATTATTAGCAATATAACGTGCATTATTACCCATATAATGGAGGTATTATTGCTAGAACTGTAATAATTATACTTATTACTTATATTATTATAAATATAACATGCATTATTACCCATATTATGCAGTTATTATCGCTAGAACTATAATAAATACACTTATTACTCCCAATATT